>OZ018333.1:47934045-48612485 GCA_963969495.1 Ceratothoa steindachneri | reverse complement strand
AGGCTATCTGGCGACTGCCGACTTAGGCATAAGTCGCCGTAAACAAACAGCCTAGTTCTAGGCTACTTTAAAAAATTGAACAGGAAACAACAATAACAAAAACAACAATTAAACCTGGTTAAATGAAAGGGAGAAGGCCGGCCTCCCCCCAAAAGTCAACAAGTCCACCAGTCAAAGTGCACGCACTCGTCCCGAGTACAAGGGACAGGCGGTAGTGACCCCGCCCATCTCGGTACCGGGACAGGTATCGTGCGCGAAGATCACCCAGACTGGGACATTCGACAAGAATATGCCGAACAGTCTGGGGGACGCCGCAGTCATTGCAATAGGGCGCAGGCGAGCGCTCCATCTGAGTGTAAACCAAGTGATGAAGACTAGCAAATCAGTGCGTGATAAGGTTCTTGTTAGGATGGAGTCAGAGTAAACATTATACAATAAAATAATTTAATGTGTTCTGATACTTTATTTCATACTGTATGTGTATGAACATGACAAAACATAACTTCTTGAATTAATATGGAGAGTGTATTACGATGTTTGGGAAGGGTTGGGGGTGTTTTGGGGGTAGCGTCAACTATCGCGGGGTTTCGTGGTCCCTATCCCCCGCGAATATGGGGGTCGACTGTATATCATTATTGTTCAAATTATTTATTGGCCTCAATTTTCAATTTCTATTAATGCTCTTCATAGAAAACATTATTTGGCAACCTTTCGCCTCCGGGACCTACTCATACAGATACAGTGTGAACAGATGGAGAATCCATGTGAATTTTTTTCAGTTTTAATTGTTCTTAAAACGTGTTTTGGTATTTAATGAGTAAGTTATTATAATATCATTACTATGTACTTTAATTCTTAGAGATGGGATTAAAGGTATCAAAATAATAGCATTCCTAGGAAGTTCTTCGCAAACTTAATAAGCTTGGAACCCTTCATTCCAATTGATTATAATAATGAACTCCATCGGATTAGATTTGAGTCAAAGCGAGGAGTAATTATTGACTCCTGGATTTACTAAATTATTATATTATACTATTTTATACTATTATATATTATATTATGGCGTAATATAGCATATCATAATTATTGTATCATCTTGAATCGCATCGTATTGCATCAAATATTATGATATATCATAATGATGTTGAGCTATGTCATATCATATTATGTTACTTTACGTTATGTCACAAATATCATGTGCGTGTGAAATTAATCTTCAATGCACTCCCTCACATACGCTGAAACATAATTTGTGACGTGCATTCTGATCCAGAGAAATGGTAATAGTGCCCAATATATCCGCAAAGTTAAATATGTTAACTTGGATGTTTAGTTAAATTACTCACGATTATTGGCCTCTTCACGCCATATAATTGCAATGGTTTATCTTAAAATGTCTTCTCTTTCCATCTCCCTCTCTCTCTGTCTCTCTTTCTTGTATATGTATATATATATATATATATATATGAGGAATTAAACAAGATTCTCCAGAGACAATTTAATTCAGAACAGTTTCGGTGTATCTCACACCCTTTTTCAACTGACACTGGGTAGAAAATATGAGAAAAGTGCTTACATACATAACACAGGGTCAGGTTGTGAAAGATCCCCTCTTTTTCCCCCCAATCCCCTACTTGAGGCTAATTAGGGATGGGGGGAGGCCTAAACATATTGAAGGGCTGACATTTCACTATTTTGTTTATTTGCTTTCTTATTACAGGATTAAAAGAAAATTGACCCTCAGATAGATTTAAATTAGGAACTGACGATATCAAGCTCGATTCTACGATTCTTCTCTTAACAAAGTTAGCCGATTTAAATACCATTTTACTTCCATTGAAATCGATCGAATGATTCAAGTCTCTAACATGGCAAAATATTCCACTGCTTTGGCTGCCCATTCTAATATCTTTGTGTTTGTACAATCTCTTATCTAGATTTCTCCCTGTTTTCCCTATATAAACTGTATGGCAATCGTTGCATGGTATTGCATATACTCCTATGTTATGATGTTCTTTGGGTTTCCTGGCAATCATCAATTGGTTTAAGGAATAATTATATTTAAAGGCTAGATTAATACCCGCTTTTCCAAATATGTTCTTTAAACTATTCTTATTTATTATTAAATGACAATGTTATACATTTGTTGAAGTCATTAGTGCGGGAAGGCTTATTACCATAGAATGTTTAACTAGCTGCAAAATGGGCAGACGATATGAACCAATCGGGGTAATACAAATTAGAAAAAAATGGTCCTGATAATGACAATTTCCTCATCTAAATAGGAAGGATGACATATTTTATATGCTCTAAGGAAAAGGTTAGAAATTACCGATTTTTTAACAGTATTATCGTGAAACGAAAAATAATGTATATAGGCATTCAAGTGGGTTAGTTTCCTATAAACATCAAGTTTTAATTCATGGTGATCTTTATTAATGAGGAGATCTAAAAAGGGTAATCTATTATCATATTCCCATTCATATTTAAATTTGATGGAGACTTGCAAATTATTCAAATTATTAAAAAAGGTATCAAAATCATGGCCATTAGGCCATACAGAAAATACATCGTCAATGTACCTTAACCATATAAAATTAGGGGGAGAAATTGTGGGAAGGAGTTAAGTCTCAAAATATTCCATGAAGAGACATGCCAATATCGGAGATAAACTATTTCCCATGCTAAGGCCAAATATTTGTCTATAACTGTAACTGAATGCCATGTGTGTTTTCTGGAAGGGAAGGTTAGGAGGTTGAGTGGGAAATGTAAGAGGTTGAATGATTTGGTGTTTGAGGTGAGAAGAGATACAAGGGTGAGATTAGTGCTAAGAGGGTGGAAGATAGGGCTAGGACTGGGAACAGTGTGGAAGTTGTGAGTGATGATGAATGGTGGGTGAAAATGGATAGGATAGATAAGTTAGGACAGATTAGGTGTCTGAAAAGGAAGGACATAGAACCTGTTAGGTTGACTAACAGATTCAATGTCCTGAGAGAGGAAGAGTGTGAAAGTGATTTGCCTGGTGTGATTGTGGATGAAAGCAGGATGGGTGGTAGTGTGACTGAGAGCAGGAGGGAGGGTAATGTTAGGCCAAGACAGAATAGGAGAATGACTGAGGTGCTAGTGATGGGTGACTCTCAGATTAGGTATTTAGATAGGAAGTTGAGTGATAGAAAGTGGAAGGGAATGAGTTTGTCTGCCGGGTGCTGGTGTAAGTGATGTTTGTGAGAGGTATGATAGGCTGGTTTCTGGGTGTGAGAGGGATGCAGTTGTGATTACGCATGTGGGAGTGAATGATGTAAAGAAGGTGGGTACATGTGAGTTACGTGAGCAGTATAAAAGGTTAGTTGAAAGGATGAGTAAAAGCAGGGTAAAAGGTGTTGTTTCTCGTGTGCTTCCGAGATTGGATGTGGGGGTAGAATGGTTGTCGCGTGCAATTGGTTTGAATGAATTTGTGAAAGGACTGTGTGAGGAGTTAGGATTGGTGTTTGTAGATGTCTGGGGTGGGTTTTACATGAATAGGAGGTTGTATGCGATGGATGGGCTCCATCTTAGTCGGGCAAGTGTTAGGGTTCTATGGGGGGGAGCTGGATAGTGTGATTAGGTCCTTACGGGTGGGAAACTAGAAGCTGTTATAGGTAAGGGAATAACAGGAATAGAGGGCAGGTGTAGGAAATGGAAGGGATGCAGAGATAGAGGAATAGCTAGGGGGAAGGGCATACTGATGTGTTATAGGGGGACTAATGCACAAGTGAATGAGCAGATAACTAGGAATAAAAAAGCACAATGCAATGAAGATGGGAATAATAAAAAAACTTTAAAATATACTACACAAATGGTCGGAGTATAAGGAATAAGATAGATCTCTTAAGAGCGTTAGCGAGTGAAGAGAATTTTTATATAATTGCGATAACAGAGTCATGGCTTGATTTGGCAGGTAATCACTTTAAACCTGAGGTTGAGATTGAGGGCTTTAACATGTTCCATACAGATAGGAATAGGAAGAGAGGAGGAGGGGTTATTATTTATATTAAAGATAATCTCCAGTGTTGTGTAAACAGTGCAATTAAATTACATGATAACACAGAGTCATTATGGCTAAATGTAAAGGAAGGTAAAAACAAGCTTGTCATAGGATTATTATACAGACCACCAAATCTTAGTAAGGAAGCTTCAAATCTTCTGTGGCAGGAGATAGAACGGGCATGTAGAAGTAAGCATGTGTGTATAATGGGTGATTTTAATTACAGAAATATAGACTGGGAAGCTCTTGTGGGTGATCAGGAGGCTGAGGAATTTTTGAATGTTGTCCAAGATAATTTTCTGAGGCAGATTATTAACGAACCCACTAGAGGTAATAATATACTGGATTTAGTTCTGACAAATAGGGAAGAAGTTATTAAGGATACTGAGATTGGAGGAAATTTGGGTAATAGTGACCATTGTGAAATTAGATTCAAGATGAAATGGAATGATATTGATAGTAGCATGAACAATGTTAAAATTCCTAACTTTAGAAGAGCAAATTATAATGGGCTAAGGACTTACCTGGAGGCAGTTGTACAGAAACCAGGCAATGAAATCAAATCAGGAATAGATTCAATGATATCAGTTAGTGGAGACAATAATCACCAGGAGGAAGAGATTACAATTGAAGAGGAGTATGAAAGAATAATTGAGCAATTAATTACAGGTCAGATGATTAACATTCCATATAAGGAGATTAAGACTAAAAATAATGACCCAAAATGGATGACAGATAAAATTAAACATTATATTGGCATTAAAAAGGGGATTTATAGGAAAATAAAAAATGGAGAGGATCACTTAAGGCAGAGATATAATGAACTAGCAAGAGATGTTAAAAAGTTAATTAGAGTAGCAAGGAGAAATTATGAAATTAAAGTGGCAAATAGGGCAAAGGAAGATCCTAAAAGTTTTTAGCAATTATACAAAACTAAGGTTAGAGATAAAATAGGCCCACTTATAGATTCCAATGGAGAATTATTGAGTGATAGGGACTCAATGGCTGGAATGCTAAATGACTTTTTTTCTCTCAGTATTTACACAGGAGGATACTCTAAATATACCCGAGATGTCAATGATCTTTCGGGGTAATGATGAAGAGAAATTAAAGGATATCTTGATCACAAAGGAAATAGTGACAAAGGAAATTGATAAAATCAAAAGTAGTAAAGCACCCAGTCCTGATGAGGTCTTTCCTAGAATTTTGAAAGAATGTAAGGATGTGTTAAGTGAGCCCCTAGCATGCATCTTTAGAAAATCATTGGAGAGTGGCATTGTGCCAGTGGCATGGAAGAAAGCCAATGTGATACCTATATTTAAGAAAGGGGATAAAACAAATATGTCTAATTACAGACCAGTAAGTTTGACATCAGTGGTAGGGAAAATGATGGAATCTATTATAGCAAGGAATATTAGGGATCACTTGGATAAGCATAAGTTGATAAAAGAATCACAGCATGGCTTTAGTAAGGGTAAATCCTGCCTGACTAATTTGCTGTCTTTTTATAGTAAGGTGTATGAAGCAGCAGATAAGGATGAAAACTATGATATTTTATACTTGGACTTTAGTAAGGCTTTTGATCGAGTGCCACACTTACGGCTTCTGAGCAAAGTTAAAGCACACAGGATCAATGGCAGTATATTTAGGTAGATTCAGTCATGGCTTGGAACACACAGCAAAGAGTTAGTATAGATGGAGTTAAATCTGAGTGGGGGGGTGTTAGCAGTGGAGTTCTGCAAGGATCTGTTTTGGGTCCCTTGCTATTCTTAATTTATATTAATGATCTTGACATAGGTATAAGTAGTGACCTGAGTAAATTTGCTGATGATACTAAGCTAGGTAGGGCCATTAGGGCTGATTCTGATGCTGTTGTAATGCAGGAGGAATTGACCATTCTGTCCAATTGGGCCGAGAAATGGCAAATGAAGTTTAACATAGACAAATGTAGTGTACTTAGTATGGGTAGAAATAATCCATTGAATAGTTATAAATTAAATGGGAGAATTTTAGGGAGGACCGATTGTGAGAGGGACTTGGGTATTTTGGTAAGTTCAGACCTTCGACCTAGAAAGCAATGCCTAAATGCTACGAATAAAGCTAATAGGATATTGGGATTCATTAGGAGGAGTGTAAGCAATAAGAGTGCTGAAATCATTCTAAAACTGTATCTGGCGCTAGTTAGGCCTCATCTAGACTATGCAGTACAATTTTGGTCACCATATTATAGGAAGGATATTGATTTGCTTGAGTCTGTGCAGAGAAGGATGACAAAGATGATTGGTGGGCTAAGGAACTTACCTTATGGTGAAAGGCTCAGAAAACTAAATCTACATACAGTGGAAAGGAGAAGAGTCAGAGGGGAATTGATTGAAGTCTTCAAATGGGTAAAAGGATATAATAAAGGGGATCTGGGTAAGGTTCTTATACTTAGTGAACATGACAGGACACGTAGCAATGGGTTTAAGCTTGATAAGTATAGGTTTAGGAAGGAGATTGGGAGGAATTGGTTTACAAATCGTGTGGTAGATGAATGGAATAGGCTCACTAGACATGTGATAGAAGCCTCCTCTCTGGGTAGTTTTAAGAATAGATTAGATAAATATATGGATGAAGCTGCTAGATGGGACTGACTTTTTTTTATGTACATATGTATATATTTTTCTAAGGAGTGGGGAGATTATATTTTGTGGTTGCATGAATGGACATAATCCTCTGGATGCATTTTATGTATATTGTAGATTAGATCTGACAAACTCCTGTAAAGGGTGACAATGTTGATGACTTTTCTCTGGTAAGAAATCTTTTGTGTGTGACTGGAACAGGAGGTATGAAAGGAGGTATCTAAAGAGAAAGGAAGAACGGAGACATCATGCCGGGTGTAAACCGTGCATCCCCCAGCCCGGCCGGTGGGGTCGCAAGACCCTTATACCCCGGGAGGGCAGGCCTAGCATGGTCTCCTGCAAAAAAATAGCTAACGGGTAACGGAACGAGACGAGCCTCCGCAGCGACTCCCAGTTGGGCCGGAGTCCACGGCAATTCCATTGAAGGAATATGCCCTCCAGGCCTAGCTCGGAGGAGACGCGGGGTCCCTCCTCGAATTGAAGACCCTCACGGAAATGGCCGTACGCTTCCCGGGGGCAGAACCCCGGGCGCTGTTGGCCGGACAAAGCGCTGAAGGCGCCTTACGGGAAACGGTCACGCTGGGGGAAGAGGGGGGAGCCCTGGTTTTAGCCGGGGCAGGGTATCAACCCTTTTTGCCGCCAGCTTTACCAGGGGAGCGCCCGGGTTGGGTAGAACCCGTAGAAGAGCTCCGAATGGACGCGGAAACAACCGTGCTCGTTGGCCTGGATGGGCCAGGAGCAGAGGGTGCCTTTCTAACTATTGAGGCATATGACGTCCCAGGAAGAGCCGGGCGTGCCAGGACCAAGTCCTTTGCCTCGCGGAATGAGAGTCGATCCTGGGCCTGACCGGCCAGGATTTCTTTCTCAAGGAGATATGCACCACATTGCTTCGAAGAAGCAGGGTGCGGCTCTCCGCAATTGACACACTTGGCCACACACAATTTGGACTTATCGTGTTCGACCTTGGAGCAATTTACACATACTTCGGGTGACCCCGACTTTGCACGTCTACATGAGCGATTCGTATTGCCGAAGCGGTGACAGTAATAGCACCGCCGCGGCAGTGGCGCGAATGCCTTCACGCGGTAGTGGTACCAACCGGCACGCACCGACTCAGGGAGCTTGTCACAGTCGAACGTGACGAAGAGTGTAGGGCTGGGTCTCGAGGCCCCTCCCTGTTTTCTCATCACACGTTCGACCTTGACCGCCCCATGGTCGGCCAGCTCTAGGGTGATGTCCTCAATGGAGTAGTCAACGAGTTCCCTTGCATAAACTACTCCTTTCACAAAGTTCATGGTAGAGTGCGGCGTCACACTCACCGGGGTGCCATGAAGTGTCCGTAGAGCACTTATCTTGGCCGCCTCGGCGGGATTCGCCGCATTCGCCAGAAGGCTCCCGTCCAAGAAACGGGTTACCTTCGGCTCTCTACCAATTGCACTAGCTAATCCTCTCCTCTGATGGATCATGTTGCCTTTGGACAACATGGTGCCATCAGTGGAGCGAATAACGAGGAAGCGTTTGAAGCCAGCGGGCTCAAAAACGCCAGGTAACCTCTGAATGAGGGGCCCCGATGTCATCGAGGCTCCGCCCTGTGCACTTTTGGTCTTTGTCATCGTCAGGAGCTCCGTACCCGGGGGAGGCAGAGGGGCCGGATGTGCCGATCTTGGCTTGGTCGCTTGCCAAAGTGGCAGCAGACCCATCCGTCCCCGTAGCCCCCACGGATGAAGAGGAGCCCCGAGTCTTCTTCGTCTTTTTCTTTTTTGGAGAGGAGGGCGGGGAATGAACCCGCTTCTTTCCTCCGCCGACAGAAGCCCCTAGGCCAGATGGACCGGCCTCAGCCAGGTCATTCTCCGAAATGGAAAAGGTCCTGGTGGTCGCAGGGGCACTGGTCAGAGGAGATCCCCGTCCTCCTTGTACTGCCTGAGAATCCACAGCCGTTTGACGAGGACCTTGCATAGGGGCGGATTCGGGTTCGGTGCTTGGCGCCGAGGCCGGATTCCCCCCCATGGAAGGCCCTACCGTCTGAGGCTGGTTTTCCTCAAGGACCATGTCTATCACAGGAGGGGCCTCCAGTTGGCTATCCCCTCCCAGGACATCGCAGGTCCCCTTGGCAGCGTCATAAGTCTTTAGTGGGGAGGCACAGGCCTTGACCCCGGCAAGGTTTAATATTTTTGCCAGCAGGTCTTTTGAGGGAAGCGACCAAAGGGGCCTGGCTTCCCTCTCCCCCCTAAGGGGGTTTGCTCTACCGAGCCGCCCTCACGAGGGGCGGACGGCAATGGGCTGCCTGCTGGCTTTCTTGGCAGTCCCCTTAGAAAGCAAAGGAGGGACTGCCGCTGGAGATAGGGAGGTGCCCGAAAGCACCTGCAGAGAAGGGGGTGAGGGGGAGTCCCCTACACCCGTAGGCGAGGAGTAAGCCTCCTCTCCGGTTAAAGAGGTATGGAGGGTCCCCTGCGCAAGCACAGGGGGGGGGGGGTGACCTCCATCTTTTCTGTGGAGCTGCACGAGGGCGGCTCCGTTGTTTTAGGGGAAATTAAGGGATGTTCTTTTTTTCATCATTGGGCATGGTGACCCTCTTTGTTTTACGGGACGCAATCGCTCACCACCTCTTGCAGTAGCCCGCACTGCAAGAGGTGCTTACAGGCCCGGCAGAGCCAGGCGCCACCATTTAGGACCACCCCTCCCGCCTGGTGGCCTGGCAGTCCTTCGGCATGGCGGCTCCACCTTGAACACGGCGTAAAAAAGATAGATTTTGAAGAGGAGAGGAAAAGGGATGTGAGGGAGGTATGGGTGGGGATGAAGCAGGTTGTTAAAAAACCCCCATCCCGAACCGGAGCTGAGGGGTTAGGGATCAATGTCCCCTCCCCCCTCAGCCCCGATCCGGGGTGGTTGGCTTGAGAAGAAGGTCAGCATCTACCCTGTGAAATTAGAGGCTGACCAGAGAAAGTTGTCGGAGAGGTTGTATGAAAAGCGACGGGATAGGGGAGAAATCGGGCTATCTGAAGGAAGGAAGAGAGGCTAAGCTGGGGCCGGACGGAGCGCTGGATCCCGTCAGCACGGCGGCCAGGATGGCAAATCGCCGCGCCCCTTACGGGGTATAGGAAACCAACCCACTCGAATGCCTATATACATTATTTTTCGTTTCACGATAATACTGTTAAAAAATCGGTAATTTCTAACCTTTTCCTTAGAGCATACCATACAAAATATGTCATCCTTCCTATTTAGATGATTAATTGTCATTATCAGGACCATTTTTTCTAATTTGTATTACCCCGATTGGTTCATATCATCTGCCCATTTTGCAGGTAGAAAAACATTCTATGGTAATAAGCCTTCTCGCACTAATGACTTCAACAAATGTATAACATCGCCATTTAATAATAAATTAAATAGTTTAAAGTACACATTGCCATAAAGTTTATATAGGGGAAACGGGGAGAAATCTAGACAAGAGATTGTATGAACACAAAAGAGATATTAGAGTGGGCAGCCAAAGCAGTGGAATATTTTGCCTGGTTAGAGACTTGAATCATTCGATCGATTTCAATGGAAGTAAAATGTTATTTAAATCGGCCAACTATGTTAAGAGAAGAATCGTAGAATCGAGCTTGATATCGTCAGTTCCTAATTTAAATCTATCTGAGGGTCAATTTTCTTTTAATCCTGTAATAAGAAAGCAAATAAACAAAATAGTAAAATGTCAGCCCTTCAATATGTTTAGGCCTAACCCCCCCCCCCCCCAGATTAGCCACAAGTAGGGGATTGGGGATAAAAGAGGGGATATTTCACGACCTGTTATGCTTGTATGCATTTTTTCTTATATTTTCTATCCCATGTCAGTTGAAAAAGGGTGTGAGATACACCAAAACTGTTCTGAATTAAATTGTCTTCGGAGAATGTGGTTTAATTCCTCATCTTTTCTTGTGATATTGCATTAATTTTCATCATATATATATATATATATATATATATATATATATATATATATATATATATATATATATATACTATACTTTAAGCAAAAAGTGACCAAATTATCATACCTATTTCACCTTAAAATATCAAGGTCACTGACTTCTCTCTGTATTTGTTGCAAATTTATCTTTTAGTTTTGTTAACAAATTACATATAATTCTTAACTATAAACTGTAATATATGCTATAACAACTTCTGATATAATTTTACAGATAACCCATTGCGGCGCTAACAAAGAAGAAGTGCCGACAGTATTCTGTTGAATATTTGTCTTACGGATTTATTCCATCACCACAGAATGCAACGAAACCAATGTGCCTCATATGCATGGATTTACTTTCAAATGCAAGCATGAGGCCTTTAAAACTTAAAATACATCTGGAAACCAAGCACAATGAAAAGAAAGACAAACCAGTAGAATACTTTAGAAAACTCTGTGATGATTTCCAAGCAAGAAAAACAGTGGTTCAAGTGTTTAACAGCCAAGTAAGCAAACTAAATGATGGTTTATTGGCATCTTATGAAATTAGCAAGATAATAGCAAAGGCTGGAAAACCTCATAATATTGGTGAAACAGTAATTTTGCCAGCAGTGTCTGTTATAATTTCATCAGTTCTGAAACAAAGTGCAAGTGAGATCACTAATTCCATCCCGTTAAGCAACTCATCTGTGTCACGACGCATTTGATGAAATGGCAGAGGATGTTGAAAAGCAATAAATAGCTAATTTGCAAGTAAAACAGTTTGCTCTTCAGCTTGATGAATCAACATTAAGAAATAATGAAGTAATTCTACTAACATATGTTAGATTTATGGATGATTAAGGACCCAGAAAGGAAATGCTTTTCGCCAGAAGTCTTAAGACAGAGACAAGGTGAAACAATTTTGAATGAAGTTGTTACATATTTCAAGGAAAGCAATATTCCACTCAAAAACATAATGGCATGTGTACTGATGGTGTATCATCCATGACTGGCAGATACAAAGGTTTTATTGCACACTTGAAACAAGCTGTCCCCGGAGTATTTTGCATACACTGTGTGATACACCATCAACACTTAGTTGCTAAGAAATCGGGTGAATGCCTACATGATGCCCTTAGTGTTGTGATAAAAGTAGTTAACCATATTAAATCAAATTCTCTAAGAGACTGCCTCTTTCGTGAATTCTGTAGTCAAAATGGAGAAGAGTTTGAACGTCTTGTAATGCATACTGAGGTGAGATGGTTGTCAAAGGGGAATTGTCTTCATCGTTTTATTGCACTTTGGGGTTCTATTGTCTTATTTCTGGCCAACACCCATCTTGGAGAACAACTGCTTGCAACTAAATGTGATGTATTTTACTTCAGATATAATTGAAAAAATCAATTTACTTAATAAACAGCTCCAAGGAAAAAATTCTGATCTCATATCCAGTAAAGGTGCAATTACTGCTTTCATGATAAAGCTACAGTTGTAGCTTTTGAACAGTTTCCTTGTTTGCCCTCAATTAGCAGCGATCTGCACGATGATGATCTTGCATTGTATGATGAATATTTGGAAAATTTACACAAAGATATGCAAGCTTGGTTTAGTGACTTACTCATGATGGATATACCAACTTGGGTGACAATTCCTTTCGAAGTTAATGTTGCTGACATAGACATTTCTTTACAGGAAACCCTCATTAAATTACAAAGTGATGAAATATTGGAGGCAAAATTTAAAGATGGGAACCATGATATATGGAAAACAAATGAAGCTGCTAAAAAGTATCCACTATTCTGGGATAAAGCACAACTCTACATCATTGCTTTTCCATCATCTTACCTTGTTGAATCAGGATTTAGTCGTGTTTCTCACTTATTGTCAAAAGCTCGTAATAGACTCGACATTGTGCAAAGGGGTGAGCTTCGACTATCATTGACATCGATGGAGCCGAATATAAAAGAACTCGCTGAGCAACATCAGTCACAGGGATCTCATCGAATAAATCTACATTTTTTATCTAATTACTCACTTATCTTTTTAAAGGTATATTATGAATTATTTACTAATGTACATAAATGCTCCATAAATATTAAATAATTTATTTGTATTAGGTTAAACATAAAGTTTTCCTTCAAAATAAACATAATTATTTACTATTATTTTACTTATTGATACAATTCCTTTGCTTTTTTATTAGGAAAAATTTGGAGGGCTTTGGGGCCACCAAATTTTTTTTTAAAGGAAGAGTCCATGGGTAAAAAAAGGTTGAGAACCACTCGTCTAGATGACTAGCCTGCGATATTAGCCGCCGGCCAAAAGGTGAGAAGCAGCTTGTAAAGTGGCGAAGAAAGGAAAATGCCTAGGAATAAAGCTCTGGTAGTCACAATCTAGTTGAAGACTAAGAGGGGAGGATGGCCAGGAGTTGGTACCACTCTTCCAGGTACCAGGGGGTAAGTCTACACGGAGCGCCCCATTGTGGAGTTTACAAAGTGGGGGGGGGGGCAAGCGAGACAATAGCAGGAAAGTGTTGGACAAATAGACCTGTAATGAGAAAAAGGTTGCAAAACCCCCGCGCCCGTCAGGATGTCTCCTCTGGTGACTTACTATTCTGGGGCGAGGCGAGAGGCCACGATGGAGGCGAGCAACGAGGCAGCGACCCGCTCCTTCCCGGCGCCGTACAGGACGTGGAACTCGCGGTATTTGCCTGCGGACGTAGGAACAGAGTTCAGTGCCCCAGAGGGCCAGGCAAGGGTAACCCCCTCCCCTGCGGACTGGAAGGAGCACGCAATCCTACGCATGCCACCTGCGGCATACTAGCAAACGCTACACTTGACACCTCCTGGAAGGGCGTCTCGTGCCTCCAGATTTGAGTAGCTGTGGGGTGGGGTAATAATCCAATGAATGGTGAACCTACTGAGGAAGGTAAGGGTGTCGGAGACGAACATGGCGGAGCCGAGGTGGTCGAGCAGCGACGAGGACAGGAACCGACCGTCGTTCGCGTACTTGCCCAGTATCTGCCGAGGATGACGCAGTCATTAATGAGGGCACAAGCGCTTTTTGAGTGAGCACCCATGGGGAGGGGAGGAGGGGAGGGGCTTACCTTATGGGCGAGGTGGGCGGTGAAGGCAGCGTCCTGCGAATGGAGGCCCCACCATATGGCCGCTTCCAGCTGCCCCTCTCGCAAGAGGCGTCGGCCCATTACGCGACACACCCCCACCGCTGCGAAAGAGAGAAAGGTTATAATCTGATGGTCATTTAAAAGTAACAACGAGGGCATCTCCCGTAAAAATGTGTGTATAAGTTATAACCGCAGATCTTCCTGTAGGGGGGCAGGGGACTGCATGCGCTGTGATCTGGATGGCACGCACTCCTACAGATGTCAGCTGCAACATCCTCTTCCACGATACACCTGACACCCGGAATGGTAGGACCCCCCCCCCAGGAGGGTCAAACAAACGAACCCACTGTAGCAACTAACATCTTTGCTAGCTCCTACAAAAGTATAATTCCCCGTCTGAGAGATTACTCATCTCACTTCCATTAATTTATATTCATGTACGACAATTCCAATCATATATAACTCGTACGATTTCCAACCAAATTTACCCTATGTATCGTCCGATAATAATTAGCCTATACGTTGTACGATATATATTTCAACCAATCCAAATCAGAGTAAACCTTCCTCACCCCCAATTTTAGTTCACTCATGTTCTCGTTATCGTCAGACAAAGGTCAGTAAATTAACGTTACCATCATTCAACTCAATCGAATATCTTAACTATTCAAAATGTAATTCCCTCTTCTCTCCCTTTCCAGTCCCTTTAAAATTATAATTTGAGCAATTATTCTGTGTCCAAAACTATTCCCAAGTCCATCCATCTATACATTAAATATATCATATGCCATGTAAATTATATCAACCAAATCTTATAGTAAAGATATCCAATATATCATTCCATAATTTAGAACTCAAATTTATATAAATATTTAATCTAAACCTACATTTATATTCGATCAAATTCATTATTCTCATTCTGTGTATTTCCCACTTTCTCCTTGCTCTTTGTTTGACTTCTATAACTTTCCGGTTAATTTATATAAATAAATATAGAAATATACCACTCTTAGTTTCCCCTGAAATTGCCGGTTGCATATTCTCATTTTTACTCTATTAGAATCTAACACGTGACGTGACTCCTCTATTCTCATAAAGCATTGGTTGGTGAAGATCTAGGCTTTACATTCTCCTCAACCAGAGTATATATATATATATATATATATCACCCATCTCTCCATATATACATATACATCCGCTTACCCCTCACTGACGTTGGGAGGGAAGGGCACGCAAATCAGAACGAACCCACTTACCAACGTGATCGAGCCCCCGCTGCACAGCCGCCTGCACGACCTTGGACGCCTTGTGGTGCGAGGTGAGGGGGAGCCGCTCGAGGATGACCTCCGAGAGCGGGGCGGCACCCTGGGGCCCGATCCAGTCCACGTACACGAGCCCCGCTTGCCACAGGCTCGGGTGCGACGCCAGGGCACAGCTGTAGTCCGCCAGCAGCGTCTCCCGCAAGTCCTGCAGGAACCTGCAATACGAAAGCGCCGCCCAGGGACGGAGTCACCACCGGGGAGGACTTAAAAGAGAGCCCCACCCCGCCCCTCCCCCCCACCACCACCCGAGGTCTTACCTCTTGTCGTCATCACGTCCTTCGGCGACAGCGTGGCACAGGAGGTCGCACAGGTGGGCCGAGAACCACAGGTTGCCCAACACGCCGTGGCACTCCTTCATCAGCTGGGGGGGATGGGGGGGGAATGAGTGTTGATGGAGATAAACTACTCCCACCTCCCCAAAATCTTGTCCATGACCTGCTCTCAAATGATTAAGGCCACCTCCGTCATGGTATCGGCAGCGTATCGTAGGGGCGTTGTTATCGACCAAATATAATAATCCAAGGAATCTCTCTTAATTACTACCCATCCTATTGCCCCCCCTCCCCCCGACACACACACGAAGGGGACACCGCTATTTTAGAACAGAACTTTCGAGGGTGTGGCAACCCATACCGGCGACCACTATCCTGGCTTACTCGCCTTTTTATTCTAATTGTGTGGGGGTGAGAACGCCCCTCGAGGACTCACGAGTTGGTGGTTGTCCTCGATGACAGCGAGGAGGACCCGGTCAAGGGCGGATGGGGGCCGATCGTCGTCGTCAGCCCCGAAGGCGAAGAGGGCGTCTCGCGCGACCGTCGGGAGGCGGTGGAGGCGAGCGGTCGGCTTCGAGTAGAGAAGTAGGGCGGGTAGGAGCGAGTACCAGGTCTCGGCAACGTCGCACAAGGACCGCAGCGTTGCCGCGTCGCCGCACAAAATCTGCCGCAGGCGCCCATTAGTAAGGCACGGACATTTACACACGAGTCCGGGTTTCCCAATAATAACCCCCCTCCTCCTGCCCCATTACCGTTTTACGCCCCATTTAGCAAAATCTCCCCATCATTTTTATACCGACGCTGAATTGTCTCTACAAACCGATGCTGACGCTTCATGTTCGTCTCTCAGAACGCAAGCACCTTAGCTTTCCCTCTTTTACAACCATCAACAACCTCTGCACTCAACCCTCCTCAGTGTTCGAGCCCAGGAAAATGGTGCTATGAGGTGGAGTCTCTCGTCCAGCCATGTTTAAACTCC
Source organism: Ceratothoa steindachneri (assembly GCA_963969495.1). Taxonomy (NCBI): domain Eukaryota; kingdom Metazoa; phylum Arthropoda; class Malacostraca; order Isopoda; family Cymothoidae; genus Ceratothoa; species Ceratothoa steindachneri. Next base: position 48,596,203 of record OZ018333.1, on the reverse strand, counting down.
TACACATTCATCTCACATAACGCAAACATACTCCACTTTCTCTTCTAAAAAGACATACAAAGCCTCCTCTTCCCTCTTCAAGGTTCATGCCGAGACCAACACTCTCCCACAACCACCACTCCTTCATGCACACTCACCCACTTCTCTCACAAACACAAAATCATCTCCAATGGCGTTTCACATCATTCCACCACTCCGTTTACTCGTCCCAACTTCTCCACACGCACCACTACTACATACAGCCCTTGCACTACTCCCACAATCACTTAAGTTCCCCCCTATATTTCCATTATTTGTTAAGAATTCCATCTTCACATTTCGTCTCCCCCACGCTAAAAGTGAAACCTGCTCAAACCAGCATACCCTCCTGGCCCCAATGCCTACAGTTGTTCACCCTTCCTGCCCTAGTACTTAGAGGGGGACATACTGATATTTATTCCAGTATTTTCACTTCATCTACCTGGACACTACTTTACAGATTTCTCCTTAGTACGTGAGTGAATAGTACCACCTACTTGGATTTGGCTTTGAATTGGGAAAAGAAAATCCCTCAGGCTTTTTCCTCTTCTCCAAATAGGACTAAATAAAATTATTGAACATTTCCTCGTTTTTAATGCGAAGTAGCAACCATTGAGTAACTAGTGCTTTCTCCTTTAAGGAATTATCTTTTAGACTAGACAGAAGTAAATTCTAAGAAGACAAAACAACCAACACCACCACTCCCAAAAAAAAAAACTGAAAACCAGCAAGATAAAGAGAAAGGGTACATTCAGCTGCCAGGGGGAAGACCACTCCCTCACGGAAGGAAGCATACACCAAGCAACCAACCCCTAAATTCTATGGAGGCGGCCATCCTCCTCAAGGAACTCAATGAATCCAGAGTCGGGTGTACACGAATCCATCCTGCGTACAAGGGAGAAGCGGTAGCGACCACGCTCCTCCCGAGGTAACGTGTGCGAAGATTCCCCAGACGGGGACAATGAAAAGGAATGGGCTGAACAGTTTGGGGGGGGCAACGCAGTCGTCGCAGTAAGAGGCAGGCGAGCGCTCCATCAAATGGCGGTGCGTCCCGCGAGTGTACACAATTCAAAAGTGACCTAAAGCTGTCGCTGCCTCAAGGGACGGGGAGAGGTCCATGGGAACAGTCGCGGTGCAATGGCACGCAACTTTTAAGTTCCGTTTGGTCGTCTCCAATTCTCGCCAAGCAACCTGGAGGGCAGCTTTGACTCCTGCCATGTAGTGGGTGTGAGGAAGAGCGAAACACTGGTCTGGTCGCCCAGTTCTCGCGGACTCTTTGGCACCTTCATGCCACGTAATTTTCACATATCCAGGAATCAAACACAAGAAATCTTGACATCCAGCCGGCTCGCAGCAACCGTGGCGTCACGGTAGCCGCGAACCAGAGTGTGTGGAGATTCCAAAGACACGAGAGCACTCATGGCGCTTTGTGAGTGGATAAAGATCACAATCCTGTCTCCGAACTAAGTATGACGTGTTATCTCCTGTACCGAGCGGAGTATTGTAACAAGCTCGGCCGTGAAGATAGACGCAGCGCTTAGTATAGCCCTGCTGAGTTCAAACATAAGGGACACAGAGTGAAAACCGACTCCCCCTCCTGGGACATTGAGCCATCCGTATACACGGGCACGAGTCCAATGCGACACGAAGTACGCCCCCCCCCCAAAGGCGGAACGCAATACTCACGGCACTGTAGAAGCATTGGGAGCAGAGGCGTGGCGAAAAATTGTGGCGTCATGAGCAGAACCAAGGCCGTCATGGGCCGAGAACTACACCGAGCTCTTCAAGAAATTTCCTCGCCCTAAACCCAAAGGGCTTAGTTATGAATGTCCTCTCTCGTCGAGATTGGCTGCAGCAAATACAGTGAGAGCCGTTGGCCACTGAGGAAGACGCAGCTAATGCACGTGCAAGCACATAATGCATTGTGCACGATGCAGAGCGAGTAACATTTCCCCAGCATCGACAAGTAGGGTGTCAATGGGGGACGAACGGAAGGCACCGGCTGCCAGGCGAAGGCCGGTGTGGTGGATCGAGCCCACCTTCCGCAATACACGTTTGGCTGCGGATGCATAAAACTCGCATCCGTAGTCGAGCTTCGAACGAACAAAGGATCAATAGAAAAGAACCCCAGGTACTGAACGTCACGAAATGCAAAATGTCCATGGCGCGGGTAGAGACCCTAAGGATGCAAATATGAGCCTCCCAGGGGAGGCGTCGGTCAAAAACAAGACCAAAGAAACGCTGCGAATCTACCACTTCCAGGCGAAAGCCGTTTAGGAACAAGTCCGGCTTGGGATAGAGCCGCAGATAGCGACACAAGTGCACCACCTTAGTCTTGGTCAAGGAAAACCGAAGCCTGCGCGCCCCGGCAAAGCGAGAGATAAGGTTCAATGCCTGTTGACACACCTCCCACCCCAAACCAAGCTATAGTTATGCATCCAGAGAGCATAGGGATAGATCAAGGCAGGAAAATGAAGCGGTTCTCGGGCAACGATGCGTAAACTCATTCACATTTAGAACACCTATCTCCAGCTCATCAAGGACCTGCCACTGCTTTATAGGAGGTATCTATGGAGAAAACAAGAGTGGATACCTCATGCCGAATGTAAAGGGGAAGGGGAGAGGGGTTTTTTTTTAGATTTTCATCATCGGGCATGGTGACCCTATACTTGTGATGGGACACAAACGCACATTACCCCACGCAGTAGCCCACTCTGCGAGGGGTGAACATTGGGCCGGCAAAACCAGCTGCCGCCATTTGAGGCCACTCCTCCTGCCTAATAACCTGGTAGCCCATCATCATGGCGGCTCCACCTTGGGTACAGCGTAAAATAGACAGGGAAGCGGTAAGAAAGGTTATGTGAGGAAGGTGTGGGTGGGAATGAAGCAGGTTGTTAAAAACCCACCACCCCAGACCGGAGCTCAGAGGTGAGGGGGACGAACATTGTCCCCTCCTCCCTCAGCCCCGATGCGGGGTGGTTGGGAGAGAGGAAGCTGGTCAGCATCTACCCTGTGAAATTAGAGGCCAACCAGAGAAAGGTGTGGGAGAAGTTGTATAAAAAGTGAGGAAGTAAGGTAAAAGGACAGGGTGTCAGAAAGAAGGAGAAGAGGCTAAGCTGGGGTCGGGCGGAGCGCTGAGTCCCGTCAGCACGGCGGCCAGGAAGGCAAATCACCGCGCCCCTTAAGGGAAATAATAAATAAAGATAAAGTAGCGCTGAAGGGGAGCAAAGGTAAAGCTCACCAATAACTTTCCCAAGCCCCATCAACCAAGTGATAGGGGTTCCCTAATTTTCAATTAAGGCTAGGAGGATGTGAAACTCCTACCAGTATCAAGTGTAAAAGGCTACCTCTCTGCAGGTTTCCGATGACTTAATGGAGGGAGGATGGGGGGGGCAAGGTTAACCTCCAAGGATCAAGGACCGAGGGTGAAAGCCAAAGTTAACCTCCAGGGATCAAGGACCGACGGTGGAAGCCAAGGTTAACTTCCAGGGATCAAGGACCGAGGGTAGAAGCCAAGGTTAACTTCCAGGGATCACGGACCGACAGTGGAAGCCAAGGTTAACCTCCAGGGATCACGGACCGACGGTGAAAGCCAAGGTTAACCTCCAGGGATCAAGGACCGACGGTGGAAGCCAAGGTTAACCTCCAGGGATCACGGATCGAGGGTCTAAGCCAAGGTTAGCCTCCAGGGATCAAGGACCGAGGGTGGAAGACAAAGTTAACCTCCAGGAAACACGGACCGAGGGTGGAAGTCAAGGCTAACCTCTAGGGATCAAGGACCGAGGGTGGAAGCCAAGGTTAACCTCCAGGAAACACGGAACGAGGGTGGAAGCCAAGGCTAACCTGCAGGGATCAAGGACCGAGGGTGGAAGCCAAGGTTACCCTCCAGGAATCAAGGACCGAGGGTGGAAGCCAAGGCTAACCTCTAGGGATCAAGGACCGAGGGTGGAAGCAAAGGCTAACCTCCGGGGATTACGGACCGAGGGTGGAAGCCAAGGCTAACTTCCAGGGATCACGGACCGAGGGTGGAAGCCAAGGTTAATCTCCAGGGATCACGGACCGAGGGTGGAAGCCAAGGCTAACTTCCGCAATCAAAGTAGTGATGTTAGATCAAGTCACAATGTGCACCAGATAATAGGGCCACAGTTCCTCCTACATTCAATGGAGCCGGGAGGGAACACAATCCTCCAGATGTCAGCTGCCTCATGGTTTACATGCTTCACTCAACATCCCCTTGCAGGTAGAAGGGGAAGAAAAAGAAAGCAAGCATGCAAAATCCCCCTCCCCCTTTCTTCCACTAGCATATATTCTCTTTTCATCCATCCTTCGAAAATGCCAGAGAATATTTTGTTACATCTTTCCTCACACTATTCATTTTCACAACCACCATCACACTAAACTAGCATTTGGCAGAGGCATAAAACTCAGGCAAATTCCACCTTCACAGCTCTTCCAATTATTTGGGCTACAGCAAAGCCAAGTGGAAACACCACTTCCGATTACATAGAAGTTAAGCCACATCGGGTGTGGTTAGTCAATGAATGGAGCACCAATTTGTGTGGACTTATCAGCAGCTGCCACATGCTGTAGATACCAAAAGTTCAGAGCCCACGTTAATCAGTAGCTCCACACTGGGAAGTGAAAGGTATTATTAAATCAACGCGGATCGGTTGTACAACATCAAAGTCCTCCTTTTAAGGCCGAATTATCGCACTCTGCCTTCCACAACATGCTCAAGGAACACTCATCAAACCGCACCTTACTCATACACTGCCCTGTTCAATCAACAGTACATGCAATACCACACCTCCCTCCATCATATTTATTTCAGTACTCCATCTCTAAAGATATTAAATAGCCAAGGTGACACCATACACCCTCGATTATCCTCTGATACCAAAACACTCACTCTGAGCACCTTTCACCCAAATGCACACAACTCATTTCCAACTACACCAACCAAGTTTACCACTTCATAAATTCTTAAAACCACCATAACTCTTCCTTATCGACACAATCATATGATTCTACCGCATCCATATCTTAAACCTCATCCACATCTTAACATTAAAACTTGATGTGCGCACCGAGAAACAAAAAAAGGGCATTTTAAACCAGTGCAGATTGGTGGTAAAACCCATACCTTGACCCTCCCGTTTTCCTCTTTACAAGCCCAATGAGAATTTGGGGTAATTTTGTTTCCCTCTCGAAGTAGGTAATTAAAAAAATCCTTTGCCAATACCAGAAGCTTTCATATTATCCCATCCCAAAACTTTCATATACATCCAATACCTTCTTGTTTATAGCTCCCTGGGTGCAGATGGAATCTCTGCTCCCTCCGGCCCTTGGTAGATCATCAAGGGAGAAAGCCTTTGATCATACAAGGTGTGCTGTTGTCTATGGCAACAGTACCCACAATCATACCTTGCGTTAGATTGTCCTGAGGGGGACAGGTTAGAATGGAGGGAGGCTTTTACATTCTATGGGAATTTTATAGCATCTCCCCTCTCTCACTCACAAGTCCAAGTGGAGTGGTTGTGCCATATCCACCACTTGGGAATGACCTGACTTGACCATGCTGCTGGTGGCGAGGGTCTCTGGCCTCTTGCTCGCTACCTGCCCTCTTTTACCACTTCTGACGCAAACAAATAAATGGGCTTCACCTTACAGACGGTCTCGAGCTGTTTGCAGGTGGCAAAGTCGCCCTTTTGCCACCGCGCTTGGCACTCCGACTGCCAGTGGTGCCAGCGGGCTAAGAACTCCGCCTCAGAAATTCCGGTGTACGCCTGCAACAAGGATTGATTCGTAAAATGGTTAGGTTGGGTTATGTGAAACTATAAGGCAGTCCCTCAATGGAGTGTGAAATGGGTATATGACCTCCCGTAAACGCCACTCCCCCACTCAAAAATGGGGAGAAGGACAAACACGAAAAGACGTGGCGCTAAACTCCTCTCGGAATAGGCGCTGGTCCCGGGATTCTAACCGAGAACTATACATCATTATTATGGGTTACGATGGAGAGGGCTGGGGGAGGGTGTAGGAACAGCCATGGGGATTGAGAGTCACCAACACTCCTTTCAATAAAAAAAATAAGCAAAGAGGGCATTTTCATAGGAAAGGAGGGAGATAAAAGTAAATGTTGTTATATAAAAGTGAAAACCAACGAGGGCATTTCCTCCAGGAAGTTTGTAAGGAGAGATCTGTAAAGTGGAAATGGAAGTAAAAAATGTGTGGGAGATATGGCCTGGAGGGCCGGCAATCCTCGAAATGTCGAGAGCGTGGCTGGCGTGCTACACCTAAAACTGGCTCGATAAAGGGAATAGCAGTAGCCATGCCCTGGGAGTACCCGAGGAAGGAGAGTGGGCAGTGCCCTTACCGTGTAGAGGGGCATCTTGCGGAGGAGCTCGTCGGCGGAGAGGAAGGCGTCGGAGTTGCTGGCGCTGTGGCGGCTCAGGAGGTCTCGGGCTTCGTCCTTCATCCCTTGGAGCACCAGGCCGTACACCTGCGCGGCGAAGGGGGCATAAGCGCTTGGCGGGAGGGAATCCTATAGAGGGTGGCCCTGCTGGGGCCACTTGAATGCCCCTACTCAAATGCACATCTCTGATGAACGGCGGGGCCGGTTATGGTCCCCCTCGACTGTTTCCCCCCTACCCCCTCGAATTTACAGCATAATAGCAACGAAGCTGCATCACACAATGTAGTGAAGGTAGACGAAGTGAAAAGGAGTGGAAGAGATGTGGCCGCAGGTATTGGGGCAAGGAGGGTGCAGAACTGCCGGCCGTGTGCCTGCGAGGGTGTGCCGTTGCTTTATGTTTCGGGTGGCGCCGGGCACTGCCCTTGCTACTACCCCATTCAAGCAAGAATAAAAAGAGGTGCAAAGGGCGACCTGAAGGAGACCCCCCCTCCCCCATTTATTTTGGGGCAAAGGGGGGGGGGGGTTCTTCTCCAGGTTTTGGTTGTAGGATGGGCAGTAAGAGCAACGCAAGTGTAGTGCCTGCCTCTTTATGGCTGGCAAAGTGGCCCCCATTACCTCCAACCCCTCTGGACACCCCATGGAAGAAAGAACCTCGGTTCTGGATCATTGGTTCTTTGCTCTCGGACTCGCCTCAAAGCCCCCCCCCCCCTCTTTCGAAGTTTGAGCACGCGGGAGGTCAACTCCCCGACGCTGACGCACATGAGCGTCGAATAAAAAGTAGCGAGAGCGTCTCACCGTTTCCCAGTAGAGGGCATAAGTGTGAGGCTGATCAGAGGAGAGAGCTTCGGCCAGGCGCTGTCGGCACTGCGGGAAGTGAAGCCGGGCCCAAGTTAGGAGTTGACACACCACCACACCACCTGTTCAGTACAAGTTTCAATCAGTGAAGAGGGGAGGGTGTGAATCATATGTATATGTTGCACCATCGGTCCCTCGCTCGTAGACGAGATCCCCTCAACCCGATAATGAAATGTGCATAAAGATCAAAATAACAATGGATAGTAAGCCCGAAAGACCAAGGGAGAGCCGGCCCTCGTTAGTGGAATGTCTGGGTGGTATGTGGATATGAGAACACCAGCGTTATGAAATGGAGGATAGAGTAGATATGTGAAGATGGAGAGGATAGAGTGGATATGTTGTGCTGTGAAAATAGGGAGGAGAGTGTGGATATGTTGTTCTGTGAAGATGGGGAGGATAGAGTGGATATGTTGTGCTGTGAAGATGGGGAGGAGTGTGGATATGTTGTGCTGTGGAGATGGGGAGGAGAGTGTGGATATGTTGTGCTGTGAAGATATGATGTATGAGGGAGGAAAGAAAACTAATCTCACATGAGAGCATCATAGAATGAGTGGAGAGACAGACAAATGAATGCAAAGATGGATAGATAAATAATACTTAAATTTTAAGGAAGAGGATTGCAATAGTAAAGATCAATGCTGTATGCAAATGTCTGTATCGCTCTGGCCGTTCCATCGTTTGCTTCATTTATATCAGTAACCGCATCAGAGACTTGCCATGGCAATCCGTGCAATGGGAGAGGCACATTACTCCGGGATTGTTTTTTTTTTCATTTTAGGATCCTATCTGGCAACTGCCTACAAGAGGGCAAAGGTCCATTACTCCAGGATCGATATCCAGTGGGTTGTACGAGAGGAAGGTTTTGGATAGAAACATGGCCTGAGGGTGATTTGGGAGTGCATGATGGAGGCCTAGTTTGGGGCAAAGGGGGATGATTCAAGGAAAAGACCTCAGTGGAAGGTATACTTGGACTCATTGATTGGTTTCAGAGATGATAGTATGGATCTTACATGTAGTGGCAGTAGTGCCTGTTGCATGTGGTGTTGAGAAAATGCACTCCTACGAAGGCCAAGACAGTTTTATGGGCACTACCTACATTTTGGTGTAGGAAGTTAATTGGAGTGCCATCCAATTAGCTTCCCATGTGTCAGAAAAAGAAAGGGTGTTCAAGCCATGCTGGCCTGAGTGAATGCGGCAGAGATGTAGGGCTAGCTAGTGGAGGTGATAGATTTGTTGGAAGGTCTGAATGAGGTGCAGGTGAGTGTGTGGTGGGCATTTATTTTTGTGTTGTGCTGTCTGAAACTGAGGCTCAAATTGAGACAGCTTTGTTAAGGCTTTTGTTCAAAGGGAGTTGGATGTTTGATGTAATTCAGAGGTGAAGTTTATGGTACTGTGTGAAAGATGCAAAGAGTAACAAGATTGTGAGGGCGAGACATTCATCTATATTGCAGTGAGGGTTGGAGTATGGTAAGGTAGCATTTTAGAGCTTGGATTGTGTAGCTGCAATTTAAGGATTATTATTTTTTATTTTACCCATCCACCTGGCAACTAGGCTACAGAAAAACAAAACAATACATAAATAAACACACGAAAAAACAATAAAAGAAGTTTAAATTGGTTTATTTCAACCACTTTTTCTGTCAGAGACAAATTCAGGTGGGGTGGGGAGCTTTACATATTTGAAAAAATAAGCTCCTACGACTAAGTTAGGATATGCAGTTACAAAAGCACTCTCGGTCCATTTGATTCTGTATGAAGAATGCCTGGGGAGGGGAAGGGAGGAAAAGGGAGGGGAGGGAGGGAAGGGAGGGGAAGGGAGGGAGGGAAGGGAGGTAGGGAGGGGAAGGGAGGGAGGGAAGGAGGGTAGGGAGGGAGTGGTGATAGGATGGGATTTTTTATATATATATAATTTAAGGATCGCATCTAGCGACTGCCCACTTGGGCATGAGTGGCTGTACTCACGACAGGCTAGTACTAGGATACGTTAAAATAGCAATAGGTAAAACAAAATAAAAGCAATAAAAAAGGAAAAAAGGAAAAGGGCAACAAGCATGCTCCGAAGTCGGGATGAGGCCCACCTCCCCCCAGCAAGGGTACTACAAAAAGTCATTAAGTCCACAAGTCAGTGTGCACGAATCCGTCTCGATTACAAGGGACAAGCGGTAGCGACCCCGCTCATCCCGGGACAGGTAGCAGGCGCGGAAGATCACCCAGACTGGGACATTCAACAAGAATGAGCCGAACAGTCTGGGGGGCAAGGCAGTCTTCACAGTGTGTCCATTTCGGAGACGACAGAAAGCAACCCGAAGCGGTCGAGGCATTGGGAGGTAGGACCATGGGAAGAGTCCCGGCGCAAGGGCACGCAACTTTAGATTCCCCTACACCGTTTGCCAAGAAGCCCGGAGAACTGCCCGTATTCCTGCCGTGTAGTCGGTGTGAGGAAGAGAGAAACGTTGGTCCGGTCGCAGAGTCCTCGCGGACTCTTTGGCGCCCTCATTCCCGGCAATTCCTACATGTCCAGGAACCCAGCAGAAGATAATCTCGATATCTGCTCGGCTCGCCAAAACCGTGGATAACGGATATCATGAACCAGGAGATGCAGAGATTCCAATGCCCAGAAAGCACTCAGGAAGCTTTGTGAGTCGCTATAAATCACAATCCGGTCACCGAACCGGGCACGTCACGTTATCTCCAGTACCGAGTGGTGTATTGCAACCAGCCCAACAAATTCAAACAGAGAGGATAGGGCGTGGAAACCGATCCCCTCTTGGGACTAAGAGCCATCTGTATACACTGGCATGGTTCCAGTGTGACACGAAGTGTGCTCCAAAAGGCCGAAGCTTTGGGAGAAGAGGCGTGGCGACAAATAGTCAAAGGTGGTACCCTGGGCAGAACCAGGGGCACCACCGGGCTGAGAGCCTCGAGGGAGTTTCCTGGCCCTACACCCGAAGGGCTTAGGGTATGACTGGCGTGTCTCGGCGGCATAGGCACCGGGCTCGTGAGTACAGGCGAATAATGCACTGTGCACGGCGCAGAATGAGTGGCATCTCTCCAGCATCGACAAGTAGGCTCTCAATGGGGAAAGTGCGGAAGGCACCGGTCACCAGGCGAAGGCCGGTGTGGTGGATCGAGTCCACCTTCCGCAATAAACGCTCGGCTGCGGATGCATAAAACTCGCATCCGTAGTCGAGCTTCGAACGAACAAAGGATCGATAAAAAAGTAGGGCAGTAGCCCTATCAGCGGCCTAAGTGCTGAACGTCACGGAACAAACAATATCCATGGCGCGGGTACAAGAGACCTAAAAGCTGCGAATATGAGCCTCCCAGGTGAGGCCTGATACAAATACAAGACCAAGGAAACGGTGTGAGTCCACCACTTCCAAGTACACCCCATTTAGAAACAAGTCTGGGTCAGGGTGGAGCAGTGGATGGCAGCAGAAGTGAACCACCTTAGTCTTGGTCAAAGAAAACGAAGCCTGTGCGCTCCGGCATAGCGAGAGACGCGGTTGAATGCCTGTTGGAGGCGACGCTCTATGGTTGGCATCTGGGCCGCGCCAAAAGAGATCGAAAGGTCGTCCACGTAGAGCATAACGAGAACATCTTCCGGCAGCACCGAGGTGATACCATTGGTGCTCAGGGTAGAGTGTGGCACTGAGGACACTTCCCTGCGGGACACCCTCTTCTTGCTCGATTGGGCCGGAGAGGGCTCCCTCCACCCATACGCCGAATCAACGATCTCGCAAAAATTCAGATATAAAGATTGGGAGGCGTCCCCTCGTCCAAATCAGGTGGAGTCTCCATGACACCGTATCGCCATGCGGTATCCTAGCCCTTCTCCAGATCGAAAAACAGATGGCATTTTCCAGTTGGAGCAGAGCATCCGAAGTGGAGTGGAACTTGGGAAAGCCGTACTGTGCAGAAGACAGATGACCTCCGTGGTTCAGAAAAAAGGGCTAATTTAACATTTACCAATTTCTCCATCAACTTGCACACAAAGGAAGTTAGAGAGATTGGGCGGAAACCAGCCGGGGAAGAGTGATCTCTCCCCGGTTTGCGAAAAGCGAGCACAGTAGCGATTCGCCAGGAATCTGCGAGAATAACCTCTACCCGGATCCTGTTTAACAAATCTAACAGAAAGGCCATGCCTCGCTCACCCAGGTGTCGAAGCATGGCATACGAGATATCGCCCGGACCAGGGGCAGTTGACGCACCTGAAGCGAGAGCGGAACGCAACTGACTCAGAGTAAACCTGTCATTGAAGGATTCTCCGCCTCTGGAGGTTATTTTTTTATTATTTTTTTAAGAGTGTATCTGATAACTACCCACTTGGGCATAAGTCGCCGCACTCACGACAGCCTAGCACTAGGCTACTTTAAAATAAGAATGATAAAACAATAACAAAAATAATAAGGGAAAATTGTAATGAGGAAGCAAGTTCCTGCGTCAGGGGGAGGTCCCCCCGGCGCAGGAACGTGCGACCTACAAAGAAAATAAAAAAACTTAAATAAAAGGGAGAAGGCCGGCCTCCCCCCCAAAAGTCTACAAGTCCACCAGTCAATGTGCACGCACTCGTCCCGATTACAAGGGACAGGCGGTAGCGACCCCACCCCTCTCGAGGTAAAGTCCAGTCGGCGGTCTTCCGCGACATCACGACACGCATTAGATGCTGGCAGAGCAGCATCTCGGCTAAAGAATGCTGGGGTCCTGCGACAACTTGCCCTGAATCCTTTTGACTTGCTTCCACACCTCTGGTGGAGGGGTCTTCCCGTCAAGTGAAGAGATGTATGCCGCAAAGAAGAGCGGCGGATGTCCTTCGATATATACCGGAACCTAGCCCGACGAAATTCACCGACAGTGAAATAGTTCGGGCAGCGCTTATAGTGCATGTAGGCATAATGCTTCTGTTTAGGGGCCGTTCCACACTCCGGAAGGCAAAATGGCCAGACTTTCTAGGAATAGTAGTTAGCCCACGGCGATAAGGTTGCCGGAGAAGAACTTAACAGCCTCATCAACTGACCCAAACTAGAGAAATCTGTCATTTCCTGAAATGCAGACCACAGTGCTCACGCTAAGCACCACCAGGGCAGGCTCTTGGGCGGCAGCGGCCAAGAAAATGAATTTGAATGGGAAAGTGATCACTATCATGATGGTCATCGACCACCCCCCCAATCACGATCAGGCTGTGCATCCGGAAAGCACAAAGATAGATCAGGGCAGGAAAATGAAGCAATTCCTGGGCAGTGATTGGTAAACTCCCATTTAGGACACCTATCTCCAGCTCATTGATCAGGTCGGCAAGGAGTTGACCCTGGGGATAAAATCAAGTAGTCTCCCAGAGGGGGTGTCCAGCGTTTAGATCTCCGAGCGAGAGAAAGGGCCTCAAAAACTGTGTTATGGTGGGGCCCCCGTGTCAAAGTCGGATGATGGTGGAATGTACGTGAAAATAACAGTATACCTCCTATCCAGCTGCAGTTGCACAGCTACTGCCTAAAGAGAGGTAACTAAAGCAAAGAGAACAGAGAAATCATGCCGGGTGTAAATCGCGGATCCTCATGCCCAGTCCCCATCCTGTGGTGGTGGGTGGTACAGAGCCACAGATCATCCCACTGGTGCTGTGCCCTGTAAAACACTCAACTGTGGGGCATTGGGAGGGCACATGTTCCTCTAGATGCTAGCTGCAGCAAGGTTGTCCATGCTGTACTTGCAGGTTTGGCAAAAAAAAACAAACAAATTTTGAAAAAGCCTAATAAAACCCGGGTTTTTTTTTTTTAAACCTGGGTTTTATTCTGGGGTTTTTCAAAAAACAAATGCTACAAGCATTAGAATAACAGAAAAAGAATAGCTATCTCTATTATTATATAATATTAATAATTACTTATTTTAATAATTATATTATATTAAGAACAGATCACTAATTAAGAATTTGGGGTACCCATGATAGCCATAATCTGTAGGAGAGATGAATTATGAGTCAGTATCAGAGAAATAACCTTAATTTGATACATATTTGTTGTAATTATAAACATAAATATGAATTTTGAATAAAATAATGATAAGTAGCATTCAGTTCTCGAAAAAAAAAAGTAATTAAAAAAAACACAGACCTGGGTTTTTTCAAATTTCCCTTGAAAAAGCCCCCCCAAAATGGGAATAAAAGCCAGGTTTTTTAAGGTTGGGTGTTTTGATTTGCCCAAGGGGTATTTTGTTTTTTTTTAATTTGGGGGGACCTATCAGGCACCTGCTGACTAGGGCAAAAATCACCGTAATACTAGGCTAGATTAACAATCAAACAAAATGGCAAGAAGAACAAAATACTTGTGTTAGGGGGAGCCCCTGCCTCACCACAGTGGAGGAACATGTGACCTACACATCAAATGGCAGGGTGTCCAATTCGGAGATGACAGAAAGCAACATGAAGCCATCGTGGCATTGGGGGGTAGGTCCATGGGTACAGTCGCAGCACAATACTTAACTTTAGGTTTCCCTTGACCATCTCCCATCTTCTTTGCCAAGCAGCCCGTATTCCTGCCATGTAATCGGTGTGAGGAAAAGCGAAATGCTGGTCCGGGTGCCCAGTCATCGCAGACTCTTTAGCGCCCTCATTCCTACATGTCCAGGAACCCAGCCTAAGATAATCTTGAGGGAATCTGAGGGGCCTCATTATGTGGTATCTTCCCTGCATCACCTCACAAGGAGGTATTAGGAACCTTGCTGCAGTTGGCATCTGGGGGATAACATGACCTACCCCCTCCAGGCTTCACCTCCCACAGGAAGATCTTCAGCTTTATCTTTTCTACATGTTTCACATCTTTACACTGATCTCTCTTTACAAAATGTGTGGGGGGGAGATGCCCTCAATGCTTCTTATTCTTAGTTTTAAATAATAATAATAATTTTAGTGATGTGTTGGTGTGGTGCATCCAGTCTATGAGGAATTTAACACCCCGAAGCAGTGTTGGGAATTTGTTATGGACAGTGCCCATGATCAGTTTATCTTGCGTATTGTTAGCATAAATCACGTGTGGCAGTCTAAGTTCATCAAGGGCCCAATCACCCCCAGAATCCTAGCAACCAGAAGGTGTAGCATAAACCCCCATGAAGTAGTTTGTACAAAGACTGTGATGCAAACATTTTTTAGGGCAGGGGAGGGCAACCTTTACATTTAGGGCAGGGGTGGGCAACCTTTACATTTAGGGCAGGGGTGGGCAACCTTTACAGAGTGAGGGCCAGATGAGACTTTTGGGAGCAGGCCGGAGTGACAAACGAAATCTCCAAAGTGATTAGAGTTGCCAAGCAGTATCTGCCGGTGTAGGTGCCTAGAATGGTAAGGATTCATCGCAGCGGAAAAAGTCCTAAGCATTTTTTGTTTAGAATGGCCTCCTCTACAACTTTGGTCTCTATGAAATTTTTTGTATCTGTAAGCGAAATGCATTTTTATCTCATGTTTACACATTTTCACTGCCAGACGTAAGACTCATTCCCCTCTCCCTCTACGAGTCTACTGAGACAGATGCTGTTTGGCAGAATTTTTTATTTTAGGGGGGGCTGGGGTTTTGCAGGCCAGATTGCAATATTAATGCCAAGCAAGGTATAGCAGGGCCAGAGGTTACCCGCCCCTGTTTTAGGGAAATGAGGGGGGTGGGAGGAGGAGACAAGTTCCAATGACAGTTTGAACCAAGATTTGAAACCCCAACCCATTTGTGCTGCATGGGGTGTGCAGAGGCCCAGGACGAATGACACTAAATGGGGCAACCATTGACTGGGTAAAAAGACCAGGCTTAAATACCGCTTTGGGGATCATTACCCACCAAAGTGAATTCAGCTCCCCACCCCTGAATGGGGGCTCAACTCTCACCTGGAGGGGTGCTTAGGAAGACAATCTCGGCAAGGCCCAGGATGAGCTCCATCTTGTAGAGGACCTGACACTCGGACCGGAGGGCCTCCACATCTTCCTTGAAGGGTACTGACCTACCAGCCTCTACTGCTTCCAAGTAGATGCCTATCTCCGACACACAGGCCTGCATGATGGACCTGTGGGGTGGAGCTAAGAGTCATCAAAGGGTGTTTGTGTGCAGCGGAGGGTGAGGAAGGGGCGTTTGTGTGAGGTGGAGGGCGAGGAAGGGGTATTTGTGTGGTGGAGGGGTATTTGTGTGGTGGAGGGGTATTTGTGTGTGGTAGAGGGTGAGGAAGGGGTGTTTGTGTGTGGTAGAGGGCAAGGAAAGGGTGTTTGTGTGTGGGAGGGTGAGGAAGGGGTGTTTGTGTGATGGAGGGTGAGGAAGGGGTGTTTGTGTATGGTGGAGGGTGAGGGTGAGGAAGAGGTATTTGTGTGTGGTGGAGGGTGAGGAACGGGTGTTTGTGTGATGGAGGGTAAGGAAGGCGTGTTTGTGTGTGATGGAGGATAAGGAAGGGCCAATCCAAAATATTCAATTTATTGTCAGTAAGGCATTTTGTCACAATTTTAGCCTTGTGACAAGGTGCCCCATCATGCATGAATGCTTCTATCACATGGATTGTCATTACCATGGGAAGTTTCTCCTGTAACATTGCTAAATACCATGTGCCATTCATAGTTGTGTTCTTGCTTCCTCTCCCTTGGAAACTGAAACAACCTCAAATCATTACACTCGGAGGGTGTTTCATTTTCTTTTGGGTATATTTAGGGTCCATTCTATTAAGCCAATGGGCCAACAAACCATTTTAGGACAGCTTCTGAATGCTAAAAATGTTGACTCATCGCTGAATAAAACTTTTTTCCACTCCTCAACAGTCCAATGAATGTATTTTCTACAAAATGTGGCAGGTTGGTTATGCATTTTTTCATTAATGAATGGTTTCTTTGCAGTATAGCAAGATGGTAATCCGAGTTCTTTTTGTAGCCCTTCCTGGATAGTTCATTCAGAAACATCAGATAATATTTATAAAGAGCAACAATAGCACCTTGACAATCACTCTTGAGTTGTTTCTTAGCACACATTAGAAAAATTTATTTAGAGCACTCTATGTAAAAACTCGCAAAATAATAATGGAATGGCAAAAAAAATGAAATTGGACAAATTTGACGCATGCCCACACACAACGAATGCTACCACAATGCTAACTTAAGATTGTATTAGAAAGCTTCCGTATCGGAGAATTTTATGAAAGCTACCAGATGTCAATAGAACAAATAGAAAGTGAATTATGCATCTATGAATATCATTGAAAATAATACAAATTTTGAGGATGCTCAGATACTTTTCAAGGACACTATATATATATATATCAGGCACGTGCCCTAGGTAAATGCAGGGTAGGCAGAGATTGTGAAGCTGCTGCAATTCTTTTTATGAAGACCCCCTTATAAAGTAAATAGTTGACAAAAAGTAGGAATTGTTAAAATTAATCGCAGCAGATTCACAGTTTCTGCCTAACCTGAATTTACTCATTAGATATGCTTGAAATATCTGAAGTAATCAAAAATCTTATGTATTTTGTACGTTGAATACAAATTCGGTATTAGAATACACAAATAGTAAAGCATTGATATTATATCGACAAGTGTTAAATTATCGCCTCAAAAAGTATCCAACACACCCACAAAATTAGTTTTAAAGTAATAATAAATAGTTCTCAAACATTCCAGAGTGGTTTATGTGACAGAAATGCTGTAGAACTTTCTAGAAAAATAATCTACTTCGTGCACGGGAAACAGCAGACTTCAGTCAGTGTCTGAGAGCTGCATGAGGAGGTCATCATTCAACACTAATTCTAATATGGCGAGGACTAAAGAATGGCCAAAAAGGAGCAGAGAACTAATTGTTCAGTTACATAAAAGTGGTTTGGGATATAGAAAATTTTCATCTATGCTAAAAATATCAATCTCAACCACTGGTGACATGATTCACGGTTTATGTCACATCAGTCCACTGTAAGTCTACCACATTTAGGGTGTCCATCTAAAATTTCAAACTGTGCAGCTAAACATATAGTCTGTAAAGTAAAGAAGAATCCTTGAGTGACTCAATCTGAACTTCAGAAAGATTTGGAAGCAGCTGGGACAAATGTATGCAAAAATACAATTAGGGCAGTTCTTAGGAACGAGGGATTCCATTCTCGCACACCGAGAAAGACACCTTTGTTGAAGCCAATTCATGTCAGAAATCATCTGAATTTTGCCAAGGAACATTTAGAGAAGCCTGCAAGTTTTGGGGATGCTGTACTATGGTTTGATGAGACGAAGATTGAGTTATTTGTGCGGAATAGTGTTAGTCACATTTTGAGGCAGAAAAACTTAGCGCATGATCCTAAAAATACAATCCCAACAGTGAAGTTTGGAGGAGGCAGCATAATGGTATGGGGCTGCTTCTCTTCTGCAGGTCCTGGAAGACTCCATATTATTGAAGGGAAAATGAATGCTCAGATGTATCGCAGGATTCTGGATGATAATCTCTTAGTCTACAGACGACTTGAAGTTGCCAAGAGGATGGACAACAATTGAAAACATACAGCCAAAGGTACTGCAGCGTGGTTTCAGCAGAAAAAAATAAAGGTTATAGGATAGGCAAGTCAGTCACCAGACCTAAATCCTATTGAGAACCTATATTTGCTCTGGTTGAAATTGTATATTAGTGAATATTTACTCGTAGGTAATAGGATTGGGTGGTGGGGATATATTAGGTTGGTCAGAAGGTCCTGACTCACTTAGGAAGCGGAAAGAAAATAATAAAATTTTATGGAGCAACACCAACATTTATTCTTCAAAATAAAGTCCATCATTCTCTACAATCTTCTTCCAGCAATAAGCCGGCTTCCAAATCTGTCCCGGATACTAGGTTGATGGTATCTGGTATCAACTGAGTTGAAACATCTGTACCACCTCAAGACCTTCGCCTGACTGGCAGTGCCTTCTCCTTCACAGCAACTCTTGTATAAAATTTTTGCTTGTAACAGCAGCGAATCAAAACTCTAATTCCACTTTCTTCCAAACTGCGCAGGAGCAACAAACAACAGCAGCATACGGAGGCTGGTAGATGAATAAGTAAGGTTGACCTAACCTAATTTGGTTAAAGGAGTAAGGCTAACCTAACCTAATGTTGTTCTATAAAGTTTTGTTTTCTTTCCTCAACTTAAGTGAGCTAGGACTTTCTGACCAACCATATATATATATATATATATATATATATATATATATATATATATATATATATATATATATATATATATATATATATATATATATATATATAATGTAAATAAAACCACTGTGGCGAAGCGTAGTAGTTTATTATCTAGAGACCAGTTTTGGCATGGAGTTTGTCATGCCAGCCTCAGTCGAACTCTAAGAGTGAGCAGACCATTGGGGCAGGAAGTTAGCAGAACCGTCAGCTACAAGGGGACTCAAAGTTCCCCTACTTGGAGAGAGGAGAGGGGCAACCCACTCTCAGCCTGAATAAGTTTAGAGCGGGCCCCAAGAGAAAGCACAGGAGAGGTTGCCTCCATATGAGGTGTGAGCTTCAGAAAATGGTAAAAGAGACACTTATTTACCAATTGAGGGTGGTGAAAAGGGAGCCCCTGGACCACAGGTGTTGTCAGGGACCACCCACCTCAAAACCAAGCTTGACACTGAAAAGAGAGAAAGCTTGACATTGGAAAGAGAGAAAGCTTGACACTGAAGAGAGAGAAGGTTTGACACTGAAGAGAGGGAGAGAGAGAGAGCTTGACACTAAAAAAAGAGCAAGCTTTACACTGAAAAAGAGAGAAAGCTTGACATTGAAAATGAGAAAAAGCTTGACACTGAAAAGAGAGCAAGCTTGACACTGAAAAAAGAGAAAGCTTGACACTGAAAAAGAGAAAGTTTGACACTGAAAAAGAGAAAAAGCTTTACACTGAAAAGAGAGAAAGTTTGACACTGAAAAGAGAAAAAGCTTGACACTGAAAAAAGAGAAAGCTTGACACTGAAAAGAGAAAGCTTGACCTTTTAGTGCGCCAGCCCTGGGGGCATTAAAGGGCAATGTTTGCAATTGTATGACACCAAATGGAAGTTACCCAGTGGATGGTCATGGCAGCAGCTCCCAAATGGGCAGCCACAAAGGCAGGTAAGACAGAGTGGAATTCCTGACTAGGATTTACTAGTCAACAAGATGGCCAGGATTGAATGATCTGCTGTGTGACCTACCACCTAGAGACAGGACCCTGAGACTTTAGTTGGCATAAAAACCGAGAAGGCAGTACAGCCTAATGCATCCAATTACAGCTGCAGGGAAGGGGTCAGTGGGGTAGAAAGGCACATCCCATGATTCATACCCTAATGCCCAGGATGCCTCAAATCTGGTCTCTTGCACATGTGTGGATGTTGTTTAGAGAGGTTCCCTAACCTACCTTCTGACACTGAAAAGAGAGCAAGCTTAACACTGAAAAAAGAGAAAGCTTGACACTGAAAAAGAGAAAGATGACACTGAAAAAGAGAGAAAGCTTGACACTGAAAAAGAGAGAAAGCTTGACACTGAAAAGAGAACAAGCTTGACACTGAAAAGGAGAAAGCTTGACACTGAAAAGAGAGAAAGCTTGACACTGATGAGAGAGAAAGCTTGACACTGAAGAAATAAGGGCAGAGGCAGGGGAGGGTCTTAGAAAGGTGGTGCATAGAGGAACCAAGGGGGTTGCACCACCATCCCCAGGAGTCACAGTCAACTCAGTGACCCAAGCTTTCCTTATGGAAAAGGAGGATGTGTTGCCCCCTGAAGGGTAATAATGAGTGTCAAAACAGTACTACCATTCTGGGTTCACTTTGCCATCAATGAGGACTGGCCCCTTGGGCTTGCCATCAATTCACAGGCTGATCTTTATGTGAATTTCATTATTCAATCTGAGGACCTCATTCATAATTAAAAGGGATGGGTAGGGTATTTAATATAATCTCAAAATACCTTTATATGCCAAGGTAAGCTTATGAATCTTGCACAAGGCCAATATGGTGCAATACCTCCCAGACTACACAAACTTAGCTGGTAGAAACCCACCCCAAGCACCAGGAAGAGAGAGTAGCGACTGTCATCCCAGAATGAGATTAGAACACTCCACCCAATGTGGCTTAACTTTGTCATCATGTTGGAAGTAGTGCATAGTGGTTGGTCAAGAAAAAGTTGGAGTGTGAGAAAGTGTGTGATAAATACAGATTTTTTGGCCTATAGGCATAATCGCAACCGAGCTTGACTTACTGACATGAAGATATATCTAGAGCTCAATTGCCATGACAATGAAGCCTTTGCATGGAAGTTATGACTGAGCTGGAGCATAGTCCTGCCAATAATGGAAATAACTGCAACATCTCAACTCATTAGCCCCAAATACTAGTGCTGGGAGGAGAGGTGTAGTCCTGAGAGACAAATACTTATATGAATCCCCATTGAAGAAGGTATGGATTTAGTATTTATTAAAAACATTTACCTTCCTACACATGGCCCTAACTTAGAACAAAAGCTTGATCTGAGGGAAGAGGTGGCAAATCATGTGAAATGTTTGAAATTTTTTTTAGAACATTGTGGCAAAAGTGCAAATTTGTTATGGGCCTAGTAGCATAACTTCACAAAAATGCAAATTAGGCAAAATGGAAATCAGTGCCAGAATTCTTTTAACCACTTCCGTAAGATTCCCCCCGCCCCCATAATAAGGCCTTAAAATGATTTTCGTGGGTTTGTTATTTTATGGTCAACTTTTTTGTTTTTGCTATTTTGGCAAATATTTCTGTGTTTACTAGATAAATGATTAGGTAAAACTTACATATAAATTAATTTTATTCATTTCATACCTGCGGTGCCACATTTCAAAGTGTTCAAAACTCCCCAAACCAGGTTTTGCTGGATATCCACTACAATATTTTGTTGTTTGTCTTTTTACGTCTGAGTAACAAATCCTACGGATGTAGGTTTGTGCTTCCAGGTAGAGGCAGAATAGGGACAAGAGCATGTGTGACTTCTTCAAGTTTTCATTTGTGTCCGCTACGAGGGTTGACCGTAATAAATTTATCACAAGAAGCAATTGCCCTAGAATTATGTGCCTTTAATATTTGTTCCACAGACATTGTTACATATTTAGTGAAACTTATTTTCTTTCTTGTAATATTCTTATATACAATAAAGCTGTTTAGCAGCATACGGATGAGAGGGTGCAGCCCCAGTTTTTTTTTAACCAAGCTTGAGATTTTTGGCTCGGGTTGTATGGTTCTAGCAATTGATCTGCTTTGTAAACCCCTCCCATATACGCATTGTACTGTTCTATGTGCTAAGGCTTTTTGTATATCACTCACTCTACTTCCTCCAAAGTAAGTTTTGTCTTTTTCCACAAAGTCTGCAGAATACTTGGAAGTCAATACATAAACGGATCTTCGGTCTTCCCATTTTACCACTAATAAATTGTGGAATGTCCCGGGCATCACTTTTTTTGTGAAAGTAAAAAGTCAGCCAGGCGGACGCTCACATACCAATTATCAATGATGACCTTGTCCCAAAATTGACTTTGATAGGTGAACTACTACTTTTTCGCTACTATTTAGTTCATCCACTCCATTAATATTAGGTAAAGCATAAAGGTCGCTTGTCTTTGCCATAATATACACAAAAGTTGTAGTTGTACCCACTCCAATCACTACTACACATGACATAATTTAATCCCAAATCATGTGCGCTTTGTCTTTATAAACAGGTGAAAATGGAGCCACCCCTTCCATAAAAGCAATGCCTCATCAATAGAAATATTTTGATCTACATCCACATATTTTTCATATAAATTGATCGTAAAATGTTACAGAAAGGTTCTAAATGAGTTGATGGCATGTTCTTTATTACTTCATTCATCTTAGAAAAATGCAAAAACTTCATAATCAACATAACCTGTCTCTGCTCATAACTAGCATTAAAAGAATGAACACCCGGATTATAAGGTTGTCACGTCCAATACCGATTCATTTCATTCAACTTATATACACCAGTAAAAAAGTAGAGATAAGAATGTCCAAATATCATCCTCATTCACATCTTTACAACAAATGTTATTTACTATGCCATTTGACTGAGGATTACTTTAAAAAAAAGTTCTTGCCTTGTCATTCACTCATGTGACAATATGGAGCGCAAGTTCATTAGTTATAAATTTTTGTATGCAATCTATTACTTGCATATTATCTGAAAAGACAACTGCTGGGTTTTCACCAGTAAAACTATTCACAAATGGAGGTATTGCATCAGGTCTTGAATCCATAAAAACATCTGAGACACGTGTCCAAGCACCAGAAATAATGCATGGCTCAGGTACATCTTCCTCTGAATCACTAACATCTGAATAGTCATCACTACTATCAAGTTCACTGCCTGTTTCTTCAGGGTTATATTCACTAGAACTATCTTCACTAATATCCTCCAAACTGCCATGAGGTAATTATAATTTATAAGAAATATGAATATAAAATGACAAAAAGAAAACAAAGACACACCCAAGAAAAGTATACGTGCTACTGCCTCCAGTTTACTGTGCCACGCACTAATATGCATTTCAGCCAATCAGCAAATTACACACATATGATGTCATAACTCTCAAAAAGTATGATGAATTTTCAGAAAGACCTCTAGCAAGCATTAATAAGCAACATGAATCCAACAGTGGATACATCATCAGACTCGTTAGAGTCAGCATAGATCCAATACTGGATTCATCATAGGCAAGGGGTGAAGTCTTTACTCATAACATCTCACTCCTATTTCAGTAGACACTACAGTTTAAGCCAGGATCAATGATAGGGAAATAAAGGGGTGAAATTAGGAAAAGTGTGTGCGGATGACACAGAGCTTAGGCAACTTAGTATAGGAATGTATACAACTCTCTCTAACCCGGGGGGACGGGGGTGAGCAACAAAACCTCTATTTACAACTCAAAAGCAAACACAAGCAAGAGCATCTTCAAGTTTCGTAAAAGTGAAGAGGAAGTGGACCTTCACCTCAACACCCATCACCTACCGGTACTCCTTGGACTTCTTGATAAGCACAGCCCTGAAGTCCTTCTCAAGGGGTGGGGCAGCAGTGCCAGTGGTACTGTGGAAACCCTCAGCTGCCTTTTGCAGGGAGAGAAATGTATCCATGGACTCATTGATGAGGCGGCGCTGAAAGCGGCCCGCCAGCCACCAGCGGCGCCTCACAGAGCACATCTGAAGGGTGGGCCCTGCTTCCACCACTGGGTCAGGCCCTGACTCAATCATTGCTATGGTGACAAATGGACAGTGGGTTAGGAAGACTGAAACTGGGCAGAGGGAGGGGGGGGGGGGGAATTGTCACTATTCAGTTTAACATCTCCTTAGTACACATACTATGTTGTTACAAATTCAGCCTTAGGAGGCCCTTACTGGCCCCAATATTTAAGTATGGAGGGGTTTGCCTTGGAGGCCCTTTCCCGAGACTAATTACTCTTGAGAAAACAGGGTTTCTCATCAAGCCTAAACTGGAAGTCACACACTAGTTACCATCTACTCCAGATGTGTTAGAATCTATCAGACACCCAAAAGATCAGAAAAGCAAGCAAAATCAACAGAAAAAAAACACAATCACATTGGTAAGGGTATCTATCACATCTATAGTAAACAAAACTGAGCCAGTAATAATTCATGATGTAACCAGAGTGAGCCAGAATGATACTGATTGTGTGAAATGAGACTAAAAATTCATAATGTAACAATAACAAAAAATCCCTTGTTTGCAGCAAGTATGTTGTAAAAGAATTATGCAACATAATATTCCTTAATCATCTCTCAAATCTGCTATATTTTCGTAACTTCCCCATTTTGCTGCGGTAATTGTGACTTAATAGTTTGTGTGTAAACATCCAGTTAATTCATCTAGTTATGTACATGGAGAATATTTGAGCAAGAAGAACTCCAGAAATCCCATTAAAGGCCTCATAAATTTTTCTGAAGTCTATAAAACATTGTGGAGTTGTTGGTGATCAAGTCATAGGTTCCCAATGCAAATAATTTAAAATGACTTTTCAATCAAAGCTTCTTATTTATGTTCTGTACTGAATATAAAATATATGCAGAACTAAAATATAAAGATTTAAAATTAGATATTTCAAAAATAATATATAAGCATTTTTAATGAATATTTTAATTTAAAAAATAATAATAATATACATAGGGAATGGTAAATTATAAAATTTTGTAACATAGGTGAGCCACAGTGATTTACCTCATAGGTGAAAACAAGGCATAATGAAAAGAGCATGTGAATCTTTAAGAAAAGGATAATAGGTACTATCTTAACATCTTCACTTTATCTGTAGCCGGATGGTTCATAGATATAAAAAGACGAAGTTTGCAGTGCTGCAGATATGTCAAGAGCAAACAAATCATCAAGATGATTGCTAATTCTGTTCAAATAATGCCTCATAGTTCAGTAGAAAAAGAAAACTCCTGTTGCATATCCTAACATACCCTCATTACTAGCCCCAGTGCCCCACAATGAAGGGCAGAGCTCCTGTCCCTAATCCTCCACCCTGATAGAGCACTCCCCTATCTGAACTAACAGGATCTCAATGAACTGAAGAAGTCCAGCACGGTTACCTTTCATCTAATGGAATGGGATTGATTGGTTGGTTAAAAGGTGCCATGGTGCACACTGCACAGTGAATGGGATCTACAGATAAAAGCTGCAGGATTACTGCTCACAGAAAACATCACCTAACTTTCATACGTTACTTCATGCTCAAAGATGGATTGTGTTTCTCCAATGATATTCAGGGTCTTTATTGGCTTAACCAGCATTCCAGTTGAATGGAGTCTATTTATCAACAGTTCTAACAAGCCTCAAAAGCAGTAGTGTTGCACAACTATAATAAGCTCCAATGCATCCCGATTGCCCATTCAAAGGAGGACTATGAAAATGTTAAGTTGCTGCTGGAGACTAGTAAAGAGTGGGTATGAGTGGGAAGTCAAGAGATTTTAAAATGATTATTCCTTATAGAGCTTCACCAAGCATCCCTGCTTCCTCTCTGAACAGCAGAAAGACAACCTCATATTACGAGAGGAAGGATTGGCCTGCATGCAAGGAACCAACTCGAGGGCAGCAAAATGTTAAGTCAACCTCTGATTAAAGAGAAAGTATTGATGACTTGAAATGAAACTAAGGCTAATGAAACAATTTGTGAAAGCCTTGGATCCTGTTAGCAGCTATTGAACTCTGTTCCCGAAACTTTTCAATGTCAAAATCAAAGCAGGTGTGTTAATGTGACCCGAAGTTAAGAAACTTGCTCTCAGAAGACTTGACCAAATGTCTCGACTTTAAAGAATGCGCAGCTTGGGAGGGTTTCTAGCAGGTGGTCTGCAACTTCTTAGAACACAGAAGACCAGATGACTGCAGCAGGTTAGTGCAGAACCTCCTGGGCAGTTACTGGGCATTAGGCCTTCAGATGTCCTGCACTCCCATCTGGAGCAGTTCAAGGAGAATATGGTTGCTTTCTCATGAGTAATTTTTTTTTTTAAAGACCCCATCTGGCAACTCCTTACTGGGGCACAAGTCACTATAATCACATTACAACCTAATACTAAGCTAGATTAAAAAAAAAAGAAAAGCAAAAACCAAATAACAAAAACAAACAAGCAACATATGAGTAAAGAGAGCATTCCCACATGACATAAAGGAGCTGAGCAAGCTACCAGGGACAATACAATGAGCAGATAATAATAAAAACTGGAAACCAAGAAGGAAAAGTCATGTTTTTAAGTGTTGAGGGCTTTGAATGTTACCAGTAGACATTTATATGAAATTCTAGCAAATCCTATTGTAATTCTTTTATATAACTTGATTCAAGCTCTACCTTTATCTTACAACAGAAGCTCAAATTTTTATCAACTTGCAACCTATGCTTTTCTTGTCTGTTTTAACATAATAAATAACCAGCTTGGCAATCATTTATGAGTGCCCAAAAAGGAATCCTACTCAACTTCTGCAATTTTTACCTGAATAGTAAATTCACCATAACACACAGTTTACAAGTATCTCATTTTCAAAATAACGTCTATTCAAATGGCATGCAGATTCTGCAAATGTATTCATTTCATCTAATTCAATCACACAGAATAAAGCAACATCTCGCCTATCTACTGTACTTCAATATTAATTTTTTAAAGGGACACACACATTACTAAATACCCATTTTATGACTTAGAATTAAGAGCACCTACTGACACACACCAGCTACTTTATCCAGGTGCATGTCTGTCTACCATCAATCCCTACAGTACCACAAACCCCTAAGCAAACAAACTGCCTAAGATGTAACTAAAACACTGAAAACACAAAACTTGGGTGAACAATTCACAAGCCCAATTCCTGCCCACTGTGGGGTGTAGAGTGGCCATAATACCAGCCACAAAAAAGTATGACCAAGATATTCTTTATGCTCACTCATTATATTTGACTCACTTGGCTTCTCAGTACGACAGGGATATGTGACCAGGGAATCCATCCCACGCATCATCCCAATCATCTTCCCATAGGCACTTTGGTGGGGTACATCCTGAGAATGGATGGGAAAAGAAGGAAATGGATTAACATGAAGCAATGAACAAGGGTTAAGGGCAAGGCTGGAATAAACAACTTAAGGTAATCAGGAAGAGAAGATTGAGGTAACAATGAGCTGTAATGGTGATATGTGCATTGGAGATGCTTCATCTCAACAATTTTCTTGGGCAGTGGCTAATTCGTTAGGACCACAAGTGGTGGTGGGGGGGGGGGGGTTGTTTCATCTCTTAGGACCAGGGGAAGGGGGGTCATACCTCTCCTCTCAGGTTTGGGTAATGGATATTAATGTCTGCATTAATCCCACCCTTATCTCCTTCTACCCCTTCCCATCTTTCTTTTCTTATCTATCCTTTTACACATTCACAAGGGGATGGCAGTGACATCTGGAGGCTTGAATGCCCTCCCAGCCTCAACACCTGAAGTTTGCCTTCCCAGTGGAGGAGGATCTGCAGCTGTCTTCCATACTATGTTCACTTCCTTTACAAATCTCTCCTTAAAAACTTTCTGTGTGATAGCGCCCCATTGCTATTACACTTTAAATTTGTGGGGAATGGACATAACCAGATAATGAAACCAACATAAAGATCAAAATGAGAATTAATGGCATGCCCAAGTGCACCAGCATGAATTAGGAGGGCAATGGGGGGAGGGGAATAATCCAAGTCCCAATGCCTGAGAGAAGCTCTGCAGCTCACTTCAATACATTTTCACTTTCTTTACAAAGCCAATAAGCATTTGTGGCTCAAAGAAAACCTTTAAGTGGAGTCTGAAAGGAGTGAATGAGAGCACAAAGTTGGAGGATGAAATGGCCTGCGCAAGCACCAGTGGTGACTCATCCTTCTACTGCAATTAAGAGGAGTTTCATACAGAAATAGAACTAGTAAATACGGGGTAGTGCAAAAATATATGAGAGCTCCATGATACTGAAATGTGACTGGTAAATACAGGTTGGCACAAAAGATATTTTGTATTGTAAAAAATGATCTAACTTCATTAGTGATGAAATATTATTTTATCTTTTACAGGAATGTAACGTAATTTGTGTAGATTGATTACTGCAACAAAGATGAAAATTTATTCAATTTTATCTTGAAAATAACCATTCCATTGTATTGACACAAAGAGGTTCCCCTAAGCATTTCCTCCAAGAGAAAGTATTCATAGTTTAATTCATTTTCACACAAAAAGGGGTCTGCTGTCATCATCATTTTGATCTTTATATGCATTTCCTTGTCCAGTCAGCGGACCTCATCTATGATGCAAGGGATGAATGGTACTACCTAATTGCACATTGGTCTATTTCCAATTCACCACATTCTGCACAACCCCAAACAGCATTTTCCTTTAAAACATTATATAATTGCTAAAATGGAAAGAGACTTTTGGAAGTAGCATAAACAAAGCAAAATGAAAGGCTGCCACAGTATTTAATGCCTGCTATAACTCTTGATTTATTGCCATGAATCAACTTTGGGGGTTAATATTTTACCATGATAATGAAGCTCTCAAAGGCGTGGGAGTAAGAATACAACCACTGCTGTGCATTGCATGCCATATTAAAGTGAGAAGGGAATATATAATAAACCCATGACTGCATATTAAAGTGTGATTGAGTAAATATTATAAACCCATGAATGCAGTTTGGGGGGATTCAATGATCCTAACTTGCCATAAGCCAGCTAGTGCATTTACATCTTTTATTCTTCTTTACACCTCTACTTACAGCCTTGATACACGCCAAAATAAAGTACTAAGGCAGTTATAGGCTAGGAAATTATTGAAAACAATCATGGTACAAGGACTCACCCAAACCTGATTAACATCTGAATCTGGTGAATCCATAATGAGAAGGCAAATTTTGTTCTTCGCACAGAATGCTTAAAAATGGTTTTAAAAATAAACCTAATAAATAAAGCTAAATCCAACTGAATGCAGGTGCAATTTCCTCATATTCAGGAGAGATCTGAAAGATTGTTAGAAAATTTGAATGCTATTTTCAGTAGATAATGAAAAGAAATGGAATGAGACTAGAAGAAAAAAAAAATAGGGATAATAGCAATTGACAAAATTCAAAGGATAATAGCTAAATATAAAGTGAAAAGGCAATAAAAGAGTGG
This sequence comes from Ceratothoa steindachneri, assembly GCA_963969495.1. Taxonomy (NCBI): domain Eukaryota; kingdom Metazoa; phylum Arthropoda; class Malacostraca; order Isopoda; family Cymothoidae; genus Ceratothoa; species Ceratothoa steindachneri. Next base: position 48,567,257 of record OZ018333.1, on the reverse strand, counting down.
GGATATAGGGCAAAATGAAATAGAAAAAGTACATTAAAGTATTGAGTTATGTTATGGATGTGAGAAAGTATTTTTTCACCAATATAGTGGTAGATTACTGGAAGGTTTACCACAGGAGACAATAAGCAGTCCAGATTTGAATGTTTTCATGTGTATGTAAGATGAGTATATGGGGAGGGTAGGTTATCATGGTTTTGGAGTTGCATTGGGGCAATTTACAGATTGTAATATCAATATTGTTTTGTAGGTGATTGTTTTAAATGCATTCTTGTAGATGCAGATTTTTTAATTATATAATATTGGATATTTTAGCTGTATGATTTAATTTTTGACAAGCCATGATGGTGAGTCTTTTTAAGAAGTGCTTTGGTTGCACTTTATGGGGAGGGTATTGACTTGGATGACCTCTGCAAGCTCTTCTCATCATGGACAATGTTACTGCATATCTATCAAGCTTTTAAGACATCTTCAATAATATCAATGTCTTCACCAAGCACCTGTTCCAGTCCTGCTTTGAGATGATGGAGAGCACAAACCTCCCCCTTTGAAAATTCTTGAGGACCACTGCAATATTGTGATCTGCCTTAGAATTATCAATATGGTCTGGCAGTGTTTTACAAGGACATAGAACTCTGCATGGAAGAAGCTGTAGCCTGAGGTTGTGTCTGAAAGGGACTTTGAAGGATTCAAACTTGAAACAGCAATGGTGAAAAAGATTGTGTCCTTTGGAAGGCCCAAAGGGCCTGCAGGTGGATGAAGATGTGAACGAGCAGGTAGAGGGGCACTCTGAGAAACTGACGACAGAGGAGTTAAAGGAGTTACAGAGGCAGCAGCATTGGAGATTTTGCAGGAAATTGGTGCTGCAGAGGAGCCATAGGTGGAGGTTATCTCTACAAGTGATAAAGGAAATGGTAGGAATGTGGAAGAGACTTTCAGAGTTTATTGAAAGGAAACACCCAGAAAAAGTTGCAACTAGTTGTGCATTGCCACTATGTAATAACACTTACCAACTCATTTCTAAACATTTTGAAAGGGAAGAAGAAATAAACATTGTTTGTTGAGGAAAGTGTGGTGAAAAAGGCAAAAATCAGTGAAGAAGATTAAGTTAAGTGATATTTGTTTGAGAGTCGGACTATGTTATGCTCTCTCGTGCATTTAGAGTAAATCTCCAAAACATCCCAACCACATTTTTTAGCAATAAAATGTATTTTTTCTGACATTTTGAGGCTTACTATCAAGTTAGCTTCATATTTATGTGAGCACAGCTAGCATGATTAGTAGGCAATTTTGATAAAAAAATAAGTGATTTGCAGACAACAAAGATAATAAATCACTATCTTTTTATGATGAGTTAGGTTTGGTTAGCGATGTAAGATCATTGTTGTCTCTGGATATTGCTTACTTTTTGTGGTAGCTGCACTCAGATAAATATGAAGCTAACTCAATGGTAAGCCTAAAAACATCAGAAAAATACATTTATGGCCAACAAAATCATGGTGGGAATGTTTAGGAAATTAACCTTTACTTTTGTTTTTTTTACTACATTTTTGTTCAGAACTAAAAAAGTTAACTAATATTAATATTAAAAACAAACTTAACTTAAGCCATCATATGACATTTCAAGATAAGAATGTAACTTAGTCTGACTCTCAAACAAATAGTAAAACGCACACACAGGCGTTAGTCAAACTCAGCATTTTAAGATGGCATTGTAGAATTATTTTTTCAGAATTAAGTTAACATATTATCAATTTGTGACTTTATAATGCAGGATAGACCCTCTCTACACTCAAATATTACTCCTAGGGCACTATTACAATGATATGAAGCAATATTACAGGCTTTAGTAGCTTATAACGTGTGTGTCCCTCTTTTTAAAAATTACCATCATCTTTTAATGACTTAATAAAATGTGATAAACCCTCGCTGCCATCAAAATATTACTCCTAGGAGAGTATTGTAATAATATAAAAAATTATTACAGGCTTTAGTTGCCTAAAACCTGGGTGCAACTCATTTAAAATTACCCTGCCATCCACTTAGGCTTGACACACTTGGCTCTAATCTCCCTATATAGAATGTTCATATTCAGTCAAACAATTAACTGTTTTGGATTTATTGGTGACAATACCTCTTCAGGGTTTAGGAACTATAGCTACTTCCAGTATACACAGCCAATTGCATGTCCCTCTATAGTAGTTTCTGGCTATGCCCTTGTGGGAATGGAACTAATTGCCCAAGGATTGCAGCTAAGCCACCTTTCCAGAAACCTTTCACAAGGATCTGCAGTGGGCTACTCCTCAAACATGTTTCTCCAAACTTGCATTATCCTAGTCGAATGGCATGTGTGTGATGAGGTTAATGAGCAGTGGTAGACTCAATCACATCAGAGCTTCAAAAGAGAGAATGGGGGAGGGGGGGTAAATATTTATTTTAAGACATCTTTTCCAAGGAGTTTAAAAATGTGTTTCCATATGCAGTTTTATGTGTACTTTTCAGATCTGACACTCATTTTTTCCCAGAAATGCATACTTTACTCATAATCGACTGAAGTTCCATAATAGGAAAAGTATGTATTTCCTGCAACAATGAGTTTCAGATCTGAAAAGTACACAAAACTACATAAAACATTTTAAATTCATTTAAAAGATCCGGAACCAGACCTAACCTTACCTTATCTGGTTAAATTTTGGAAAATACCTACCCTTTGATTTTTTGATAATTCATATACATTTGTGCTTAAAAACAAGTGTTTTTTAATTTAGAGACTGTTTTTCTTGGGCAAATTGCAAATAAGTGTGTATTTTTGTCATGTTATTGCAATCGCATCATATTGTATTAAGAATTTTTAAGGTAATTTTGAACTGGGGGGCTTTACTCCCATATCCCCCATTAATTATAAGGGGTGCAAACTCCCTCTGATTTTAAAATAAACTTGTACTATTCCTAACCAGATGTCACTAGGCCTCTAGTTTGTATAGTGTTGCTTGATTTCAGACATATGCTATTTAAATCAATCATATTTTCTTTAAAAATGATTAATATAAAATGTTGATATCATATTTTAATTAAGAAAAAAAAATTCCCTTCAAAATGATATATATATAATACAATATGATGTGATTCCAATTAACAATGTGGCTCCCAAGATGGCGGCCAATCTATTTTTTGTCTTAAAATCATAATTAGAAATTTGCCCACCTTAATTAGTAAAAGTGCTATATAGTGTACCTACAATATAGGTACAATATATAGAATTTGCCTAGAAATTGGCTGTTGACAATATTTATATTTAACAATAGCCTTTATAAATAAAGGGATAGGATGACAATGGGCTCACCTCTGGGTCCATCATTTGCAAATGCCTTTCTGTACAAACTAGAACAGGACTGGATGCCCAATTATTTACAATACTTCAAACCTATACTCTATAAGAGATACATTGACGATTGCTTCGTTCTCTTTAAAAATAAGAATCATGCATCCCAGTTTCAAAACTACATCAATTCCCAGCATCATAGCATCAGATTTACACTGGAGCACAAAACTAATAACTCTCTTTCATTTTAGGGCATTAAGATTACCCAGTCAGAAAACAAAATTTCCACTTCAGTATATAGAAAACCCACATCCACTCTGCTTGGCACTAATTATTTCTCGAGTTTACCAAACTGCTTCAAAATATCATCTGTAAGCGCAGAATAAACCGTGCTTTCAGAATATGCTCTGACTGGAACAATTTTCATAAAGAGATGTCTTATCTCAAACGATTTTGTAAATTTAATTTATTCCCAGCATCATTACTCGAAAAATTGATTAAAAGTGTCCTAAATAAAATACACATTTCTCTCATCGAATCTAATCTATCAAAACAGAAAATGTATCTCAAAATACCCTATATAAGCTCATTGACCAACAAACTCATCTTAGACTTACAACAATTATTAGCTAAAGTTTATCCACAAATCAAATTCTACTGTATACATTAATACTATCTCTCTTAAAGCCTATTTGTCTCATAAGGAGAAGTTGCCCTTGCTACTCAGGTCCTCACTTATTTATCAATTTATGTGTGCGAGTTGCTAAACTCGCTACGTAGGTAAAACTATGCTACAATTGAAGCTGAGGATTTGCAAATATAAGGGGGTTTCCCACTACACAGACACAAACATTGATAAACCGGAATTCTCTGCAATAAGGAATCATTTGGATACCTGTACCTCATTATTGTCCCCCTCAAATTTCAGTCTGGGGTTCTGCGGATAAATCTGTAGATCTCAACATTTTGGAATCATCATTTATTCAAATGCTTAATCCAGAATTAAATTTGAGTCAGTCATCCACACCACTTTATATCTATTAATTCAAATATGTTAATTTTAGTTTGTTTTATAATGTAATAACAACTCACTCAATGACCCAATAATTATAATGTTGGTTAACCATATTTCAGTTATTTTAAACAACTACGATGTTTAGCTCAGTTCAAATTTCCCACATATTAAATCATTCGATTCCTGTCCTTCTCTCAAGTTGGTAAGTGTTCATTCATTTATTTCCTTTTAATTTTTGCTTTGTTTTCTCAGTTTGCTTTATAATTTTGCAGTGTTTTTCTTTGAAGTTCGCATTGTCCTCTCTCGGTAGTTTTTGCATGGTTTTCTTGCAAACTTTTCTAAACTCTAAATTTATTCATCATTACATTGTCACATTATTTTTTCTCAAATTCAACAAACTTTATAAACTTATTGTCAGTCATTAATACATATATGTATTCTAAGCTTTCATATTGTTTTACTCCATTATAGGCTGAAGATGAACATAGCTAATGTTTGAAACATTCCAAATTATATATGTTCTGAATACTAAAATTGAGGTTTCCGAAGGATGTCCCAATTTCTATAATAGATTGTATATATGGTAATTGTATATATTGTAGATGCGTGTATATGAAACTTTCTGTAAGGCAAATGCAGTAGCCAATAATATTCTTAGAGGCACAATTTGTAGGTCAGCTAAGTTCATGGTCTAAGTGTTCATCACTCATATTCAACCTATTATTGATTTTGGCTGTGCAGTGTGGAATACTGGCTATGTTGGTGACTTGCACTTGTTGGAGTCTATACAAAGGAGATGGACAAAAAGGATTTGGGGATTTCCTGATCTTTCTTATGCTGAAGGATTATCTAATTTGGGCTAGTTCTCTATCAAAGGACTCCTTCTCCGTGCAGACCTAATTATGGCTTGGAAGATCCTAAATGGTCATTGTCCCCACTTGTTTGATTTGTTTGAATGTAGAAGAGACAACAGAACTTGTGGTCACAGTCAAAAAATCCTTATACCCCACTCAAATACAGATGCTCGCACTCACTTTTTCTCTATATAAGTTAATAATCTCTAGAATTCTCTCCCAGATGATGTTGTCAGTGCAAGTTCGGTTGTTGTTTTTAAGTAGAAAGTTGAACTGTTTCTTGGCCCCCTACTTTATGAGTTTGTTTAGTTCATTTTTCCTTTGTGGTTCTGTTCTGCATCTGTAGTTAGTCAACCTTTTTGCTTACTTTAAGTCTTATTCCTGCCCTGCTGGTTGAAAGATGCAGCAGCGACTGGGGAGGAAGAAGACCCTCATCAAGGTAAAGATCATCTGCCACAATCCTATGGATACATTTTATGGGTAGGTTTCTACAAATGCAGATGACTTTTGATAGGCCCTTGTGGCTTTTGTCATCAGTCAAATTATGTTATGTTAATCCATCAGGTAGTTTCTTCCTCTTGGAACTACCAGTCAAGTCATTTAATAGTCTATAGAGCTTAGACATTTCAGATCCTGCTTCGTTAAGTTTTTGTTTGTAATATTGAGCTTTTCTATCTCTCACATAGTAATTTAATATATTCTTATTACTCTTGTATTCTTCCTCAGCACTAAGAGATTTTAGCCTCCTCCATTTGGATTCCTTGCATCTTTTTTTCTATCTTCATGGCTAATACTTCACCATTGAACCAAGGTGACCTATTTTTGATTACTCTAATTTTCTCATGGTATGGACATCTGGTATTATATTCACATTTAGTTACATCATTGTATAAACCAATAAGGCAATCCACACATTCAGAAATCAATAACAAATTGTTATGTATACAGGAATCATCCAGCCTGTCAGTAATTTTCTTTGTCACCTTATCAATGAAACCTTCAAGATAGAAAGCAGACTTATTTCTAAAAGAAATAAGTAACTGCTGCTAAACTGCTGTGTGGATGGATCTTGCATACTTTTAGAACCAGGGTGGAAAAATGTCTAATCACTCTCTGGAAAAGCCTTGTGCTCCCAAGACTGGAATAGTGCTGCCAACTGTGGAACCCAAACAGCATTAGCGAGATTGAAAACATCAAGGGGGTACAGAGGAGATTTACCAGCAGATAGCAGTAATTGTGAAGATCCATACCCCGTGAACTTCCACACTCGCGTTCCCATAATATTTGGTCTATTTCCCAATATGTTTCACCTAACTGTCATTGTATTACTAGTTCCTGAGGGCAAGCATAATGAGCAGGGGTATGAGGGGCATAGCTCCCACATATAGCAACCTATAGTATGGTTCGAGGTCAGCTTCCAGTAACTAAACACAATGGTAAATGTTGCAAGTATGGGCGGTTGCGATTCTAGCTTATTTTAGGGGCTATTTTTCAGTGTTTTTTCTGCTATCCCACTGGCCAATCACAGATCTGTATTCAGTTCCGTCAATGAAAAATCAGAGAGCTATATTTGTTTCAATGCTTTTTGTGTTTTTTATATTGATCAAAAGTAAGTTTTCTTTTATTTTCTGGGTTTTTTTCCTTATTTCTTTTCTATATATCCTACATACTCTATGCCTGACATTATTTAGTATTTTTAATTACTTTTTACTTAATTTTCCATTGTTTAATGCTCAATAAAACCATATTTTGGGGTTGTTAATGAAGCCTGACTTCTTAACTCTGACTAAAAAATGACTTCTTTTTTTGCCTCCATATTGATTTCTCTTCTTTGATTTTTTAAAAAGTTTTTTTTACGACCATTTTGATTCTTGTTCCAAAAGGATTCATTCAGTATTAATGTTTTTATTACTATATATGTGTAGTGCAAGAAACACAAATTCTCAAATTCTATACAAAAAAACGGCGCTACTTTTCCGGCAAACTCATTGGTATTTAAGCTCCCACCCACACATATTTGCGCCATTTGTCAAAATATGTTCTTCATGCGTCATGGACTCAATGAATGTTCCCCATTTAGGTGCTATTTTAGCCGACAATGATAAAATCTAAACGTGAGTGTCCCACTTGTAAGGCAAAACTTACAATAAACAGAAATTGGGCCTTTAGGTGTGATAAATCTTATATTGGCGCTGACGACAAAAGCGACTGATATAAGTACAAGTCAACAGCTTGAAAAAGAACTTTTTTGGGGGGTCATGCCTCTCCATCGAGAATATTATCATGGTTGCGCTTTGGTTTATCATGAATAGGGTACTATAACCCACCCATCTAATGTAAGTACATATCTACCAACAATTATAATAGTGTAAGAAACAATAATTTTATTTTGAGGGTCGGATCATTGTTGGAGACGGTTCATCAGTGGGATGTGCCTACGATGACCCTGAGATTTCAATCATTTAAGGGGGGTCTGTGGACGAAGCCATAAACTTCGTCCACATAGATTTTGGCTCAGAAAAAGTAGCTAGGAAAAATAGCCTAAAATAAGTTGGGACTTGGATCCGGCCATACTCGCAATATTTACCAACATAATATGGGTATAGATCTTCAGGTTTACCAGAATAGCTTCCCTAGCTGGTAAAAGCTAGGTAAATGGTAGTGTGTCAGGATGGAGCGAGATATGTAGTGGGGTGGCACAGGGGACTCTACTTGGACCAGTGCTTTTCGCCATTTACATTAATGATCTTCCCAGTGCAATAGAATCAAAGATCAAGATATTTGCAGATGATATAAGATAGGGGCGGTCAATAAGTTTTGCGCATCAGTAGGGCAAAACAGAGGAAGGGGGATGGCTGTGGGGGTGTTAGGACAAGTTATGACAAGTCAGGACCTGCAGCCACACAATCCTGCCTCGTCTATTTAAGAAGCAGTAGCTCATCGCAGATCATCAGTCACAAATCTTTCAACAATGGGGAAGGTTGAGCACCGCGCAGTGATCAAATTTTTGACCAAGGAAGGCAAGAATGTAAAAGAGATTCATGAATGCATGGTTGCAGTGTACACCGACACCGCCCCTTCCTATGCAACCATTGCTCGCTGAAATAGGGAGTTCCGCCATGGTCGTGAGTCCCTTGAAGATGACCCCCATCCAGGATGCCCATCAGACGTGACCAATGAGGACATTGTGGCCCGTGTGGAGAGGATGATCCTCGAAAATCGACGGGTGAAGGTCGAAGAAATCAAGCGAGAACTTGGAATATCACATGGAAGTATTATTAACATCATTCACGACAATTTGGCCATGACCAAGGTCTCTGCCCGTTGGGTCCCTAGAAACCTCACGACACCTCACACCCCATGATTGACTTCAATGTCATCAAAGTTCGGAGGAGCTGCTGCTCCTGTACAACCAAGACCCGGTGGGATTCGAGTCACGCATAGTGACAGGTAATGAAACGTGGGTCCATCACCGGGATCCCGAGACCAAGCTACATGGCCTGGAAGCACAGGGGGTCTCTGACCTCCATCAAGTTCCGGAACCAACCCTCAGCCGGGAAGATCATGGCCACCATCTTCTGGGATTCTGAGGGAGTGTTGATGGTGGACTATGCGCCTTGTGGAAGGACCATCACAGGCCAATATTACGCCAAGGAACTGGCTGGGTTGAAGAAGTGTATCCATCAGAAGCGGCGCGGCAAGTTGACACGCGGTGTCCTGCTCCTCCACGACAATGCCCTGTGCGAGTGCAGATTCAAGGAGCTCAACCAGCCCCCTTACAGTCCAGATCTGGCCTCTAGCGACTACTTTTTATTCCACCAGCTCAAGGCTGCACTGCGTGGATGCCGGTTTGGGGACGATGAAGATGTCCAGCTCGCCGTCCAGGAGTGGATTGAACAGCAGTCGGGAGATTTCTGGTTGTCAGAAATTCGAAGCCTCAGGGACAAGTGGCGCAAGTGCATTAAAGTCGAGGGTAGTTATATTGAAAAATAATTAAACACTTTTTTTCATATCTCGTTTCCTTATATCTGAATTGCAAATCTTATTGACCGCCCCTCGTATATAATGAAATCAAGGTACCTGAAGACTGTGAGATTGCAGGAAGATATGAGGAGCATGGAGGAGTGGTCACATCAATGGTTGATATCAACCAATGCAAGAAAGTGTTTTGTTCTGCATATAGGTAGTAATAATGAAGGAGCTGTATATGAAATTAATGGAGCTGAAATTGCTTCTTCTGATGTTGAGAAAGACCTTGGAGTGCTGGTCTCATCTGGATTGAAGTTTGAGAAGCAGATTTCAGAGTGTGTGAAGAAAGCTAATTTTGTATTGAAGCAGGTTAAGCAGAACTTTCACTTCTTGAATGTTGAGTCTGTAAGAATAGTATATAAAGCTTATGTTAGACCACAACTTGAGTATGCTATTCAGGCATGGTCTTCTTACCTGCAGAAGGATATAAAAAGAATGGAGGATATTCATAAGAACATAAGAAAAGAAGGAGACTGCAAAAGACCATTCATGGCCTACACTTGGCAGCTCCTGTTCCAGTCAACACACAGAGAAGAGCTTCTAAGCTGGTACCAGGATTTGGAGCAGTGACCTATGAGGAGAGATTGGAGAGACTTGGGTGGACTACCCTTGAGGAGAGAAGAAAGAGGGGCGATATGATAGAGGTGTTCAAGATCATGGGAGGATATGACTTTGTGTCTGAGCCCAAGGAGTTTTTCCAGCCTGCCCAAGGGATTACTAGAGGTCATAACAGAAAACTCTTTAAGAAGAGATGCAACAGAACTCTAAGGCAGAAGTTCTTCACTCAAAGGGTCGTGGACCCATGGAATGATTTGCCAGGCGATGTTGTGAACTCCACCAGTGTAAACTTTTAAAATTAAATGATTCCAAAGAAAGTGTGACAGGTATATAGATATATCCATGGAGGATGCTAGGACCAGTGTCACAATATTGGGATCCATACCAACACCAATACCACAAAAGGACCTGCTATGTCAAGGGCTAAAAGAACAAGAGTACAAGAGTCGGTAATTGTGAAGACTATGGGCAGATGCGACTCTAGTTTATTTTTTGTGCTACTTTTCATTGTTTTTCTGCTATCGCACTGGCCAATCACAGATCTGGATTCAGTTTCATAAATGACCAATCAGAAAGCTGTATTTGTTTCAAGGCTTTTTGTGCTTTTTATATTGATCAAAACTTGGTTTTTCTTATATTTTAGATGTTTTTCCCCCTTATTTCTTTTCTATATATCCTACCTACCCTATGCCTGACATTATTTAGTCTTTTTATTTACTCGTTACTTAATTTCCCATTGTTTAATGCTCGATTAAACCATATTTCGGTGTTGTTAATGAAGTCTCACGTCTTAATTCTGACGAAAACACTACTTTTTCATTTTTTCTGTTCCGTATTTATTTCTCTTCTTTGATTTTTTTGAAAAGGTTTTTTACGACCTTCATTTTGATTATTGTTCCAAATGGATGCGTTCAGTATTAGTGTTTTTATTACTATATATGTGTAGTTCAAGAAACACAAATGGTCAATTTCAGTAAAAAAAAGTCACAAAATTTCCGGGAACAATGCTCTACTTTTCCGTCCGCATCTCTCATATTTAAACGACCACCCACGCCGTTTCCTGCTCATTTGTCAACATTTCATTTTCGTGTGAAGTTTGTTTGTTACCTATTCAACATTTCGGGGCTATTTTAACCGACAACGAGAAATATGTTGCGTTTCTCGAAGCCCATGGGCCATGTAGTGGAAGGGCAGTGGGGTTTTGGAGGGTTCGAATGTGAAACAAAGAGAATTTTCATTGTTTCGGTGGCAAATCGAAATCGAAAAACCCTCCTCGCAGCGATAAAAAAGTGGATTTTGCCGGGCACGAGTCGTATCTGACGGATGGGCAGCCTATTAAAATTTGTCATCTGAAGGATACGAACATCTTACCGAATTCTGGCTTGCTGCCGGTAAACTCTACCCACCCGTCTGGCGTAAGTATTAAAGATTATTTTGAGCGTCGGCTCGTTGTTGGGTATGGCTCGCCATGGGGATAACACTGCAATGACTCTGAGTTTCAATCCTTTGGGGGGGGTCTGGGGGGCACAGCCCCCCAGTATAAAAATGAAAATAGCCATAAAATTCTTCGAATTCATCTCTAAAAAAGTAACACCGGAAAGTAGCCAAAAATAACTAGGCCTACGATCTCCCCATAGTCTTCACAATTACCCAGGAGTCAAGACCCTACAGTCAAGCAGTCTACCTTGAAATGGGGCCAGGATCTTCAATTCTCTGCCAGCTCACATAAGAAATATATCATCCTGCAGTGTAAGGTCTTTCAAGGCTAAACTAGACATATAACTGCAGAAAGTCCTACACACACCGCCACTGCCAGCATATAACACTTGGCAACACTACAACTCGCTGGTGGACATAACACCACCAAGAATGCTGGTAGAAGCTGGTTGCAATGGCTCAATGTGAAACTGAGGTCGTCAGACCCGAATATCATCAAAGTAGAATCAAGGTAAGTAAAACAAGGGGCTTGTGCGAATAAGGCCTGTTTATGTAAACCTAAAGATCCGAACGAAATAGAGGTAAACCTCAGTTTATTATTAGTCCGGTAAGGATGGATCATTACTAAAATTGCACTACTTTCTTAGGATAACATGATTCTCAGAATATTTCGTTCTTTTGTTCATTTCTTAGTGGGAACAGAAGGCCATAACATAACATAATTTAACGGATGACAAAAGCCACAAGGGCCTATCAAAGGTCATCCGTATCCATCAAATCCCACCCATATAATGCATCCATAGGATTTTGTCAGATCATGCAGCTACAATATACAATTTAACAATCCATAGGAATGTCCAACCATGCATCTACAATATATAATTTAAAGCCTCCATAGGAGTCTGTCAAAAACAAAATCAAAATCCCCCAAAATATACAATAAAAAGAAACTGCATCCACAGGAATGAGTCAAGAAACATATCCACATACTAAAAAGTAAGAAATTAACCCTCCATCCCCATATAATCATCCAATCTGCGCTTGAAAACATTCAAGTTTGGGCTGTCTACAGTCTCAGGTGGCAAACTATTCCAATAATCCACCACTCTGTTAGTGAAAAAATATTTTCTAACATCCAGTCTGCACCTCTGTTTTTTAATCTTTAAGTGGTGGCCTCTAGTTCTATTACTACCTTCTAACTCAAATAACTTGCTGAAATCTAATTTATCCATCCCAGAAAAGATTTTAAAAAGCTCAATCATATCTCCCCTCACACACCTTCTTTCAAATGAAAACATATTTAATACCCTCAGTCTATCTTCATATTCAAGGTGCTTCAGGGATGGTATTATTTTTGTTGCCCTCCTTTGTACTGACTCTAATAAGTTTATATCATGTCTAAAATGTGGTGACCATGCCTGTATACAGTACTCTAAATGTGGCCTGACATAAGAGTTGTATAGTTTAAGGATGACCTCCTTACTCTTGTAGCTAACATTTCTTTTAATGTAACCTAGCACCCTATTTGCTCTATTTTTTGCCTCAATACACTGCTTTGAAAATTTCAGTGACCTATCTACTACCACTCCTAAGTCTTTCTCATCTTCAACTGAATTAAGCCAATATCCATCCATCTCATAGCTAAATTCCCTATTATCTCTCCCCATGTTAATAACTTTGCATTTATTAAGGTTAAAAGTCATCTGCCACTTCTGAGCCCAAGCTAACAGCTTATCTAAGTCACCCTGCACTTTAAAGCTACCCTCAACCTCTTTGACTACAGCTGCCAATTTAGTGTCATCAGCAAAAATTGACACTTTGCTATTTACACCTTGCCCAAGATCATTTACATAGATTATAAATAATAAAGGGCCTAAAACTGATCCCTGAGGTACGCCACTAATAACATTCCTCCACTCTGACCTCACTCCATTCAGTACAACTCTCTGTTTCCTATTTTTCAGCCATTCAGTTATCCAATTTAAAACGTTCCCACATATCCCATGCAGCTTTAATTTATGAACTAGTCTTCTATGTGGAACCTTATCAAAAGCTTTGCTGAAATCTAAGTAGATCACATCAACTTTCTCACCCCTATCTAATTCTTTAGTTACATAATCCATAAAATCCAGTAAATTAGTTAAACACGATCTATCTTTTCTAAAACCATGCTGAGCATCATTAATTAACCTGCTACTCTCTAGATGATCAGAAATTCCCTTCTTAACCATCTTCTCAAGAATTTTACAGACTATAGAAGTTAAGCTTACTGGTCTAAAGTTATTTGGATCCTCTTTGCTTCCCTTTTTAAAAATTGGCACTACATTTGCCAATTTCCAATCATTTGGTATTTCTCCAGACTCTAGTGATCTAATAAATATCTTCTCGAGAGCTACTGCAATACTTTCTACACCTTCTTTGAGTATCCTAGAATGAATGTTGTCAGGGCCAGATGCCTTACTAGTATTTAACTGAATTATAAGCCCTTTAATTTCTTCTCTGTCTATATTAATAGAATTTATCACTACTTCCCTTGACCTAGAATTATCATCAATTAATCTAACTGGTTTCTCTTCTGTGAATACTGAAGCCATATATTAGAAAGACTCAATTAAAACGTGCTTTAGACCAAACTTGTTTACATTTCAGGAATGACAGGTGGCGGGATTTTTAAATAGTCTAGCGACTGGTTGATTCATTTGCTAGAGTCATAATTTTATAAGCAGAATTTCATGAATGCAGGAATTATTAAAAAATAATGTGAAACTTCAGAAAACCTACGCCGTGTCTTTTGAAGTAAAAATAGTACTAACTATTTATCTTTAGATTATTCGTATATGGGTTTCGATACGGTAGCGGTAGCGATCAGACGTGTTCTCAGCGAGCTCTCTATTCAGTGACGTTTTTTGTTTTGTATTTTTCGGTGTAGTTTATTTCAGTTGGGGAAGATAGTTAACTTTGAATGTTAGACAAAATAATCAAAGGAATTTTAAATTAAATCGTTAAATAGCTCCCGTTTCTTTACGTTTTAGAGCGGCCTAATTTTCTCCCCCTTTTGTTTACACTTTTCTTGATTACTTGATTAAAGGGCTTTGAAAGGTTTTCTCAGTATGGGTGTATCTTTTGATGAAGTGAGTATGCCCTTTGATGTAAGCAGTGTGTATACAGTTTGTGATTTTTGTGGTGTTGAAAGAAAAGCAAATGTATCTGAATGCCCTGTGTGTTGTGTGACTCGTGTGATTGTGGTTTGGTAGAGGAGGTGAGTCAGTTGCGTGATGAATGCAAGATAATAAGTGAGTTGTTGCATGAAGTGAGAAGGGATGCGAGTGTACGCATAAAGAATGTGGCTGAGACCAGGAGGGTGGAGGATAGGCCTACACTAGGGACTGGAGATAAAGAAGTGACTGATGTAAGTGACGATGAATGGTGGGTGAGTAAGAGGGACAGGGAACCTGTTAGGTTGACTAATAGATTCGATCCAATGAGAGAGGAAGAGGTTAAAAGTGATTTGATAGGTGTGGTTGTGCCAGAAGGTAGAACAAGTGCTAGTTTGAATGAGAACAGGAGGGAGGGTAATGCCAGGCATAGGGTGACTATGAAGATGACTAGAGGGTGATTGGTGATTGTCAGATTAGATATTTAGATAGGAAGTTTAGTGCGAGCAAATGGAAGGGAGTGAGAGTTTGTTGGCCGGGTGCTGGTGTAAATGATGTGTCCGAGAGGCATGATAGTCTGATGTCTGGGTATAGCAATGCCCTCTGGCATTCCTATAAAATATTACATGTATCAATATTCCATTGCATCAATTTAAATATTACCATTACCTAATATCATTTTAACGTAATGTACCTTGTGTATATATATTAGCATACTTTCCTTTTTAAATTCAATGTAAAATTATCTATTTATTTTCCCATTTAAATTCTACAATTTCCATTCAATCTTATGTAAAATCTCAACTTAGTTATGTATAAATAATCAATCCAAAATCTCAAATATTTTGTATATGTATTTTCAATATATCTTTTGTAATATATAATTGCCATCCAAAAATCATGGTTAAGATACATTCTTTTCGGAAACACTTACTTTAGTCAAACACACAAACTAACACACTTTCAGCTAAACCACATTGAACACTAATATTCCTCACTCGTCTCTCGCCATTCTCTGCATAAAGGTCGGTAATCATTCCTTCTCCATTTAGTCATTTAACTCAAAACAAATCATACTTACATTAATTCCTCGTCCTCTCACATATATTCTCTGCAAACTGCTATACGAGAGTAGGTCCTAATTCTGGTTACTTCTCTCATTGCAGATCCCAATTCACAGTCAATCATAGTTATCACATCATAGTTACCATATCTTAGTTACTTTACCATACCTTACCTCACTTCACCTTATATTCACTATACTTTTCACTACTTTCATTAATTGCATTACGTTGTATTCCTTAGTAATTCTCAATTTAATTATATCATTCATCCGTATAATTGTAATAACCGCTCACTAGTTATTTCCTAATTCAATTCTCTCATTGTGCATTCGTTGATTTTGTAAATATATTTATTTTGTTTATTGTCCGTTTTTCTTACAAACCTCGCGCCCAGTTTTCTAAATTCAATTCACGTCAGTCGTTAGGCCTAAATATTAGCAGACGACTATTGCATCCAATTCAACAAATTTATGATAATGGTTTTCAAATAGCTATCTAGTCTGATTTATTAACTAAAATCAATCCCACTAATAACCAAATATCATATGGGTATGAGAGGGATTGTCTTGGTTTACGGCCGAGTACGTATGTACGTTTGATTCGTACATAAGTTAATCCGTTCCACTCTTCTCTAAGAATGCTCTAAATTATTTCTTTAACCAGGGAGGCTTCGTATTATGATATATCTATTGCCATTTGCTGCGTTCGAGGATCTAATTAAACAATTCCGATAAAATATACTTTTAATTACATAAAAGAATGAAATATTAAATCATTAAATATATTAATTCTATAGTAAGAGGGTATAATAAAAATTAACACTATAAATGAGTACTACGAGATGGGTGACTCAAAATTATTACTAATACACGAGCTTTAAGCTCAATTAATGCGAGTTCTTAAGTCACTTGAACTTGAAATAATTTGGTTAAGATTACCAGATTGAAATGGTTTTGTTACGAATACACTTTCGCAGGGAATGGGAAATAACAAAAATGAATAAATTTTGTATTCGTTTCACTTTTAACTTAGAGTGTGTTGACAGTTGGGTGCCCTTGAAAGTGAGCCTCCTCGCTGAGGTGAGGCGAGCGTGGTGAGGTGATTGGGGAAAACAGCTGATGCTTCTCTCGACTTGACGATGTAAGTGAGGGGATCTTGGATGAATGGAAGTTATCCTGATCGTGGTGTTACCAATTCTGGCTTCTCGATTATTAGACTTAACCAAGATGTGAATCTTTTTTCAAATGGGAATTCACTTTGGTCTTCCTCAATGGTGAGGGGTATCTCTAATTTTTCAGGAAACTGAGATATGGGAAGAGAGTTAGTCTCGATACCACTGGTCTGCTCTTCTAATTTACCCAATCAAATTTCAATCATCATTTGTTATACTTTAATTACCAAACCATATTTATCAATTGTAAATCCATTCCCGTTAACTAATTCAAATTTAATTCACCTGTAATTCTCAATACAATTATAATTGTTACTGTATAAATTCACCCTTAAATAATCTAACTTTTTATTCAATAATATATATTTTTCTTAACTCTTTGTTTTTTAATTTACGTATTTCCCGAACGTCGCACAGATTAGGCCTAAGGGATTCGTCTGCAAAATTTAGACTCGCGTTAGCATTCAACAATTCATTACTTTGAATAACGAAATATAGGTTTTTATGTTTATTGTGATCTAAGAGCTACAAGGAAAATAAATACCTTAGAAGACCTTACGGTCCATACAAGTAGGGTACTTTTGGCGCAATCCTCGAAGGTGTCCGTTGGCAATCTCGAAGATCACTCGCGAGAATCTTAACGGCGATTTCGCAAGACTTTATCTAGTCTTGACTTGAACTGGTCAACAGATTCACTGTTGACAACTTACGTTGGAAGTGCGTTCCAACTACCGCAGATACTGTAAGTGAAGAATTTCCCACACGGATCACGGTGGTATCGCTTCAGTTCAAGTTTAAAGCCGTGATTTCTTCTTCCCTCGCTGAGCTGGAAAATATCCCCGTAGTCCAGTCTGTCGAAGCCTCGAAGAATTTTAAACACTTCGATAAGCTGACAACGTAGTCTGCGGGTCTCCAGCGAGAACATATCTAATTCCCTTAATCTATCTTCATAACTTTTATGTCTGATAGAGGGAATCAGTTTGGTTGTCATGGCTTGCACGCGTTCCAATCTCGCGATGTCCTTTCTAAATGAAGGACTCCAAAATTGTACGGCATACTCCAGGTGCGGCCGGACGAGGGAGTTGTACAGACACAGTACTATCTCCTTGTTTCGATATCCAAACTGTCGCTTTATATACCCTAACATCCTTTGGGTTTTCTTCTCTACCTCAATACACTGTTTCAAGAACTTGAGGTCACTGGTGATAGTTACACGCAAGTCCTTCTCAGTGTCGGTGGATTCAAAAGCAGTGCCCTTAAGGATATAGGGTGATTGAGGATTTCGTTGGCCAATATGCATCACTTTGTATTTGTTTACGTTGAAAGGCATTTGCCACGTATCAGACCACTCCCCAAACTTTCGAAGATCATCTTGCAGGTGGGCAGTATTTCCATCCTTTGCAACGTTCATACCAAGCTTGGTATCGTCGGGAAATTTAGAAATCTTGGCAACCATGTCACCGTCCATGTCGTTGACGATGAATAGTAGTGGTCCTAGGACAGAACCTTGAGGGACTCCGCTAGTAACGGGCACCCACTCAGAAGCCTGTCCATTTACCACCACCCGTTGCCGTCTGCAACTTAGCCAGTTCTCGATCCAGCCTGCTACTTTTCCGTCTATGCCCAGCGCTCGCACTTTCCGGAGAAGGCGGCGGTGTGGTACCTTGTCAAAGGCTTTCTGAAAGTCTAAGTAAACCACATCCACCGCCTTGTCCCGATCGTGCTCACTGAAGACGAAGTGGAAGAATTCCACAAGGTTCGTCAGGCGTGACCGTTGCCTTCGGAAGCCGTGCCGCGAACTCCTCAGTAGCAGGTTTGACTCAAATGCGACGTTATTTTGTCCACCATCATGCTTTCCATGAGTTTACCGACTATCTAGGTCAGACTGATAGGTCGGTAGTTCGACGGTTGGCTACGGTCTCCTTTCTTGAAGATAGGAGTCACCTCCGCTTCACGCTAGTTTCTAGAAACGCATTCGGTCCGGATTGACATGTTGAAGATTGCGCTCAGGTGTCGTGACACTTGATCGCGCACTTCTTTCAACACTTTAGGTGGAAAGCCATCCGGGCCAGGTGACTTATTCGTCATTAGGTCACTGATCTTCTTTTTTATTTCTCCTTCGGTGAAGTCCAAATCCTCCAGTTTTCCCCTGAGTAGGAATCTGTCGGCTGGGAAATGGGACCACACTCTTCAGTAAACACTGAAGAGAAGTATTTGTTGAGGAGGTTAGCATTTTCTGCATCTGAGTACTTTAATGTCCACTCCTCATTCCTCAAAGGGTCAATCGTTCGACGGATTGGTTTACGGCTGTTTACATATCCATGCCCTTATACTGGACTTCACTCTCCTGGCTTGCCTCCGGTATTCGTCAAAGTCACTCGAGATCTTCGATTGCCGGTACACAGTTCTCTTCTCCCTAAGCAGTTGGCCGATTTCTCGATTAAACCACTTTGGTTGAACAGAAGACCGACGGGGACATCTCAGAGGGATGAAACGCGATTGAAGACTCACGAATATGGTTTTGAAACTGTTCTACGAGTCTTCAAAAGCCTCACACACTTCTAGCCTCGCGTCAGTCAGTCCAGCGCGTAGACCTGCAAAGTCTGCTCTTCTCAAATCAAGTTTCCTCGATTTACTATGTGCAGGCGCTGCCTTGGGGACTTTGACTACAAATCTAATTAGTCGGTGGTCACTTTCACCGAACTCTTCGCCAACAGAGGTCCTCAACGATGTCATCCTCAGAAGTGAAAACCAAGTCGAGGATATTGTCTCCTCTCGTTGGCTCTCTCACCCATTGAGTCAGGAACTCGTTGTTCGCGAACTCCAGGAGTAGTGCGTTATCGCCACAGGGTTCTCTGGTTTCCCAGTCAACTTGTGTGTTGAAATCCCCCATGACGATACACACTCTGTCTTCGACAAGTTCTCCTAGTAGCTGGTACAGATCTCTGTCCTTTTCAACGAGTTGGACAGGAGGTCTATAAAGCACCAGGGTCCTGTATTTGGCAGGACCTATCTCTAGGTCAACACCTAGTAGTTCATGGTCGGATACGATGTTGCAATCCGTCGAGTTAAGAGTATCCTTGAGATACCACATCACACCGTCATGCTCTCTGTCTGGCCTATCTGGGATATTACTGCAATATTCATTTAAAACCTATAAGATGCAAGAAACTTCTTTAGATATTATAGAATCAATAACAAATCTAACGGTGATAAAATAGGACCTATTAGATATGAAGGGTTTTTGAAAGAATCTGATGAGGAAATAGAAGTTCTTAATGATAATTTTTCTTCAGTATTAACAGAAGAGAATCTAGAGAGATTAATTGATGATAATTCTAGGTAAAGGAAAATAATGATAAATACCATTAATGTGAACAGGGAAATAATTAAAGTGCTTATATTAGAGTTAAATACTAGTAAGTCATCTGACCCAGACAACATTCATTCTAGGTTACTCATAAAGGTGTAGATAGTATTGCAGTAGCTCTTTAGAAGATATATACTAGATTACTAGAGTTTGGAGAAATACCTAATGATTGGAAATTAGCGAATGTAGTGCCAATTTTAAAAAAGAGAAGCAAAGAAGACCCAAATAACTTAGGTCGGTAAGCTTAACTTTTATCGTTTGTAAAATTCTTGAGAAGATAGTTAAGAAGGGGATTTCTGACCCTATTGAGTGTAGTAGGTTAATAAATGATGCTCAGCATGGGTTTAGAAGAGTTTGATCGTGTTTAACGAATTTATTGGATTTTATGGATTATTTAACTAAACAATTAGATAAGGGAGAATGTTGATGTAATTTACCTAGATTTTAGCAAATCTTTTGATAAGGTTTCACATAGGAGACTAGTTCACAAATTAAAAATGCATGGGATATGTGGTAAAGTTTTGAATTGGATAACTGAATCGCTGAAAGACAGGAAACAGAGAGTTGTGCTGAATGGGGTGAGGTCACAGTGGAGGGACGTTATCAGTGGCGTACCTCAGGGATCAGTCCCATGCCCTTTATTATTCATAGTTTTTATAAATGATCTTGGGCAGGCTGTAAATAGCAAAATGTCAATTTTTGCTGATGACACTAATTGGCAGCTGTAGTCAAAGAAGTTGAGGGTAACTTTAAAGTGCAGAGTGACTTAAATAAGTTATTAGCTTGGGCTCAGAAGTGGCAGATGACTTTTAACCTTTAGAAAATGCAAAGTTCTTAACATGGGAAGGGATAATAGGGAATTTAGCTATGAAATGGATGGGCATTGGATGAATTCAGTTGAGGATGAGAAGGACTTAGGCGTAGTAGTAAATAGGTCACTGATGTTTTGGAAGCAGTGTACTGAGGCAAAAAATAGGGTGCTGGGATACATTAAGAGGACTGTTAGCTACAAGAGTAAGGAAGTTATCCTTGAACTCTACAACTCGTATGTCAGGCTGTAGCGGGCCGAAAAATTTAGACTAACCCCAATCGATCCAACCCACTTCCTATACTAATCCGGACGTGAGAAATCGAAGGAGAATGAAACGGATTGTATGTACAGTTCTTTACTAACAAAAAAAAAGTACAATGATAATTACAGCTTATATTTACAACAATTTTATATTTACAAGGGAAGTGTGCACACTTCAAAATGAGGCTAAATTCCCCAATCCAAATACGATACCAAAAGAGAATTTTATAACCGGCGAATACAACAATTTACTTATATATCTACACAAAAGATAAAAAAAACACAACAACAACCGAACGAAAAGGGGGCACGCGCTATCACTTGTGTGCTGGAGGTGGGTGGTAGTAGGCTAACTTAGAAGGAGGCAGGATTGTCAACGAAGGCGGGTATGGCGGTTCAGGTGGTTAGAGAGGCACGAAAGCCCTCCGTCTCAGGGCTGGGCGGAGCACTCGTCTAGAGAACCCCTCTTGCTGTTAGTCCACACTTCCACTCTCTGTAGAAGAGATATATCCTCCTTTTATGACCCATTTATTTATACATGGAAGGGAAACTAATAAGTGGGCATTACCCGAGTAAATTTATCGACTAGCTTACCTCTTTCCAGAATATGACGCTTTGATAAAAGATTATTTTAAACAAAGTACAATCTTTTAATTATAGTGATATCTCAAAACTAGCTACTATCTTTCCAGAATATGACGCCTGGAAAGAAAGAAAAACATGGTAATCATTTTATACATAAAATAAACAAAAATAAAACAAACCCATTCCCATTCACACACATTCTTACAGAGGAAGGGAGAGGGTACTGAGAAAAGTGGTGGGAGAATGGCCCTTTTACACACACTCACATTCGCTCCACCACACCCCTCCTTCCTTAAGCCATTCGACCAGCCACTCACTAAACCCTTTCAATCACTCTTCACGGTACCACTTGTGCTCAATCGCACCCTTCTGCACCCATTCACACTCTTCTACTGGTCCCTGGCTACGCGTAGCAATTAGTCGAGGTTGTTCGTCAGTCGTCCTGTCATCTCGTCACTATTTATCATCTCATCAACCATACTCTTAGCCCTCATTACCAGTTCTCCCATCTCACGACAGAATTCTTCCATACTCTTCCGTTCAGAACCCTCACTCTTCATACCCCCATCATCAGCTCCTCACTCACAGCTCTCATCCAACTCAAGGTACATTCTTGCGAAACAGACAGGTCACTCACATCCCCTGTATTCTCAACAGGCATACCAGAAACCCCTTCGACTGGTTCCCACCAGAAACCTGAAAAATCAGCCACTTCATCATTCACTACATCAAATTCACCCCTACTATTACCATTCATAAAACCCGAACAATCAGCCACACTAGGTTCATTCTGCCCAAACACACTATCATTCATACTGTTCCCAAAACCAGAAAAATCAGGCACAGGCAGCTCACTCACTCGTCTACTTATACCAGCCAAATCACTCACCTGTTTACGCAAAAACTCAATCTCCCTTTCAAGATCCCCCATACCAGAAACACTCTGCTCAGACTTACTTTCATTCGTACTTGCATTCTTCCTTTCACCCTTCTTTGTACGCTTTCTACTCCTCGAGACTAAGACTAGCTCTTTCCCAGACAGATCCATACTATCACATTCAATCTCATCATCATGCACTTTACCTCTCTCTCTACACAGTCCATATACTGGATGGTTCACCAGGTAGTCAGGAGGTTCTCTCCATCTCCTTAACTGACTCTGATGAGCCCGCACTCTCTCAGTCATGCCGTCATTCAAACTCTCCAAAACATACGTTACCCCATTTTCCCAAACTCTCACAACTCTATAAGGTCCATCAAACTTCTCACTCATCTTTGATACATTCAACCTACCCTTCACTTCTTTCACCTTCAATACTTTTGTACCTAATTCAAATGAACGGAACCTTTCATGCGCCTCACGCCATACACTCTGCTCACTTTCACTCAAACGAAACCTATCTTTCACTCGCCTTTCAAAATTCATCACAAACTGACATGGGGACATTCCAGTTGCACTATGCACAGTTGAATTATACGCCCACAACACTCTCCCCAGACACACATCCCAGTCATTCACTGTCGTACTCATCATTCTCAACATCTCACACAAGGTTCTTATAGTCCGTTCAGCCAATCCATTTGAAGACGGTACATACGGAGTTGTTCTCACATGCTCCACACCATTCTCTCTCAACATTTGCTCAAACACTTCCCCTACAAATTCAGGCCCATTATCACTCAGACATCTTCTAGGCTTCCATACACACATAGGAAAAAACAACTGCTCAACCACACGCGCTGCATACACAAACTTACTTTTATGGTTAACCATCACAACCATACCAACATTCCCAGCACTCGTACGCGGCAAAGACACACAATCAATCACTACCAATTCAAACGGTTCTTTCGCATCAACTTTCAACATCGGTGGTTTCACTTGCACACCTTGCACCTTTCGCTTCTGACACCTTTCACACGTAGTTGCAACATCATTCACAACAGTTCTCAGAAACGGGTGGAACACATGCTCCTTCATACACTCCCACAGCTTAAATTTACCCATATGCCCATAATTATCATGCACAACCTTCACCAGACCAATCATACCAACTAAGGACATCACAGGTACATACATATCATCACCACCCTTCACATGCCTCACAAAATATACAACATCCATACAAACAAGAAAATCCTTAGCATACCTTTTAAAATCACTTAAACACTCTGGCCATTCATTCAAATCAACACGCATCATTACACACCTCTTCAACTCACTAACAAAAGGACACATCTCTTGCATCTCTAGAATATCATCATCACTTAAAATCTCATTCTCATCATCCATGACCAACTCAATCATACCGCAAAACTTGACAACATTCTTTGCACACTCATTCAACCTCATCACCTCACATTCACCTTTCATAAGACAATCCTTATCAGCATCCAAAGACAAATCATTCAATCTCATAAAGTCTACACCAAGCAAGAAACAACAAGACATTTGCTCATCCTTCAGAATCACAAAGTCATGCTTCACATTTACACCATTACCCAAACTCACTTTCAGACTAACCTGTTCCCATGCCACTATCAAGCCATTCCCTAATCCACTTATCCGTAACTTCACAGGTTTATGCTCGCAACATTTAAACTCATCATACTTACTCAGAATCCTCTCATTCACTAAAGACACCTGCGCTCCAGTATTAATCAAACCACAGAACAACCTTTCACCAACTTTCACTCTCGCTTCCATCATATCAGGTCCACCATGTTTGCAATACACCGAAGGAACAAGCACACCAACATCAGCACTGATATCCACACTGTCATTAACTCCCACATCATCACTCACCACACACTCATCTTCATCCAGACAATCATTCTTCTCTCTTATATATGAACACTTTTCAATTACCCAATTGTAGTGCACACCGCTCAAACATTGCAGATGTACCACATTAGGATTCAAACCCTTCATCTTCTCATCCTTGTACACAATCGGCCTCTCACCACCAAAGTGCACATAAACAATCACTCCATACAAACGACTCGCTACAATCAACACTTCCTGAAATGGCGGGACCCCTTGCATACACATCGCTCTCAATTCTTTCATGAAGTTCCGCACCTTTTCCATACCAATGCTTTCAGGCTTCCTACACACTTCATTCATTACCTCCTTCCTTAAATCATCTACACTATCGGGCACTCTCACATCTACTCCATCACTCTTCAAATCTTGCAAACCATTCCATACACTCTCAAACAAGGAATCACCACCACCCTTACTCTCTTTTCCATTCATAATCCCTTTCGGCAAATACTCAGGATCACTCACTCCACACACATTTTCATCATTCATACCAGGATACCTTGACATCAAATCAGCCACTCCATTCCGTTCACCAGGCACATACTCAATCACATAGTCAAAGTCACTCAAATCTTCCAAAGTCCTTGCAATCCTACTATCAGCCCACTTCATACGCTGCAGATACACAAGAGGTTGATGATCGGTTTTTATCACAAACCTCACACCATACAAAAATGGACGCAACACTTTCAAACAATATCTTATCGCAGCCAGCTCTCGTTCCACAGTCAAATACTTTCGTTCTGCAACATTCATAGCCTTGGATACATACCCAATTATTCGCCTGACATTCTCTCCATTCAAACGCTGCTCTTGCATCAGAAAACCTCCCATACAATACCCACTCGCATTTGTATACAGTTCAAGCATTTTAGCATTTACACTATAATCTGGGTAAGCCAATTCAACATCTTCAGCCGCTGCCTCTTTCAGTCTCTCATACGCCTCATTCATCTTATCATTCCACTTGACAACCGTACTACCTTTCTTGCCCATCCACTCAGTCAGAGGCTTACTCACACCAGAACAATCACGTATAAACTTTCGCTGAAACTCAATCAAACCCAAAAACGACTTCAGTTGCTTCACAGTCACCGGTTTAGGAAACATTCGCACCTTCTCAACATACTTCGGTGATTTTCGCAACCCATTCTCACTCACCATATGCCCAAGGAATTCCACTTCTTTCGCAAACCATTCACACTTCGCCACTTTCACCTTCACACCAACACTCTCCAACGTTCTCAACACATCATTCACCAATCTCATATGCTCCTCAAAAGTCTCAGT
Source organism: Ceratothoa steindachneri (assembly GCA_963969495.1). Classification (NCBI taxonomy): domain Eukaryota; kingdom Metazoa; phylum Arthropoda; class Malacostraca; order Isopoda; family Cymothoidae; genus Ceratothoa; species Ceratothoa steindachneri. The sequence goes on along the minus strand of OZ018333.1, from coordinate 48,541,511 downwards.
CATAATCAAAATATCATCTATAAACGCAATCACATTCTTACTCGCAAACTTACTCAACACAACATTCATTGCCCACTGGAAGGCTCCGGGAGCATTAGCCAACCCAAAGCTGAGGTTCCGGAACCGGTAATGCCTCTTTGAGGAAGAGAAGGCAGTTACTGGCCGGCTCTCCTCAGCAATGGGCATCTGGTAATACCCCCGTACCAGATCCAGCTTCGTAAACCACTCCATCCCATGCATACTATACACACACTCAGATACCACACACATCGGAAACCTTTCTTTCACAGTCCTTTCATTCACCTTTCGATAATCCACACACAGACGCAATCTTCCATCCGGCTTACGTACAGGTACAATTGGACTATTCCATGCACTCTGGCTCTCTTCAATCACCCCCAATTGCTCCAATTCCAAACACTGCTCCTCAATCTCATCAGCAACCGGACGTGGGAAATGCCTCGGCCGCTGATAGATTGGGGAGTCCTCCTTCAGGACAATCTTGAATTCCGGGAGCTTTGCAACCCCGAAATCCAGATCACCCTTACTGAGGGCTCCCTTTCGCTCAAATATCATTCGATACACATCCTCCCTTTCATACTCAGTCAAACATCCATCCAATTTCACCATGTCCTTCACCTCATTATACATCCATTCGCATGTCTTTTCATTCACAACATTCACCCTGATATCCGTACTATCATCCATACCTACCTCATTGACAGTGGAGAGGTGGCCCAGTACATCTCCGACTTGGATTCCCCTCACCTGCCCTTTCACACTGGGGTCCGCCTGCACACATACAAAAGGATCATTCATTCTCATCAAGCCATCAAACATACAAGCAACACGCCTTACATTATAACATGCATCCTTTCCATCCAATATCACAGTGTTCTCACTCACATTCAAACTAACATCCTTACTCCAACTCACTCTAACAGACACCCTTTCACCCTTCACAAGCCTTACATTCTCCATAGCAGTCACCTCAATACCAGTAAACACACTCCTCAAAACGCTACCATCTTCCCTACATACAACTTATACACCCCATTTTTACCAATCTTTCTCTCAATCTGATCACTCGCAGGATGCACAACCATACGATTCATTTTCATAAAATCATAGCCCAAAATCACACCATACTCACTACTCACCTTATCAATCACAGAAAATTCACATTCATTCATCATCATACCATGCATTCGAACAGCTGACCTTATCATTCCAATCACAGGCACTCTCCTATTACCAATACCTACTAAACTACCCTTGCACTCAGACAGGAGGGCTTTCTCGCTAACCTTGTCATACACATCTTTATACACCAAGCTCGCCTTGCATCCAGAATCTATTAAAGCCAAACACTCAATTCCATTCAATTCCACCTTCACACTCAGACACTCATACTTCCTACCAGACAGCACTTTCACACTAGACAGACTTACCAACACATTACTCACACTCATGCGCCCAGAGGATACTTCAGCAGGTACCCTCTTACCATTCAGTTTCCCGCTTCAGACTTTCCATTCACACCTTGCGCTCTCAGTCTAATCCAACAATTTTCACTCGAATGTCCTTCCATCGCACAATAGCTACATACATTCCTCTGGTCACGACACATCCTTGCATAATGACCAGCCTTTCCACAATTACCACATGCATATTTCATACTTTCCCCACCAGTTGCTCCACCATTCAACCTCGGACAATCTTTCTTCAAATGGCCTATTTCTTTACACTCGAAGAACTCTTTCCTGGCAATCCTTTATCATATGCCCTTTCTTACCACACCCAAAACACGCACCAGATGTCCACCTACATTCTGCCAACATATGACCTTTCCTTCCACACCGACGACATTCCACAATCTTTCTCCCACCATTCGGTCTCTCGTTTGCTGGGACATACCTCGGTTTCTCTCTCATATATCCGTTCCCACGCTTGAAATTCATCTGCCCCCTTCCATTCGACCACCCTCCATTTGCCCATCCATTCTGCCGGCCCAGGAAGTTTGACATCACTCCAGCGGGTGCAGCCTTCAGGGCATCCCTGTAGCTGACAAACTGCTGGGGTGGATGAAAGCTCCTGGGCTTCTTACCTCCAACATTCACACTGTACCATCCATCCTCTTCTAGATCGCTTTCATCATCAAATCGTCCATCTTCTAACAGTTCCAACACATCCTCCCACATCAACCGTTCACCTGTCAGTCTCACTCTCTCCTTTCTCTTTCCACTCAGCCATTCACTCACCTTTCGCGGGATCGTGTCCAAAAACCTCCTCATGAGTGGTTTACATTCATTTACATCATCATCACCATACCTCGTTCTTGCCATACTCTCAAGCCTATGTGCATACATATTCACACTTTCACTCTTCCCCATTCGAGCCTTCTCAAATTCATTCACCCTTTTATACTTCACACTCTCTTTCATTCGTTTCACCTGCCCAATCAATCTCTTCTTCACTACATCGTACTTTGGCTCTCCCACACTCGTTATCACTCGCAAGAACTCCAACACTTTCCCATCCAAACAATCTCCCAGAACACTCACCCAGTGACCCTTGTTTTGCGGGTACTTGAGCTTGCAGTACCGCTCAAAATCCCCGAAGAACTCATCCATACTCTTTCCCCCATGCAATCTAAACTTATCAATCCTTGGCACTTCCCTAATCAAAATTCCTTTTCCCACATTCACTTCACTCTCCGAAGACCTACTCTCGGTCTCACTCATTCCAATCATATCGTCACTCTCTCCCTCATCTGAGTATAGCGAATCCACACTCTTCCCTCTCGCCTTCCTATCCTTAACCTTAGAACCATGCTTACTTCCTCTCTTACTTTCCACTCTCTTCCATTCACCCCCTTTCCTACCACTCACAGTATCTTCTTTAGACTCCATCATACTGCCATCCATTCCATTTAGCGGAGTCCCTTCAGTAGGACCAGGGGTCAGGGTTGTAGGTCCTGGGACTGATCCAGCCCCTGTCATCATGTTATACAGGTCCTGCATCCGTCGGTCCGTCTGATCCTGTCGGTCTCCCATTTCCTTTTTCATCCTATCAGTCTTTTCATTCATCCCTTTTATTTTATTCTCCATTCCCTCCATCATTCCCCGCAACATTTCACACTCCTCTTCTTTCTTTCTCAACTCCAGTCTCAATCGCACTACTTCTTCATTCAATGTTTCAGCTACAGCCATTGTTCCCAAGTTAGTAAAAAGATAGGAGGAGGGAAAAATCAATCAAACTACTTGTCACACTAATTGGGTATGGACTGCAATCCAATCCAGTCACGCTCCCAGTTTCGAAGTCTCACGTCCCTATTCGGGCGCCAAATGTAGCATGCCGAAAAATTTAGACTAACCCCAATCGATCCAACCCGCTTCCTATACTAATCCGGACGTGAGAAATCGAAGGAGAATGAAACGGATTGTATGTACAGTTCTTTACTAACAGAAAAAAAGTACAATGATAATTACAGCTTATATTTACAACAATTTTATATTTGCAAGGGAAGTGTGCACACTTCAAAATGAGGCTAAATTCCCCAATCCAAATACGATACCAAAAGAGAATTTTATAACCGGCGAATACAACAATTTACTTATATATCTACACAAAACATAAAAAAACACAACAACAACCGAACGAAAAGGGGGCACGCGCTATCACTTGTGTGCTGGAGGTGGGTGGTAGTAGGCTAACTTAGAAGGAGGCAGGATTGTCAACGAAGGCGGGTATGGCGGTTCAGGTGGTTAGAGAGGCACGAAAGCCCTCCGTCTCAGGGCTGGACGGAGCACTCGTCTAGAGAACCCCTCTTGCTGTTAGTCCACACTTCCACTCTCTGTAGAAGAGATATATCCTCCTTTTATGACCCATTTATTTATACATGGAAGGGAAACTAATAAGTGGGCATTACCCGAGTAAATTTATCGACTAGCTTACCTCTTTCCAGAATATGACGCTTTGATAAAAGATTATTTTAAACAAAGTACAATCTTTTAATTATAGTGATATCTCAAAACTAGCTACTATCTTTCCAGAATATGACGCCTGGAAAGAAAGAAAAACATGGTAATCATTTTATACATAAAATAAACAAAAATAAAACAAACCCATTCCCATTCACACACATTCTTACAGAGGAAGGGAGAGGGTACTGAGAAAAGTGGTGGGAGAATGGCCCTTTTACACACACTCATATTCGCTCCACCACAAGGCCACATTTAGAGTAGTGTATACAAGCATGGTCACCACATTTTAGACGTGATATCAACCTTGAATATGAAGATAGATTGAGGGAACTAAATATGTTCTCATTTGAGAGAAGATGTCTGAGGGCAGATATCATTGAGCTTTTTAAAATCTGTTCTGGGATTGATAAGTTGGATTTTCGCAAGTTATTTGAGTTGGAAGGTAGTAATAGGACTAGGGGTCACCATTTTAAAATTAAAAAAACAGAGGTGCAGGTTAGATGTTAGAAAATATTTTTCACCAATAGAGTGGTAGATTACTGGAATAGTTTGCCATCTGAGACGGTAGACAGTCCAAACTTGAATGTTTATAAAGCAGATTAGATGATTATACTGGGAAGGAGGATTATCTTTAGTGGTGGTGGTGGTAGGTGTGGGGGGGGGGGATTCTGGACTCATTCCTGTGGATGGTTCAAATTGTATATAGTAGATGCATGATCTGCCACAATCCTATGGATGCATTTTGTGGGTGGGTTTTCACAGATGCGGATGACCTTTGATAGGCCCTTGTGGCTTTTGTCATCCGTGAAATTATGTTATGTTATGTTACTGGAAGCCATTAATCGAGCCGCGCTACGGGGTGTCATTATGGGGGGGGGGGCGGTTATAGTGTATGGTTATCAATGTGATTTATCTTCGGTTAATAAATCAGTCTAGATAGCGTTTCGAAAATCATACCCATAAATTTTGTTTGATCTAAGGTGTCTGCCGTTAGCTTTAGGCCTAATGCGACAGCGAAGAAAATTTTTGAATATGACTTGGGCTTTAAGAAAGACAATTACACAAATATAAATATATTTATAAAATTCAACGAATGTACAGAGATAAGTAGGTTAAGTAAATATGGTGAATAATATGGTGAAACAATATAGAGTGAATAATAGAGTATCTTTGATATAGTAAATAATATTGAGTTGTAAGTAATATAGTGTCGTAATTTAGAGTATTTTAAAGATTCTATAATGGACTGTGAATTGGGACTGCAAGGAGAAGTAAAAATAATTAGGACTTAGTCTCGTATTGTCGTTTGCAAAGAATGTGAGAGTCGAATTAACTCAGTATGATTTATTTGGAGGTAAATGAATAATTGTAGAAAGAATGGTTACAGACCTTTAGACGACGAGAGCAGCTAGTCAAGTGGGCAGGTTCGCGTGCTTATTTGGTCGAACTGGGAACGTGTGTTTGTTTGTTTGTGTGTGAAATTTAAGAAATATTGTTTGGAACAGTATATGTTAATTGAATTGGCAAGTAAAATAAATGAATTAGTTAATTATTAAGTTTAACATAAATGATTTGATTTACAAAAGTTGAATTAAATTAATTTGAAAGTTTAAATTGACAAAGTTAAGTAAAATGATTAAATTAACAGTTAAAGTAAAATAATTAAATGATTAAATTGACAAGTTAAAGTAATGCATAATTAATTTTACATAATAATGGATGTATATACATATTTAAGTTTCCCAAGAGGTTTTTATTATAGGAATGCCCAGAGGCATTGCTATAGGGTTACTCCGCCCCCTCATAGCCCCACCCCCGTTTGTTTCGCTCGCGCCTCAAGAACAAGTAAGTATTACAAGGAAACCTTCTCTAAAACACCGAGTAGTATTATCAATTTGAAAATCTAGCATTAGGTTCGAATCAAAAAACAATACAAACCTCCTTTTAGTGTTGGGGATATTATAATCAAGCCGCACCTGTCGCAACTCTTCGCTTTCAAAATGAGGCTATGATTTCAACAAAAGTCTATTCGATTTAACGAGGAATTAAGAGAAGTCTTATTAAAGATTAAAATATAAATACGCAAAAAACACATGACTATTATGAACGTTAAACACATGGGGTTTGGCGTGAACATCCAAAGCGGGGCTCTTATAAACACTCGTATCCAGGTTGCTATTATGTGAATTAAATTTTCAAAGTGTGTGAAAATAATAGTTTATTTTGACATTAAGAGAACGCAAGCCTGACGTATTTAAAAGTTAATTTTCAGCCCATAAAGGGAGAGTATCTTAAAAACATGTACTTTCCGCGCCAAACCGAAACCATATCCTGATGACTGGAATGATTAAAAAGACTATTAGTACTTTTATAACACTCAAAATACGGCGTAGGTTTTCTGAAGTTTGACCAAAAATAAATATTGAAACCTTGTTTTCTGCTAGTTTAATCATTGGTAACAGAATCACCCAAAGGTAGAAACTAGCTACCGAGAATGAACAAGAATTTTTAGTTTAGTTCTCGTTAAAAGTGGATTGTTCTCGATCATTGTCACGGGCATTCCGAATAATTTGAACAAGAGCGCACTCAATAATCGTAACTTCATATATTTTATTTAATAAAATTCTTAATTAATATATGTATATATATATTTGCCAAAAAGTCCCACAGGAAAATGAAAGGCGGATTCCAAGTACTTTCGAACTTGTTCAGTTCATTCTCAAGGAATAATGATTTATGTTACAAAGGTGGTATATATATATATATATATATATATATATATATATATATATATATATATATATATATATATGAGACAGCAAAGCGGTGCCCCGCCCATGTACAGCGAAAGGACACAAAATAGAAAAATAATATCAGAAATGGGATTAAATACCGGATACGATGGGTAAAAGCTTAAAGATAAGACTCTTCCGGAAGTTCCAACTGTGAGAAAATAATGTAGACAAAAAAGGTCACCAAACTATAAGTACACACACATGTAATTATAAATACATTGAAATAAACAAAATATATACAGCAAATTTAGTAAATAAAAGGGCTAAGATTTAGAATGGACAATTTCGTTACAAATAAGCCTTTTAATTGCAGGGGTCAGTTTAAAAAGACCGGTGGATATATTGAAATTAGGGGAGGAATTAATGAATGAACATTCGATAATATTTCTTTTAACATAGTCATCAGATTTATAAATAAATTTAGTCGAATTCCAATTGATAGGGGGACTATATTCAGACAAATGAACAAAGAAAGCTCTATTACTTTCACCTCTTCTAATATTGTATTTATGTTGGGTCAAACGTACATTTGGTGATTTTCCGGTTTGCACAAAGTATTGCTTAAGGCAAACGGCACAATCGACATAATCCCCCTATCCCCTATACTATTGTACTTGAATATTACTGAAAGATTTAAACTTTTCAAGAGGCGGGGAAGCAAGGAAAAGTTTAAATGTGAAAACAAACACTACTTCTGTACCGTAAACCTACTTTCTCTGGGTTAGGTTTCAATTTCTTTAGTGCCTGTGACAAAATCTTTAAAATAAATACCATTAAAACTCTTCTGCACCGTGCCTACCACGTATCTTCTTCATATTTTACTCTTGATAAAGAGTTAGACCTCCTCCGCACCTATTTCACAAATAATTTTTATCCTTCACATATTTTTGAGGCCACTCTTAAAACCTTCCTTGACAATCTTTTATCTCCAAAATTACCTTTATATAACGTGCTCAAGGACATACGATATCTTTCACTCCTTAAATTAGTTCCTCTTAATCACCAATTACGCAAACAAATACCAAAAATCCATAGATATCATTTTGGGCAAATTAACTTAAAATATATTTTTAGAATAATTTATCAATAGGTTCACACTTCAATACAAAGGACTTGCTCCCGTGTAGCCAGCCTAGTGGTGTAGTATATTTATTGACATGTCCTCAGTGTTGCATAGACAATTATTTCGGCAGTACACTGCGCTCGTTACATGCTCGAGCTTGTTCTCATCTTGGTATAAGTGGTAGAACAGGTAAACCCCTTACCCACAAGGAATGCTCCCCCATTCGGGATCATATCATCCTCTACAAAACCGACGCCACCATTAATGATTTCGAAATTATAGATTCTTCCAATGATGATATAAGCCTGTAGGGGTGCGAGAAAAAAAAATGTATGAAAGAGAAAATTCCTTCCAACTCGATAATATAAATGGCCGATAAACTTACCAACAATAAAAACGGACTAAAGTCAGTCGTGAGGCTAGAGTATTGGCGTTCAAGTCCAACGGTACCGCGTTCGGAACTCAAGAGTCCAAAAACTTTTATGAAGATCGCCCAAGAAAGAAAACGGAAAGAAAACGCTTGAAGGACCAACTCATCAAGAAGCACAAAGAAATCGGCCCCACAAGATAAATGGAAGAAACTGAAGATGCATAGAGAAAGAAAACGAAGATTAACGACCAACCCAGCCAAGAAATATACGGAACTCAAGATAAAGGGAAGACAAATGTTTCACCACAAGAAGAAGAAAATTCGAGGAAGCTGCATCGACATAATCAAATAAAAAAGCAAGAAGAAGATGAAGATTCGATACAGAGAAGAGCAAGATGAACAAGAATAATATTGATAAATAAATAAAATGGGAATAAGATGGATATGCCCCCCCATAAGCCTACGAATAATGAATCGATTCATATTAAGACCCTTAGGCCCTCTCTCAACAATGATGTATCTGCCTTCCCTCTCAGCGTCTTATAATAACCAACCAAATTATTACACCTTACATTTCTTCATTGTTTCATCCTCTCCATTGCTTAGTCGTGTTTCTACAACTTGTGTGACCTGTAAGATTTTAATTTGTTAAAATTTAAATTTTTGTGAACTTAGCTGTTTATAAATTTGCTCCCTGCTATGTTCACAATTTCTTAATCTTTGTTTAAATAATTAAATATTTATGATTTATCGCTATAAAATGTATATATGTATATACATGTATATTCATATAGAATTGTACTTTCCATTCCTATTTAATCTTAATGTTAATTGTTTTGCTATTTATAGTTTTATTCTGTTCAATTTATCAGGCCAAAAGATGAGCCAGAGAAAATAAAGATAATGAATACTGTCATGCTTTTTGCCATTGGATTCTTACTCCGGATTAAATTGCGTCTCACCAGGAGCAGTCCTTCCTTTTCTCCCCCCCCCTCTCTCTCTCTCTCTCTCTCTCTCTCTCTCTCTCTCTCTCTCTCTCTCTATATATATATATATATATATATATATATATATATATATATATATATATATATATATATATATATATATATATATATATATATATATAAAAGCTCACCGGACAAAACTAAGTCACCTGGGGAGAAAAAAACATAATTTAACATCTGAAGCGTGTACTAACCTTAGGCAGCCGAGAGGCGTAGCTTAGTTTACGTCGAAACGTTAGTTACGCTCTTTATTTGTGTTGCGGGCGGCGTGAAGACTACAGATAGCAAATCAGCTCTACTTAAAATAGGCCGGAAAAGCGACGTCATGGAATGGCAAAAAGGTGTGATTGCATTTGGCATCGCCAAAGGTCATCATGTGAAGGAGGTGCCGGATTTTGGTAGTGTTTCAACGAGTACGGTTATCCGGATTTACAAGCAATGACAGAACTCCCAAAATGCGAAAAACCTTCGCCAGAATTGCCGTCGGAAGAAGGTGTTGACAGACAGGGACCGTCGTAGAATCTCCAGGCTTGTAATGGCAAATCAATTTGCTTCCAGGCAGGAATTGCTACAAAACGTCAATTCTGGTCCTTCACCGCCCATTTCAGAAAGAACATTACACAGGGAACTCCATGGCATGAACACATGGAGCAAAAACGCGTGCAAGAGGCCCTTACTATGGTTACAAGTGACTAATATTTTGTCCGGTGAGCTTATAAGTAGTATTGTTCACCTTAACCATTCTTCTTTTTTCTTTGGACGAAATCATTCACTGAATTTACAAGTCACAAAAATACACTCGCGAAAGACAAAACCGCCGAGCGAAGGTTTATTCTAAGGCGTCTTTCGAACATGGTAGCTCATCTTCGTGTAATAATCAGATGGAGTGGAAGATATAGGTAAATCGGCCGCAGGTCTTCTCGCCTCTTGCCCCATGGTGGGACAGGAGTTGATATGACTCCCCGGTCGACCCCTCCCTGTCCCCCGACGCCCTTCATTCCAGGTCTCGCCAGGTTTGGTGGGTGGAAGGGATAAGGAACGTCGGAGGCCGATTAGGCCAGCCGAGAGGCGGGTACAACGGGTACATCGTACTGGGGCCCAAGTGCCGAGAGGGGCCCTTGTTTCCGTATGTGTACTGAGAACAAATCAAATGTTTTTTCTAATATTTATTCTAGGAGGTAACTACTAGTGGAAATACTATTCTTTAGTTTACCTTGGAACATGTATGCAATTAGAACTCGCCCTTGATCTCACGATGCTGATAATATAATTTCGCCAATCAGTAAAAGAAGAGGCCGAAGAAGGAGGGTGATTGAAGCTGCGAAAATTGGCATTGCGGTGAGTGTTCTGTCTAAATGACATAATTTTAGTGATATTTTGGAGGGCGGGGGAGCGTTCCCATTAGTTTGATACAAATCAAAATATTTTATAATGATTTTTATTTTCTTTTTTAGGAATTAAACTAAACTAAACTGTAATATATAAATTATGTATTAAATATATCATTGCTATATAACCAGAGAAGTGGAGCAACACGAAATTACGAAACAAAATAAGGGCCAGTGTATACTGGTTGTTATTAGGTTGTTGATTGTCATGTTGTTAGTTGTAACAACTTGTTAATACCGTCTCATTTTCTGAGGAACAGATTGTTGAAATGCTTTTAACATTAGATAAACATAAGTGAGCAGGACTGGATTAAATTTACCCTAGGCCCGTAATGGAAAAAATAAGCAGTGTAGCCTTTGTTTGAATAAAGTTTTCACTCGTTCACTTGAATTTGTGGAGGTGCGAGGTGATTGGAAGAATGCTAATATACTACCTAATTTGTGGAAGTACCAAGTGATTGGAAGAATGCTCATATACTACCTAATTTGTGGAGGTGCCAAGTGATTGGAAGAATGCTCATATACTACCTAATTTGTGGAAGTACCAAGTGATTGGAAGAATGCTCATATACTAAATAAGTTGTGGAGGTGACAAGTGATTGGAAGAATGCTCATATACTACCTAATTTGTGGAGGTGCCAAGTGATTAGAAGAATGCTCATATACTACCTAATTTGTGGAAGTGCCAAGTGATTGGAAGAATGCTCATATACTACCTAATTTGTGGAGGTGGCAAGTGATTGGAAGAATGCTCATATACTACCTAATTTGTGGAAGTACCAATTGATTGGAAGAATGCTCATATACTACCTAATTTGTGGAGGTGTTAAGTGATTGGAAGAGTGCTCATATACTACCTAATTTGTGGAGGTGGCAAGTGATTGGAAGAATGCTCATATACTACCTAATTTGTGGAAGTACCAAGTGATTGGAAGAATGCTCATATACTACCTAATTTGTGGAAGTACCAAGTGATTGGAAGAATGCTCATATACTACTTAATTTGTGGAAGTGCCAAGTGATTGGAAGAATGCTCATATACTACCTAATATGTGGAGGTGGCAGTGATTGGAAGACTGCTCATATACTACCTAATTTGTGGAAGTACCAAATGATTGGAAGAATGCTCATATACTACCTAATTTGTGGAAGTAACAAGTGATTGGAAGAATGCTCATATACTACCTAATTTGTGGAAGTACCAAGTGATTGGAAGAATGCTAATATACTACTAATTTGTGGAAGTACCAAGTGATTGGAAGAATGCTCATATACTACCTAATTTTTGGAGGTGCCAAGTGATTGGAAGAATGCTCATATACTACCTAATTTGTGGAAGTGCCAAGTGATTGGAAGAATGCTCATATACTACCTAATTTGTGGAGGTGGCAAGTGATTGGAAGAATGCTCATATACTACCTAATTTGTGGAAGTACCAAGTGATTGAAAGAATGCTCATATACTACTAAATTTGTGGAAGTACCAAGTGATTGGAAGAATGCTAATATACTACTAATTTGTGGAAGTACCAAGTGATTGGAAGAATGCTTATATACTACCTAATTTGTAGAGGTGTTAAGTGATTGGAAGAATGCTCATATACTACCTAATTTGTAAAAGTACCAAGTGATTGGAAGAATGATCATATACTACCTAATTTGTGGAGGTGCCAAGTGATTGGCAGAATGCTCATATACTACCTAATTTGTGGAAGTGCCAAGTGATTGGAAGAATGCTCATATACTACCTAATTTGTGAAGGTGCCAAGTGATTGGAAGAATGCTCATATACTACCTAATTTGTGGAAGTGGCAAGTGATTGGAAGAATGCTCATATACTACCTAATTTGTGGAAGTGCCAAGTGATTGGAAGAATGCTCATATACTACCTAATTTGTGGAAGTACCAAGTGATTGGAAGAATGCTCATATATTACCTAATTTGTGAAAGTGCCAAGTGATTGGAAGAATGCTCATATACTACCTAATTTGTGGAGGTGGCAAGTGATTGGAAGAATGCTCATATACTACCTAATTTGTGGAAGTACCAAGTGATTGGAAGAATGCTCATATACTACCTAATTTGTGGAAGTACCAAGTGATTGGAAGAATGCTCATATACTACCTAATTTGTGGAGGTGCCAAGTGATTGGAAGAATGCTCATATACTACCTAATTTGTGGAAGTACCAAGTGATTGGAAGAATGCTCATATACTACCTAATTTGTGGAAGTACCAAGTGATTGGAAGAATGCTCATATACTACCTAATTTGTGGAGGTGCCAAGTGATTGGAAGAATGCTCATATAATACCTAAATTGTGGAAGTACCAAGTGATTGGAAGAATGCTCATATACTACCTAATTTGTGGAAGTACCAAGTGATTGGAAGAATGCTCTTATACTACCTAATTTGTGGAGGTGCCAAGTGATTGGAAGAATGCTCATATACTACCTAATTTGTGGAAGTACCAAGTGATTGGAAGAATGCTCATATACTACCTAATTTGTGGAGGTGTTAAGTGATCGGAAGAATGCACATATACTACCTAATTTGTGGAAGTACCAAGTGATTGGAAGAATGCTCATATACTACTAATTTGTGTTAGTACCAAGTGATTGGAAGAATGCTCATATACTACCTAATTTGTGGAAGTACCAAGTGATTGGAAGAATGCTCATATACTACCTAATTTGTGGAGGTGGCAAGTGATTGGAAGAATGCTCATATACTACCTAATTTGTGGAAGTACCAAGTGATTGGAAGAATGCTCATATACTACCTAATTTGTGGAAGTACCAAGTGATTGGAAGAATGCTCATATACTAACAAATTTGTGGAAGTGCCAAGTGATTGGAACAATGCTCATATACTACCTAATTTGTGGAGGTGGCAAGTGATTGGAAGAATGCTCATATACTACCTAATTTGTGGAAGTGCCAAGTGATTGGAAGAATGCTCATATAATACCTAGTTTGTGGAAGTACCAAGTGATTGGAAGAATGCTCATATACTACCTAATTTGTAGAGGTGCCAAGTGATTGGAAGAATGCTCATATACTACCTAATTTGTGGAAGTACCAAGTGATTGGAAGAATGCTCATATACTATCTAATTTGTTGAAGTACCAAGTGATTGGAAGAATGCTTATATGCTACCTAATTTGTGGAAGTACCAAGTGATTGGAAGAATGCTCATATACTACCTAATTTGTGGAGGTGGCAAGTGATTGGAAGAATGCTCATATACTACCTAATTTGTGGAAGTACCAAGTGATTGGAAGAATGCTCATATACTACCTAATTTGTGGAGGTGCCAAGTGATTGGAAGAATGCTCATATACTACCTAATTTGTGGAAGTACCAAGTGATTGGAAGAATGCTCATATACTAAATAATTTGTGGAGGTGACAAGTAATTGGAAGAATGCTCATATACTACCTAATTTGTGGAGGCGCCAAGTGATTGAAAGAATGCTCATATACTACCTAATTTGTGGAAGTGCCAAGTGATTGGAAGAATGCTCATATACTACCTAATTTGTGGAGGTGGCAAGTGATTGGAAGAATGCTCATATACTACCTAATTTGTGGAAGTACCAATTGATTGGAAGAATGCTCATATACTACCTAATTTGTGGAGGTGTTAAGTGATTGGAAGAGTGCTCATATACTACCTAATTTGTGGAGGTGCCAAGTGATTTGAAGAATGCTAATATACTACCTAATTTGTGGAAGTGCCAAGTGATTGGAAGAATGCTTATATACTACCTAATTTGTGGAAGTACCAAGTGATTGGAAGAATGCTCATATACTACCTAATTTGTGGAGGTGCCAAGTGATTGGAAGAATGCTCATATACTACCTAATTTGTTGAAGTGCCAAGTGATTGGAAGAATGCTCATATACTACCTAATTTGTGGAAGTACCAAGTGATTGGAAGAATGCTCATATACTACTAAATTTGTGGAGGTGCCAAGTGATTGGAAGAATGCTCATATACTACCTAATTTGTGGAAGTACCAAGTGATTGGAAGAATGCTCATATACTACCTAATTTGTGGAAGTACCAAGTGATTGGAAGAATACTCATATACTACCTAATTTGTGGAGGTGCCAAGTGATTGGAAGAATGCTCATATACTACCTAATTTGTGGAAGTACCAAGTGATTGGAAGAATGCTCATATACTACCTAATTTGTGGAAGTAACAAGTGATTGGAAGAATGCTCATATACTACCTAATTTGTGGAAGTACCAAGTGATTGGAAGAATGCTAAAAAACTACTAATTTGTGGAAGTACCAAGTGATTGGAAGAATGCTCATATACTACCTAATTTGTGGAAGTACCAAGTGATTGGAAGAATGCTCATATACTACCTAATTTGTGGAGGTGGCAAGTGATTGGAAGAATGCTCATATACTACCTAATTTGTGGAACTACCAAGTGATTGGAAGAATGCTCATATACTACCTAATTTGTGGAAGTACTAAGTGATTGGAAGAATGCTCATATACTACCTAATTTGTGGAAGTGCCCAAGTGATTGGAAGAATGCTCATATACTACCTAATTTGTGGAGGTGGCAAGTGATTGGAAGAATGCTCATATACTACCTAATTTGTGGAAGTACCAAGTGATTGGAAGAATGCTCATATACTACCTAATTTGTGGAAGTACCAAGTGATTGGAAGAATGCTCATATACTACCTAATTTGTGGAGGTGCCAAGTGATTGGAAGAATGCTCATATACTACCTAATTTGTGGAAGTACCAAGTGATTGGAAGAATGCTCATATACTACCTAACTTGTGGAGGTGGCAAGTGATTGGAAGAATGCTCATATACTACCTAATTTGTGGAGGTGCCAAGTGATTTGAAGAATGCTCATATACTACCTAATTTGTGGAGGTGCCAAGTGATTGAAAGAATGCTCATATACTACCTAATTTGTGGAGGTGCCAGTGATTGGAAGAATGCTCATATACTTCCTAATTTGTGGAGGTGCCAAGTGATTAGAAGAATGCTCATATACTACCTAATTTGTGGAAGTGCCA
This sequence comes from Ceratothoa steindachneri, assembly GCA_963969495.1. NCBI lineage: Eukaryota > Metazoa > Arthropoda > Malacostraca > Isopoda > Cymothoidae > Ceratothoa > Ceratothoa steindachneri. The sequence goes on along the minus strand of OZ018333.1, from coordinate 48,525,848 downwards.
AGTGATTGGAAGAATGCTCATATACTACCTAATTTGTGGAAGTGCCAAGTGATTGGAAGAATGCTCATATACTACCTAATTTGTGGAAGTGCCCAATTGATTGGAAGAATGCTCATATACTACCTAATTTGTGGAGGTGTTAAGTGATTGGAAGAGTGCTCATATACTACCTAATTTGTGGAGGTGCCAAGTGATTGGAAGAATGCTCATATACTACCTAATTTGTGGAGGTGGCAAGTGATTGGAAGAATGCTCATATACTACCTAATTTGTGGAAGTACCAATTGATTGGAAGAATGCTCATATACTACCTAATTTGTGGAGGTGGCAAGTGATTGGAAGAATGCTCATATACTACCTAATTTGTGGAAGTACCAATTGATTGGAAGAATGCTCATATACTACCTAATTTGTGGAGGTGTTAAGTGATTGGAAGAGTGCTCATATACTACCTAATTTGTGGAGGTGCCAAGTGATTGGAAGAATGCTAATATACTACCTAATTTGTGGAAGTACCAAGTGATTGGAAGAATGCTCATATACTACCTAATTTGTGGAGGTGCCAAGTGATTGGAAGAATGCTCATATACTACCTAATTTGTGGAGGTGGCAAGTGATTGGAAGAATGCTCATATACTACCTAATTTGTGGAAGTACCAATTGATTGGAAGAATGCTCATATACTACCTAATTTGTGGAGGTGGCAAGTGATTGGAAGAATGCTCATATACTACCTAATTTGTGGAAGCACCAATTGATTGGAAGAATGCTCATATACTACCTAATTTGTGGAGGTGTTAAGTGATTGGAAGAGTGCTCATATACTACCTAATTTGTGGAGGTGCCAAGTGATTGGAAGAATGCTAATATACTACCTAATTTGTGGAAGTACCAAGTGATTGGAAGAATGCTCATATACTACCTAATTTGTGGAGGTGCCAAGTGATTGGAAGAATGCTCATATACTACCTAATTTGTGGAGGTGGCAAGTGATTGGAAGAATGCTCATATACTACCTAATTTGTGGAAGTACCAATTGATTGGAAGAATGCTCATATACTACCTAATTTGTGGAGGTGGCAAGTGATTGGAAGAATGCTCATATACTACCTAATTTGTGGAAGTACCAATTGATTGGAAGAATGCTCATATACTACCTAATTTGTGGAGGTGTTAAGTGATTGGAAGAGTGCTCATATACTACCTAATTTGTGGAGGTGCCAAGTGATTGGAAGAATGCTAATATACTACCTAATTTGTGGAAGTACCAAGTGATTGGAAGAATGGTTATATACTACCTAATTTGTGGAGGTGCCAAGTGATTGGAAGAATGCTCATATACTACCTAATTTGTGGAAGTGCCAAGTGATTGGAAGAATGCTCATATACTACCTAATTTGTGGAAGTGCCCAATTGATTGGAAGAATGCTCATATACTACCTAATTTGTGGAGGTGTTAAGTGATTGGAAGAGTGCTCATATACTACCTAATTTGTGGAGGTGCCAAGTGATTGGAAGAATGCTCATATACTACCTAATTTGTGGAAGTACCAAGTGATTGGAAGAATGCTCATATACTACCTAATTTGTGGAGGTGCCAAGTGATTGGAAGAATGCTCATATACTACCTAATTTGTGGAAGTGCCAAGTGATTGGAAGAATGCTCATATACTATCTAATTTGTGGAAGTAAGAAGTGATTGGAAGAATGCTCATATACTACCTAATTTGTGGAAGTACCAATTGATTGGAAGAATGCTCATATACTACCTAATTTGTGGAGGGGCCAAGTGATTGGAATAATGCTCATATACTACCTAATTTGTGGAAGTACCAAGTGATTGGAAGAATGCTCATATACTACCTAATTTGTGGAGGTGCCAAGTGATTGGAAGAATGCTCATATACTACCTAATTTGTGGAGGTGGCAAGTGATTGGAAGAATGCTCATATACTACCTAATTTGTGGAGGTGGCAAGTGATTGGAAGAATGCTCATATACTACCTAATTTGTGGAAGTACCAAGTGATTGGAAGAATGCTCATATACTTCCTAATTTGTGGAGGTGCCAAGTGATTCGAAGAATGCTCATATACTACCTAATTTGTGGAGGTGCTAAGTGATTGGAAGAATGCTCATATACTACCTAATTTAAGGAAGTGCCAAGTGATTGGAAGAATTCTCATATACTACCTAATTTGTGGAGGTGCCAAGTGATTGGAAGAATGCTCATATACTACCTAATTTGTGGAAGTACCAAGTGATTGGAAGAATGCTCATATACTACCTAATTTGTGGAGGTGCCAAGTGATTGGAAGAATGCTCATATACTACCTAATTTGTGGAAGTGCCAAGTGATTGGAAGAATGCTCATATACTACCTAGTTTGTGGAAGTGCCAAGTGATTGGAAGAATGCTCATATACTACCTAATTTGTGGAAGTACCAAGTGATTGGAAGAATGCTCATATACTACCTAATTTGTGGAGGTGCCACTGATTGGAAGAATGCTCATATACTACCTTATTTGTGGAAGTACCAAGTGATTGGAAGAATGCTCATATACTACCTAATTTGTAGAAGTACCAAGTGATTGGAAGAATGCTCATATACTACCTAATTTGTGGAGGTGGCAAGTGATTGGAATAATGCTCATATACTACCTAATTTGTTGAAGTGCCAAGTGATTGGAAGAATGCTCATATACTACCTAATTTGTGGAAGTACCAAGTGATTGGAAGAATGCTCATATACTACTTAATTTGTGGAGGTGCCAAGTGATTGGAAGAATGCTTATATACTACCTTATTTGTGGAAGTACCAAGTGATTGGAAGAATGCAAATATACTACTAATTTGTGGAAGTATTAAGTGATTGGAAGAATGCTCATATACTACCTAATTTATGGAAGTACCAAGTGATTGGAAGAATGCTCATATACTACCTAATTTGTGGAGGTGGCAAGTGATTGGAAGAATGCTCATATACTACCTAATTTGTGGAAGTACCAAGTGATTGGAAGAATGCTCATATACTACCTAATTTGTGGAAGTACCAAGTGATTGGAAGAATGCTCATATACTACCTAATTTGTGGAGGTGCCAAGTGATTGGAAGAATGCTCATATACTACCTAATTTGTGGAAGTACCAAGTGATTGGAAGAATGCTCATATACTACCTAACTTGTGGAGGTGGCAAGTGATTGGAAGAATGCTCATATACTACCTAATTTGTGGAGGTGCCAAGTGATTTGAAGAATGCTCATATACTACCTAATTTGTGGAGGTGCCAAGTGATTGGAAGAATGCTCATATACTACCTAATTTGTGGAGGTGCCAGTGATTGGAAGAATGCTCATATACTTCCTAATTTGTGGAGGTGCCAAGTGATTAGAAGAATGCTCATATACTACCTAATTTGTGGAAGTGCCAAGTGATTGGAAGAATGCTCATATACTACCTAATTTGTGGAAGTGCCAAGTGATTGGAAGAATGCTCATATACTACCTAATTTGTGGAAGTGCCCAATTGATTGGAAGAATGCTCATATACTACCTAATTTGTGGAGGTGTTAAGTGATTGGAAGAGTGCTCATATACTACCTAATTTGTGGAGGTGCCAAGTGATTGGAAGAATGCTCATATACTACCTAATTTGTGGAGGTGGCAAGTGATTGGAAGAATGCTCATATACTACCTAATTTGTGGAAGTACCAATTGATTGGAAGAATGCTCATATACTACCTAATTTGTGGAGGTGGCAAGTGATTGGAAGAATGCTCATATACTACCTAATTTGTGGAAGTACCAATTGATTGGAAGAATGCTCATATACTACCTAATTTGTGGAGGTGTTAAGTGATTGGAAGAGTGCTCATATACTACCTAATTTGTGGAGGTGCCAAGTGATTGGAAGAATGCTAATATACTACCTAATTTGTGGAAGTACCAAGTGATTGGAAGAATGCTCATATACTACCTAATTTGTGGAGGTGCCAAGTGATTGGAAGAATGCTCATATACTACCTAATTTGTGGAGGTGGCAAGTGATTGGAAGAATGCTCATATACTACCTAATTTGTGGAAGTACCAATTGATTGGAAGAATGCTCATATACTACCTAATTTGTGGAGGTGGCAAGTGATTGGAAGAATGCTCATATACTACCTAATTTGTGGAAGCACCAATTGATTGGAAGAATGCTCATATACTACCTAATTTGTGGAGGTGTTAAGTGATTGGAAGAGTGCTCATATACTACCTAATTTGTGGAGGTGCCAAGTGATTGGAAGAATGCTAATATACTACCTGAATTTGTGGAAGTACCAAGTGATTGGAAGAATGCTCATATACTACCTAATTTGTGGAGGTGCCAAGTGATTGGAAGAATGCTCATATACTACCTAATTTGTGGAGGTGGCAAGTGATTGGAAGAATGCTCATATACTACCTAATTTGTGGAAGTACCAATTGATTGGAAGAATGCTCATATACTACCTAATTTGTGGAGGTGGCAAGTGATTGGAAGAATGCTCATATACTACCTAATTTGTGGAAGTACCAATTGATTGGAAGAATGCTCATATACTACCTAATTTGTGGAGGTGTTAAGTGATTGGAAGAGTGCTCATATACTACCTAATTTGTGGAGGTGCCAAGTGATTGGAAGAATGCTAATATACTACCTAATTTGTGGAAGTACCAAGTGATTGGAAGAATGGTTATATACTACCTAATTTGTGGAGGTGCCAAGTGATTGGAAGAATGCTCATATACTACCTAATTTGTGGAAGTGCCAAGTGATTGGAAGAATGCTCATATACTACCTAATTTGTGGAAGTGCCCAATTGATTGGAAGAATGCTCATATACTACCTAATTTGTGGAGGTGTTAAGTGATTGGAAGAGTGCTCATATACTACCTAATTTGTGGAGGTGCCAAGTGATTGGAAGAATGCTCATATACTACCTAATTTGTGGAAGTACCAAGTGATTGGAAGAATGCTCATATACTACCTAATTTGTGGAGGTGCCAAGTGATTGGAAGAATGCTCATATACTACCTAATTTGTGGAAGTGCCAAGTGATTGGAAGAATGCTCATATACTATCTAATTTGTGGAAGTACCAAGTGATTGGAAGAATGCTCATATACTACCTAATTTGTGGAAGTACCAATTGATTGGAAGAATGCTCATATACTACCTAATTTGTGGAGGGGCCAAGTGATTGGAATAATGCTCATATACTACCTAATTTGTGGAAGTACCAAGTGATTGGAAGAATGCTCATATACTACCTAATTTGTGGAGGTGCCAAGTGATTGGAAGAATGCTCATATACTACCTAATTTGTGGAGGTGGCAAGTGATTGGAAGAATGCTCATATACTACCTAATTTGTGGAGGTGGCAAGTGATTGGAAGAATGCTCATATACTACCTAATTTGTGGAAGTACCAAGTGATTGGAAGAATGCTCATATACTTCCTAATTTGTGGAGGTGCCAAGTGATTCGAAGAATGCTCATATACTACCTAATTTGTGGAGGTGCTAAGTGATTGGAAGAATGCTCATATACTACCTAATTTAAGGAAGTGCCAAGTGATTGGAAGAATTCTCATATACTACCTAATTTGTGGAGGTGCCAAGTGATTGGAAGAATGCTCATATACTACCTAATTTGTGGAAGTACCAAGTGATTGGAAGAATGCTCATATACTACCTAATTTGTGGAGGTGCCAAGTGATTGGAAGAATGCTCATATACTACCTAATTTGTGGAAGTGCCAAGTGATTGGAAGAATGCTCATATACTACCTAGTTTGTGGAAGTGCCAAGTGATTGGAAGAATGCTCATATACTACCTAATTTGTGGAAGTACCAAGTGATTGGAAGAATGCTCATATACTACCTAATTTGTGGAGGTGCCACTGATTGGAAGAATGCTCATATACTACCTTATTTGTGGAAGTACCAAGTGATTGGAAGAATGCTCATATACTACCTAATTTGTAGAAGTACCAAGTGATTGGAAGAATGCTCATATACTACCTAATTTGTGGAGGTGGCAAGTGATTGGAATAATGCTCATATACTACCTAATTTGTTGAAGTGCCAAGTGATTGGAAGAATGCTCATATACTACCTAATTTGTGGAAGTACCAAGTGATTGGAAGAATGCTCATATACTACTTAATTTGTGGAGGTGCCAAGTGATTGGAAGAATGCTTATATACTACCTTATTTGTGGAAGTACCAAGTGATTGGAAGAATGCAAATATACTACAAATTTGTGGAAGTATTAAGTGATTGGAAGAATGCTCATATACTACCTAATTTATGGAAGTACCAAGTGATTGGAAGAATGCTCATATACTACCTAATTTGTGGAGGTGGCAAGTGATTGGAAGAATGCTCATATACTACCTAATTTGTGGAAGTACCAAGTGATTGGAAGAATGCTCATATACTAAATTATTTGTGGAAGTTTCAAGTGATTGGAAGAATGCTCATATACTACCTAATTTGTGGAAGTGCCAAGTGATTTGAAGAATGCTCATATACTACCTAATTTGTGGAGGTGCCAAGTGATTGGAAGAATGCTCATATACTACCTAATTTGTGGAAGTAACAACTGATTGGAAGAATGCTCATATACTACCTAATTTGTGGAAGTAACAATTGATTGGAAGAATGCTCATATACTACCTAATTTGTGGAAGTACCAAGTGATTGGAAGAATGGTAATATACTACTAATTTGTGGAACTACCAAGTGATTGGAAGAATGCTCATATACTACCTAATTTGTGGAAGTACCAAGTGATTGGAAGAATGCTCATATACTACCTAATTTGTGGAGGTGGCAAGTGATTGGAAGAATGCTCATATACTACCTAATTTGTGGAAGTACCAAGTGATTGGAAGAATGCTCATATACTACCTAATTTGTGGAAGTACTAAGTGATTGGAAGAATGCTCATATACTACCTAATTTGTGGAAGTGCCCAAGTGATTGGAAGAATGCTCATATACTACCTAATTTGTGGAGGTGGCAAGTGATTGGAAGAATGCTCATATACTACCTAATTTGTGGAAGTACCAAGTGATTGGAAGAATGCTCATATACTACCTAATTTGTGGAAGTGCCAAGTGATTGGAAGAATGCTCATATACTACCTAATTTGTGGAAGTACCAAGTGATTGGAAGAATGCTCATATACTACCTAATTTGTGGAAGTACCAAGTGATTGGAAGAATGCTCATATACTACCTAATTTGTGGAGGTGCCAAGTGATTGGAAGAATGCTCATATACTACCTAATTTGTGGAAGTGCCAAGTGATTGGAAGAATGCTCATATACTATCTAATTTGTGGAAGTACCAAGTGATTGGAAGAATGCTCATATACTACCTAATTTGTGGAAGTACCAAGTGATTGGAAGAATGCTAAAAAACTACTAATTTGTGGAAGTACCAAGTGATTGGAAGAATGCAAATATACTACCTAATTTGTGGAAGTACCAAGTGATTGGAAGAATGCTCATATACTACCTAATTTGTGGAGGTGGCAAGTGATTGGAAGAATGCTCATATACTACCTAATTTGTGGAACTACCAAGTGATTGGAAGAATGCTCATATACTACCTAATTTGTGGAAGTACTAAGTGATTGGAAGAATGCTCATATACTACCTAATTTGTGGAAGTGCCCAAGTGATTGGAAGAATGCTCATATACTACCTAATTTGTGGAGGTGGCAAGTGATTGGAAGAATGCTCATATACTACCTAATTTGTGGAAGTACCAAGTGATTGGAAGAATGCTGATATACTACCTAATTTGTGGAAGTACCAAGTGATTGGAAGAATGCTCATATACTACTTAATTTGTGGAGGTGCCAAGTGATTGGAAGAATGCTCATATACTACCTAATTTGTGGAAGTACCAAGTGATTGGAAGAATGCTCATATACTACCTAACTTGTGGAGGTGGCAAGTGATTGGAAGAATGCTCATATACTACCTAATTTGTGGAAGTACCAAGTGATTGGAAGAATGCTCATATACTATCTAATTTGTGGAAGTACCAAGTGATTGGAAGAATGCTCATATACTACCTAATTTGTGGAAGTACCAATTGATTGGAAGAATGCTCATATACTACCTAATTTGTGGAGGGGCCAAGTGATTGGAATAATGCTCATATACTACCTAATTTGTGGAAGTACCAAGTGATTGGAAGAATGCTCATATACTACCTAATTTGTGGAGGTGCCAAGTGATTGGAAGAATGCTCATATACTACCTAATTTGTGGAGGTGGCAAGTGATTGGAAGAATGCTCATATACTACCTAATTTGTGGAGGTGGCAAGTGATTGGAAGAATGCTCATATACTACCTAATTTGTGGAAGTACCAAGTGATTGGAAGAATGCTCATATACTTCCTAATTTGTGGAGGTGCCAAGTGATTCGAAGAATGCTCATATACTACCTAATTTGTGGAGGTGCTAAGTGATTGGAAGAATGCTCATATACTACCTAATTTAAGGAAGTGCCAAGTGATTGGAAGAATTCTCATATACTACCTAATTTGTGGAGGTGCCAAGTGATTGGAAGAATGCTCATATACTACCTAATTTGTGGAAGTACCAAGTGATTGGAAGAATGCTCATATACTACCTAATTTGTGGAGGTGCCAAGTGATTGGAAGAATGCTCATATACTACCTAATTTGTGGAAGTGCCAAGTGATTGGAAGAATGCTCATATACTACCTAGTTTGTGGAAGTGCCAAGTGATTGGAAGAATGCTCATATACTACCTAATTTGTGGAAGTACCAAGTGATTGCAAGAATGCTCATATACTACCTAATTTGTGGAGGTGCCACTGATTGGAAGAATGCTCATATACTACCTTATTTGTGGAAGTACCAAGTGATTGGAAGAATGCTCATATACTACCTAATTTGTAGAAGTACCAAGTGATTGGAAGAATGCTCATATACTACCTAATTTGTGGAGGTGGCAAGTGATTGGAATAATGCTCATATACTACCTAATTTGTTGAAGTGCCAAGTGATTGGAAGAATGCTCATATACTACCTAATTTGTGGAAGTACCAAGTGATTGGAAGAATGCTCATATACTACTTAATTTGTGGAGGTGCCAAGTGATTGGAAGAATGCTTATATACTACCTTATTTGTGGAAGTACCAAGTGATTGGAAGAATGCAAATATACTACTAATTTGTGGAAGTATTAAGTGATTGGAAGAATGCTCATATACTACCTAATTTATGGAAGTACCAAGTGATTGGAAGAATGCTCATATACTACCTAATTTGTGGAGGTGGCAAGTGATTGGAAGAATGCTCATATACTACCTAATTTGTGGAAGTACCAAGTGATTGGAAGAATGCTCATATACTAAATTATTTGTGGAAGTTTCAAGTGATTGGAAGAATGCTCATATACTACCTAATTTGTGGAAGTGCCAAGTGATTTCAAGAATGCTCATATACTACCTAATTTGTGGAGGTGCCAAGTGATTGGAAGAATGCTCATATACTACCTAATTTGTGGAAGTAACAACTGATTGGAAGAATGCTCATATACTACCTAATTTGTGGAAGTAACAATTGATTGGAAGAATGCTCATATACTACCTAATTTGTGGAAGTACCAAGTGATTGGAAGAATGGTAATATACTACTAATTTGTGGAAGTACCAAGTGATTGGAAGAATGCTCATATACTACCTAATTTGTGGAAGTACCAAGTGATTGGAAGAATGCTCATATACTACCTAATTTGTGGAGGTGGCAAGTGATTGGAAGAATGCTCATATACTACCTAATTTGTGGAAGTACCAAGTGATTGGAAGAATGCTCATATACTACCTAATTTGTGGAAGTACTAAGTGATTGGAAGAATGCTCATATACTACCTAATTTGTGGAAGTGCCCAAGTGATTGGAAGAATGCTCATATACTACCTAATTTGTGGAGGTGGCAAGTGATTGGAAGAATGCTCATATACTACCTAATTTGTGGAAGTACCAAGTGATTGGAAGAATGCTCATATACTACCTAATTTGTGGAAGTGCCAAGTGATTGGAAGAATGCTCATATACTACCTAATTTGTTGAAGTACCAAGTGATTGGAAGAATGCTCATATACTACCTAATTTGTGGAAGTACCAAGTGATTGGAAGAATGCTCATATACTACCTAATTTGTGGAGGTGCCAAGTGATTGGAAGAATGCTCATATACTACCTAATTTGTGGAAGTGCCAAGTGATTGGAAGAATGCTCATATACTATCTAATTTGTGGAAGTACCAAGTGATTGGAAGAATGCTCATATACTACCTAATTTGTGGAAGTACCAAGTGATTGGAAGAATGCTAAAAAACTACTAATTTGTGAAAGTACCAAGTGATTGGAAGAATGCAAATATACTACCTAATTTGTGGAAGTACCAAGTGATTGGAAGAATGCTCATATACTACCTAATTTGTGGAGGTGGCAAGTGATTGGAAGAATGCTCATATACTACCTAATTTGTGGAACTACCAAGTGATTGGAAGAATGCTCATATACTACCTAATTTGTGGAAGTACTAAGTGATTGGAAGAATGCTCATATACTACCTAATTTGTGGAAGTGCCCAAGTGATTGGAAGAATGCTCATATACTACCTAATTTGTGGAGGTGGCAAGTGATTGGAAGAATGCTCATATACTACCTAATTTGTGGAAGTACCAAGTGATTGGAAGAATGCTGATATACTACCTAATTTGTGGAAGTACCAAGTGATTGGAAGAATGCTCATATACTACTTAATTTGTGGAGGTGCCAAGTGATTGGAAGAATGCTCATATACTACCTAATTTGTGGAAGTACCAAGTGATTGGAAGAATGCTCATATACTACCTAACTTGTGGAGGTGGCAAGTGATTGGAAGAATGCTCATATACTACCTAATTTGTGGAGGTGCCAAGTGATTTGAAGAATGCTCATATACTACCTAATTTGTGGAGGTGCCAAGTGATTGGAAGAATGCTCATATACTACCTAATTTGTGGAGGTGCCAGTGATTGGAAGAATGCTCATATACTACCTAATTTGTGGAGGTGCCAAGTGATTGGAAGAATGCTCATATACTACCTAATTTGTGGAGGTGCCAAGTGATTGGAAGAATGCTCATATACTACCTAATTTGTGGAAGTGCCAAGTGATTGGAAGAATGCTCATATACTACCTAATTTGTGGAGGTGGCAAGTGATTGGAAGAATGCTCATATACTACCTAATTTGTGGAGGTGCCAAGTGATTGGAAGAATGCTCATATACTACCTAATTTGTGGAAGTACCAAGTGATTGGAAGAATGCTGATATACTACCTAATTTGTGGAAGTACCAAGTGATTGGAAGAATGCTCATATACTACCTAATTTGTGGAGGTGGCAAGTGATTGGAAGAATGCTAATATACTACCTAATTTGTGGAGGTGCCAAGTGATTGGAAGAATGCTCATATACTACCTAATTTGTGGAAGTACCAAGTGATTGGAAGAATGCTCATATACTACCTAATTTGTGGAGGTGCCAAGTGATTGGAAGAATGCTCATATACTACCTAATTTGTGGAGGTGGCAAGTGATTGGAAGAATGCTCATATACTACCTAATTTGTGGAAGTACCAATTGATTGGAAGAATGCTCATATACTACCTAATTTGTGAAGGTGTTAAGTGATTGGAAGAGTGCTCATATACTACCTAATTTGTGGAGGTGCCAAGTGATTTGAAGAATGCTAATATACTACCTAATTTGTGGAAGTGCCAAGTGATTGGAAGAATGCTTATATACTACCTAATTTGTGGAAGTACCAAGTGATTGGAAGAATGCTCATATACTACCTAATTTGTGGAGGTGCCAAGTGATTGGAAGAATGCTCATATACTACCTAATTTGTTGAAGTGCCAAGTGATTGGAAGAATGCTCATATACTACCTAATTTGTGGAAGTACCAAGTGATTGGAAGAATGCTCATATACTACTAAATTTGTGGAGGTGCCAAGTGATTGGAAGAATGCTCATATACTACCTAATTTGTGGAAGTACCAAGTGATTGGAAGAATGCTCATATACTACCTAATTTGTGGAAGTACCAAGTGATTGGAAGAATGCTCATATACTACCTAATTTGTGGAGGTGCCAAGTGATTGGAAGAATGCTCATATACTACCTAATTTGTGGAAGTAACAACTGATTGGAAGAATGCTCATATACTACCTAATTTGTGGAAGTAACAAGTGATTGGAAGAATGCTCATATACTACCTAATTTGTGGAAGTACCAAGTGATTGGAAGAATGCTAAAAAACTACTAATTTGTGGAAGTACCAAGTGATTGGAAGAATGCTCATATACTACCTAATTTGTGGAAGTACCAAGTGATTGGAAGAATGCTCATATACTACCTAATTTGTGGAGGTGGCAAGTGATTGGAAGAATGCTCATATACTACCTAATTTGTGGAACTACCAAGTGATTGGAAGAATGCTCATATACTACCTAATTTGTGGAAGTACTAAGTGATTGGAAGAATGCTCATATACTACCTAATTTGTGGAAGTGCCCATTGATTGGAAGAATGCTCATATACTACCTAATTTGTGGAGGTGGCAAGTGATTGGAAGAATGCTCATATACTACCTAATTTGTGGAAGTACCAAGTGATTGGAAGAATGCTCATATACTACCTAATTTGTGGAAGTACCAAGTGATTGGAAGAATGCTCATATACTACCTAATTTGTGGAGGTGCCAAGTGATTGGAAGAATGCTCATATACTACCTAATTTGTGGAAGTACCAAGTGATTGGAAGAATGCTCATATACTACCTAACTTGTGGAGGTGGCAAGTGATTGGAAGAATGCTCATATACTACCTAATTTGTGGAGGTGCCAAGTGATTTGAAGAATGCTCATATACTACCTAATTTGTGGAGGTGCCAAGTGATTGGAAGAATGCTCATATACTACCTAATTTGTGGAGGTGCCAGTGATTGGAAGAATGCTCATATACTTCCTAATTTGTGGAGGTGCCAAGTGATTAGAAGAATGCTCATATACTACCTAATTTGTGGAAGTGCCAAGTGATTGGAAGAATGCTCATATACTACCTAATTTGTGGAAGTGCCAAGTGATTGGAAGAATGCTCATATACTACCTAATTTGTGGAAGTGCCCAATTGATTGGAAGAATGCTCATATACTACCTAATTTGTGGAGGTGTTAAGTGATTGGAAGAGTGCTCATATACTACCTAATTTGTGGAGGTGCCAAGTGATTGGAAGAATGCTCATATACTACCTAATTTGTGGAGGTGGCAAGTGATTGGAAGAATGCTCATATACTACCTAATTTGTGGAAGTACCAATTGATTGGAAGAATGCTCATATACTACCTAATTTGTGGAGGTGGCAAGTGATTGGAAGAATGCTCATATACTACCTAATTTGTGGAAGTACCAATTGATTGGAAGAATGCTCATATACTACCTAATTTGTGGAGGTGTTAAGTGATTGGAAGAGTGCTCATATACTACCTAATTTGTGGAGGTGCCAAGTGATTGGAAGAATGCTAATATACTACCTAATTTGTGGAAGTACCAAGTGATTGGAAGAATGCTCATATACTACCTAATTTTTGGAGGTGCCAAGTGATTGGAAGAATGCTCATATACTACCTAATTTAAGGAAGTGCCAAGTGATTGGAAGAATGCTCATATACTACCTAATTTGTGGAAGTACCAATTGATTGGAAGAATGCTCATATACTACCTAATTTGTGAAGGTGTTAAGTGATTGGAAGAGTGCTCATATACTACCTAATTTGTGGAGGTGCCAAGTGATTTGAAGAATGCTAATATACTACCTAATTTGTGGAAGTGCCAAGTGATTGGAAGAATGCTTATATACTACCTAATTTGTGGAAGTACCAAGTGATTGGAAGAATGCTCATATACTACCTAATTTGTGGAGGTGCCAAGTGATTGGAAGAATGCTCATATACTACCTAATTTGTTGAAGTGCCAAGTGATTGGAAGAATGCTCATATACTACCTAATTTGTGGAAGTACCAAGTGATTGGAAGAATGCTCATATACTACTAAATTTGTGGAGGTGCCAAGTGATTGGAAGAATGCTCATATACTACCTAATTTGTGGAAGTACCAAGTGATTGGAAGAATGCTCATATACTACCTAATTTGTGGAAGTACCAAGTGATTGGAAGAATGCTCATATACTACCTAATTTGTGGAGGTGCCAAGTGATTGGAAGAATGCTCATATACTACCTAATTTGTGGAAGTAACAACTGATTGGAAGAATGCTCATATACTACCTAATTTGTGGAAGTAACAAGTGATTGGAAGAATGCTCATATACTACCTAATTTGTGGAAGTACCAAGTGATTGGAAGAATGCTAAAAAACTACTAATTTGTGGAAGTACCAAGTGATTGGAAGAATGCTCATATACTACCTAATTTGTGGAAGTACCAAGTGATTGGAAGAATGCTCATATACTACCTAATTTGTGGAGGTGGCAAGTGATTGGAAGAATGCTCATATACTACCTAATTTGTGGAACTACCAAGTGATTGGAAGAATGCTCATATACTACCTAATTTGTGGAAGTACTAAGTGATTGGAAGAATGCTCATATACTACCTAATTTGTGGAAGTGCCCATTGATTGGAAGAATGCTCATATACTACCTAATTTGTGGAGGTGGCAAGTGATTGGAAGAATGCTCATATACTACCTAATTTGTGGAAGTACCAAGTGATTGGAAGAATGCTCATATACTACCTAATTTGTGGAAGTACCAAGTGATTGGAAGAATGCTCATATACTACCTAATTTGTGGAGGTGCCAAGTGATTGGAAGAATGCTCATATACTACCTAATTTGTGGAAGTACCAAGTGATTGGAAGAATGCTCATATACTACCTAACTTGTGGAGGTGGCAAGTGATTGGAAGAATGCTCATATACTACCTAATTTGTGGAGGTGCCAAGTGATTTGAAGAATGCTCATATACTACCTAATTTGTGGAGGTGCCAAGTGATTGGAAGAATGCTCATATACTACCTAATTTGTGGAGGTGCCAGTGATTGGAAGAATGCTCATATACTTCCTAATTTGTGGAGGTGCCAAGTGATTAGAAGAATGCTCATATACTACCTAATTTGTGGAAGTGCCAAGTGATTGGAAGAATGCTCATATACTACCTAATTTGTGGAAGTGCCAAGTGATTGGAAGAATGCTCATATACTACCTAATTTGTGGAAGTGCCCAATTGATTGGAAGAATGCTCATATACTACCTAATTTGTGGAGGTGTTAAGTGATTGGAAGAGTGCTCATATACTACCTAATTTGTGGAGGTGCCAAGTGATTGGAAGAATGCTCATATACTACCTAATTTGTGGAGGTGGCAAGTGATTGGAAGAATGCTCATATACTACCTAATTTGTGGAAGTACCAATTGATTGGAAGAATGCTCATATACTACCTAATTTGTGGAGGTGGCAAGTGATTGGAAGAATGCTCATATACTACCTAATTTGTGGAAGTACCAATTGATTGGAAGAATGCTCATATACTACCTAATTTGTGGAGGTGTTAAGTGATTGGAAGAGTGCTCATATACTACCTAATTTGTGGAGGTGCCAAGTGATTGGAAGAATGCTAATATACTACCTAATTTGTGGAAGTACCAAGTGATTGGAAGAATGCTCATATACTACCTAATTTTTGGAGGTGCCAAGTGATTGGAAGAATGCTCATATACTACCTAATTTAAGGAAGTGCCAAGTGATTGGAAGAATGCTCATATACTACCTAATTTGTGGAGGTGCCAAGTGATTGGAAGAATGCTCATATACTACCTAATTTGTGGAAGTACCAAGTGATTGGAAGAATGCTCATATACTACCTAATTTGTGGAGGTGCCAAGTGATTGGAAGAATGCTCATATACTACCTAATTTGTGGAAGTGCCAAGTGATTGGAAGAATGCTCATATACTACCTAGTTTGTGGAAGTGCCAAGAGATTGGAAGAATGCTCATATACTACCTAATTTGTGGAAGTACCAAGTGATTGGAAGAATGCTCATATACTACCTAATTTGTGGAGGTGCCAAGTGATTGGAAGAATGCTCATATACTACCTAATTTGTGGAGGTGGCAAGTGATTGGAAGAATGCTCATATACTACCTAATTTGTGGAAGTACCAAGTGATTGGAAGAATGCTCATATACTACCTAATTTGTGGAGGTGGCAAGTGATTGGAAGAATGCTCATATACTACCTAATTTGTGGAAGTACCAATTGATTGGAAGAATGCTCATATACTACCTAATTTGTGGAGGTGTTAAGTGATTGGAAGAGTGCTCATATACTACCTAATTTGTGGAGGTGCCAAGTGATTGGAAGAATGCTAATATACTACCTAATTTGTGGAAGTACCAAGTGATTGGAAGAATGGTTATATACTACCTAATTTGTGGAGGTGCCAAGTGATTGGAAGAATGCTCATATACTACCTAATTTGTGGAAGTGCCAAGTGATTGGAAGAATGCTCATATACTACCTAATTTGTGGAAGTGCCCAATTGATTGGAAGAATGCTCATATACTACCTAATTTGTGGAGGTGTTAAGTGATTGGAAGAGTGCTCATATACTACCTAATTTGTGGAGGTGCCAAGTGATTGGAAGAATGCTCATATACTACCTAATTTGTGGAAGTACCAAGTGATTGGAAGAATGCTCATATACTACCTAATTTGTGGAGGTGCCAAGTGATTGGAAGAATGCTCATATACTACCTAATTTGTGGAAGTGCCAAGTGATTGGAAGAATGCTCATATACTATCTAATTTGTGGAAGTACCAAGTGATTGGAAGAATGCTCATATACTACCTAATTTGTGGAAGTACCAATTGATTGGAAGAATGCTCATATACTACCTAATTTGTGGAGGGGCCAAGTGATTGGAATAATGCTCATATACTACCTAATTTGTGGAAGTACCAAGTAATTGGAAGAATGCTCATATACTACCTAATTTGTGGAGGTGCCAAGTGATTGGAAGAATGCTCATATACTACCTAATTTGTGGAGGTGGCAAGTGATTGGAAGAATGCTCATATACTACCTAATTTGTGGAGGTGGCAAGTGATTGGAAGAATGCTCATATACTACCTAATTTGTGGAAGTACCAAGTGATTGGAAGAATGCTCATATACTTCCTAATTTGTGGAGGTGCCAAGTGATTCGAAGAATGCTCATATACTACCTAATTTGTGGAGGTGCTAAGTGATTGGAAGAATGCTCATATACTACCTAATTTAAGGAAGTGCCAAGTGATTGGAAGAATTCTCATATACTACCTAATTTGTGGAGGTGCCAAGTGATTGGAAGAATGCTCATATACTACCTAATTTGTGGAAGTACCAAGTGATTGGAAGAATGCTCATATACTACCTAATTTGTGGAGGTGCCAAGTGATTGGAAGAATGCTCATATACTACCTAATTTGTGGAAGTGCCAAGTGATTGGAAGAATGCTCATATACTACCTAGTTTGTGGAAGTGCCAAGTGATTGGAAGAATGCTCATATACTACCTAATTTGTGGAAGTACCAAGTGATTGGAAGAATGCTCATATACTACCTAATTTGTGGAGGTGCCACTGATTGGAAGAATGCTCATATACTACCTTATTTGTGGAAGTACCAAGTGATTGGAAGAATGCTCATATACTACCTAATTTGTAGAAGTACCAAGTGATTGGAAGAATGCTCATATACTACCTAATTTGTGGAGGTGGCAAGTGATTGGAATAATGCTCATATACTACCTAATTTGTTGAAGTGCCAAGTGATTGGAAGAATGCTCATATACTACCTAATTTGTGGAAGTACCAAGTGATTGGAAGAATGCTCATATACTACTTAATTTGTGGAGGTGCTAAGTGATTGGAAGAATGCTTATATACTACCTTATTTGTGGAAGTACCAAGTGATTGGAAGAATGCAAATATACTACTAATTTGTGGAAGTATTAAGTGATTGGAAGAATGCTCATATACTACCTAATTTATGGAAGTACCAAGTGATTGGAAGAATGCTCATATACTACCTAATTTGTGGAGGTGGCAAGTGATTGGAAGAATGCTCATATACTACCTAATTTGTGGAAGTACCAAGTGATTGGAAGAATGCTCATATACTAAATTATTTGTGGAACTACCAAGTGATTGGAAGAATGCTCATATACTACCTAATTTGTGGAAGTGCCAAGTGATTTGAAGAATGCTCATATACTACCTAATTTGTGGAGGTGCCAAGTGATTGGAAGAATGCTCATATACTACCTAATTTGTGGAAGTAACAACTGATTGGAAGAATGCTCATATACTACCTAATTTGTGGAAGTAACAATTGATTGGAAGAATGCTCATATACTACCTAATTTGTGGAAGTACCAAGTGATTGGAAGAATGGTAATATACTACTAATTTGTGGAAGTACCAAGTGATTGGAAGAATGCTCATATACTACCTAATTTGTGGAAGTACCAAGTGATTGGAAGAATGCTCATATACTACCTAATTTGTGGAGGTGGCAAGTGATTGGAAGAATGCTCATATACTACCTAATTTGTGGAAGTACCAAGTGATTGGAAGAATGCTCATATACTACCTAATTTGTGGAAGTACTAAGTGATTGGAAGAATGCTCATATACTACCTAATTTGTGGAAGTGCCCAAGTGATTGGAAGAATGCTCATATACTACCTAATTTGTGGAGGTGGCAAGTGATTGGAAGAATGCTCATATACTACCTAATTTGTGGAAGTACCAAGTGATTGGAAGAATGCTCATATACTACCTAATTTGTGGAAGTGCCAAGTGATTGGAAGAATGCTCATATACTACCTAATTTGTGGAAGTACCAAGTGATTGGAAGAATGCTCATATACTACCTAATTTGTGGAAGTACCAAGTGATTGGAAGAATGCTCATATACTACCTAATTTGTGGAGGTGCCAGGTGATTGGAAGAATGCTCATATACTACCTAATTTGTGGAAGTGCCAAGTGATTGGAAGAATGCTCATATACTATCTAATTTGTGGAAGTACCAAGTGATTGGAAGAATGCTCATATACTACCTAATTTGTGGAAGTACCAAGTGATTGGAAGAATGCTAAAAAACTACTAATTTGTGGAAGTACCAAGAGATTGGAAGAATGCAAATATACTACCTAATTTGTGGAAGTACCAAGTGATTGGAAGAATGCTCATATACTACCTAATTTGTGGAGGTGGCAAGTGATTGGAAGAATGCTCATATACTACCTAATTTGTGGAACTACCAAGTGATTGGAAGAATGCTCATATACTACCTAATTTGTGGAAGTACTAAGTGATTGGAAGAATGCTCATATACTACCTAATTTGTGGAAGTGCCCAAGTGATTGGAAGAATGCTCATATACTACCTAATTTGTGGAGGTGGCAAGTGATTGGAAGAATGCTCATATACTACCTAATTTGTGGAAGTACCAAGTGATTGGAAGAATGCTGATATACTACCTAAGCGGTGAAAGTACCAAGTGATTGGAAGAATGCTCATATACTACTTAATTTGTGGAGGTGCCAAGTGATTGGAAGAATGCTCATATACTACCTAATTTGTGGAAGTACCAAGTGATTGGAAGAATGCTCATATACTACCTAACTTGTGGAGGTAGCAAGTGATTGGAAGAATGCTCATATACTACCTAATTTGTGGAGGTGCCAAGTGATTTGAAGAATGCTCATATACTACCTAATTTGTGGAGGTGCCAAGTGATTGGAAGAATGCTCATATACTACCTAATTTGTGGAGGTGCCAGTGATTGGAAGAATGCTCATATACTACCTAATTTGTGGAGGTGCCAAGTGATTGGAAGAATGCTCATATACTACCTAATTTGTGGAGGTGCCAAGTGATTGGAAGAATGCTCATATACTACCTAATTTGTGGAAGTGCCAAGTGATTGGAAGAATGCTCATATACTACCTAATTTGTGGAGGTGGCAAGTGATTGGAAGAATGCTCATATACTACCTAATTTGTGGAGGTGCCAAGTGATTGGAAGAATGCTCATATACTACCTAATTTGTGGAAGTACCAAGTGATTGGAAGAATGCTGATATACTACCTAATTTGTGGAAGTACCAAGTGATTGGAAGAATGCTCATATACTACCTAATTTGTGGAGGTGGCAAGTGATTGGAAGAATGCTAATATACTACCTAATTTGTGGAGGTGCCAAGTGATTGGAAGAATGCTCATATACTACCTAATTTGTGGAAGTACCAAGTGATTGGAAGAATGCTCATATACTACCTAATTTGTGGAGTTGCCAAGTGATTGGAAGAATGCTCATATACTACCTAATTTGTGGAAGTGCCAAGTGATTGGAAGAATGCTCATATACTATCTAATTTGTGGAAGTACCAAGTGATTGGAAGAATGCTCATATACTACCTAATTTGTGGAGGTGCCAAGTGATTGGAAGAATGCTCATATACTACCTAATTTGTGGAAGTGCCAAGTGATTGGAAGAATGCTCATATACTATCTAATTTGTGGAAGTACCAAGTGATTGGAAGAATCCTCATATACTACCTAATTTGTGGAAGTACCAATTGATTGGAAGAATGCTCATATACTACCTAATTTGTGGAGGGGCCAAGTGATTGGAATAATGCTCATATACTACCTAATTTGTGGAAGTACCAAGTGATTGGAAGAATGCTCATATACTACCTAATTTGTGGAGGTGCCAAGTGATTGGAAGAATGCTCATATACTACCTAATTTGTGGAGGTGGCAAGTGATTGGAAGAATGCTCATATACTACCTAATTTGTGGAGGTGGCAAGTGATTGGAAGAATGCTCATATACTACCTAATTTGTGGAAGTACCAAGTGATTGGAAGAATGCTCATATACTTCCTAATTTGTGGAGGTGCCAAGTGATTCGAAGAATGCTCATATACTACCTAATTTGTGGAGGTGCTAAGTGATTGGAAGAATGCTCATATACTACCTAATTTAAGGAAGTGCCAAGTGATTGGAAGAATTCTCATATACTACCTAATTTGTGGAGGTGCCAAGTGATTGGAAGAATGCTCATATACTACCTAATTTGTGGAAGTACCAAGTGATTGGAAGAATGCTCATATACTACCTAATTTGTGGAGGTGCCAAGTGATTGGAAGAATGCTCATATACTACCTAATTTGTGGAAGTGCCAAGTGATTGGAAGAATGCTCATATACTACCTAGTTTGTGGAAGTGCCAAGTGATTGGAAGAATGCTCATATACTACCTAATTTGTGGAAGTACCAAGTGATTGGAAGAATGCTCATATACTACCTAATTTGTGGAGGTGCCACTGATTGGAAGAATGCTCATATACTACCTTATTTGTGGAAGTACCAAGTGATTGGAAGAATGCTCATATACTACCTAATTTGTAGAAGTACCAAGTGATTGGAAGAATGCTCATATACTACCTAATTTGTGGAGGTGGCAAGTGATTGGAATAATGCTCATATACTACCTAATTTGTTGAAGTGCCAAGTGATTGGAAGAATGCTCATATACTACCTAATTTGTGGAAGTACCAAGTGATTGGAAGAATGCTCATATACTACTTAATTTGTGGAGGTGCCAAGTGATTGGAAGAATGCTTATATACTACCTTATTTGTGGAAGTACCAAGTGATTGGAAGAATGCAAATATACTACTAATTTGTGGAAGTATTAAGTGATTGGAAGAATGCTCATATACTACCTAATTTATGGAAGTACCAAGTGATTGGAAGAATGCTCATATACTACCTAATTTGTGGAGGTGGCAAGTGATTGGAAGAATGCTCATATACTACCTAATTTGTGGAAGTACCAAGTGATTGGAAGAATGCTCATATACTAAATTATTTGTGGAAGTTTCAAGTGATTGGAAGAATGCTCATATACTACCTAATTTGTGGAAGTGCCAAGTGATTTGAAGAATGCTCATATACTACCTAATTTGTGGAGGTGCCAAGTGATTGGAAGAATGCTCATATACTACCTAATTTGTGGAAGTAACAACTGATTGGAAGAATGCTCATATACTACCTAATTTGTGGAAGTAACAATTGATTGGAAGAATGCTCATATACTACCTAATTTGTGGAAGTACCAAGTGATTGGAAGAATGGTAATATACTACTAATTTGTGGAAGTACCAAGTGATTGGAAGAATGCTCATATACTACCTAATTTGTGGAAGTACCAAGTGATTGGAAGAATGCTCATATACTACCTAATTTGTGGAGGTGGCAAGTGATTGGAAGAATGCTCATATACTACCTAATTTGTGGAAGTACCAAGTGATTGGAAGAATGCTCATATACTACCTAATTTGTGGAAGTACTAAGTGATTGGAAGAATGCTCATATACTACCTAATTTGTGGAAGTGCCCAAGTGATTGGAAGAATGCTCATATACTACCTAATTTGTGGAGGTGGCAAGTGATTGGAAGAATGCTCATATACTACCTAATTTGTGGAAGTACCAAGTGATTGGAAGAATGCTCATATACTACCTAATTTGTGGAAGTGCCAAGTGATTGGAAGAATGCTCATATACTACCTAATTTGTGGAAGTACCAAGTGATTGGAAGAATGCTCATATACTACCTAATTTGTGGAAGTACCAAGTGATTGGAAGAATGCTCATATACTACCTAATTTGTGGAGGTGCCAAGTGATTGGAAGAATGCTCATATACTACCTAATTTGTGGAAGTGCCAAGTGATTGGAAGAATGCTCATATACTATCTAATTTGTGGAAGTACCAAGTGATTGGAAGAATGCTCATATACTACCTAATTTGTGGAAGTACCAAGTGATTGGAAGAATGCTAAAAAACTACTAATTTGTGGAAGTACCAAGTGATTGGAAGAATGCAAATATACTACCTAATTTGTGGAAGTACCAAGTGATTGGAAGAATGCTCATATACTACCTAATTTGTGGAGGTGGCAAGTGATTGGAAGAATGCTCATATACTACCTAATTTGTGGAACTACCAAGTGATTGGAAGAATGCTCATATACTACCTAATTTGTGGAAGTACTAAGTGATTGGAAGAATGCTCATATACTACCTAATTTGTGGAAGTGCCCAAGTGATTGGAAGAATGCTCATATACTACCTAATTTGTGGAGGTGGCAAGTGATTGGAAGAATGCTCATATACTACCTAATTTGTGGAAGTACCAAGTGATTGGAAGAATGCTGATATACTACCTAATTTGTGGAAGTACCAAGTGATTGGAAGAATGCTCATATACTACTTAATTTGTGGAGGTGCCAAGTGATTGGAAGAATGCTCATATACTACCTAATTTGTGGAAGTACCAAGTGATTGGAAGAATGCTCATATACTACCTAACTTGTGGAGGTGGCAAGTGATTGGAAGAATGCTCATATACTACCTAATTTGTGGAGGTGCCAAGTGATTTGAAGAATGCTCATATACTACCTAATTTGTGGAGGTGCCAAGTGATTGGAAGAATGCTCATATACTACCTAATTTGTGGAGGTGCCAGTGATTGGAAGAATGCTCATATACTACCTAATTTGTGGAGGTGCCAAGTGATTGGAAGAATGCTCATATACTACCTAATTTGTGGAGGTGCCAAGTGATTGGAAGAATGCTCATATACTACCTAATTTGTGGCAGTGCCAAGTGATTGGAAGAATGCTCATATACTACCTAATTTGTGGAGGTGGCAAGTGATTGGAAGAATGCTCATATACTACCTAATTTGTGGAGGTGCCAAGTGATTGGAAGAATGCTCATATACTACCTAATTTGTGGAAGTACCAAGTGGTTGGAAGAATGCTGATATACTACCTAATTTGTGGAAGTACCAAGTGATTGGAAGAATGCTCATATACTACCTAATTTGTGGAGGTGGCAAGTGATTGGAAGAATGCTAATATACTACCTAATTTGTGGAGGTGCCAAGTGATTGGAAGAATGCTCATATACTACCTAATTTGTGGAAGTACCAAGTGATTGGAAGAATGCTCATATACTACCTAATTTGTGGAGGTGCCAAGTGATTGGAAGAATGCTCATATACTACCTAATTTGTGGAGGTGGCAAGTGATTGGAAGAATGCTCATATACTACCTAATTTGTGGAAGTACCAATTGATTGGAAGAATGCTCATATACTACCTAATTTGTGGAGGTGTTAAGTGATTGGAAGAGTGCTCATATACTACCTAATTTGTGGAGGTGCCAAGTGATTTGAAGAATGCTAATATACTACCTAATTTGTGGAAGTGCCAAGTGATTGGAAGAATGCTTATATACTACCTAATTTGTGGAAGTACCAAGTGATTGGAAGAATGCTCATATACTACCTAATTTGTGGAGGTGCCAAGTGATTGGAAGAATGCTCATATACTACCTAATTTGTTGAAGTGCCAAGTGATTGGAAGAATGCTCATATACTACCTAATTTGTGGAAGTACCAAGTGATTGGAAGAATGCTCATATACTACTAAATTTGTGGAGGTGCCAAGTGATTGGAAGAATGCTCATATACTACCTAATTTGTGGAAGTACCAAGTGATTGGAAGAATGCTCATATACTACCTAATTTGTGGAAGTACCAAGTGATTGGAAGAATGCTCATATACTACCTAATTTGTGGAGGTGCCAAGTGATTGGAAGAATGCTCATATACTACCTAATTTGTGGAAGTAACAACTGATTGGAAGAATGCTCATATACTACCTAATTTGTGGAAGTAACAAGTGATTGGAAGAATGCTCATATACTACCTAATTTGTGGAAGTACCAAGTGATTGGAAGAATGCTAAAAAACTACTAATTTGTGGAAGTACCAAGTGATTGGAAGAATGCTCATATACTACCTAATTTGTGGAAGTACCAAGTGATTGGAAGAATGCTCATATACTACCTAATTTGTGGAGGTGGCAAGTGATTGGAAGAATGCTCATATACTACCTAATTTGTGGAACTACCAAGTGATTGGAAGAATGCTCATATACTACCTAATTTGTGGAAGTACTAAGTGATTGGAAGAATGCTCATATACTACCTAATTTGTGGAAGTGCCCATTGATTGGAAGAATGCTCATATACTACCTAATTTGTGGAGGTGGCAAGTGATTGGAAGAATGCTCATATACTACCTAATTTGTGGAAGTACCAAGTGATTGGAAGAATGCTCATATACTACCTAATTTGTGGAAGTACTAAGTGATTGGAAGAATGCTCATATACTACCTAATTTGTGGAGGTGCCAAGTGATTGGAAGAATGCTCATATACTACCTAATTTGTGGAAGTACCAAGTGATTGGAAGAATGCTCATATACTACCTAACTTGTGGAGGTGGCAAGTGATTGGAAGAATGCTCATATACTACCTAATTTGTGGAGGTGCCAAGTGATTTGAAGAATGCTCATATACTACCTAATTTGTGGAGGTGCCAAGTGATTGGAAGAATGCTCATATACTACCTAATTTGTGGAGGTGCCAGTGATTGGAAGAATGCTCATATACTTCCTAATTTGTGGAGGTGCCAAGTGATTAGAAGAATGCTCATATACTACCTAATTTGTGGAAGTGCCAAGTGATTGGAAGAATGCTCATATACTACCTAATTTGTGGAAGTGCCGAGTGATTGGAAGAATGCTCATATACTACCTAATTTGTGGAAGTGCCCAATTGATTGGAAGAATGCTCATATACTACCTAATTTGTGGAGGTGTTAAGTGATTGGAAGAGTGCTCATATACTACCTAATTTGTGGAGGTGCCAAGTGATTGGAAGAATGCTCATATACTACCTAATTTGTGGAGGTGGCAAGTGATTGGAAGAATGCTCATATACTACCTAATTTGTGGAACTACCAATTGATTGGAAGAATGCTCATATACTACCTAATTTGTGGAGGTGGCAAGTGATTGGAAGAATGCTCATATACTACCTAATTTGTGGAAGTACCAATTGATTGGAAGAATGCTCATATACTACCTAATTTGTGGAGGTGTTAAGTGATTGGAAGAGTGCTCATATACTACCTAATTTGTGGAGGTGCCAAGTGATTGGAAGAATGCTAATATACTACCTAATTTGTGGAAGTACCAAGTGATTGGAAGAATGCTCATATACTACCTAATTTTTGGAGGTGCCAAGTGATTGGAAGAATGCTCATATACTACCTAATTTAAGGAAGTGCCAAGTGATTGGAAGAATGCTCATATACTACCTAATTTGTGGAGGTGCCAAGTGATTGGAAGAATGCTCATATACTACCTAATTTGTGGAAGTACCAAGTGATTGGAAGAATGCTCATATACTACCTAATTTGTGGAGGTGCCAAGTGATTGGAAGAATGCTCATATACTACCTAATTTGTGGAAGTGCCAAGTGATTGGAAGAATGCTCATATACTACCTAGTTTGTGGAAGTGCCAAGAGATTGGAAGAATGCTCATATACTACCTAATTTGTGGAAGTACCAAGTGATTGGAAGAATGCTCATATACTACCTAATTTGTGGAGGTGCCAAGTGATTGGAAGAATGCTCATATACTACCTAATTTGTGGAGGTGGCAAGTGATTGGAAGAATGCTCATATACTACCTAATTTGTGGAAGTACCAAGTGATTGGAAGAATGCTCATATACTACCTAATTTGTGGAGGTGGCAAGTGATTGGAAGAATGCTCATATACTACCTAATTTGTGGAAGTACCAATTGATTGGAAGAATGCTCATATACTACCTAATTTGTGGAGGTGTTAAGTGATTGGAAGAGTGCTCATATACTACCTAATTTGTGGAGGTGCCAAGTGATTGGAAGAATGCTAATATACTACCTAATTTGTGGAAGTACCAAGTGATTGGAAGAATGGTTATATACTACCTAATTTGTGGAGGTGCCAAGTGATTGGAAGAATGCTCATATACTACCTAATTTGTGGAAGTGCCAAGTGATTGGAAGAATGCTCATATACTACCTAATTTGTGGAAGTGCCCAATTGATTGGAAGAATGCTCATATACTACCTAATTTGTGGAGGTGTTAAGTGATTGGAAGAGTGCTCATATACTACCTAATTTGTGGAGGTGCCAAGTGATTGGAAGAATGCTCATATACTACCTAATTTGTGGAAGTACCAAGTGATTGGAAGAATGCTCATATACTACCTAATTTGTGGAGGTGCCAAGTGATTGGAAGAATGCTCATATACTACCTAATTTGTGGAAGTGCCAAGTGATTGGAAGAATGCTCATATACTATCTAATTTGTGGAAGTACCAAGTGATTGGAAGAATGCTCATATACTACCTAATTTGTGGAAGTACCAATTGATTGGAAGAATGCTCATATACTACCTAATTTGTGGAGGGGCCAAGTGATTGGAATAATGCTCATATACTACCTAATTTGTGGAAGTACCAAGTGATTGGAAGAATGCTCATATACTACCTAATTTGTGGAGGTGCCAAGTGATTGGAAGAATGCTCATATACTACCTAATTTGTGGAGGTGGCAAGTGATTGGAAGAATGCTCATATACTACCTAATTTGTGGAGGTGGCAAGTGATTGGAAGAATGCTCATATACTACCTAATTTGTGGAAGTACCAAGTGATTGGAAGAATGCTCATATACTTCCTAATTTGTGGAGGTGCCAAGTGATTCGAAGAATGCTCATATACTACCTAATTTGTGGAGGTGCTAAGTGATTGGAAGAATGCTCATATACTACCTAATTTAAGGAAGTGCCAAGTGATTGGAAGAATTCTCATATACTACCTAATTTGTGGAGGTGCCAAGTGATTGGAAGAATGCTCATATACTACCTAATTTGTGGAAGTACCAAGTGATTGGAAGAATGCTCATATACTACCTAATTTGTGGAGGTGCCAAGTGATTGGAAGAATGCTCATATACTACCTAATTTGTGGAAGTGCCAAGTGATTGGAAGAATGCTCATATACTACCTAGTTTGTGGAAGTGCCAAGTGATTGGAAGAATGCTCATATACTACCTAATTTGTGGAAGTACCAAGTGATTGGAAGAATGCTCATATACTACCTAATTTGTGGAGGTGCCACTGATTGGAAGAATGCTCATATACTACCTTATATGTGGAAGTACCAAGTGATTGGAAGAATGCTCATATACTACCTAATTTGTAGAAGTACCAAGTGATTGGAAGAATGCTCATATACTACCTAATTTGTGGAGGTGGCAAGTGATTGGAATAATGCTCATATACTACCTAATTTGTTGAAGTGCCAAGTGATTGGAAGAATGCTCATATACTACCTAATTTGTGGAAGTACCAAGTGATTGGAAGAATGCTCATATACTACTTAATTTGTGGAGGTGCTAAGTGATTGGAAGAATGCTTATATACTACCTTATTTGTGGAAGTACCAAGTGATTGGAAGAATGCAAATATACTACTAATTTGTGGAAGTATTAAGTGATTGGAAGAATGCTCATATACTACCTAATTTATGGAAGTACCAAGTGATTGGAAGAATGCTCATATACTACCTAATTTGTGGAGGTGGCAAGTGATTGGAAGAATGCTCATATACTACCTAATTTGTGGAAGTACCAAGTGATTGGAAGAATGCTCATATACTAAATTATTTGTGGAACTACCAAGTGATTGGAAGAATGCTCATATACTACCTAATTTGTGGAAGTGCCAAGTGATTTGAAGAATGCTCATATACTACCTAATTTGTGGAGGTGCCAAGTGATTGGAAGAATGCTCATATACTACCTAATTTGTGGAAGTAACAACTGATTGGAAGAATGCTCATATACTACCTAATTTGTGGAAGTAACAATTGATTGGAAGAATGCTCATATACTACCTAATTTGTGGAAGTACCAAGTGATTGGAAGAATGGTAATATACTACTAATTTGTGGAAGTACCAAGTGATTGGAAGAATGCTCATATACTACCTAATTTGTGGAAGTACCAAGTGATTGGAAGAATGCTCATATACTACCTAATTTGTGGAGGTGGCAAGTGATTGGAAGAATGCTCATATACTACCTAATTTGTGGAAGTACCAAGTGATTGGAAGAATGCTCATATACTACCTAATTTGTGGAAGTACTAAGTGATTGGAAGAATGCTCATATACTACCTAATTTGTGGAAGTGCCCAAGTGATTGGAAGAATGCTCATATACTACCTAATTTGTGGAGGTGGCAAGTGATTGGAAGAATGCTCATATACTACCTAATTTGTGGAAGTACCAAGTGATTGGAAGAATGCTCATATACTACCTAATTTGTGGAAGTGCCAAGTGATTGGAAGAATGCTCATATACTACCTAATTTGTGGAAGTACCAAGTGATTGGAAGAATGCTCATATACTACCTAATTTGTGGAAGTACCAAGTGATTGGAAGAATGCTCATATACTACCTAATTTGTGGAGGTGCCAGGTGATTGGAAGAATGCTCATATACTACCTAATTTGTGGAAGTGCCAAGTGATTGGAAGAATGCTCATATACTATCTAATTTGTGGAAGTACCAAGTGATTGGAAGAATGCTCATATACTACCTAATTTGTGGAAGTACCAAGTGATTGGAAGAATGCTCATATACTACCTAACTTGTGGAGGTGGCAAGTGATTGGAAGAATGCTCATATACTACCTAATTTGTGGAGGTGCCAAGTGATTTGAAGAATGCTCATATACTACCTAATTTGTGGAGGTGGCAAGTGATTGGAAGAATGCTCATATACTACCTAATTTGTGGAACTACCAAGTGATTGGAAGAATGCTCATATACTACCTAATTTGTGGAAGTACTAAGTGATTGGAAGAATGCTCATATACTACCTAATTTGTGGAAGTGCCCAAGTGATTGGAAGAATGCTCATATACTACCTAATTTGTGGAGGTGGCAAGTGATTGGAAGAATGCTCATATACTACCTAATTTGTGGAAGTACCAAGTGATTGGAAGAATGCTGATATACTACCTAATTTGTGAAAGTACCAAGTGATTGGAAGAATGCTCATATACTACTTAATTTGTGGAGGTGCCAAGTGATTGGAAGAATGCTCATATACTACCTAATTTGTGGAAGTACCAAGTGATTGGAAGAATGCTCATATACTACCTAACTTGTGGAGGTAGCAAGTGATTGGAAGAATGCTCATATACTACCTAATTTGTGGAGGTGCCAAGTGATTTGAAGAATGCTCATATACTACCTAATTTGTGGAGGTGCCAAGTGATTGGAAGAATGCTCATATACTACCTAATTTGTGGAGGTGCCAGTGATTGGAAGAATGCTCATATACTACCTAATTTGTGGAGGTGCCAAGTGATTGGAAGAATGCTCATATACTACCTAATTTGTGGAGGTGCCAAGTGATTGGAAGAATGCTCATATACTACCTAATTTGTGGAAGTGCCAAGTGATTGGAAGAATGCTCATATACTACCTAATTTGTGGAGGTGGCAAGTGATTGGAAGAATGCTCATATACTACCTAATTTGTAGAGGTGCCAAGTGATTGGAAGAATGCTCATATACTACCTAATTTGTGGAAGTACCAAGTGATTGGAAGAATGCTGATATACTACCTAATTTGTGGAAGTACCAAGTGATTGGAAGAATGCTCATATACTACCTAATTTGTGGAGGTGGCAAGTGATTGGAAGAATGCTAATATACTACCTAATTTGTGGAGGTGCCAAGTGATTGGAAGAATGCTCATATACTACCTAATTTGTGGAAGTACCAAGTGATTGGAAGAATGCTCATATACTACCTAATTTGTGGAGGTGCCAAGTGATTGGAAGAATGCTCATATACTACCTAATTTGTGGAAGTGCCAAGTGATTGGAAGAATGCTTATATACTATCTAATTTGTGGAAGTACCAAGTGATTGGAAGAATGCTCATATACTACCTAATTTGTGAAAGTACCAATTGATTGGAAGAATGCTCATATACTACCTAATTTGTGGAGGGGTTAAGTGATTGGAATAATGCTCATATACTACCTAATTTGTGGAAGTACCAAGTGATTGGAAGAATGCTCATATACTACCTAATTTGTGGAGGTGCCAAGTGATTGGAAGAATGCTCATATACTACCTAATTTGTGGAGGTGGCAAGTGATTGGAAGAATGCTCATATACTACCTAATTTGTGGAGGTGGCAAGTGATTGGAAGAATGCTCATATACTACCTAATTTGTAGAAGTACCAAGTGATTGGAAGAATGCTCATATACTTCCTAATTTGTGGAGGTGCCAAGTGATTCGAAGAATGCTCATATACTACCTAATTTGTGGAGGTGCTAAGTGATTGGAAGAATGCTCATATACTACCTAATTTAAGGAAGTGCCAAGTGATTGGAAGAATTCTCATATACTACCTAATTTGTGGAGGTGCCAAGTGATTGGAAGAATGCTCATATACTACCTAATTTGTGGAAGTACCAAGTGATTGGAAGAATGCTCATATACTACCTAATTTGTGGAGGTGCCAAGTGATTGGAAGAATGCTCATATACTACCTAATTTGTGGAAGTGCCAAGTGATTGGAAGAATGCTTATATACTACCTAGTTTGTGGAAGTGCCAAGTGATTGGAAGAATGCTCATATACTACCTAATTTTTGGAAGTACCAAGTGATTGGAAGAATGCTCATATACTACCTAATTTGTGGAGGTGCCACTGATTGGAAGAATGCTCATATACTACCTAATTGGTGGAAGTACCAAGTGATTGGAAGAATGCTCATATACTACCTAATTTGTGGAAGTACCAAGTGATTGGAAGAATGCTCATATACTACCTAATTTGTGGAGGTGGCAAGTGATTGGAAGAATGCTCATATACTACCTAATTTGTGGAGGTGGCAAGTGATTGGAAGAATGCTCATATACTACCTAATTTGTGGAAGTACCAAGTGATTGGAAGAATGCTCATATACTACCTAATTTGTGGAAGTGCCAAGTGATTGGAAGAATGCTCATATACTACCTAATTTGTGGAAGTACCAAGTGATTGGAAGAATGCTCATATACTACCTAATTTGTGGAAGTACCAAGTGATTGGAAGAATGCTCATATACTACCTAATTTGTGGAGGTGCCAAGTGATTGGAAGAATGCTCATATACTACCTAATTTGTGGAAGTGCCAAGTGATTGGAAGAATGCTCATATACTATCTAATTTGTGGAAGTACCAAGTGATTGGAAGAATGCTCATATACTACCTAATTTGTGGAAGTACCAAGTGATTGGAAGAATGCTAAAAAACTACTAATTTGTGGAAGTACCAAGTGATTGGAAGAATGCAAATATACTACCTAATTTGTGGAAGTACCAAGTGATTGGAAGAATGCTCATATACTACCTAATTTGTGGAGGTGGCAAGTGATTGGAAGAATGCTCATATACTACCTAATTTGTGGAACTACCAAGTGATTGGAAGAATGCTCATATACTACCTAATTAGTGGAAGTACTAAGTGATTGGAAGAATGCTCATATACTACCTAATTTGTGGAAGTGCCCAAGTGATTGGAAGAATGCTCATATACTACCTAATTTGTGGAGGTGGCAAGTGATTGGAAGAATGCTCATATACTACCTAATTTGTGGAAGTACCAAGTGATTGGAAGAATGCTGATATACTACCTAATTTGTGAAAGTACCAAGTGATTGGAAGAATGCTCATATACTACTTAATTTGTGGAGGTGCCAAGTGATTGGAAGAATGCTCATATACTACCTAATTTGTGGAAGTACCAAGTGATTGGAAGAATGCTCATATACTACCTAACTTGTGGAGGTGGCAAGTGATTGGAAGAATGCTCATATACTACCTAATTTGTGGAGGTGCCAAGTGATTTGAAGAATGCTCATATACTACCTAATTTGTGGAGGTGCCAAGTGATTGGAAGAATGCTCATATACTACCTAATTTGTGGAGGTGCCAGTGATTGGAAGAATGCTCATATACTACCTAATTTGTGGAGGTGCCAAGTGATTGGAAGAATGCTCATATACTACCTAATTTGTGGAGGTGCCAAGTGATTGGAAGAATGCTCATATACTACCTAATTTGTGGAAGTGCCAAGTGATTGGAAGAATGCTCATATACTACCTAATTTGTGGAGGTGGCAAGTGATTGGAAGAATGCTCATATACTACCTAATTTGTGGAGGTGCCAAGTGATTGGAAGAATGCTCATATACTACCTAATTTGTGGAAGTACCAAGTGATTGGAAGAATGCTGATATACTACCTAATTTGTGGAAGTACCAAGTGATTGGAAGAATGCTCATATACTACCTAATTTGTGGAGGTGGCAAGTGATTGGAAGAATGCTAATATACTACCTAATTTGTGGAGGTGCCAAGTGATTGGAAGAATGCTCATATACTACCTAATTTGTGGAAGTACCAAGTGATTGGAAGCATGCTCATATACTACCTAATTTGTGGAGGTGCCAAGTGATTGGAAGAATGCTCATATACTACCTAATTTGTGGAAGTGCCAAGTGATTGGAAGAATGCTTATATACTATCTAATTTGTGGAAGTACCAAGTGATTGGAAGAATGCTCATATACTACCTAATTTGTGAAAGTACCAATTGATTGGAAGAATGCTCATATACTACCTAATTTGTGGAGGGGCCAAGTGATTGGAATAATGCTCATATACTACCTAATTTGTGGAAGTACCAAGTGATTGGAAGAATGCTCATATACTACCTAATTTGTGGAGGTGCCAAGTGATTGGAAGAATGCTCATATACTACCTAATTTGTGGAGGTGGCAAGTGATTGGAAGAATGCTCATATACTACCTAATTTGTGGAGGTGGCAAGTGATTGGAAGAATGCTCATATACTACCTAATTTGTGGAAGTACCAAGTGATTGGAAGAATGCTCATATACTTCCTAATTTGTGGAGGTGCCAAGTGATTCGAAGAATGCTCATATACTACCTAATTTGTGGAGGTGCTAAGTGATTGGAAGAATGCTCATATACTACCTAATTTAAGGAAGTGCCAAGTGATTGGAAGAATTCTCATATACTACCTAATTTGTGGAGGTGCCAAGTGATTGGAAGAATGCTCATATACTACCTAATTTGTGGAAGTACCAAGTGATTGGAAGAATGCTCATATACTACCTAATTTGTGGAGGTGCCAAGTGATTGGAAGAATGCTCATATACTACCTAATTTGTGGAAGTGCCAAGTGATTGGAAGAATGCTTATATACTACCTAGTTTGTGGAAGTGCCAAGTGATTGGAAGAATGCTCATATACTACCTAATTTTTGGAAGTACCAAGTGATTGGAAGAATGCTCATATACTACCTAATTTGTGGAGGTGCCACTGATTGGAAGAATGCTCATATACTACCTAATTTGTGGAAGTACCAAGTGATTGGAAGAATGCTCATATACTACCTAATTTGTGGAAGTACCAAGTGATTGGAAGAATGCTCATATACTACCTAATTTGTGGAGGTGGCAAGTGATTGGAAGAATGCTCATATACTACCTAATTTGTGGAGGTGGCAAGTGATTGGAAGAATGCTCATATACTACCTAATTTGTGAAAGTACCAATTGATTGGAAGAATGCTCATATACTACCTAATTTGTGGAGGGGCCAAGTGATTGGAATAATGCTCATATACTACCTAATTTGTGGAAGTACCAAGTGATTGGAAGAATGCTCATATACTACCTAATTTGTGGAGGTGCCAAGTGATTGGAAGAATGCTCATATACTACCTAATTTGTGGAGGTGCCAAGTGATTGGAAGAATGCTCATATACTACCTAATTTAAGGAAGTGCCAAGTGATTGGAAGAATGCTCATATACTACCTAGTTTGTGGAAGTGCCAAGTGATTGGAAGAATGCTCATATACTACCTAATTTGTGGAGGTGGCAAGTGATTGGAAGAATGCTCATATACTACCTAATTTGTGGAAGTACCAAGTGATTGGAAGAATGCTCATATACTTCCTAATTTGTGGAGGTGCCAAGTGATTCGAAGAATGCTCATATACTACCTAATTTGTGGAGGTGCTAAGTGATTGGAAGAATGCTCATATACTACCTAATTTAAGGAAGTGCCAAGTGATTGGAAGAATTCTCATATACTACCTAATTTGTGGAGGTGCCAAGTGATTGGAAGAATGCTCATATACTACCTAATTTGTGGAAGTACCAAGTGATTGGAAGAATGCTCATATACTACCTAATTTGTGGAGGTGCCAAGTGATTGGAAGAATGCTCATATACTACCTAATTTGTGGAAGTGCCAAGTGATTGGAAGAATGCTTATATACTACCTAGTTTGTAGAAGTGCCAAGTGATTGGAAGAATGCTCATATACTACCTAATTTGTGGAAGTACCAAGTGATTGGAAGAATGCTCATATACTACCTAATTTGTGGAGGTGCCACTGATTGGAAGAATGCTCATATACTACCTAATTTGTGGAAGTACCAAGTGATTGGAAGAATGCTCATATACTACCTAATTTGTGGAAGTACCAAGTGATTGGAAGAATGCTCATATACTACCTAATTTGTGGAGGTGGCAAGTGATTGGAAGAATGCTCATATACTACCTAATTTGTGGAGGTGGCAAGTGATTGGAAGAATGCTCATATACTACCTAATTTGTGAAAGTACCAATTGATTGGAAGAATGCTCATATACTACCTAATTTGTGGAGGGGCCAAGTGATTGGAATAATGCTCATATACTACCTAATTTGTGGAAGTACCAAGTGATTGGAAGAATGCTCATATACTACCTAATTTGTGGAGGTGCCAAGTGATTGGAAGAATGCTCATATACTACCTAATTTGTGGAGGTGCCAAGTGATTGGAAGAATGCTCATATACTACCTAATTTAAGGAAGTGCCATGTGATTGGAAGAATGCTCATATACTACCTAGTTTGTGGAAGTGCCAAGTGATTGGAAGAATGCTCATATACTACCTAATTTGTGGAAGTGCCAAGTGATTGGAAGAATGCTCATATACTACCTAATTTGTGGAAGTACCAATTGATTGGAAGAATGCTCATATACTACCTAATTTGTGGAGGTGCCAAGTGATTGGAAGAATGCTCATATACTACCTAATTTGTGGAAGTACCAAGTGATTGGAAGAATGCTCATATACTACCTAATTTGTGGAAGTACCAAGTGATTGGAAGAATGCTCATATACTACCTAATTTGTGGAAGTACCAAGTGATTGGAAGAATGCTCATATACTACCTAATTTGTGGAGGTGCCAAGTGATTGGAAGAATGCTCATATACTACCTAATTTGTGGAGGTGACAAGTGATTCAAAGAATGCTCATATACTACCTAATTTGGGGAGGTGCTAAGTGATTAGAAGAATGCTCATATACTACCTAATTTGTGGAGGTGCCAGTGATTGTAAGAATGCTCATATACTACCTAATTTGTGGAAGTGCCAAGTGATTGGAAGAATGCTAATATACTACCTAATTTGTGGAGGTGCCAAGTGATTGGAAGAATGCTCATATACTACCTAATTTGTGGAAGTACCAAGTGATTGGAAGAATGCTCATATACTACCTAATTTGTGGAGGTGCCAAGTGATTGGAAGAATGCTCATATACTACCTAATTTGTGGAGGTGGCAAGTGATTGGAAGAATGCTCATATACTACCTAATTTGTGGAGGTGGCAAGTGATTGGAAGAATGCTCATATACTACCTAATTTGTGGAAGTGCCAAGTGATTGGAAGAATGCTCATATACTACCTAATTTGTGGAAGTACCAAGTGATTGGAAGAATGCTCATATACTACCTGATTTGTGGAAGTACCAATTGATTGGAAGAATGCTCATAGACTACCTAATTTGTGGAGGTGCCAAGTGATTGGAATAATGCTCATATACTACCTAATTTGTGGAAGTACCAAGTGATTGGAAGAATGCTCATATACTACCTAATTT
This sequence comes from Ceratothoa steindachneri, assembly GCA_963969495.1. Classification (NCBI taxonomy): domain Eukaryota; kingdom Metazoa; phylum Arthropoda; class Malacostraca; order Isopoda; family Cymothoidae; genus Ceratothoa; species Ceratothoa steindachneri. The sequence continues at coordinate 48,488,653 of OZ018333.1, read as the reverse complement.
GTGGAGGTGCCAAGTGATTGGAAGAATGCTCATATACTACCTAATTTGTGGAGGTGGCAAGTGATTGGAAGAATGCTCATATACTACCTAATTTGTGGAGGTGGCAAGTGATTGGAAGAATGCTCATATACTACCTAATTTGTGGAAGTACCAAGTGATTGGAAGAATGCTCATATACTTCCGAATTTGTAGAGGTGCCAAGTGATTCGAAGAATGCTCATATACTACCTAATTTTTGGAGGTGCCAAGTGATTGGAAGAATGCTCATATACTACCTAATTTAAGGAAGTGCCAAGTGATTGGAAGAATGCTCATATACTACCTAATTTGTGGAGGTGCCAAGTGATTGGAAGAATGCTCATATACTACCTAATTTGTGGAAGTACCAAGTGATTGGAAGAATGCTCATATACTACCTAATTTGTGGAGGTGCCAAGTGATTGGAAGAATGCTCATATACTACCTAATTTGTGGAAGTGCCAAGTGATTGGAAGAATGCTCATATACTACCTAGTTTGTGGAAGTGCCAAGTGATTGGAAGAATGCTCATATACTACCTAATTTGTGGAAGTACCAAGTGATTGGAAGAATGCTCATATACTACCTAATTTGTGGAAGTACCAAGTGATTGGAAGAATGCTCATATACTATCTAATTTGTGGAGGTGCCAAGTGATTGGAAGAATGCTCATATACTACCTAATTTGTGGAGGTGCCAAGTGATTGGAAGAATGCTCATATACTACCTAATTTGTGAAGGTGCCAAGTGATTGGAAGAATGCTCATATACTACCTAATTTGTGGAGGTGCCAAGTGATTGGAAGAATGCTCATATACTACCTAATATGTGGAAGTACCAAGTGATTGGAAGAATGCTCATATACTACCTAATTTGTGGAAGTACCAAGTGATTGGAAGAATGCTCATATACTACCTAATTTGTGGAGGTGCCACTGATTGGAAGAATGCTCATATACTACCTAATTTGTGGAAGTACCAAGTGATTGGAAGAATGCTCATATACTACCTAATTTGTGGAAGTACCAAGTGATTGGAAGAATGCTCATATACTACCTAATTTGTGGAGGTGCCAAGTGATTGGAAGAATGCTCATATACTACCTAATTTGTGGAAGTGCCAAGTGATTGGAAGAATGCTCATATACTACCTAATTTGTGGAAGTACCAAGTGATTGGAAGAATGCTCATATACTACCTAATTTGTGGAAGTACCAATTGATTGGAAGAATGCTCATAGACTACCTAATTTGTGGAGGTGCCAAGTGATTGGAATAATGCTCATATACTACCTAATTTGTGGAAGTACCAAGTGATTGGAAGAATGCTCATATACTACCTAATTTGTGGAGGTGCCAAGTGATTGGAAGAATGCTCATATACTACCTAATTTGTGGAGGTGGCAAGTGATTGGAAGAATGCTCATATACTACCTAATTTGTGGAGGTGGCAAGTGATTGGAAGAATGCTCATATACTACCTAATTTGTGGAAGTACCAAGTGATTGGAAGAATGCTCATATACTTCCTAATTTGTGGAGGTGCCAAGTGATTCGAAGAATGCTCATATACTACCTAATTTTTGGAGGTGCCAAGTGATTGGAAGAATGCTCATATACTACCTAATTTAAGGAAGTGCCAAGTGATTGGAAGAATGCTCATATACTACCTAATTTGTGGAGGTGCCAAGTGATTGGAAGAATGCTCATATACTACCTAATTTGTGGAAGTACCAAGTGATTGGAAGAATGCTCATATACTACCTAATTTGTGGAGGTGCTAAGTGATTGGAAGAATGCTCATATACTACCTAATTTGTGGAAGTGCCAAGTGATTGGAAGAATGCTCATATACTACCTAGTTTGTGGAAGTGCCAAGTGATTGGAAGAATGCTCATATACTACCTAATTTGTGGAAGTACCAAGTGATTGGAAGAATGCTCATATACTACCTAATTTGTGGAAGTACCAAGTGATTGGAAGAATGCTCATATACTACCTAATTTGTGGAGGTGGCAAATGATTGGAAGAATGCTCATATACTACCTAATTTGTGGAGGTGGCAAGTGATTGGAAGAATGCTCATATACTACCTACTTTGTGGAAGTACCAAGTGATTGGAAGAATGCTCATATACTACCTAATTTGTGGAAGTACCAAGTGATTGGAAGAATGCTCATATACTACCTAATTTGTGGAAGTACCAAGTGATTGGAAGAATGCTCATATACTACCTAATTTGTGGAGGTGCCAAGTGATTGGAAGAATGCTCATATACTACCTAATTTGTGGAGGTGTCAAGTGATTCAAAGAATGCTCATATACTACTTAATTTGTGGAGGTGCCAAGTGATTGGAAGAATGCTCATATACTACCTAATTTGTGGAGGTGCCAGTGATTGGAAGAATGCTCATATACTACCTAATTTGTGGAAGTGCCAAGTGATTGGAAGAATGCTAATATACTACCTAATTTGTGGAGGTGCCAAGTGATTGGAAGAATGCTCATATACTACCTAATTTGTGGAAGTACCAAGTGATTGGAAGAATGCTCATATACTACCTAATTTGTGGAGGTGCCAAGTGATTGGAAGAATGCTCATATACTACCTAATTTGTGGAAGTGCCAAGTGATTGGAAGAATGCTCATATACTACCTAATTTGTGGAAGTACCAAGTGATTGGAAGAATGCTCATATACTACCTAATTTGTGGAAGTACCAATTGATTGGAAGAATGCTCATAGACTACCTAATTTGTGGAGGTGCCAAGTGATTGGAATAATGCTCATATACTACCTAATTTGTGGAGGTGTCAAGTGATTCAAAGAATGCTCATATACTACCTAATTTGTGGAGGTGCCAAGTGATTGGAAGAATGCTCATATACTACCTAATTTGTGGAGGTGCCAGTGATTGGAAGAATGCTCATATACTACCTAATTTGTGGAGGTGCCAAGTGATTGGAAGAATGCTCATATACTACCTAATTTGTGGAGGTGGCAAGTGATTGGAAGAATGCTCATATACTACCTAATTTGTGGAGGTGGCAAGTGATTGGAAGAATGCTCATATACTACCTAATTTGTGGAAGTACCAAGTGATTGGAAGAATGCTCATATACTTCCTAATTTGTGGAGGTGCCAAGTGATTCGAAGAATGCTCATATACTACCTAATTTTTGGAGGTGCCAAGTGATTGGAAGAATGCTCATATACTACCTAATTTAAGGAAGTGCCAAGTGATTGGAAGAATGCTCATATACTACCTAATTTGTGGAGGTGCCAAGTGATTGGAAGAATGCTCATATACTACCTAATTTGTGGAAGTACCAAGTGATTGGAAGAATGCTCATATACTACCTAATTTGTGGAGGTGCCAAGTGATTGGAAGAATGCTCATATACTACCTAATTTGTGGAAGTGCCAAGTGATTGGAAGAATGCTCATATACTACCAAGTTTGTGGAAGTGCCAAGTGATTGGAAGAATGCTCATATACTACCTAATTTGTGGAAGTACCAAGTGATTGGAAGAATGCTCATATACTACCTAATTTGTGGAAGTACCAAGTGATTGGAAGAATGCTCATATACTACCTAATTTGTGGAGGTGCCAAGTGATTGGAAGAATGCTCATATACTACCTAATTTGTGGAGGTGCCAAGTGATTGGAAGAATGCTCATATACTACCTAATTTGTGAAGGTGCCAAGTGATTGGAAGAATGCTCATATACTACCTAATTTGTGGAGGTGCCAAGTGATTGGAAGAATGCTCATATACTACCTAATATGTGGAAGTACCAAGTGATTGGAAGAATGCTCATGTACTACCTAATTTGTGGAAGTACCAATTGATTGGAAGAATGCTCATAGACTACCTAATTTGTGGAGGTGCCAAGTGATTGGAATAATGCTCATATACTACCTAATTTGTGGAAGTACCAAGTGATTGGAAGAATGCTCATATACTACCTAATTTGTGGAGGTGCCAAGTGATTGGAAGAATGCTCATATACTACCTAATTTGTGGAGGTGGCAAGTGATTGGAAGAATGCTCATATACTACCTAATTTGTGGAGGTGGCAAGTGATTGGAAGAATGCTCATATACTACCTAATTTGTGGAAGTACCAAGTGATTGGAAGAATGCTCATATACTTCCTAATTTGTGGAGGTGCCAAGTGATTCGAAGAATGCTCATATACTACCTAATTTTTGGAGGTGCCAAGTGATTGGAAGAATGCTCATATACTACCTAATTTAAGGAAGTGCCAAGTGATTGGAAGAATGCTCATATACTACCTAATTTGTGGAGGTGCCAAGTGATTGGAAGAATGCTCATATACTACCTAATTTGTGGAAGTACCAAGTGATTGGAAGAATGCTCATATACTACCTAATTTGTGGAGGTGCCAAGTGATTGGAAGAATGCTCATATACTACCTAATTTGTGGAAGTGCCAAGTGATTGGAAGAATGCTCATATACTACCTAATTTGTGGAGGTGCCAAGTGATTGGAATAATGCTCATATACTACCTAATTTGTGGAAGTACCAAGTGATTGGAAGAATGCTCATATACTACCTAATTTGTGGAGGTGCCAAGTGATTGGAAGAATGCTCATATACTACCTAATTTGTGGAGGTGGCAAGTGATTGGAAGAATGCTCATATACTACCTAATTTGTGGAGGTGGCAAGTGATTGGAAGAATGCTCATATACTACCTAATTTGTGGAAGTACCAAGTGATTGGAAGAATGCTCATATATTTCCTAATTTGTGGAGGTGCCAAGTGATTCGAAGAATGCTCATATACTACCTAATTTTTGGAGGTGCCAAGTGATTGGAAGAATGCTCATATACTACCTAATTTAAGGAAGTGCCAAGTGATTGGAAGAATGCTCATATACTACCTAATTTGTAGAGGTGGCAAGTGATTGGAAGAATGCTCATATACTACCTAATTTGTGGAAGTACCAAGTGATTGGAAGAATGCTCATATACTACCTAATTTGTGGAGGTGCCAAGTGATTGGAAGAATGCTCATATACTACCTAATTTGTGCAAGTGCCAAGTGATTGGAAGAATGCTCATATATTACCTAGTTTGTGGAAGTGCCAAGTGATTGGAAGAATGCTCATATACTACCTAATTTGTGGAAGTACCAAGTGATTGGAAGAATGCTCATATACTACCTAATTTGTGGAGGTGCCAAGTGATTGGAAGAATGCTCATATACTACCTAATTTGTGGAGGTGCCAAGTGATTGGAAGAATGCTCATATACTACCTAATTTGTGGAAGTACCAAGTGATTGGAAGAATGCTCATATACTACCTAATTTGTGGAGGTGCCAAGTGATTGGAAGAATGCTCATATACTACCTAATTTGTGGAGGTGTCAAGTGATTCAAAGAATGCTCATATACTACTTAATTTGTGGAGGTGCCAAGTGATTGGAAGACTGCTCATATACTACCTAATTTGTGGAGGTGTTAAGTGATTGGAAGAATGCTCATATACTACCTAATTTGTGGAAGTACTAAGTGATTGGAAGAATGCTCATATACTACCTAATTTGTGGAGGTGCCAAATGATTGGAAGAATGCTCATATACTACCTAATTTGTGGAAGTACCAAGTGATTGGAAGAATGCTCATATACTAAATAATTTGTGGAGGTGCCAAGTGATTAGAAGAATGCTCATATACTACCTAATTTGTGGAAGTGCCAAGTGATTGGAAGAATGCTCATATACTACCTAATTTGTGGAGGTGGCAAGTGATTGGAAGAATGCTCATATACTACCTAATTTGTGGAAGTACCAATTGATTGGAAGAATGCTCATATACTACCTAATTTGTGGAGGTGTTAAGTGATTGGAAGAGTGCTCATATACTACCTAATTTGTGGAGGTGCCAAGTGATTGGAAGAATGCTCATATACTACCTAATTTGTGGAAGTGCTTAATTGATTGGAAGAATGCTCATATACTACCTAATTTGTGGAAGTACCAAGTGATTGGAAGAATGCTCATATACTACCTAATTTGTGGAGGTGCCAAGTGATTGGAAGAATGCTCATATACTACCTAATTTGTGGAAGTGCCCAATTGATTGGAAGAATGCTCATATACTACCTAATTTGTAGAGGTGTTAAGTGATTGGAAGAGTGCTCATATACTACCTAATTTGAAGAGGTGCCAAGTGATTGGAAGAATGCTCATATACTACCTAATTTGTGGAAGTACCAAGTGATTGGAAGAATGCTCATATACTACCTAATTTGTGGAAGTGCCAAGTGATTGGAAGAATGCTCATATACTACCTAATTTGTGGAAGTACCAAGTGATTGGAAGAATGCTCATATACTACCTAATTTGTGGAAGTGCCAAGTGATTGGAAGAATGCTCATATACTACCTAATTTGTGGAGGTGGCAAGTGATTGGAAGAATGCTCATATACTACCTAATTTGTGGAGGTGCCAAGTGATTGGAAGAATGCTCATATACTACCTAATTTGTGGAAGTACCAAGTGATTGGAAGAATGCTGATATACTACCTAATTGGTGGAAGTACCAAGTGATTGGAAGAATGCTCATATACTACCTAATTTGTGGAGGTGGCAAGTGATTGGAAGAATGCTAATATACTACCTAATTTGTGGAGGTGCCAAGTGATTGGAAGAATGCTCATATACTACCTAATTTGTGGAGGTGTCAAGTGATTCAAAGAATGCTCATATACTACCTAATTTGTGGAGGTGCCAAGTGATTGGAAGAATGCTCATATACTACCTAATTTGTGGAGGTGCCAGTGATTGGAAGAATGCTCATATACTACCAAATTTGTGGAAGTGCCAAGTGATTGGAAGAATGCTAATATACTACCTAATTTGTGGAGGTGCCAAGTGATTGGAAGAATGCTCATATACTACCTAATTTGTGGAAGTACCAAGTGATTGGAAGAATGCTCATATACTACCTAATTTGTGGAAGTACCAAGTGATTAGAAAGAATGCTCATATACTACCTAATTTGTGGAGGTGTTAAGTGATTGGAAGAGTGCTCATATACTACCTAATTTGTGGAGGTGCCAAGTGATTGGAAGAATGCTCATATACTACCTAATTTGTGGAAGTGCCCAATTGATTGGAAGAATGCTCATATACTACCTAATTTGTGGAAGTACCAAGTGATTGGAAGAATGCTCATATACTACCTAATTTGTGGAGGTGCCAAGTGATTGGAAGAATGCTCATATACTACCTAATTTGTGGAAGTGCCCAATTGATTGGAAGAATGCTCATATATTACCTAATTTGTGGAGGTGTTAAGTGATTGGAAGAGTGCTCATATACTACCTAATTTGTGGAGGTGCCAAGTGATTGGAAGAATGCTCATATACTACCTAATTTGTGGAAGTACCAAGTGATTGGAAGAATGCTCATATACTACCTAATTTGTGGAGGTGCCAAGTGATTGGAAGAATGCTCATATACTACCTAATTTGTGGAGGTGCCAAGTGATTGGAAGAATGCTCATATACTACCTAATTTGTGGAAGTACCAAGTGATTGGAAGAATGCTCATATACTACCTAATTTGTGGAGGTGCCAAGTGATTGGAAGAATGCTCATATACTACCTAATTTGTGGAAGTGCCAAGTGATTGGAAGAATGCTCATATACTACCTAGTTTGTGGAAGTGCCAAGAGATTGGAAGAATGCTCATATACTACCTAATTTGTGGAAGTACCAAGTGATTGGAAGAATGCTCATATACTACCTAATTTGTGGAGGTGCCAAGTGATTGGAAGAATGCTCATATACTACCTAATTTGTGGAGGTGCCAAGTGATTGGAAGAATGCTCATATACTACCTAATTTGTGGAAGTACCAAGTGATTGGAAGAATGCTCATATACTACCTAATTTGTGGAGGTGCCAAGTGATTGGAAGAATGCTCATATACTACCTAATTTGTGGAGGTGTCAAGTGATTCAAAGAATGCTCATATACTACTTAATTTGTGGAGGTGCCAAGTGATTGGAAGACTGCTCATATACTACCTAATTTGCGGAGGTGTTAAGTGATTGGAAGAATGCTCATATACTACCTAATTTTTGGAAGTACCAAGTGATTGGAAGAATGCTCATATACTACCTAATTTGTGGAGGTGCCAAATGATTGGAAGAATGCTCATATACTACCTAATTTGTGGAAGTACCAAGTGATTGGAAGAATGCTCATATACTAAATAATTTGTGGAGGTGCCAAGTGATTAGAAGAATGCTCATATACTACCTAATTTGTGGAAGTGCCAAGTGATTGGAAGAATGCTCATATACTACCTAATTTGTGGAGGTGGCAAGTGATTGGAAGAATGCTCATATACTACCTAATTTGTGGAAGTACCAATTGATTGGAAGAATGCTCATATACTACCTAATTTGTGGAGGTGTTAAGTGATTGGAAGAGTGCTCATATACTACCTAATTTGTGGAGGTGCCAAGTGATTGGAAGAATGCTCATATACTACCTAATTTGTGGAAGTGCCCAATTGATTGGAAGAATGCTCATATACTACCTAATTTGTGGAAGTACCAAGTGATTGGAAGAATGCTCATATACTACCTAATTTGTGGAGGTGCCAAGTGATTGGAAGAATGCTCATATACTACCTAATTTGTGGAAGTGCCCAATTGTTTTGGAGAATGCTCATATACTACCTAATTTGTGGAGGTGTTAAGTGATTGGAAGAGTGCTCATATACTACCTAATTTGTGGAGGTGCCAAGTGATTGGAAGAATGCTCATATACTACCTAATTTGTGGAAGTACCAAGTGATTGGAAGAATGCTCATATACTACCTAATTTGTGGAGGTGCCAAGTGATTGGAAGAATGCTCATATACTACCTAATTTGTGGAGGTGGCAAGTGATTGGAAGAATGCTCATATACTACCTAATTTGTGGAAGTACCAATTGATTGGAAGAATGCTCATATACTACCTAATTTGTGGAGGTGTTAAGTGATTGGAAGAGTGCTCATATACTACCTAATTTGTGGAGGTGCCAAGTGATTGGAAGAATGCTCATATACTACCTAATTTGTGGAAGTGCCCAATTGATTGGAAGAATGCTCATATACTACCTAATTTGTGGAAGTACCAAGTGATTGGAAGAATGCTCATATACTACCTAATTTGTGGAGGTGCCAAGTGATTGGAAGAATGCTCATATACTACCTAATTTGTGGAGGTGCCAAGTGATTGGAAGAATGCTCATATACTACCTAATTTGTGGAAGTACCAAGTGATTGGAAGAATGCTCATATACTACCTAATTTGTGGAGGTGCCAAGTGATTGGAAGAATGCTCATATACTACCTAATTTGTGGAGGTGTCAAGTGATTCAAAGAATGCTCATATACTACTTAATTTGTGGAGGTGCCAAGTGATTGGAAGAGTGCTCATATACTACCTAATTTGTGGAGGTGCCAAGTGATTGGAAGAATGCTCATATACTACCTAATTTGTGGAGGTGTTAAGTGATTGGAAGAGTGCTCATATACTACCTAATTTGTGGAAGTACCAAGTGATTGGAAGAATGCTCATATACTACCTAATTTGTGGAGGTGCCAAGTGATTGGAAGAATGCTCATATACTACCTAATTTGTGGAGGTGCCAAGAGATTGGAAGAATGCTCATATACTACCTAATTTGTGGAAGTGCCAAGTGATTGGAAGAATGCTCATATACTACCTAATTTTTGGAGGTGGCAAGTGATTGGAAGAATGCTCATATACTACCTAATTTGTGGAGGTGCCAAGTGATTGGAAGAATGCTCATATACTACCTAATTTGTGGAAGTACCAAGTGATTGGAAGAATGCTGATATACTACCTAATTTGTGGAAGTACCAAGTGATTGGAAGAATGCTCATATACTACCTAATTTGTGGAGGTGGCAAGTGATTGGAAGAATGCTAATATACTACCTAATTTGTGGAGGTGCCAAGTGATTGGAAGAATGCTCATATACTACCTTTTTTGTGGAAGTACCAAGTGATTGGAAGAATGCTCATATACTACCTAATTTGTGGAGGTGCCAAGTGATTGGAAGAATGCTCATATACTACCTAATTTGTGGAAGTGCCAAGTGATTGGAAGAATGCTCATATACTATCTAATTTGTGGAAGTACCAAGTGATTGGAAGAATGCTCATATACTACCTAATTTGTGGAAGTACCAATTGATTGGAAGAATGCTCATATACTACCTAATTTGTGGAGGGGCCAAGTGATTGGAATAATGCTCATATACTACCTAATTTGTGGAAGTACCAAGTGATTGGAAGAATGCTCATATACTACCTAATTTGTGGAGGTGCCAAGTGATTGGAAGAATGCTCATATACTACCTAATTTGTGGAGGTGGCAAGTGATTGGAAGAATGCTCATATACTACCTAATTTGTGGAGGTGGCAAGTGATTGGAAGAATGCTCATATACTACCTAATTTGTGGAAGTACCAAGTGATTGGAAGAATGCTCATATACTTCCTAATTTGTGGAGGTGCCAAGTGATTCGAAGAATGCTCATATACTACCTAATTTGTGGAGGTGCTAAGTGATTGGAAGAATGCTCATATACTACCTAATTTAAGGAAGTGCCAAGTGATTGGAAGAATTCTCATATACTACCTAATTTGTGGAGGTGCCAAGTGATTGGAAGAATGCTCATATACTACCTAATTTGTGTAAGTACCAAGTGATTGGAAGAATGCTCATATACTACCTAATTTGTGGAGGTGCCAAGTGATTGGAAGAATGCTCATATACTACCTAATTTGTGGAAGTGCCAAGTGATTGGAAGAATGCTCATATACTACCTAGTTTGTGGAAGTGCCAAGTGATTGGAAGAATGCTCATATACTACCTAATTTGTGGAAGTACCAAGTGATTGGAAGAATGCTCATATACTACCTAATTTGTGGAGGTGCCACTGATTGGAAGAATGCTCATATACTACCTAGTTGGGGAAGTACCAAGTGATTTGAAGAATGCTCATATACTACCTAATTTGTGGTGGTGCCAAGTGATTGGAAGAATGCTCATATACTACCTAATTTGTGGAGGTGCCAGTGATTGGAAGAATGCTCATATACTACCTAATTTGTGAAGGTGCCAAGTGATTGGAAGAATGCTCATATACTACCTAATTTGTGGAGGTGCCAAGTGATTGGAAGAATGCTCATATACTACCTAATTTGTGGAAGTGCCAAGTGATTGGAAGAATGCTCATATACTACCTAATTTGTGGAGGTGGCAAGTGATTGGAAGAATGCTCATATACTACCTAATTTGTGGAGGTGCCAAGTGATTGGAAGAATGCTCATATACTACCTAATTTGTGGAAGTACCAAGTGATTGGAAGAATGCTGATATACTACCTAATTTGTGGAAGTACCAAGTGATTGGAAGAATGCTCATATACTACCTAATTTGTGGAGGTGGCAAGTGATTGGAAGAATGCTAATATACTACCTAATTTGTGGAGGTGCCAAGTGATTGGAAGAATGCTCATATACTACCTAATTTGTGGAAGTACCAAGTGATTGGAAGAATGCTCATATACTACCTAATTTGTGGAGGTGCCAAGTGATTGGAAGAATGCTCATATACTACCTAATTTGTGGAAGTGCCAAGTGATTGGAAGAATGCTCATATACTATCTAATTTGTGGAAGTACCAAGTGATTGGAAGAATGCTCATATACTACCTAATTTGTGAAAGTACCAATTGATTGGAAGAATGCTCATACCCTACCTAATTTGTGGAGGGGCCGAGTGATTGGAATAATGCTCATATACTACCTAATTTGTGGAAGTACCAAGTGATTGGAAGAATGCTCATGTACTACCTAATTTGTGGAGGTGGCAAGTGATTGGAAGAATGCTCATATACTACCTAATTTGTGGAAGTACCAAGTGATTGGAAGAATGCTCATATACTACCTAATTTGTGGAGGTGCCACTGATTGGAAGAATGCTCATATACTACCTAATTTGTGGAAGTACCAAGTGATTGGAAGAATGCTCATATACTACCTAATTTGTGGAAGTACCAAGTGATTGGAAGAATGCTCATATACTACCTAATTTGTGGAGGTGCCAAGTGATTGGAAGAATGCTCATATACTACCTAATTTGTGGAAGTGCCAAGTGATTGGAAGAATGCTCATATACTACCTAATTTGTGGAAGTACCAAGTGATTGGAAGAATGCTCATATACTACCTAATTTGTGGAAGTACCAATTGATTGGAAGAATGCTCATAGACTACCTAATTTGTGGAGGTGCCAAGTGATTGGAATAATGCTCATATACTACCTAATTTGTGGAAGTACCAAGTGATTGGAAGAATGCTCATATACTACCTAATTTGTGGAGGTGCCAAGTGATTGGAAGAATGCTCATATACTACCTAATTTGTGGAGGTGGCAAGTGATTGGAAGAATGCTCATATACTACCTAATTTGTGGAGGTGGCAAGTGATTGGAAGAATGCTCATATACTACCTAATTTGTGGAAGTACCAAGTGATTGGAAGAATGCTCATATACTTCCTAATTTGTGGAGGTGCCAAGTGATTCGAAGAATGCTCATATACTACCTAATTTTTGGAGGTGCCAAGTGATTGGAAGAATGCTCATATACTACCTAATTTAAGGAAGTGCCAAGTGATTGGAAGAATGCTCATATACTACCTAATTTGTGGAGGTGCCAAGTGATTGGAAGAATGCTCATATACTACCTAATTTGTGGAAGTACCAAGTGATTGGAAGAATGCTCATATACTACCTAATTTGTGGAGGTGCTAAGTGATTGGAAGAATGCTCATATACTACCTAATTTGTGGAAGTGCCAAGTGATTGGAAGAATGCTCATATACTACCTAGTTTGTGGAAGTGCCAAGTGATTGGAAGAATGCTCATATACTACCTAATTTGTGGAAGTACCAAGTGATTGGAAGAATGCTCATATACTACCTAATTTGTGGAAGTACCAAGTGATTGGAAGAATGCTCATATACTACCTAATTTGTGGAGGTGGCAAATGATTGGAAGAATGCTCATATACTACCTAATTTGTGGAGGTGGCAAGTGATTGGAAGAATGCTCATATACTACCTACTTTGTGGAAGTACCAAGTGATTGGAAGAATGCTCATATACTACCTAATTTGTGGAAGTACCAAGTGATTGGAAGAATGCTCATATACTACCTAATTTGTGGAAGTACCAAGTGATTGGAAGAATGCTCATATACTACCTAATTTGTGGAGGTGCCAAGTGATTGGAAGAATGCTCATATACTACCTAATTTGTGGAGGTGTCAAGTGATTCAAAGAATGCTCATATACTACTTAATTTGTGGAGGTGCCAAGTGATTGGAAGAATGCTCATATACTACCTAATTTGTGGAGGTGCCAGTAATTGGAAGAATGCTCATATACTACCTAATTTGTGGAAGTGCCAAGTGATTGGAAGAATGCTAATATACTACCTAATTTGTGGAGGTGCCAAGTGATTGGAAGAATGCTCATATACTACCTAATTTGTGGAAGTACCAAGTGATTGGAAGAATGCTCATATACTACCTAATTTGTGGAGGTGCCAAGTGATTGGAAGAATGCTCATATACTACCTAATTTGTGGAAGTGCCAAGTGATTGGAAGAATGCTCATATACTACCTAATTTGTGGAAGTACCAAGTGATTGGAAGAATGCTCATATACTACCTAATTTGTGGAAGTACCAATTGATTGGAAGAATGCTCATAGACTACCTAATTTGTGGAGGTGCCAAGTGATTGGAATAATGCTCATATACTACCTAATTTGTGGAGGTGTCAAGTGATTCAAAGAATGCTCATATACTACCTAATTTGTGGAGGTGCCAAGTGATTGGAAGAATGCTCATATACTACCTAATTTGTGGAGGTGCCAGTGATTGGAAGAATGCTCATATACTACCTAATTTGTGGAGGTGCCAAGTGATTGGAAGAATGCTCATATACTACCTAATTTGTGGAGGTGGCAAGTGATTGGAAGAATGCTCATATACTACCTAATTTGTGGAGGTGGCAAGTGATTGGAAGAATGCTCATATACTACCTAATTTGTGGAAGTACCAAGTGATTGGAAGAATGCTCATATACTTCCTAATTTGTGGAGGTGCCAAGTGATTCGAAGAATGCTCATATACTACCTAATTTTTGGAGGTGCCAAGTGATTGGAAGAATGCTCATATACTACCTAATTTAAGGAAGTGCCAAGTGATTGGAAGAATGCTCATATACTACCTAATTTGTGGAGGTGCCAAGTGATTGGAAGAATGCTCATATACTACCTAATTTGTGGAAGTACCAAGTGATTGGAAGAATGCTCATATACTACCTAATTTGTGGAGGTGCCAAGTGATTGGAAGAATGCTCATATACTACCTAATTTGTGGAAGTGCCAAGTGATTGGAAGAATGCTCATATACTACCAAGTTTGTGGAAGTGCCAAGTGATTGGAAGAATGCTCATATACTACCTAATTTGTGGAAGTACCAAGTGATTGGAAGAATGCTCATATACTACCTAATTTGTGGAAGTACCAAGTGATTGGAAGAATGCTCATATACTACCTAATTTGTGGAGGTGCCAAGTGATTGGAAGAATGCTCATATACTACCTAATTTGTGGAGGTGCCAAGTGATTGGAAGAATGCTCATATACTACCTAATTTGTGAAGGTGCCAAGTGATTGGAAGAATGCTCATATACTACCTAATTTGTGGAGGTGCCAAGTGATTGGAAGAATGCTCATATACTACCTAATATGTGGAAGTACCAAGTGATTGGAAGAATGCTCATGTACTACCTAATTTGTGGAAGTACCAATTGATTGGAAGAATGCTCATAGACTACCTAATTTGTGGAGGTGCCAAGTGATTGGAATAATGCTCATATACTACCTAATTTGTGGAAGTACCAAGTGATTGGAAGAATGCTCATATACTACCTAATTTGTGGAGGTGCCAAGTGATTGGAAGAATGCTCATATACTACCTAATTTGTGAAGGGGGCAAGTGATTGGAAGAATGCTCATATACTACCTAATTTGTGGAGGTGGCAAGTGATTGGAAGAATGCTCATATACTACCTAATTTGTGGAAGTACCAAGTGATTGGAAGAATGCTCATATACTTCCTAATTTGTGGAGGTGCCAAGTGATTCGAAGAATGCTCATATACTACCTAATTTTTGGAGGTGCCAAGTGATTGGAAGAATGCTCATATACTACCTAATTTAAGGAAGTGCCAAGTGATTGGAAGAATGCTCATATACTACCTAATTTGTGAAGGTGCCAAGTGATTGGAAGAATGCTCATATACTACCTAATTTGTGGAAGTACCAAGTGATTGGAAGAATGCTCATATACTACCTAATTTGTGGAGGTGCCAAGTGATTGGAAGAATGCTCATATACTACCTAATTTGTGGAAGTGCCAAGTGATTGGAAGAATGCTCATATACTACCTAATTTGTGGAGGTGCCAAGTGATTGGAATAATGCTCATATACTACCTAATTTGTGGAAGTACCAAGTGATTGGAAGAATGCTCATATACTACCTAATTTGTGGAGGTGCCAAGTGATTGGAAGAATGCTCATATACTACCTAATTTGTGGAGGTGGCAAGTGATTGGAAGAATGCTCATATACTACCTAATTTGTGGAGGTGGCAAGTGATTGGAAGAATGCTCATATACTACCTAATTTGTGGAAGTACCAAGTGATTGGAAGAATGCTCATATATTTCCTAATTTGTGGAGGTGCCAAGTGATTCGAAGAATGCTCATATACTACCTAATTTTTGGAGGTGCCAAGTGATTGGAAGAATGCTCATATACTACCTAATTTAAGGAAGTGCCAAGTGATTGGAAGAATGCTCATATACTACCTAATTTGTAGAGGTGGCAAGTGATTGGAAGAATGCTCATATACTACCTAATTTGTGGAAGTACCAAGTGATTGGAAGAATGCTCATATACTACCTAATTTGTGGAGGTGCCAAGTGATTGGAAGAATGCTCATATACTACCTAATTTGTGCAAGTGCCAAGTGATTGGAAGAATGCTCATATATTACCTAGTTTGTGGAAGTGCCAAGTGATTGGAAGAATGCTCATATACTACCTAATTTGTGGAAGTACCAAGTGATTGGAAGAATGCTCATATACTACCTAATTTGTGGAGGTGCCAAGTGATTGGAAGAATGCTCATATACTACCTAATTTGTGGAGGTGCCAAGTGATTGGAAGAATGCTCATATACTACCTAATTTGTGGAAGTACCAAGTGATTGGAAGAATGCTCATATACTACCTAATTTGTGGAGGTGCCAAGTGATTGGAAGAATGCTCATATACTACCTAATTTGTGGAGGTGTCAAGTGATTCAAAGAATGCTCATATACTACTTAATTTGTGGAGGTGCCAAGTGATTGGAAGACTGCTCATATACTACCTAATTTGTGGAGGTGTTAAGTGATTGGAAGAATGCTCATATACTACCTAATTTGTGGAAGTACTAAGTGATTGGAAGAATGCTCATATACTACCTAATTTGTGGAGGTGCCAAATGATTGGAAGAATGCTCATATACTACCTAATTTGTGGAAGTACCAAGTGATTGGAAGAATGCTCATATACTAAATAATTTGTGGAGGTGCCAAGTGATTAGAAGAATGCTCATATACTACCTAATTTGTGGAAGTGCCAAGTGATTGGAAGAATGCTCATATACTACCTAATTTGTGGAGGTGGCAAGTGATTGGAAGAATGCTCATATACTACCTAATTTGTGGAAGTACCAATTGATTGGAAGAATGCTCATATACTACCTAATTTGTGGAGGTGTTAAGTGATTGGAAGAGTGCTCATATACTACCTAATTTGTGGAGGTGCCAAGTGATTGGAAGAATGCTCATATACTACCTAATTTGTGGAAGTGCTTAATTGATTGGAAGAATGCTCATATACTACCTAATTTGTGGAAGTACCAAGTGATTGGAAGAATGCTCATATACTACCTAATTTGTGGAGGTGCCAAGTGATTGGAAGAATGCTCATATACTACCTAATTTGTGGAAGTGCCCAATTGATTGGAAGAATGCTCATATACTACCTAATTTGTAGTGGTGTTAAGTGATTGGAAGAGTGCTCATATACTACCTAATTTGAAGAGGTGCCAAGTGATTGGAAGAATGCTCATATACTACCTAATTTGTGGAAGTACCAAGTGATTGGAAGAATGCTCATATACTACCTAATTTGTGGAAGTGCCAAGTGATTGGAAGAATGCTCATATACTACCTAATTTGTGGAAGTACCAAGTGATTGGAAGAATGCTCATATACTACCTAATTTGTGGAAGTGCCAAGTGATTGGAAGAATGCTCATATACTACCTAATTTGTGGAGGTGGCAAGTGATTGGAAGAATGCTCATATACTACCTAATTTGTGGAGGTGCCAAGTGATTGGAAGAATGCTCATATACTACCTAATTTGTGGAAGTACCAAGTGATTGGAAGAATGCTGATATACTACCTAATTGGTGGAAGTACCAAGTGATTGGAAGAATGCTCATATACTACCTAATTTGTGGAGGTGGCAAGTGATTGGAAGAATGCTAATATACTACCTAATTTGTGGAGGTGCCAAGTGATTGGAAGAATGCTCATATACTACCTAATTTGTGGAGGTGTCAAGTGATTCAAAGAATGCTCATATACTACCTAATTTGTGGAGGTGCCAAGTGATTGGAAGAATGCTCATATACTACCTAATTTGTGGAGGTGCCAGTGATTGGAAGAATGCTCATATACTACCAAATTTGTGGAAGTGCCAAGTGATTGGAAGAATGCTAATATACTACCTAATTTGTGGAGGTGCCAAGTGATTGGAAGAATGCTCATATACTACCTAATTTGTGGAAGTACCAAGTGATTGGAAGAATGCTCATATACTACCTAATTTGTGGAAGTACCAAGTGATTGGAAGAATGCTCATATACTACCTAATTTGTGGAGGTGTTAAGTGATTGGAAGAGTGCTCATATACTACCTAATTTGTGGAGGTGCCAAGTGATTGGAAGAATGCTCATATACTACCTAATTTGTGGAAGTGCCCAATTGATTGGAAGAATGCTCATATACTACCTAATTTGTGGAAGTACCAAGTGATTGGAAGAATGCTCATATACTACCTAATTTGTGGAGGTGCCAAGTGATTGGAAGAATGCTCATATACTACCTAATTTGTGGAAGTGCCCAATTGATTGGAAGAATGCTCATATATTACCTAATTTGTGGAGGTGTTAAGTGATTGGAAGAGTGCTCATATACTACCTAATTTGTGGAGGTGCCAAGTGATTGGAAGAATGCTCATATACTACCTAATTTGTGGAAGTACCAAGTGATTGGAAGAATGCTCATATACTACCTAATTTGTGGAGGTGCCAAGTGATTGGAAGAATGCTCATATACTACCTAATTTGTGGAAGTGCCAAGTGATTGGAAGAATGCTCATATACTATCTAATTTGTGGAAGTACCAAGTGATTGGAAGAATGCTCATATACTACCTAATTTGTGGAAGTACCAATTGATTAGAAGAATGCTCATATACTACCTAATTTGTGGAGGGGCCAAGTGATTGGAATAATGCTCATATACTACCTAATTTGTGGAAGTACCAAGTGATTGGAAGAATGCTCATATACTACCTAATTTGTGGAGGTGCCAAGTGATTGGAAGAATGCTCATATACTACCTAATTTGTGGAGGTGGCAAGTGATTGGAAGAATGCTCATATACTACCTAATTTGTGGAGGTGGCAAGTGATTGGAAGAATGCTCATATACTACCTAATTTGTGGAAGTACCAAGTGATTGGAAGAATGCTCATATACTTCCTAATTTGTGGAGGTGCCAAGTGATTCGAAGAATTCTCATATACTACCTAATTTGTGGAGGTGCTAAGTGATTGGAAGAATGCTCATATACTACCTAATTTAAGGAAGTGCCAAGTGATTGGAAGAATTCTCATATACTACCTAATTTGTGGAGGTGCCAAGTGATTGGAAGAATGCTCATATACTACCTAATTTGTGGAAGTACCAAGTGATTGGAAGAATGCTCATATACTACCTAATTTGTGGAGGTGCCAAGTGATTGGAAGAATGCTCATATACTACCTAATTTGTGGAAGTGCCAAGTGATTGGAAGAATGCTCATATACTACCTAGTTTGTGGAAGTGCCAAGTGATTGGAAGAATGCTCATATACTACCTAATTTGTGGAAGTACCAAGTGATTGGAAGAATGCTCATATACTACCTAATTTGTGCAGGTGCCACTGATTGGAAGAATGCTCATATACTACCTAATTTGTGGAAGTACCAAGTGATTGGAAGAATGCTCATATACTATCTAATTTGTAGAAGTACCAAGTGATTGGAAGAATGCTCATATACTACCTAATTTGTGGAGGTGGCAAGTGATTGGAATAATGCTCATATACTACCTAATTTGTTGAAGTGCCAAGTGATTGGAAGAATGCTCATATACTACCTAATTTGTGGAAGTACCAAGTGATTGGAAGAATGCTCATATACTACTTAATTTGTGGAGGTGCCAAGTGATTGGAAGAATGCTTATATACTACCTTATTTGTGGAAGTACCAAGTGATTGGAAGAATGCAAATATACTACTAATTTGTGGAAGTACCAAGTGATTGGAAGAATGCTCATATACTACCTAATTTATGGAAGTACCAAGTGATTGGAAGAATGCTCATATACTACCTAATTTGTGGAGGTGGCAAGTGATTGGAAGAATGCTCATATACTACCTAATTTGTGGAAGTACCAAGTGATTGGAAGAATGCTCATATACTAAATTATTTGTGGAAGTTTCAAGTGATTGGAAGAATGCTCATATACTACCTAATTTGTGGAAGTGCCAAGTGATTTGAAGAATGCTCATATACTACCTAATTTGTGGAGGTGCCAAGTGATTGGAAGAATGCTCATATACTACCTAATTTGTGGAAGTAACAACTGATTTGAAGAATGCTCATATACTACCTAATTTGTGGAAGTAACAATTGATTGGAAGAATGCTTATATACTACCTAATTTGTGGAAGTACCAAGTGATTGGAAGAATGGTAATATACTACTAATTTGTGGAAGTACCAAGTGATTGGAAGAATGCTCATATACTACCTAATTTGTGGAAGTACCAAGTGATTGGAAGAATGCTCATATACTACCTAATTTGTGGAGGTGGCAAGTGATTGGAAGAATGCTCATATACTACCTAATTTGTGGAAGTACCAAGTGATTGGAAGAATGCTCATATACTACCTAATTTGTGGAAGTGCCCAAGTGATTGGAAGAATGCTCATATACTACCTAATTTGTGGAGGTGGCAAGTGATTGGAAGAATGCTCATATACTACCTAATTTGTGGAGGTGCCAAGTGATTGGAAGAATGCTCATATACTACCTAATTTGTGGAAGTGCCAAGTGATTGGAAGAATGCTCATATACTACCTAATTTGTGGAAGTACCAAGTGATTGGAAGAATGCTCATATACTACCTAATTTGTGGAAGTACCAAGTGATTGGAAGAATGCTCATATACTACCTAATTTGTGGAGGTGCCAAGTGATTGGAAGAATGCTCATATACTACCTAATTTGTGGAAGTAACAACTGATTGGAAGAATGCTCATATACTACTTAATTTGTGGAAGTAACAAGTGATTGGAAGAATGCTCATATACTACCTAATTTGTGGAAGTACCAAGTGATTGGAAGAATGCTCATATACTACCTAATTTGTGAAAGTACCAAGTGATTGGAAGAATGCTCATATACTACCTAATTTGTGGAGGTGCCCATTGATTGGAAGAATGCTCATATACTACCTAATTTGTGGAGGTGTCAAGTGATTCAAAGAATGCTCATATACTACCTAATTTGTGGAGGTGCCAAGTGATTGGAAGAATGCTCATATACTACCTAATTTGTGGAGGTGCCAGTGATTGGAAGAATGCTCATATACTACCTAATTTGTGGAAGTGCCAAGTGATTGGAAGAATGCTAATATACTACCTAATTTGTGGAGGTGCCAAGTGATTGGAAGAATGCTCATATACTACCTAATTTGTGGAAGTACCAAGTGATTGGAAGAATGCTCATATACTACCTAATTTGTGGAGGTGCCAAGTGATTGGAAGAATGCTCATATACTACCTAATTTGTGGAAGTGCCAAGTGATTGGAAGAATGCTCATATACTACCTAATTTGTGGAAGTACCAAGTGATTGGAAGAATGCTCATATACTACCTAATTTGTGGAAGTACCAATTGATTGGAAGAATGCTCATAGACTACCTAATTTGTGGAGGTGCCAAGTGATTGGAATAATGCTCATATACTACCTAATTTGTGGAAGTACCAAGTGATTGGAAGAATGCTCATATACTACCTAATTTGTGGAGGTGCCAAGTGATTGGAAGAATGCTCATATACTACCTAATTTGTGGAGGTGGCAAGTGATTGGAAGAATGCTCATATACTACCTAATTTGTGGAGGTGGCAAGTGATTGGAAGAATGCTCATATACTACCTAATTTGTGGAAGTACCAAGTGATTGGAAGAATGCTCATATACTTCCTAATTTGTGGAGGTGCCAAGTGATTCCAGGAATGCTCATATACTACCTAATTTTTGGAGGTGCCAAGTGATTGGAAGAATGCTCATATACTACCTAATTTAAGGAAGTGCCAAGTGATTGGAAGAATGCTCATATACTACCTAATTTGTGGAGGTGCCAAGTGATTGGAAGAATGCTCATATACTACCTAATTTGTGGAAGTACCAAGTGATTGGAAGAATGCTCATATACTACCTAATTTGTGGAGGTGCCAAGTGATTGGAAGAATGCTCATATACTACCTAATTTGTGGAAGTGCCAAGTGATTGGAAGAATGCTCATATACTACCTAGTTTGTGGAAGTGCCAAGTGATTGGAAGAATGCTCATATACTACCTAATTTGTGGAAGTACCAAGTGATTGGAAGAATGCTCATATACTACCTAATTTGTGGAAGTACCAAGTGATTGGAAGAATGCTCATATACTACCTAATTTGTGGAGGTGCCAAGTGATTGGAAGAATGCTCATATACTACCTAATTTGTGGAGGTGCCAAGTGATTGGAAGAATGCTCATATACTACCTAATTTGTGAAGGTGCCAAGTGATTGGAAGAATGCTCATATACTACCTAATTTGTGGAGGTGCCAAGTGATTGGAAGAATGCTCATATACTACCTAATTTGTGGAAGTACCAAGTGATTGGAAGAATGCTCATATACTACCTAATTTGTGGAAGTACCAATTGATTGGAAGAATGCTCATAGACTACCTAATTTGTGGAGGTGCTAAGTGATTGGAATAATGCTCATATACTACCTAATTTGTGGAAGTACCAAGTGATTGGAAGAATGCTCATATACTACCTAATTTGTGGAGGTGCCAAGTGATTGGAAGAATGCTCATATACTACCTAATTTGTGGAGGTGGCAAGTGATTGGAAGAATGCTCATATACTACCTAATTTGTGGAGGTGGCAAGTGATTGGAAGAATGCTCATATACTACCTAATTTGTGGAAGTACCAAGTGATTGGAAGAATGCTCATATACTTCCTAATTTGTGGAGGTGCCAAGTGATTCGAAGAATGCTCATATACTACCTAATTTTTGGAGGTGCCAAGTGATTGGAAGAATGCTCATATACTACCTAATTTAAGGTAGTGCCAAGTGATTGGAAGAATGCTCATATACTACCTAATTTGTGGAGGTGCCAAGTGATTGGAAGAATGCTCATATACTACCTAATTTGTGGAAGTACCAAGTGATTGGAAGAATGCTCATATACTACCTAATTTGTGGAGGTGCCAAGTGATTGGAAGAATGCTCATATACTACCTAATTTGTGGAAGTGCCAAGTGATTGGAAGAATGCTCATATACTACCCAATTTGTGGAGGTGCCAAGTGATTGGAATAATGCTCATATACTACCTAATTTGTGGAAGTACCAAGTGATTGGAAGAATGCTCATATACTACCTAATTTGTGGAGGTGCCAAGTGATTGGAAGAATGCTCATATACTACCTAATTTGTGGAGGTGGCAAGTGATTGGAAGAATGCTCATATACTACCTAATTTGTGGAGGTGGCAAGTGATTGGAAGAATGCTCATATACTACCTAATTTGTGGAAGTACCAAGTGATTGGAAGAATGCTCATATACTTCCTAATTTGTTGAGGTGCCAAGTGATTCGAAGAATGCTCATATACTACCTAATTTTTGGAGGTGCCAAGTGATTGGAAGAATGCTCATATACTACCTAATTTAAGGAAGTGCCAAGTGATTGGAAGAATGCTCATATACTACCTAATTTGTGGAGGTGCCAAGTGATTGGAAGAATGCTCATATACTACCTAATTTGTGGAAGTACCAAGTGATTGGAAGAATGCTCATATACTACCTAATTTGTGGAGGTGCCAAGTGATTGGTAGAATGCTCATATACTACCTAATTTGTGGAAGTGCCAAGTGATTGGAAGAATGCTCATATACTACCTAGTTTGTGGAAGTGCCAAGTGATTGGAAGAATGCTCATATACTACCTAATTTGTGGAAGTACCAAGTGATTGGAAGAATGCTCATATACTACCTAATTTGTGGAGGTGCCAAGTGATTGGAAGAATGCTCATATACTACCTAATTTGTGGAGGTGCCAAGTGATTGGAAGAATGCTCATATACTACCTAATTTGTGGAAGTACCAAGTGATTGGAAGAATGCTCATATACTACCTAATTTGTGGAGGTGCCAAGTGATTGGAGGAATGCTCATATACTACCCAATTTGTGGAAGTGTCAAGTGATTCAAAGAATGCTCATATACTACTTAATTTGTGGAGGTGCCAAGTGATTGGAAGACTGCTCATATACTACCTAATTTGTGGAGGTGTTAAGTGATTGGAAGAATGCTCATATACTACCTAATTTGTTGAAGTATCAAGTGATTGGAAGAATGCTCATATACTACCTAATTTGTGGAGGTGCCAAATGATTGGAAGAATGCTCATATACTACCTAATTTGTAGAGGTGCAAAGTTATTGGAAGAATGCTCATATACTACCTAATTTGTGTAGGTGCCAAGTGATTGGAAGAATGCTCATATACTACCTAATTTGTGGAAGCACCAAGTGATTGGAAGAATGCTCATATAGTACATCTATTTAAAAAATGGAATGACAGAGGAGTTTAGTAACTATACGCCTATCAGCTTAACATCAGTAGTATGCAAATTAATGAAAAAGATTGCCAAAGCAAAATTACTGACTTATTTATTAGATTTTTAATGGAATAGACAGAGTAGAAATAAGTAGATTCTTTGAGATAGACATCGATCACTGCCATATGGGATATAGTTTGAAAAATCTTTTTCAGGCACAGTAGTGAACTTGTTGAATAGTTTGCCTGTGTAGCAGCTAACATCCATGCTTGCTCCTACAAAAGTATAATTCCCTGTCTGAGAGATTACTCATCTCGTTTCCAAGGATTTGGTATAAAAATTCCTTGGAGGTTCCTAGCTTAGGGAGATACTGGGTTTGATGGGGTAACGCCTAGGCGAATTAAAGTTACTGTGCCTTGTAACTTAGCGGTAAAGCATCTGAGGCAATCAGCAGACCCGGGTTCGAGTCCCGGCGAGGAATTTTCAAAACCTTTTTTCCCCTGGCGTTATTTCTGTCTTCTCGATAAAGGATCGCCTTCTCTGTGCCGCCCTCTGCTCCTTTTGATTCTGGGTTCTTCTAATGTCCCTTTCTCTTGCCTTTAAAAACTTCCGGTTTCTTGTCTCATTTGCTCATTCGCGTCCAATTCTTCTTTCGCTTGTAATATATATATATATATATATATATATATATATATATATATATATATATATATATATATATATATATATATATATACGAGGGGCGGTCAATAAGTTTTGCAATTCGGATATAAGGAAACGAGATATAAGGAAAAGTGTTTTATTATTTTTCAATATAACTACCCTCGACTTCAATGCACTTGCGCCACTTGTCATTGAGCCTTCGAATTCCCGACAACCAGAAATCTCCCGACTGCTGTTCAATCCACTCCTGGACGGCGAGCGGGACATCTTCATCGTCCCCAAACCGGCGTCCACGCAGTGCAGCCTTGAGCTGGCGGAATAAAAAGTAGTCGTTAGGGATCCCAGTGATGGACCCTCGTTTCATCACCTGTTATTATGCGTATCTCGAATCCCGCCGGATCTTGGTTGTACAGGAGCAGCAGCTCCTCCGAACTTTGACGACGTTGAAGTCGATCATGGGGCGTGAGGTTTCTAGGGACCCAACGGGAAGAGACCTTGGTCATGGCCAAATTGTCGTGAATGATGTTGATAACACTCCCATGCTATATTCCAAGTTATCGCTCGATTTCTTCGACCTTCACCCGTCGATTTTCGAGGATCATCCTCTCCACACGGGCCACATTTTCCTCGTCGGTCACGTCTGACGTGCGTCCTGGACGGGGGTCATCTTCAATGGACTCACGACCACGGCTGAACTCCCTATTCCAGCGAGCAATGGTTGCATAGGAAGGGGTGGTGTCGGTGTACACTGCAACCATGCGTTCATGGATCTCTTTTTGCATTCTTGCCTTCCTTGGTCAAAAATTTGTGACTGACGATCTGCGATCAGCTACTGCTTCTTAAATAGACGAGGCAGGAGCGTACGGCTGCAGCTCCTGACTTGTTATAACTTGTCCTACCACCCCCACAAACAGCCATCCCCCTTCCTCTGTTTTGCCCTACCGATTCGCAAAACTTATTGACCGCCCCTCGTGTATATATATATATATATATATATATATATATATATATATATATATATATATATATGAGGAATTAAACCACATTCTCCGAAGACAATTTAATTCAGAACAGTTTCGGTGTATCTCACACCCTTTTTCAACTGACACTGGATAGAAAATATTAGAAAGGTGCTTACAAACATAACACGGGGTCAGGTCGTGAAAGATCCTCTCTTTTTTTCCCCAATCCCCTACTTGTGGCTAATCAGGGAAGGGGGGGGGGTAGGCCTAAACATATTGAAGGGCTGACATTTTACTATTTTGTTTATTTGCTTTCGTATTACAGGATTAAAAGAAAATTGACCCTCAGATAGATTTAAATTAGGAACTGACGATATCAAGCTCGATTCTACGATTCTTCTCTTAACATAGTCAGCCGATTTAAATACCATTTTACTTCCATTGAAATCGATCGTATGATTCATGTCTCTAACATGCCAAAATATTCCACTGCTTTCGCTGCCCACTCTAATATCTCTTTTGTGTTCGTACAATCTCTTGCCTAGATTTCTCCCCGTTTCCCCTATATAAACTTTATGGCAATCGTTGCATGGTATTGCATATACTCCTATGTTATAATGTTCTTTAGGGTTCTTGGCAATCATCAATTGGTTTAAGGAATTATTATATTTAAAGGCTAGATTAATACCCGCTTTTCCAAATATGTCCTTTAAACTATTTAATTTATTATTAAATGGCAATGTTATACATTTGTTGAAGTCATTAGTGCGGGAAGGCTTATTACCATAGAATGTTTTCCTAGCTGCAAAATGGGCAGACGATATGAACCAATCGGGGTAATACAAATTAGAAAAAATGGTCCTGATAATGACAATTTCTTCATCTAAATAGGAAGGATGACATATTTTGTATGCTCTAAGGAAAAGGTTAGAAATTACCGATTTTTTAACAGTATTATCGTGAAACGAAAAATAATGTATATAGGCATTCGAGTGGGTTGGTTTCCTATAAACGTCGAGTTTTAATTCATGGTGCTCTTTATTAATGAGGACATCTAAAAAGGGTAATCTATTATCATATTCCCATTCATATTAAATTTGATGGAGACATGCAACACATTATGAACACTCAAGATTTCGTTGACCGCCTCAAACACCTGCAATTACCGGATGGAAAACTTGTGAGCTTTTATGTAAACTCTTTGTTTACCAAAGTTCCGGTTGACCAAACCATGGGCCTTCTGCGGGAAATCATGCCTAGACTTAATTTGGATCTTCCCATTTCTATGAGTAAATTTATCGATTTAGTTGAATTATGTCTCTCTGACAATGTGTTTCGAGTAAATAGTGAGTTTTATAGACAAATATTTGGCCTTAGCATGGGAAATAGTTTATCTCCGATATTGGCTTTTCTCTTCATGGAATATTTTGAGACTGAACCCCTTCCCACAATTTCTCCCCCTAACTTTATATAGTTAAGGTACATTTACGATGTATTTTCTGTATGGCCTAATGGCCATGATTTTGATAACTTTTTTAATAATTTGAATAATTTGCAAGTCTCCATCAAATTTAAGTATGAATGGGAATATGATAATAGATTACCCTTTTTAGATGTCCTCATAAAATAAAGATCACCATGAATTAAAACTCGACGTTTATAGGAAACCAACCCACTCGAATGCCTATATACATTATTTTTCGTTACGATAATACTGTTAGAAAATCGGTAATTTCTAACCTTTTCCTTAGAGCATACAAAATATGTCATCCTTCCTATTTAGATGAAGAAATTGTCATTATCAGGACCATTTTTTCTAATTTGTATTACCCCGATTGGTTCATATCGTCTGCCCATTTTGCAGCTAGGAAAACATTCTATGGTAATAAGCCTTCCCGCACTAATGACTTCAACAAATGTATAACATTGCCATTTAATAATAAATTAAATAGTTTAAAGGACATATTTGAAAAAGCGGGTATTAATCTAGCCTTTAAATATAATAATTCCTTAAACCAATTGATGATTGCCAGGAAACCCAAAGAACATCATAACATAGGAGTATATGCAATACCGTGCAACGATTGCCATAAAGTTTATATAGGGGAAACGGGGAGAAATCTAGACAAGAGATTGTACGAACACAAAAGAGATATTAGAGTGGGCAGCGAAAGCAGTGGAATATTTTGCCATGTTAGAGACATGAATCATACGATCGATTTCAATGGAAGTAAAATGGTATTTAAATCGGCTGACTATGTTAAGAGAAGAATCGTAGAATCGAGCTTGATATCGTCAGTTCCTAATTTAAATCTATCTGAGGGTCAATTTTCTTTTAATCCTGTAATACGAAAGCAAATAAACAAAATAGTTAAATGTCAGCCCTTCAATATGTTTAGGCCTAACCCCCTCCCCTGATTAGCCACAAGTAGGGGATTGGGGGAAAAAAGAGGGGACCTTTCACGACCTGACCCCGTGTTATGTTTGTAAGCACTTTTCTAATATTTTCTATCCAGTGTCAGTTGAAAAAGGGTGTGAGATACACCGAAACTGTTCTGAATTAAATTGTCTTCGGAGAATGTGGTTTAATTCCTCATCTTTTCTTGCGATATTGCATTAATTTTCATCATATATATATATATATATATATATATATATATATATATATATATATATATATATATATATGGAAAAATATCCAAGACAAATTGGTGCGGTTAAGGTAATGGCATAATTACACAACTGCTCTGCTTCAGGTCCAGCAGGTAATCCTATCCTCCTTGAACTGGAAGACAACACTTAGGGATGACCCATCCAGGGGCTGATGGATGGGTCATCCCTAAGTGTTGTCTTCCAGTTCAAGGAGGATAGGATCACCTGCTGGACCTGAAGCAGAGCAGTTGTCTAATTATGCCATTACCTTAACCGCACATATATATATATATATATATATATATATATATATATATATATATATATATATATATATATATATATATATATATATGATACATGATGAAGACATATTTAATCCAGAACAGTTTCGATGTATCACACCCCCTTGTCAACTGGCAACTTAGAAGAAAACTCCCCCGCTTGAGCTAATCTGAGTGGGGGGGACATAATTTACTACCTGAATAGGGCTGGGCAGTTTTACAATCGTGTTTATCTGCTTAAACATCAAACTATTAAAAGAAAATTGACCTTCTGATAAATTGAAATTGGGAATGGATGTGATCAAACTTGATTCTACAATTCTTCTCTTGACATAATTTTTTGAATTAAAAACCAATTTACTTCCTTGGAAATCGATGGAATGATTAAAATCTCTGACATAACAAAATATTCCACTACTTTCATTGCCAACTCTGATGCCCCACTTATGTTTATACAATCTTTTATCTAAGTTTCTTCCCGTTTCACCTACATACACACTATAACATTCTTTACATGGAATTACATGTACCCCTTTATCCTGTTGATCTTTAGGATTCCTGGAAGTCATCATTTGGTTTATAGAATTATTATATTTAAAAGCTATTTTAAATCCTGTTTCCTGAAATCAGTGCTTTAACTTATTTAGTATGTCATTAAATGGCAATGGTATACATTTGCTGAAGTCATTAGAACGTGCAGGATTATTACAATAGTAAGTTTTTCCTAGCTGCAAAATGAGCTGATCTTATAAACCAATCTCGGTAATACAGTTCTGAAAATATAATCTTGATTCTAACGATTTCTTCGTCTAAATGAGAAGGATGACATATTCTGTATGCTCTAAGAAACAGGGTAGATATTACAGATTTTTTAACAGTATTATCATGACATGAAAAATAATTATAGGTATTTGAGTGTGTTCACTTCCTGTATACAGATAATTTTATATCATGGTAATCTTTATTAATAAGGACATTTAAAAAAAAAGGTAATTTTATATAAATAATGTTCAATAATAATAGTTTCACTCTTTACCTTAAAATCGGCCAAATTACATTATTTACATTAAAAATATGATGAATTAATAATATAGCAGGTGACCTTCCATAAAGAAATGGCTGTTGGATAACGTTAAGGGGCTTCGGAACTGGACAAGGGGTGGGTAAGTCAAGATGGACCACGCTCTCAGCAAATTAAGCCCCAATAAATAAGGTCAGCAATTTCTTAAGTAATTATTGAAAATGGACTGGTTTGTGCCTGGACATTTCTTTATGACCTCATGTTTACTGGAAGTGCTTACGTCGAGTGCTTGGTTGTTAATTAGGAAAACGTATAATCCAACGATAAATATCGTTACCCTGAGAAAATCTGAATGATGAAAGAAAGGACAAAGAAAGGAGAATTTGGGATTTTTGTGGAAAAGTGAAATGTGGTTAACTAAAAAGCGCAATTTTATTGAAATTTTAGGATTATTGATGAAAAGTGGAATTTGGTTTTCTTTAAATCGCAATTTTATGCCAATGTAAGGTTCTATATAGATTAGTGTCGACGTTAAATATGTATGCATAGCTAAAACTCATTTGAGCAGATTGTGATGTCAACATTAAAATCAGTATGGAAATCGCAACTCGAGAGCACCAGATGATGGTCAATGTTGTGGAAGAAGGGGTAGGATTGTGTTTTACCATCAACTAGCAAGTATGTGAGGCCCATATGCCTTAAATAAGAGTCCCCCGAATCATACATTGCATTGTGCAATACCTAAGCCTACCCATAGTGTATATAAATAAACCGATTTTCGTTGTCATAGAGACAACTTAGCTTACGTAGTCGAGACTTTATATTTACAGGAACATCTGCGTTTATTCACCGTACAAAACTTTATATATAATCCTGCAATTTTGACGAACACATTATCCATGAATAATATCTCTAGTAAATGCAGTGAGACATGCGATATGCATGTAAATAGCCGTTGGGGTTTGAGGACCCTCCAAACGGACTAATCGATTGGGGAAAAATGGAGGGCGTAGCAAATAATTATTATTCAGCCGCCCAATTATCTTATTCATATGTCGTGTCACGTGTTAGTTATGAAAAAATCATCCCTTTTTGGTGTAAAATGGTTAAAAGACAATGCTATATTTTTTCGTGGGGGGAGTGGTATGGGATAGACTCTTTTTTCTTGAATATGTTATATTTGGGACTCTTGCAAGTATAGTTCGATGTAACGACCTGGTTCTAGCGGCCTAGCCTTTTATTCCAAGCTTATTTATGCATTTCCCTCCACTTCAACGCGACTTCTATATTGTATATGAACTTGGTTGTCTTCTTGTTAAGTTTGACACTGCAAACCCTACCGTTTCACCTCATTAAGCGTCATTTTACACCTTTATTATCATGATTTTTTTCTCTTTCACACAGTTTCCCGCAAAAGTGCGCTATCCGTGACGTCTCAGGTGATGCAGCCAAATCGGAGTATCCCGCATTGATTGGCGTGTTAATGGAGCGACAAAATACCCACACCGTCTGCAGGGACACACACACACACACACACACACATATATATATATATATATATATATATATATATATATATATATATATATATATATATATATATATATATATATATATATATATATATGAGACGGTGTGGGTATTTTGTAGCTCAACTTACACACCAATAAATGTGCGATACTCCAATTTGGCTGCAGCAACTGATTACGTCACGGATAGCGCATATAAGC
This sequence comes from Ceratothoa steindachneri, assembly GCA_963969495.1. Lineage (NCBI taxonomy): Eukaryota > Metazoa > Arthropoda > Malacostraca > Isopoda > Cymothoidae > Ceratothoa > Ceratothoa steindachneri. The sequence goes on along the minus strand of OZ018333.1, from coordinate 48,456,908 downwards.
CTCGATCGCTGGCCTGGAAAACTTCTGAATATGGGCGGGAATTTCGCGGTCCCATTAGTTAACTTGGTTTCACTGCGTTGATGAATGCTGTCCTCACTTGTTTGTAAGAGAATGCTGGTGATGATGAGCTATAAAAGTTGTATGTTGTTCTGAACTGTCTTTCAGACTGTTTAATTCCACAATTCTATATATTTCTACGAGTTTCTTTTAATAGTCTAATATTAGTATTGGAACAGTTTACACTATCCTTAGAAAGAGTTTTTTACGTCATAATCAAAACATCAATTTCTTGATAACCTTATTTAATGTTTCACTATCATTGCATACTTTTTTTATTGTTATTCTTCCTTTACCTTCGGTTATAGATATTTAAAAATTATAAATGGCTGATAAAGGGTCAAGGATACCATGACGGGGATAACAATTTAAAAAGGCAGGTGAGCCTAGTGTTAGAGTTATAGAAGTAGGCCTACAGGTTGGCATGAGTTCTAAAGTGATCTCGCAACTGTCGCCGCTCCTAGAACCCACCGTTCCAACCTCTGCCAGAGCCTAAGTCTAATGGTGAAAGGTTCTGCTTAGCTCGGTTTGGTTCTAATAGGTTCCTCTGAATTATGCTGGGTTTTGCCTGGTTCAGTTGAGCACGGTTGGGGTTTGTCAGGTTCTTTTTGGGGTCGGCTGGTTTCCGCTTAGCGATGGGTTCGAATCCCTTGGATTTCACGCGAATGTCCAATCTTCCTTTTCAAGGCAGATCTTTAGTATTGTTAGTGAGAATGGGACGGGTTGTCATTTCATTGTTCCTGTGTGTCATTGACCACTTTGGGTCTGAAGTGGCACTTCGCAGGGACCTTGACACTCGTCCTCCAAATGGGAGTTTCAACTATCCTGGGTCCACTGCACTACTGAAGACCACGGCAGCGGCGGCCAGCCTACAGCTGGCATATGGACGATTGCGTGCCCTACCGGACCCTAACCATATCGGTTGTGGTTAGTCCTAAGATGGGGACCTGATTTGTTGGATATTAAATGGCTTAAACCTATTCTGGATTTATAAATCTCTTTCACACATTCACACACCACTCTTTTCGCTTTGTAAATCAATCTGTGAGCTATTTGCCCTTCTTCCCTTGGATATGTCAAGGCCCAAGTGTCTGTGCGTGTTAGGATGGAATGAAGGATATCAGATAAAGAAGCGACTTTAACACACTATTTTTTAATTGGATCGTCATCCACACGCATCCAGACAGCTCATAAACTGTGTGGCTAAGGTGGTGGATTCATTTCCCTTAAAAAATATCAATACTTCGAAGAGGTTTTATATTTATTTACTCGCGTAGGCGAAACAAGCTTGTTTTCGGTGTTGTCATTCCAACACGCAACTCGTTTTGCTCTTGATTCCGTTATTTGTTCTCCTTTCGACCGGTTATAGCAGTAATTGTCTGATGGTGTCCCATTAACCTTCCTCCCTTATTTGAAATTTCTTCATGCGCGGAGTTTAATGTTTTTAAAACACTACTATTCTACCTCAGCCTTGATAGGCTACTGTTCGGGATTGCATGTTTGGATGTGTGGCCTAGTGGTCCTCCCTCTCAAATTGGGCGCTGGGATACGAGAAGCAAAATGGGAGGATGTTTGAGTAAGAAAAGGCAAGTAGAAGCACCAAGACGATTAAAAATGCGGCCGCCCTCCCACGTTAGGATGATTCTTGTGCTCATGTCGGATGATAATGTTGAAAAAAATATTGGAACACGGCCCAAAAAATTTCCTGGATTCTTAGCCCATTGGATTCTGATGCACAGGAAGAAGAGAGAATTGCTTCACAAAGCGCAATGTGTAGCCAATATTAATAAACGGGCCTCTTCCATTCTTAGGGAAATAGAACTTCTCATTCAGATGGATCAACAAATCATGCAACCACACCATCCGATTCAATTAGGCGTGAGTACGATTAATATCCCGGATAAAACTTTGCTTCAACACGAGGATATGAGCCACAATACCTCCATCGATGAAATCAATGATATTTTGAGTGACAGTGAGCTGGAATAAAACGTTTACTTCGTTAAAAAATAAATAATTGATGGTGAAATCTGTATTAAAGTGTTGCCACAGCGTATATATTTAACTGACCCTTGTTTACATTCTTGCCCATCAGGTTTGCAATTCGCAATTTGTAAAAACGGAAATTTAGGATTGAGGTAAGAGCAAAACTACTACATTTTTTGTTTTGTTTTTATATTAAATATAAACTATCATATATATATATATATATATATATATATATATATATATATATATATATATATATATATATATATATATATATATATATTTGTTGCATATCGTTCTATCTTCCAGCCATGTTGGCGGCGTTGTCGTAAGAATGGCCTCGGCATTTTCTGAAGTCAATTTCAAGCTCATTAGTGAGATAGTTAAACAGTCGATGAGCCATACTTTCTCTTGTTGTCCTATAGCTTAAAGAAAGTAAAAATTCTCTCAATCGGTAAGCCGTCTTCATGTGATAATTACTATTTTTTGTAGATCCACATTATGGAAGGAGCTTTAGTAACAAACATAGACGGCGTTTTGTACACTGCTTAGAATTTTCAAATGATCCACAATAATGCTGAACATGCGAGGAACCCCGCTCTAGCTCATAGGATACTTCCCCTTGTGATAATTCTGTCCCAAAATCGACGTCCATCGCAAAACTCGACGAAGGTCGCGGTTCGTAACTCTAGTGCAATAGAAGTTTCATTAAATATGAAGTCGACAGTGTATTTTGTTATATCCTTGGAACCCCTCCTCGTAAGGAGTCTTTCTTTTCTTGGAGTCATTTAAGAACCTCATCCGATTACCTTTCTGTCATGTTCTGATTGAAAACAGAAAAGTCTTCCACGTTTTCTCTGCACTTTAATCGACCTAATATAGAATGGGACTGAGTTCACTCAGTAAATATTATCATTGCACAATTTTGTTTACTTAAAATGGTGACCAGGTGGAGGTTGAAGTGAAGTAGAGTTGTGTATTATCACAAAGAATCTTTTCTTCAGCCTCTTAATACAAAACTCGTTTATCCCAGAATTAAAATGAGCTTGCCTATTTCAGCGTTAAACTTTCTCTTACAGCATCACTCAGTCAAAAAGCATATCTAACTCCTTTTGTAACCCTAGCTTGTTTGTTAGATCATAACCCTAACAAGATCATTAACATATACAGGGTGTTCAGGTTAAATTTGACGTTTAGCATAAAAATCAAAAATCAATGTATTTTATAAATAATGGTTGGGGGATAATCTATTCAAATTAGCAGCCCTCTGCTTCCATTATGGCCTCAACACGGCTCCTGGCGCATGCGTTCCTCCCCGTATCCCTGGGAAGATCGTACACCTCCTTGATCTTGGCCATTAGCTCGTTCTTGATGTTGCAGGCACAGCGGTTGGTATCTTTCTCAACCGCGCCCCACCCATCAATCTAAGGGATAAACAGCCGGGAAATTAAGAGGCCATAAAGTGGCACCAGTTAAGTAATAGAAATTCTCCGACAACCACTTCTGACTCTTTCCGGATGTATAGCCTCCCAGCAGCAAACCATATCCAACCAAGGTTTGACCACAGTCTCCAGCAGTTCCATATAGCCGTCTGAATTGTGTCTAAGACCATGCCAAAAGATGTGGGGCAGCATGACGTCACTCTGACTGGAGACACACCCATAGACCATCATACTTGTGGCGGAGTAACTTAGTCTTCGGGATACATGTAACGTCGCATGGATTGTAGGTAAGCCTTCGGCTTGTTCAGGAGCTTCTTTAACATGTTCATACAGTTCTTCTTGGCCCTGGCTGTCATAATTTGTTCTTTGCGCTTCTTGCACGAGTGGTAGCAAAGGTCCTCACTCTGGGCTAGCTTCATGGTAGTGACTCCCAAACCTATCTCTCTCACCAAAGCCTGGATTCTCTTGCTTGGGTTTTATATCACCTTCCCCTATAGTTGTTAGATGAATTCCGGCGTGCGGACGCAGTCAGAACACCTGTTGTCTCTCTTTCTGTTGGTTGCGGCTTCGTAGTCTCTTTTGCAACTGTCCATGTCATGTCTTATAGCTTATAAAGTGTCCACAGAACATCGAACAACAGTCATATCGTCGGCATTTTGATCCGCCGCACGAATCATCATGATGCAGGTAACTATTTTCAATATTCAGATGGTTTCCAGTTCTTCTTATCATCTATCTTTTCCTTAACTAAAACTTTACTCTGTATGCTCTCCAGCGCCGATGACTTTTCACCAATACGTCGACCTGTTCCTGAAAAAAAGGAGACACTAAAGTTCGTCAAGTTTAGCCCGAACACCTTCTACTAGCATCCAATCTTATTTTATTCGATTCAAATGAATGCCTCATACTCTATTTTTTTATCAGCATTTTCACTGATCCTTTATCAGTCACCTTATCAAATGGCTTACCAAAATTTATATAACATATTTACATCATCATTATTATTATCAACACTCAGAACCCAAAGCAACTTTCCCTCCAGCTCTTATAATACTGTTGATATTAACTTGTTTAGGATTTCGCTAACTAGAGAAGCAAGTTTTACAGTTTAATATTGTAATGTCCATTTATTGACAAAATAAAGGTATCCCTTTAACCGCTTTATAATAGTTTTTATAAGCAGCAGGAAACAAATCGGTTGTACTTCTACCAACAAACCTTTATCTCACACAATATTTTGACAGAAGTACCCACTTACACATCTAATATGCATTCAATGGTAAAATGACTTGCCCCATTTCTGATCTACCTACTAGTGACAAAATAAATAAATTTTATAATGTACTAATCACTGAAAATTTCAATTTTTGAGAGATGGCTTCTTATGGATAAAGAATTATATATATATATATATATATATATATATATATATATATATATATATATATATATATATATCACAGTAACAGATAACAAAAAGCAAGTAAGACTTAGTTAAAGCGACTCAGTTTTACACATACACTTATCAGGTTGGAATAAAAGTAATGTCCGACTTTTCTAGAATAAAGTTTTGGATAGTTTTTATTAAAGTAGAGTATCTTGTTATCGTTTAGGAATGATACAATGAGTAAGTTTTAACCTTTTCTTTCAGATTATAAAAATATTGTTCATGATCTTCTTCGGTAATTGACCCTGTGTAGTCCTTTCTAAAGATCACATTAGACATGTTTTATTCTATGAGTTTCATAAAGGTATCTATGCAAGTACATCGGCAAAATCCATTCAAATCACTTATGTAGATGATGCAATATATGCAAGAATTTGCTGGTTGATTTTTCCTTTCTGAAGTGAGAATTTCAGTCTAAAAGATGGACCAAAAGAAGGTCGCCCGACATAATTTGTTCCAAAAGTTCGAAGCTGTTGTCACAACAAATCCTGCTACAACTTCTAAGGAACTCGCTGAACTATTTAATGTAGCCCATACCTGTTCGAACCCAACTGAAAAATATCACAGAGGCCTACATGAATGATGGATGCTCCTAAATATTAAAGACCTAGTTTTAACTTGTTGATTGATGACTCAGAGCGATAAATGGAAACTACCAGAGATGCCATTGTTATTAAAAATAAATCTTTGTTCCTTACTCAGTTATAAAAGTAACGTAAATTAGCGCTGCTCCATTACTTTTTGCAATATTAAAGTAAAACAAATGTTTGTTTGTTTTTATTGCACAAACGGAGCTTGTCGATGACGACGTTCACTCCTTGACGTCTTGATCCTCCAAATTACTCCTTTCCCTAACGTCATCCATACCTTCGATATGCTGGCGGTTGCCCTCTAATTACTAATTATAATAAGTAATTAATAGCACAGTTAATCAAAATTTATTTTTTTCTCATAAAAGTTGAATTTTAGATTTTCTAGACCTATTTCTGATGCAGATTTCGAACTTAAATTCCATTTTTTCCTATGTCAAGTAAACAGGGTGGTAAGACGAAGTGTAGGGTGATATTTCTTTAATTAATTTCACAACACAATGTAATATGTATTGCATAATTCTTAGGCTAAAATGAAAAGAAAAATTATACGCTACAAGATGATGTAATAAATATTCAATGGGACAGCCTTTTTTGTTGATCCCACCACGAAGTCTACATATGACCTGAACGAAATTTACGCGCAGGGTTTCAACTGATATTTCCTTGCATTTGTTTCCAGGTTGTACTTCAGAACCTCGACACTTTGAACACACCTCAAAGTCAATGGGGGTTTAGAAAGGAAAACCGAGAGGCTAAAGTTCCTCCAACATTTATTTGCTGTATGTGAGGTTGCTACATCTTATTGAAGGGTTGCGCCGTCATTTCTTAAGGGGGCATACACCCAAGGGGTGATTTTCTCCTCAATATATCCAAATAATTATGTTTTTTGATCTTTACCCCTCTTCAAGGATGACGAAAGGTGTTTTATTGCTCGTTGATGTTACGCTCACCTATACCATCACTGAATCTTGCTTCTGTATCCGGAAAGATTTCTACTGTTCAAACGGAATCTCATTTTTATTTTGTGCCCAAACACGATCATTTTGTGTGTCGTGGTTAGCCTGGACAGTGAACGACTTCTCATCCGTCCGCAGAACAGGAGGCTGAGAGTCATCAAGGAGCCGTTGGAGGAGCTCCTTTGCTCTTTCGACTCTCTTCTTTTTGGTGAGGTTGGAAAGCACAGATGTTCTTTAGCTATCTTGAATGAACGAAGTTTCAGGTCACCTCTCAGCAATATTTTCATTGTCACATGACTCACTTTGGCCTTCAAAACAAGTTGTCTGACACTCCTTCATGGATTTCGCCTCATCTTGTCCATCGTGTTCTTAATTAGGGTTGGGGTCCTGACTGATCAGAGCGAGGTGATCTTCACTCTTGGAACACAACTTTTTAAAACTATTTGATACCCTTAAAATCCCAGCTTTGCTCACAGTAGGGTTCAACATTTTGAAAATCTCTCCTGAAGTCTTCTCGCTTCTATACAGGTACTCTATTGCTTCATATTTTCCAGTCATTTATAAATTGGGGTCGTTTCTTTTAAGGAATTTACACTATGATTCATAAAGTTCAATAAACCCTGAAATAACTTACAAGCAAATAATTAATTAATGGTATGTAAATATATTAAAATTTAAAATGATTTTTAAAAAAAGCCGTCTACACTTTATGTTTCCACTCTGTACAATTTTATCACAAATTACATTTCAAGTAAAATCAAAGCAAGATCAGGTATTGATGTGCCATGGAAATGTTACACAGACCACATAAAAATATACATTGGTGCAACTTAAAACATAAAATAAAATCCTCTGCAGACGGCTCGGGTCTCCAAGGCAGTACTAGGAGGAGACGGATCTCCTCCTCCGGATGGTGCCCCTGCAGCCGCCAGGACCTTCGCGATCTCGGAGAAGGACCTTGCTGAGGCCGGTCCACCTGGCCTAGGGGCTCCTGCAGGCGGAGAAGAGAAGCGGGTTCATTCCCCGTCGTCTTCTCCAAAATAGAAAAAAAACAAGAAAAAGACTCGGGGCTCCTCTCCATCCGCGGGGGCTGCTGGGACGGATGGGTCTGCTGCCACTTCGGTAAGCGACCAAGCCAAGATCAGCACGTCGAGCCCCTCTATCCCCCCGGGGTGCGGGCGAACTCGTGGACTACTCCATAGATGACATCACCTTAAAGCTGGCCGACTATGTGAGGGTCAAGGTCGAACGTGTGATGAGAAAACAGGGAGGGGCCTTCGAGACCCAGCTCTACACTCTTCGCACGTTCGACTGTGACAATTTTCCTGAGTCGGTGCGTCCTGGTTGGTATCGCTACCGAGGAGGTGCTATTACTGTAACCGCTTCGGCCATACTAATCGCTCCTGTCGACGTGCAAAGTCTGGTTTTCCGAAATCTGTGTAAGTTGCTCCAAGGCCGCACACGATAAGTCCACATCGTAGGTGGCCAAGTATGTCAATTGCGGTGAGCCACACCCCGCTTCTTCGAAGCAATGTGGTGCATATCTCCTTGAGAAAGAAATCCTAGCCGTTCATGCCCAGGGTAGACTCTCATTCCGCAAGGCTAAGGACTTGGTCCTGGCGCGCCCAGCTCTGCCTGGGACATCTTATGCCTCAATGGTTAGAAAGACACCCTCTGCTCCTGGCCCATCCAGGCCAATGATCAAGGTTGTTTCTGTGCCCATTCGGAGCCCTTCTGTGGGTCATACTCAACCCAGGCGATCCCCTGGTAAAGCTGGCGGCACAAAGGGTTCATACCCAGCCCCAGCTAAAACCAGGGCTCCCCTTCCTTACCGCAGCGTGACCGTTTCGCAGAATGCAAAACTGAAACTGCCGCGCGCCTCCATCGAGTCGTTACCCTCACAGGAGGCAACACCCCTGAATAGGGTCGTGAGGCCATTTTACGGGGTTCCTAAAGCACTAAAGGAGCTTCGGAACCTTCGCCCACACCAAGTTGTAGGCTGGGTGGCTCGGAGGCAGTGGATCATCAAAAAGAGGGTCCCCAGCCTCTGAAGCCGCCCCTCTCGCCTTAGTTTTCGAGGCGGAGGGAGGAAAACACTCGCATGGCGAGCCCAATCACCACAAATTAGTCATCGAAGGCGAGAACTCTTTCGGCGCATTGCCCGGCCAACAGCTCCCGGAGTTCTGCCTTCGGGAAGCGTACGACCATTCTGGTGAGGGTCTTCTCTTCGAAGAGGGCATACACGTCTCCTCCGAACTATGCCTGTAGGGCATATTCCTTCAATGGAATTGCCGTGCACTCCGGGAAAACTGTGAGGAGTTATGGAGGCTCCTCTCGTCCCGATCCCCGTTAACTATCTTTTTGCAGGAGACCATGCTGGGCGCATGCTCCCTGCTTAGCCTCCCAGGGTATAAGGGTTTTTCGACTCCACCACCAGGGGATGGAGGCCAGGCGGGAGGATGTGCGATTTACACCCGGCATAATGTATCCGTTCTTCTCTTCGCTTTAGATATCTCCTTTCAGATAGGAGGTATACTGTTATTTCCGCATACATTCCACCGTCAGCCGACTTCGACGCGTGGGACTTCCACCGCGTCGTGGCACGGTTGCCGAGGCACTTTCTCTTGCTCGGAGATCTAAACGGTAGACCCCCCTTCCCTTCTGGAGAGACTACTCGATTAATCCCCAGGGTCAAGTCCTTGCCGACCTGATCGACGAGCTGGAGTGAGGTGTCCTAAATGTGGATGAGTTTACGCATCGCTGCCGAGAATTGCTTCATTTTCCTGTCTCGATCTATCTTTGTGCTTTCCGGATGCTCAGCCTGATTTTCATTGGGGGTTGGTCGATGACGCCCATGGTAGTGATCACTTTTCCATTCAAATATTTTCTGTACCGCTTCCACCCAAGAGGCCGCCACGGTGGTACTTGGCGCGGGCGCGGTTGTCCACATTTCAGGAAATAACTGATTTATCTATCTCAGTCGAGGAGTTTAGGTTGTTAGATGAGGCCGTTCAGTTCATCTGCGCAAACCTCATCACCATGGGCCTAACTACTATTCCTAGAAGTTCTGGCCGTTTTCACGCAGGCCACTCTCATGTTGGTCAGCAGAGTGTGAGAAGGCCCTCAAACAGAAGCGTTATGCCTAAATGCGCTATAAGCGCCGCCAGACCGAGTTCACCCCCGGTGAAAATCGTCGGACTAGGGCTAGATTCCGGTATATTTTGAAGCACGCCCGCCGCTCTTCTTGGCAGGCATACGTTTCTTCACTTAACGAGAAGACTCCTCTAACAGAGGTGCGGAAGCGAGTCAAAAGGATTCGGGGCAGGTTCTCGCAGGACCATGCTTCCCGTTCTCCAGGAGAATGGGAGAGCAATCTCGGACCCCGCGTCCGTGGCAGAATCTTTATGACCGCTTTCTCCGCTTTCTCTAGCCGGAATTTTGCTCGGCCAGCATTTAATGCGCGTCTTGATGTCGCGGAAGGGTCTCTTGTACCCGCGCCATGGATATTCTTCGTTCCTTGACGTTCAGCGTTTGGGGCGCTGATAGGGCTGCTGTCTTACTTTTTCATCGATCCTGTGTTCGTTCGAAGCTCGACTACGGATGTGAGTTTATGCATCAGAAGCTGAGCGTGTATTGCGAAAGTTGGACTCGATCCACCACACCGGCCTTCGCCTAACGACCGGTGCCTTCCGCACTTCCCCCCTTAAGAGCCTACTTGTCGATGCTGGAGAGATGCCACTTGCTTTACGCCTTTCACAGTGCATTATTCGCCTGTACGCTCGAACCTGACGCCTCGATTAGTCGCCAACAGCTCTCACTGTATCAGTAGCTTTTTTTACGGTGCCTATGCCGCCAAGAGACGCCATTCATACCCTTAGCCCTTTGGGTTTGGGGCTAGTAAACTCCTTCGAGAGATAGTTATAGTTCTCGGGCCAGTGTCTCCCTGTTTCTGCTCAGGACGCCACCATGAAGGTTACCATCTTTGGCTATTTGTCACTACGCCTCTGCTCCCAAAGCTTGTACAGCGCCGGGAATATTGCGTTTGACCTTTTTGAAGCACACATTGTGTCACGCTGGAACCGTGCCAGTGTATACGGATGGCTCTATGTTCCACGCTGATGCCACGGTTTTGGCAAACCAGGTGGATGTCGAGATTATCTCCTGCTGGGTTCCTGGATATGTAGGAATTGCAGAGACTGAACGCGCCGATGAGGGCGCCAAATAGTCCGCGAGGAATAGGCGACCGGACTAGCGTTTTACTCTTCCTCACACCGACTACATGGCAGGAATACGGGCAGCTCTCCGGGCTGTTGGAAAAGAAGATGGGACATGGTTGAGGGAAACTTAAAGTTGCGTACCATTGCGCCGCGACTGTTCCCATGGACCTACCCCCAATGCCACGAAGTCTTCATGTTGCTTTCTTTCATTTGCGAATTAGACACACTCGCGGGAGGCACCGGCATTTGATGGAGCGCTCGCCAGCGCCCTACTTTGAAGACTGCTTTTCCCCCCAGACTATTCGTCTCATTCTTGTTGAATATCCCAGTCTGGTTGATCTTCCCGCACGCTACCTGCCCCTGTACCGGAGCGAGCGGGGTCGCTGCCGCTTATCCCTTGTACTCGGGAGGGATTCGTGCACAATGACTTGTGGACTTAATGACTTTTTGGAGGAGGCTTGCCTTCTCCCCTTTATTTTACTAGTTTTTGTTTTTTTGTAGTTTTCTTCGTCGGTCCACGTTCCTGCGCCGAGGGGAGGTGGATACCCCCCCCCCTCCCCTCCCTGACGCCGGAGCTTGCTTCCTATTTGTTGTCCTTTTCTTTTTCCTTCTTTTTATTGTTTTTTTTGGTGGGGGGTTGCTTTGCATATTGTTGTTTTAAAATAGCCTAGTCCTATTCTGTCGTGATTATGGCGACCTATACCCAAGTAGGAAGTCACCAGACGGGCTCTTAAAATTTTAAAAAAATATATAAATAAATAAAATAAAAGCAAAACACAGCTATCTTAAAACCGTTGAGCTTTGGACTTCCGTTGCCACCCCATTTAAAGTTCTTGGCCACACAACATCTAGCAGTAATCTTAAAGCATTCCATCGTTCTAGAAAATTGGTATCGATGCTCCATCCCGCTGATATATTGATGGAAGTGTTCTGCTTGTTCATTAGACACTGCTCCTAATATCTCCTACAAACGTTATGATGTGAACGAATGGAAATGGACTTTAAGAGACAGCCTGCATCCCAGACCATCATAAGATTTTAGATGTCTTTAACGGCATTTTCGAAATACGGTGATATCTAGTTTCCGAAGAAATGTTCACAAAGCCACCCACATGGGCCCCAGGCCTTCAGCTCCAGGTCACCTAGACATATACCGTTTTATCCTCTTGTATTTCCCTGATATGTCAACCGAAGAAGACGCCTTACTCGAGCTTTGTTTCAGGGATCTTTGGAAATTTAATTCCTGCATACTCAAATGGCTTGGCGTTTCTGTCCCCCAATGTTTTCATGAATTGCTTTATTAAACTCAACCCTATTTGAAACCGAGGGAGCAGAACATTTTGTGAAGCGACCATATAATGTGTAGTAGTTGCTCGGCTGCCGCGGAACCATAGAAAACAGTTGTATTTTGCAAAACTAGATTGCATTCCCCAAAACATACTAATGACATTCATGTCTCCACATAATTTTCAATTCTATTTCTGGTATTTTATGGTATCTAGAAGTGTATCGATATTCCCATAACAATTTCATGTCCTATGAATGTCCTATTGGCACAGAGGGTTTATTGTTCCCATTATGCAGCATAACCGACTTTAGGTCCTTTTCGATGAATCAATAAATAACCGCCAGTGAGAAGGATCACAATCCTGTGATAGGCTGTGGAACACTCCATTATCGTTAGAAACAACATAAAGGTTCGTCCCCTGTAAAATATGGAACTTGAGTGTGACTCCTCTCCCCCTCCTGAAATATGTTTGACGCACGTTCTTTTTAAGCAGATATTTTTTTGAGACGAGAAGCTAACAATTCAGCTTTAGCCTTCGAGAGTGCCAAATCTCGGACCAACTCATTTGAATCTGTTTAAGAGAGCCATTTTGGTTCGTCCTCCTAATCAGGTACAAAATCTGCGTTCGTACTTGTTTTTTTCCATACCAGGGCGAGCTTCATCACCCTACTTTTCTTCAAGTCTGCTCCTTTCGATGCCACCCTGAACACACTAAATGCATTGTCCAGTGTCTCTCTAGACCCTCAAAAGGACAGCCAAAGTACAACCGATATATCTCCTTTCTTTTAGTAAGAGTGCGCTATTGAGGTTTGGGGAGAATCAACCACAAACTTAAAATAAGTCAGTATAGTTTTGCACTCCCTTGACATTCCGACCTCGATATTATCACAAATATGCAAATAAACAAAGTCTGCTGACCAAAGTCGCGTGCTCTCACTTATTCTGATTTATGACCTTACGACCTTCAAAACTTTCAATAATTCCCGGACTAACCTTGGGATTACCTTGGCAATTATATCATTCGAAAGAAGATGTAAAACATCATAAGGGTTTCAAATTTCGTTATAATCGGCCGAATAATTATGAAGTTATTGCTAAATAATTCCACGACTAATCTTGGGAGGACTTTGAAAATTAAATCATTCGAAAGAGAATGTAAAACAACATAAGGATTTCAAATTTCATTAGAATTGGCCCAATAGTTACAATGTTATTACCCCCCAAAAAACAAAGCGAGGACCGATCGACCGACATAGTGAGATATAGAGTCGCACGCGACTAAGCACATGTGACTAAAAATACATCAATATAAATGGAGATCATTTATATAGGGATCCAACTGCTGCATAAAGTTATATTACCTTTGACATTCAGACACATCTGTCATCATGGAAACTGGATGTGAAATACGAAAATGGATTGAACTTTCGAAACAATCGCAAAAGATTATATCAAGTGCAGCATAAAATAGGTCAAATTAATTTTATTTGTTGACCAGTGCATATTAGTGTTTTTATTTATTATACCTTTTTATTTATAGTGAATCGTAAAAGTATCAATTGAATTAAGCAAGTAAATTAAATATAAACTTTCTAACATTAAATCTGTCTTAGAGTAGTTGGACACCATATTTTACTCACCAAACGAACAGATCTCTGCACTAAAGTTATAGATAGTAGCGGTCCGGGGTTCAAAATGAAGAGTGTAATCACTTCAATCAAATTAATATATGTACAAATACTTACATCTTATGGATATTCTGTACAATTAAACCCTTAACACTTGCTAAACTGGCAATCATTATTAATGTCAAAGGAATATGACAGAGAAACAATTGAGAGAAAACACAATGTGTTTGCAGTGAGAATGATAATTAGTGAACCACATGGGTTGAATTGTAAGCGAACAATAATAAGCTAGGGAGAATTTTCCCCGACATAATCTACACATAGATGAAACGAATTCGGTTATCCAACCGTACAAAAGAAACGAGGATAGGGAATTATAATCTGAAATTTAGAAGGTAGAAAAATAAACCACTAATTCATAATAAGGCTTATTACTAAAGGACTTGAATATTTTATATTATAGTCCGTATGTCGGAAGGTATTTATATTCTCTGACACCCCTTTATTTATAGTGAATCATAAAGGTATCCATTGATGAAAATGAAACTCCAAGCTCGGCCCTGTTTTATTTGGAGAAGATGCGCATAAGGACTAGCTCACTGCGGAAAGCGATTTCATTCAATTTGTCATCCTTCTTTTAGTTATACTCCAGCCGGGCCTTGGCAATAACTTGCGCTTTGGATTTAGTCGATTTATGGCTTCTGGTGTCTTCTGGGAATGCCGTCAAAGAAGTCTGCCTCGTCAAAATTCATCACGTTGATGTTGCTGATGCTGCTGGCGTTTTCAGACATCTCCCACTGTCCGTATCCACGGTTTTCTCAAAGTCCCTTTTCATGTTGCTCATCTGACTGGCGTTTGTGATGTTCACACCAGGTCAGATGGAACATATGGCGAAAGGCAGCGGCTAGCTGGCAATCGAGTCCTTTGAAGATGGGTCCAACTCTCTTCTGGATTACCTTCAACATCGGGTCCACCAGCTGCTCGCAGTACCCTGGCGCTCGATTCTTCATCTTTTTTCAGGATGAGAGGCAGAGGGGTAAAAATGTACCCGAGGTACGTCCGGCTATCTCAATGTAGGATGACCAAGGCTTTAGCGATATAGACCATGACCTAATTGCACCCATTTAGGAAGGAAACGTTGGCTCGGCCCTACTGAAGTTCTACATCCTCAGGTGCGTCCTGATGTTCTTAAGCATTGACCTTTTCTATCTATTCTATCTATTGTCAGACTATTTCTGACAATAGTCTAGTTTCGTCCGACTAGGCTAGGCAAACAAAGAAATAAAGGAGCAAATTTTACCATTAACGACAAGTTTAGTACTTGCAAAACAGATTAGTGATAGCTTAACACAGCTAGTCTAATCCCCATTTGTCTTTCATTAGTGAGGGCTGCGTTATGACCTAAAACATTTTTGCATAACAATTTTTATTTGTTCAAATAAAAATTTTCCTGTTCATTTCAAACCCCTAAAATAGAATAAGTTTTCAGAACAAAATGCTAGTCTTACTCTATCATTGATTAAATTGAATTAAAATCAAATATGTTTTATTTTTCCAAAGCAGCACAAACTTTCCGGATCGCCTAATATATTCCTCTTTCTCTTAAACTGACTCTGACATTAATTATTTCTAACCTTCTCTTGCAATTAATTTCATATATTTGTAATTCTATGAGTGAAGAAATGTTTAGGTTAATGCAACACATAGTTTCATGTCATCCATATGGTTATATCATGACCCTTATTCGTATTTTATCTGACTCTAGAATCTAAGCCAAAACATTTTAAATAAGTGTATCTAAATGTCTTTCATGACTATCGCCGTAGGAGCAAGGCTCCACAAGACGAAAAATTATAAGGTATCAAGCAATCTAATCCAAGGTGCTCATTACTATAATTATTTTAACTTTTCATTAAGACGAAACATGAGTTGGCTTCCGGAAAACCGAGAACTTAAAACCTTGCGGCCTACGGTGTACCAAAGAGTATAAAAAAATGTAATTTTCCGGCTTCTTCTAATTCATGAGTGAAATTAATTGAGGGTAAAATGTTATTTAGAGCACCAAGAGTCTAAGTTACTAGCCCCCATCGTCCCCCAAAATACTATTTGGTACCGTTATGTAGATGATGTATTTTGTATTTGGCCTATTGAGTGTAACGTAACTAATTTTCTTGGTACCCTAAATAACCTCTTACCCTCAATTAATTTCACTCATGAATTAGAAGAAGCCGGAGAATTATCTTTGGAAGCCACCATGGTACACCGTACGCCGCAAGGTTTTAAGTTCTCGGTTTTCCGGAAGCCAACTCATGTTTCGTTTTATATCCATTTTTATTAGAATCATCCGCAAAAAACTAAAAAATCGGCTTTTATTTCTTTGTATTTGCGTGCTTTTAGAGTATGTGACCCAGAATTTATCGATGAAGAGTTAGAATCAATCAAAATCATTAGTAAAAAGTTAAATTATCCCTCTTATTTTCTAAATGATTCCCTGCGCAGAGCTAAGCAGTCTATGGAAATAAAATTAAACACTCATTTAAGCGAAATAATATTTTAACGCTCCCTTTGAATAAACACTTGTCCCATGTTCCGAAATTATTAAAATATTTTAATGTTAATGTTGTATTCTCTAATAATTCCACGTTAAAAAACTTAGTAATTAAAAGTTTTCCCCCTAATAAAATGGCCTGCATTTATAAAATTCGGTGCAAATCTTGTCTTGGTTTTTACATAGGCCAGACAACAAAAAGCCTAGATGTGAGAATTAAACAACATAAATAGTGTTGTCGAACGGGCAAACTTCAAATGCATTGTTTATTCATCAATCTACTTTGAACCATCAAATAGATTGGTCTAATGCGAAATCCATTATTTTTGTGCCCAATTTTATTAAAAGAAATTTAATGGAATCAGCCATGATCAAATTCTCCAATAAAATTAATTTCAATCTAAGTGATGGTCTATTAAATTAGATAATTGGATCCTAAATAATATTTGTCTGCAATATAAATTTAATTAGTTGAATTGATTTGTATATTGTAGTTCCGCGGATGGGCTATTCATTTGTTCGTCAGTTGGTTTTATTTTTTTCCCATAAACGATTCTCTTTGTTCGTCGGTACGTTTGAATTCTCTGTTGATTAACTGTTTCTCTAGTTCATTGTTCTTCTGCCCCTGATGATGTAAACACGAAAGCGTTTGGCTTTATTCTGTGTATTATTTTCCTTTGGGATATTGCAAGCCTCTTAGATCACGTATTCTTTGGTGATTATTTTTTATTTTTGCATATATATATATATATATATATATATATATATATATATATATATATATATATATATATATATATATATATTTATTTATTTATATATAAAAGGGGCGGTCAATAAGTTTTGCGAATCGGTAAGGCAAAACAGAGGAAGGGGGATGGCTGTTTGTGGGGGGGGTGAAGACAAGTTATGACAAGTCAGGACCTGCAGCCGCACGCTCCTGCCTCGTCTATTTAAAAAGCAGTAGCTGATCGCAGATGGTCAGTCACAAATTTTTCAACAATGGAGAAGTTTGAGGAGCACCGTGCAGTGATTAAATTTTTGACCAAGGAAGGCAAGAATGGAACGCATGGTTGCAGTGAACACCGACACCGCCCCTTCCTATGCAACCATTGCTCGCTGAAATAGGGAGTTCCGCCATGATCGTGAGTCCCTTGAAGATGACCCCCGTTCAGGACGCCCGTCAGACGTGACCAACGAGGACAATGTGGCCCGTGTGGAAAAGATGATACTCGAAAATCGACGGGTGAAGGTCGAAGAAATCGAGCGATAACTTGGAATATCACATGGAAGTTTATCAACATCCTCCACGACAATTTCGCCCCTACCAAGGTCTCTGCCCGTTGGGTCCCTAGAAACCTCACGCCCCATGATCGACTTCAACGTCGTCAAGGTCCACAAAGACAGAGTTGCACAAGCTGCACTGCGCGAGTGTGGATTCGAGGAGCTCAACCATCTCCCCCTACAGTCCAGATCTGGCCCCTAGCAACTACTTTTTATTCCCCTAGCTCAAGGCTGCACTGCGTGGACGCCGATTTGTGGACGATGAAGATGTCCAGCTCGCCGTCCAGGGGTGGATTGAACAGGAGTCGGGAGATTTCTGGTTGTCGGTAATTCGAAGCCTCAGGGACAAGTGGCGCAAGTGGATTGAAGTCGAGGGTAGTTATATTGAAAAATAATAAAACACTTTTCCTCATATCTCGTTTCCTCCGCCCCTCGTGTATATATAAATGAAAAAGCCCAAAATCCCTTCTTTGAGCAACCGAAAGCTAACGGCCCGTGTGGTTGGCGCGCAAACTAGCACACATCCACCCCCAAGCTTAAACGCTTGATATCAGTATGTGTAGAGAAGTGATACACAGAAACAAGAGGTCTGAGGTTCGAGTCCTTGTCGAGCAATGTTTTTCTCTTTGATTTTTTTGGGGGTCACCTCCTGTAGGATCTCTTCTTTCTCGCTCGCTCTCTCTCTCTCTCTCTCTCTCTCTCTCTCTATATATATATATATATATATATATATATATATATATATATATATATATATATATGGGGTCTCAAAAATTTTTGACATTATTTGAGTTGTCCATAACGGAGTAAATTTAATAGACTTAAAAAGTAACATATCAAGTTATATTCTGCAAATTTCCCACGAAAAATCCCGAGATGGTAATTTTATATTCAATTTATTACAAATGTTCAATATGTGCGCCGCTTGTAGCGCGGCACACATCAAGTTGGCAATCGAGTTTCTGCCACACTCGCTGCAGCATGTCGTGTGTAACAATATTCAGAACTTCAGTGATTCTCTTACTTTTTATGAAGTCTTGAGGCGAGGTCCTCAGCGCCTTGATGGTGCACCGCTGCACCCGGTTCTTGAGTCTCCTTTGATGAGGCTGATCTGGCCCGGTATTGAGTCTGAGGTGGTTCTGCAGACAGCTGTGTAGCCCCTCACCGGTGTAACCTCCTTTTGAGCTTGTCCACCGGGCAGCCTGTGGTTCCCCTCACCTCTACTGGGAGCGAGTTGAATATCTGGGGCCCGCTGTGGCTCAGACTGGCTGCCAGTAGGGTCTTAATCCCTGCATGTGCAGTTGTAGGCAGGGCACGTGTGGCCTGTACGGTCGTTGGGTCTTAGTTTGAGGTCGTCGTATCTGGGGTTAGGCACCAGGTTCTCCATAACCTTCCACACATATATGGCACGGTACCTGTCTCTCCGCCTCTGCTGGGAGTACAGGCCTAGGATTTTCAACCCATCCCAGTAGTTTAGGTGCCTCGTACCCTCTATATTTCTGGTGAAGGCCCTCTGAACCACCTCTAGGTCTTGTATGTCTCTCTTTTTGTGAGGTGACCACAGCTGAGTGCAATAGTCTAGAATCGGCTGTACTAGGGCCTTCCATAGGATCAGAATGATGTCCCAATTCCTCGTGTTTAAGGTGTTGAGGATACACTCTGCCATTTGTTTGGCTCTGCTGACTGTTGAGGTCATATGATGTCGGAAGGTGGCTTCGTATCTGAGGAACACCCCAAGGCATTTGGCGTGGTGCTGAGAGATGATGGTTTGGCCTCCTCCCGTATGTAGGCTAGTAGTGTCCTTTAGGTCCTGGTTTGGCCCACATCTTAGGAACTCGAACTTACCCGCGTTGAATGACATGTTGTTGTTTTCTGCCCATGCCAGACCTTTTTGAAGTCTTGTTGTAAGAGGTGGATATCAGTGCGTGGGTGATTTGGTGGCTGAGGTTTGTTTTGTCGGCAAAGGCTGAGACTACCGAAGACTGCACCTCATTATCAATGTCACCCATCAATGCCAGGAAGAGAAGGGGTCCCAGTACGGAGCCTTGTGGCATTCCGAGGACAGGTTAGTGGTCTGATTTGTGTCCCTCGGTGACAACTGCTTGTGTTCTGGATGTGAGGAAGCTGTGTAGCCACATACCCAGCTTACTAGTTATTCCTAGCCCTATGAGTTTGTGGAGGAGGATGCCGTGGTAACTTTATCAAATGCTTTTGCAAAGTCGAGGAAGATGACATCCACATTTACCCCCTCCGCTATACTGTGTAGAAGCCAGTCATAGTGGGCTAGCAGCTTTAAGAGACAGGACCAACCTTTTCGGAAACCGTGTTGGTTGGTGTTGAGACTGTTGTTGGTTTCCAGGAAATGGGTAATTTTGTTTCAGACAATTTTCTCAAATATCTTGATGATGTGGGAGGTGAGGGCTACCGGCCTGTAGTTTTTAGGAAGGCCTTTGTCCCCTCCTTTGTGATTGGAGTGATGGTAGCTTCCTTGCGATCCACAAGAATCGTACCTTTGTTGAACGAGTGGTGCCATAGTTTGTGGAGGGAGTATGAGTGCACATTCCTTCATTTTAGAAGGAGCATGGCTGGAACCCCATCCGGGTCTGCTCCTGCGTTCATTTTCAGTTCCTTTATGGCTTCAATTATGTTGCCCTGTGAAAAGGTAAGGTCGCTGAGAGACAAAGGCTGTGCTGGACCTGGTATCTTGTCCGCTGAGAAGAATGTTTCAGGATCACTGACTTTCATTGCAGCCCTTGGTGTGCTGAATACATCCTCGTATTGTCTCATTAGGAGCCGACATGTTTCCTTGGCACCGTCCACAGTTATGCCTTCTTCGTTCTTCAGTGGATCTACTTGGGTTTTGCTCATTGCATACCTCTTGCATTAGTTGAAGAAGTATTTGGGGTTACTCTTGAAGTTAGATTCAGCTCACTGTTCTTCTTTCTGCCTCTGAAGGTCGTGGGAGGCTTTGAGTTACAGTTCGATGTTCTTGATCTTGGTGGCGAGGCTTTATCTTACTTCTACGTTTCCTGTTGTAGTGAGAAGTTTATTGAGGTGGGTCATTTTTCTCATTAGGGTTCTTCTATCCCTGGGAATGTTGGAGTTCCTCGTGAGCTTCCTTTTGTGGGGGATATGTTAGAGACAGACTGACTGGATGGTGTCGATCAATTTGTTGTACGTGTCATTCACTTCTTTGTCGTCCAACAGAGAGTCCCAGTCGATTTGATCTAGGGACTTTTCCATCCCTCCCCAGTCTGCGTCTTTGTTGTAGAACTTTAACCTACTGATGGGGTTCGGTGCTGGTGTTATCGAGTTTCCCATCTGTACACTTGGGTTTGTGTAGGAAGTATTAATGGTGATTAGGCCATGGTCAGAGAAAATTGTATTCTTTCCCCTTTATTCTAGCACCACACTTGGGATGTTGGTGAAGAATAGGTCAAGTATGTTGTTGATCCTGGTTGAAGTGGTTATGACCTGAGACAGAAGGAATTTGTCGGAGATTTCTAGGAAGGCTTTGGCTTGGACTTGATCCTCCCGTGAGCTCCCCACTTGATGAAGGGGAAGTTCAAGTCCCCCCTCCCCCCTCAGATGATTGTGTCCGGTGTAGGCGTTGGTTGGGCCTCAAACAATTTTGTGATGCATTCCATCGCTTTCATGAAGTTTCCAAGGGAACACTGTGTTGGGCGGTAGCAATTTATCAGTGTTAAATTGCGTTTGGACAGGGGGATTGCGGATACTTCCACAAGACCATCGGAGTAGGCAGTGAGTTCTCTTGTGTCTGGGACAAGGTCGTTTCTTATGTAAGTGACAACACCCCCATGGCTTCTGGTTGCTCTATCCATTCTATGGGGAGTATAGTTATTTATTTCTATCTACGCATCTCTCACCTCCTCTTTTTGGTGAGTTTATGTGAGGGCTATAAACATGTGGTCCTCTACCTTGGCTATATCTGCAATAAAAGGTATTTTAGACTTATTTGACTTGGAGGAGAGGCCTCGGAGGTTGCCCAGGAGGATGTTTTCTAGGCTGCCGCTACTGAGTTTAGCCATGGTGTCATAGGAGACTGGGACCCCAGCTGGTGCTGGAACATTTGTGGAACTTGTGGTTGGTGACCCAACACATGTGTAGCTATGACCGCCGCTTGTGCATCCATAGCCCTCGTCAGTGTGTCCAGGGTTTCTTTCATCCTTGTCATCATGCCTAAAAAAATGTGGGGTATTCTATTGTCATTTGAAGCCAGCTGTTTTGGGGTAATTTTTTGGGCCATCTGTCCCTGAGGGTTCCGGTTCAGCGTTGTTCGTCTTGGAATTGCTGGCGTGGGTGTTTTTGTTTGGTACTAGGCCTGAGCATTTTTGTGCCCTTGACGTGTGTTTTCTTATACCCTGAGTATAGGCATTCACCTTTGTTGATTGATCCTTTGCAGTGTGTAAGGTGAAGTCGTCTGGGGCACCTGTATCCCGACGTACAACCCTTCTCCTGGTCTTCCATGTGGTCGACGAACCTCCAGCATGGCTTAAGGTGCCTGTATCTACAACATCTCCCAAGGTGGCCGTAGGGACATTTTCCGTTTTTGTTTTTGTTTCGGATGCATACCTCCGATACCGCTATTTCCAGGGTAGGGTTCTGTGTTGGTGGAGTGTCAGTAAGTCTAGGCCTAGTTTGTTCCTCACCTTCGGTTTGACTCACACTGTTGGTCTTGAGCCTGGGCCCCAAATTTGGGCTGGGTACAGTCCCGGCAGTCTTGGTTACCTGGAAGTTTTTAAGAGACCCTGAGGGACTGAGGTTTAGGTTCGTGGGTTGGCTTCCCATTCCCAAGTTGAGAGTTCTGTCCTTGGTTGTGGCTCTATGGGTGTCTCTCTGTTGGGATGTTTGATTGTCAACAGAAACTGTTTGTATCACTGTTGGGAGGGTGTTGTGTCTCCAGTAAGACTAGCTGCTATGATTTGGTCATACAGTTTGATGTTCCCTAGGCTTGTACTTCTTTAAAGAGGCAGTCTGTTTTTAAATTTAGTCTCTGTGTTTTACTGAGCCCTCCCCCCCCGTTCCTTTTAGTGCTTATCTGTGGTGAATAATCGCTCCTCCCAATATTTGTCCATGCAGCATAATTCGCACATTGAGTTCCTCCACACATTTAGGAAATGGTGGGATATAGACCACTCCTGTCACATAACCCCACAGAAAGAAATCACACAGTGTCGTCAGGTGAATGTGGGGAACATTTCAATAGCACGTTGTCTCCATTACTAGCAAGCCCGATCCATATTCCTGGCAGATTCTCGTTGAGAAATGTTTGCACTGTTTGTCTCTATTGTGGTGGAGCCCCATCCTATTGAAAAAATAATTGGTATTGTTCATTTGCCTCAAGTTCGTCAAGTAGCCAATTCTGAATCATCTCCAGATAGCCGTCGCCGATCACGTTTCCCTCGAGGAAAAATGAGCCACCCAGATCCCTTTTTGCCGATACAAACAACCTTCATCTGAAAATTCTTATGCCATAATGGTATTTGGTTATTAGTGGGATTGATTTTAGTTAATAAATCAGCCTAGATAGTTATTTGAAAAACATTACCATAAATTTGTTGAATTGGAATGAATAGTCATCTGCTAATATTTAGGCCTAACGACTGACGTCAATTGAATTTAGAAAACTTTGGGCTCGAGGATTGTAAGAAAAACGGACACTAAACAAAATAATGTATTTACAAAATCAACGAATGCACAATGAGAGAATTGAATTAGGAAATATCTAGTGGACGGTTATTACAATTATACGGATGAATGATATAATTAAATTGAGAATTGTTAAGGAATACGTAATGCAATGTATGAAAGTAATGAATTAGAGTAAATGTAAGGTGAAGTGAGGTAAGGTATGGTAAAGTAACTATGATATGGTAACTGTGATGTGGTAAAGTAAGATGTGGTAACTATGATGCGGTAACTATGAATTGGGATCTTTATGCTGAGAATGGCATGAGAAGAGTGAGGAATATTCATGTTCAATGTGGTTAGGCTGAAAGCGTGTTAGTTTGTGTGTTTAACTAAAGTAAGTGTTGCCGAAAAGAATGTATCTTAGCCAATGATTTTTAGATTGCAATTATATATTACAAAATATTTGAGATTTTGGATTGATTATTTATACATAACTAAGTGGAGATTTTACATAAGATTTAATGGAAATTGTAGAGTTTAAATGGGAAAATAAATGGATAATTTTACATTGAATTTAAATGGGAAAATAAATGGATAATTTTACATTGAATTTAAATGGGAAAATAAATGGATAATTTTACATTGAATTTAAAAAGGAAAGTATGCTAATATTTTATAGGAATACCAGAGGGCATTGCTATAACACTCATCCCTTAAGAAAATTACCCCCCTTCTTTATTTAAGACCCACTGTCAGAGTAACGCTGAGGCCTTCTGACAACGCGACCGAAGCGTGTGACAGTGCCATTAGTTAGGCTGCGGGGTCACAGATTCACCGTGGCAGTGCCAGTAGCGCTTGATGAGGCACCGACACGAGAGAAGGTTGATGGAGCGAAAGTGATCCGCTTGTTGGTTCCTTCCGAGATGGCGTTAAGCGGGATGTGGAAGTCTTGAGTCCCGTTGTCCGCTGAGGGAGTGACCAGTGGGGGAGATTTTTACTCCTGATTGACCACTTCTGCCGACTAGGGTTCCTGCAACAAAGGAGGAGGCGGCAGCAAAACGAAAGGTGGAGTTGGAGAGGTAGTAGTTAAAAAGGTGGGGTTTAGGTTGTTTTGGGGGGTTACTCTGTCATAAAGGGGTATAGTAGGAGAAGAATGAGGTGATAGTCGTTCTAGATGAACATTTTCAGTATAAGCGAGTTTCATGGCGTGTTTCCATACACTATGTGAGTGCGAGAGAACTGAAGACGTGTTGTCATAACTGTCTGTGAGTGACGTAATTGCATGTGGCAATAGTTTGTGTGAGTGTTGAATAGATTGATGATGTGCTGTCATAGCACTGTATGAGTGTTGAATGGATTTATGGCGTGTTACCATAGCACTGTATGAGTGCAGAATGAATTGATGGCGTGTTTGCATAGCCCTGTATGAGTGCTGAATGGGTTTATGGCGTGTTGCCATAGCACTGTATGAGTGCTGAATGGGTTTATGGCGTGTTGCCATAGCACTGTATGAGTGCTGAATGGGTTTATGGCGTGTTGCCATAGCACTGTATGAGTGCTGAATGGGTTTATGGCGTGTTGCCATTGCACTGTATGAGTGCCGAATGAATTAATGGCGTGTTGCCATAGCACTGTATAAGTGCTGAATGAAATTATGGCGTGTTGCCATAACAATGTGAGTGCTGATGATTCGGTGGTGTGTTGCCATAGCACTGCATGAGTGCTGAATGAAATGATGGCGTGTTGCCATTGAAGCTGTATGAGTGCTGAATGAATTGGTACGATATGAAGTGAGGGGTGAGTGTGGGAAAAAATGCAAAAGTGAGGACCTACCTGAATAAGTGAAGTGAGGTGCAGGTGGTAGATGTTGACCCGTTAATCCCTTGAATTGTTAGTTTAAAGGATGCGATTGAAGAGTTGAGGCTGAATTTGATGGATTGTGGGGATTGATTTTAGTTAATAAATCAGCCTAGATTGCTATTTGAAAACCATTACCATAAATTTGTTGAATTGGATTGAATAGTCATCTGCTAATATTTAGGCCTAACAACTGACGTGAATTGAATTTAGAAAACTTTGGGCTCGAGGATTGTAAGAAAAACGGACAATAAACAAAATATATATATTTACAAAATCAACGAATGCACAATGAGAGAATTGAACTAGGAAATAACTAGTGAACGGTTATTACAGTTATACGGATGAATGAATTAATTAAATTGAGAATTGTTAAGGAATACGTAATGCAATGTATGGAAGTAATGAAAAGTAGAGAGAATGTAAGGGAAAATGAGGTAAGGTATGGTGAAGTAACTAAAATATGGTAAAGTAATTATGATATGATAACTGTGACGTGGTGAAGTAAGATGTGGTAACTATGAATTGGGATCTTTATAGTGAGAATGGCGCGAGACGAGTGAGGAATATTCATGTTCAATGTGGTTGGGCTGAAAGCATGTTAGTTTGTGTGTTTAACTAAAGTAAGTGTTGCCGAAAAGGATGTATCTTAGCCAATGATTTTTGGATGGCAATTATATTATACAAAATATTTGAGATTTTGGATTGATTACTTATACATAACTAAGTCGAGATTTTACATAAGATTTAATGGAAACTGTAGAATTCAAATGGGAAAATAAATGGATAATTTTACATTGAATTTAAAAAGAAAAGTATGCTAATATTTTATAGGAATGCCATAGGGCATTGCTATACCATGTCCAAATCTCTCTCCCCGTTGGGGATTTTTTACGGAATCTTCTAAAGAATCCACATTGCGCATTCACATTTCACTCAGTTTGGGCATATTTTAATACACAAAACGCCTTTTTTTTGTTGCAGTAAACGGCATGACTAATTCCGAAAGGCAAAATATACGTGAAATTTTAATTATTAAATGTATTGAATTCTAGACAACTGCTAAAAATTGTAACAATTTGTATGAAAATTGTTCACGTTATTAAGTGATGAATTGAACTCAGTATATAAAGGTATAAGAACTTTCAATGTGTTAAACTTAACATGAGCAAAGAGAATGATAAAAGATTAGCTTACCTTGGAAAAAGGACTAATACTGTTTCCAGGGATTTATTATATTTCGTTCCAGAGAATATCTTTGCCGTCTGGAGTAGCTTATTCCTCTTGTTAGTATTTTGAGTAAACTATCTTTAACTTTCTCTTGTAACAATGAATTTATTGAAAAAAGACGTCCAGAACGCCTTTAGTTATGAATACGTGAAAGTTGACCCTTTTGTGAGAACCGAGAGAGCCGACGCTTTTAATTCTGCGTCGAAGCCTTTGTCATGAGTCATGCAATATTAAATTTTAGTGAAAAAACTATCCCCTGGTTAACATAAAAGTTTATCCAAGCAAATTATCACTCTCTAGAAAAATTAATGAATATTTTATATTTAAATTAATGATTGAAATATATAGAATAATGACAATGACATCAAACATAAATTATTATGAAGGAACAAAGTCGTTGTCAGATGCTTAGACTTGTTTTTACGCTTTTATTTACCTCGCTTCATGCTACATTCAAATTATCTTTCATTGTCTCTTTTAGTTCTTTAATCTCCCTTTCTATTTTATATATATATTTTTTTTTAACAACAATCCCACATATCATCTTACCATCTTAAATTTCACCCAACCATCCATTATTAATTTAGCAGATTCACTAAGCATCTAAATAATTACTTTATTTTTTCAAGATTTTACATGCATTTCATTTATAAAAATAATAACTCTTTTAAAATTTACCCCCGCCTAATATTTGGGAGTTAATTATTATTCATTATCGTAATCGTGTGTATTGCGATGACGCCTTTGTTAATAGTGCTCGTTTGAGCTTGAAGGAATTGTTTTGTTTGTTCTTTGCTTGCGGTGTTTTCCCATCTAAATTCGATTTTGTGTTCTCCGAAGCTGTTTTAAAAAATAAGTAAATTTCAGGAACGAGAGATAGAGAGAGACTGCTGGAACCCATCTTCACTTCATTCCACGTAATTGTTTTATTTTTGTGTAGAATTATAGGACAGATAGAATGGCTTAGGTCCTTTTAAAGATTTTCCAATGATATACCTGTACTTTCTCATACCTGCTTAAGATTCCAAGATTAATATGTATTTTAACTGCTAGCGTAGGGGTAATATAGAAAAAAATCACAATTCATACATTGGTAGTCTTTGAGTTTAGCTCCTGGTACATCTTGTGACAGAGGAACAAAGGGGAGCAGAAACGGCAAAGGACTGGGGCAGAGATCAATTAATAGAGCAGCAGCAAAAACACAATAGTGATGTGTGTAAAGGGTGCAGGGAAAAAGTGAAAAATGGCGGAAGCAGGCATTTTATGTGAGGATTGAGAGTGTTGGTACCATGCGGGGTGTGAAAGGGTTAAATATGTAGATTAGCGGCCCGGGCGGAAAAAAATTTGTGTGTAAATATTATCGTTCACTCGTGTCGGAATATTCATGCGCCTTTGAGTCCTTTTCAAATTATTATTCTATAAACAATTAGGATTATATACTGGGGGGCTGTGCCCCCCAGACCCCACCCCAATTTAATGAAACTCCGGATCATCGTAGTGTAGTCCCCCCATTGTGTTTACCCCCATATGAGCCGTCAACTTAAATGTACTCCAAAAACGTGAAATATTTTGGAACACAGACAAAATAGTACGTCCCATCGTTCGCGCTGATAATCTACATATTTACTGTGAAAGGGTTTCAAATGAGGAGATGAAGGTACTTTGTAAAGTAAACACCTCACTGAGCTGGTTCTGCAGAAGCTGTAGGGGTAATGTGAAATTTATGAGGAAAGAAAATTGGGAAATGAAGCAACAGATAAAAAGATTAGAAGAGGAGATGGAAGCCTGGAAAGAGAGTCTGATGTCTTTAGAGGATAAAATAAAAAAATTCAAAGAAGAGATTACAGAGAGAGGGGAGGTACAAATCAATGAAGCCAGTAGTATAAATATAAGAGAATTAAAAGGAGAACTGATAAAATATGTGATAGAAGAATTTAGGGAAGAGGAGGATAAGAAAGCCAGGAAAAGTAATCTGCTGATATATGGGATGAAGGAATCTGAGAAGGAGAGAGAAAAAGAGGATAAGGAGGCCACAAATACATTATTCAAAGAGGAGGTGGGTATAGGAAAGAATGTGGAAATAAAGCAGGCAATAAGGTTAAGAAAGAGAAGAGAGGGATTAAATGAACAGGATAGTCCTAGACCACTTCCAGTTAAGCTAGAAGAGAGGGAGGAAAAATTTTGGATATTGAAAATGCGAGAAAACTTAGTATGTCAGGTAAGTTGGAAATAAGGAATATAAAGATAGCAGCAGATCTGACAAAGAAGGAAAGAGAACAACTGAGGTTAAAAAAAGAAGAGGGAGAAAGGGGATGCTTTATAAAGGGAGGAAGACTAATAAGGGGAGAAACTTTTAAAATCTCCAAGGGAAAGAGGAAGCATAGGGATAAAAAGTAAAGAGTCAGAGAGTGTCAAGATATGGTTGCTGAATGTACAAACATTAACAAAGCAGTTGTCAGAATTGAATAGTGAATTAGAAGACAATATAATAATGTGCCTAACAGAGACAAACCAAAGAGGAGAAAACTACAATATGAAGATGGAATAGACAGAGTTACAAGTTATAAAGAGGAGGAGGACTGGCTACTATAAGTAAAGAGAGCCGTAATATTGCATACTGCAAACAAGCAACAACAGATAGGAATATATTGGATGTAGTAATGAAGGTAAGAGAGGAAGAGGTGAGACTGATCTTGGTATACATGCTTTCAAGAAATAATGAGCAAAATAAAAGGATATAAAAGGAATTATTAAGAATTATAGGCAAGAAAACAAGACCATTGATAATGTTAGGGGATTTTAATGCACACTTGGGATTCTTGGGGGATCAAGAGATTAACAAGAATGGGGAAATAGTAATGACCTTACTGGAGAAGGGAGACCGTTTTCCTAGTTAATGCCGCAGAAGCATGCGAAGGGACCTACACATGGGCAAGAAGAAAGAGAAGAAGTGTGATTGACTTTGTAATGACAAACAAAGAAGGTTCTAACGTGATAGAAAAAATGAAAATAGATAAGGAAGGAGAAATTATAGATTTCTCAGATCACAATTTGATTATATGTGAGACCAAGAGAGAGAGAAAAGGAAAGATAGATACAAAGGAAAGGCTGTATTATACCAAGGAGGCAAAGAAAGTACAAAGATATGTGGAAGGAAGTATAAGAGTAAATAGAGTAGAAAATATAGACACTTTTGACTTAATTGTAGAGGATTGTGCTAAAAAAGAACTACAAAGGAAGATAAAGATAAAAACAGTAGAGGGAGGAGGCAAGAACCATCATGGTTCACTAGAGAAATAGAGACGGAGATAAAAAGGAGAAGGCAACTGAACAAGATACATAGGAGGACAGAGACAGGAAAAAATAAGGAAAGAGCATTCCAAGAGTATACAAAACAGAAGAATAAAGTTAAAAAGAGGTTAAAGAAAAGATAAGCAATCATGAGAAAAATTTGACAAAGCAGATTAAAGAGCAAAAAAATAGCAGGGACCTGGGAATACATAAACCAACTAAGGGAACAGGAGAGAAAAGTAAAGAATATAGAGATATACAGAAAAAGAGAAGAGAAAGCAAAACATAACATAGCATAATTTCACAGATGACAAAAGCCACAGGATTTTGTCAGATCATGCAAAATCTGAGAAGCTAAGCAGAGAGGCAGGAATAGAAAGGATAAAAGACTTTTGGGGGGAAGAATATACAAGAATCAAGAGAACAAAATAGGAACAGTATGGGCAGAAGAAAGAGAGAGTATGAACAGGAAATGAAAAAACCAAACTGTTAAGAAAGATATGAGAGGAGAGTATAGATTCCCATGGTACTTGAGAGAGCATGGATGCAGGGATAATGGTAAATGAGGAAATAATATACAATTATAGAATAGAGGAGAAATGGAAAGTGACGATAACAAAAATGATTCCTAAGAAAATAAACCAACGGAGGAAGAATTGAGGCCTATTGTACCTGGTAATTGTTCAGGCAAAATATTTATGAATATTTTAAAGGAGAAAATTGAAGAACACATCATGGTAAATGAGGAGAAGAAGGAGGTCCAGGCCGGGTTTACAAGAGGGGGCAGAGTAGAGGACAACTTAGTAATTCTGCAATATTGTATAGAAGAAACATACAAGAAAAAAGAAAGCCTGATAGTAACATCATTAGATTTTAGCAAAGCATATGACTCAATAAAAAGGGAAAAGGTAATAGAAGCATTAATGAAATATAAAGTGAATGAAAGGATAATAGATATGATAAGCAAATTATACACAGGAGACAAAACAATTATGGAAATAGGTGATGAAGATAGGATTGAATTTGAAGTCTCAAGTGGCATAAAAAGGGATGCTCAGCCTCTACTGTACTATTTAAACTAATAACATATTTAATATTAGAAGAAGTGGAAGAATGCAATGTAGGTTTTGAAAATGAGAAGTTCAAGTTGAGAATGCTTTACTTTGCAGATGATGGATTAATTCTGAGCAGGAACATAGAGGAGGTAGAACAGAACATTAAAAATATGGGCTAAAGATAAACTTAAGCAAGAGCAAAAATATTCTATTTAACATAAAAGAAAATGAACAACCAGAAGAAATTGGTGGGGTAGGGGTAGTGACAGAAATAAAATACCTGGGAGTGGTAATTAATAAAGGAAGAAATTTTTTCAGGAGACAAATGGAAGTAATGAAAGAAAGGCGATTAGAATGGCAAATAATGCATACTCAGTAATAAAAAAGAGCTGTAACAAACTGATGGTAAGGAAGGCCTTCTGGAAGGCAGTGGCATTGCCAGGAATATTATATGGAGGAAAGGTGGTTGGATTTAGTAAAAAAAAATAGAAGAGCTCCAGAAAATTGAGAACAGAGCATACAAAGTGATTTTAGGGGCAGGGCAGGGATATGTGGTTGAGGTTTTAGGAGGAGAGATAGGGGCAACATCAATGGTAGCAAGAGTGATGAAGGGAAAGCTTACATATTACAGAAGCATAGTAACAGAGAATGAACAAGTTAGAAATGAACTGCTGAGAAGAATACTTGAGGACATGAGAGAAAAAGGATATTTTGGTTTGATGAATGAAGTAGAAAAATATAAAACAAATTAAAACTGAGGGAAGCACAGGTAGTAAAAATGAGTGAAGATAAGATGAGGAGGGAAGTGAAAAAATGGGATACAGAAGAGTGGAGAAGAGCATTGCAAAAGAAAAACAGTGTAAGGATATATCGTATGAATAAGAAGGATATTGAAGAAGAGAGATGGTACGATAATACATACAGAGCAATCCTCATGTATAAGGCAAGGACTAACACACTGAAATTAAATGATAGAAGAAGATTTAGTGGTGGGGTGTGAAGTGTGTGGATCAGACATGGAAAATCTGCAGCACTTCATTGTAAATTGTGAAGGTTATGAGCTGGAGAGGCAGGGGCTAAGAGTACTGCAGAGACCACATGAGGAGGATGAAGAGCGAATGTTGGGAAAATTCTTATTTGAAAAAGATGAAGTGAAAATGGAGAGAAACAAAGAAATTTTGGAAAAAATGATAATGAAAAGGAAAATACTTACAGCTAGAAGATAAGAAAAGCTGAAAAGGGCAGCTCTTACAAAAGCAATCCCGAAACAGCATTCAATTCAAGTCATGGCTGGATACAAGTCCTAGCTTATTTTGGGCTATTTTTCCTAGCTACTTTTTCTGAGCCAAAATCTATGTGGACGAAGTTCATGGCTGTTTCCAATTATTTACTGGGTAAACATGGAAATTGGCGGCGTGCCCGAAAAAGTATATTTTTTTTAAGGGAAGTTTCCTTTATCCGTGCATGCATATTCATGCCCGTTTGAGTCCTAGTTCAAATATACCTGGCACCATTTTTATAAAAAAATGCCCCAAAATAACCAACCTAAAAATGCTGTTTACTTTATAGCGGTGGGTATACTTCTGAAATACCGGTGAGAAAGCATGGAATTTTTGCAGAAGATGGCGGTTGTGAGATAGGTGTCAAACTGGTTGTTTTTTTTGTCCATATTTCGGGACTTTGAGAAAAAAGCTGATTTTTCAAAATAATGGCGATTGCTTAAGTCATACTTAGTTTTTGTACATCTAAATTCATAATTATTTTTAATCTCTAATACCCAACCACAAACTTGACAATCAATTTTAATTTTAAGCAAATTATGATCGTCCAAAAGGTAAATATGTAGATTAGCGGCTCAGCCAAAAAAGTGGATTTTTGTGTGTTTATACGTTTGAGTCCTATTCAAAATATAGCGATGCCATTTTTTTTTGTTAAAAAATGCCCAAAACTAAACAAACGAAAAATGCTGTTTACTTACACCATTTTTTATTAAATCATTCACTTCTGTAAACATTAGAACATTACTCTATAAATAATTAGGATTATATACTGGGGGGCTGTGCCCCCAGACTCCTTCCCCAATTAATTGAAACTCAGGATCATCGTAGGGTGGTCCCCCATTGTGTTTACCCCCACATGAGCTGTACCCTTAAATTTACTCCCAAAACGTGAAACATTTTGGAACACAGACAAAATAGTACGTCCCATTGTTCGAGCCGCCAATCTACATATTTACCTTCCAAAAATGTTAATAACTTTTCTCAATCTAAAAATAAAGCAGAAAGTTTGATAATAGATAAAGGGCAAATTGCACATAATGAAGCCATGTTAAAACTGAATTTGCTGCCTAAAAGTTGTCTCTACTCCAGCCCAAAGGCTCCATAAAAACTAGTTCCTTTAAACGATCTAACTAAGTATATTTAAATGGGCAAATGTTGCGAGTATGGGCAGATGCGATTCTAGGTAATTTTGAGGGTTGGCTCGTTGTTGGAGATGGCTCGTCGGGGGAATGGGCCTATGATGATCCTGAGATTTCAATCATTTTGGGGGGGTCTGGGGGGGGGGCTTAGATCCATTGTATATAATCAAAAATCGTAATAAACTTTGTCCCCAACAATGAGCCGACCCTCAAAATTAAACTATTGTTTCTTACACTATTTTAATTGTTGGTAGATATGTACTCATGTCATATGGGTGGGTAGTACCATATTCACGATAAACCAAAACATAACCATGATAATGTTCTTGATGGAGAGGCATGAACTCGCCAATATAAGATTGATCACACCTAAAGACCCAATTTCTGTTGATTGTAAGTTCTGCCTTACAAGTAGGCCACTCGCGTTTAGATTTTAAAAGGCCATGGGAGTTTAAATACCAATGAGTTTGCCGGAAAAGTAACGTCATTTTTTTTGTACAGAATTTGAGAATTTGTGTTTCTTGCACTACACATATATAGTAATAAAAACATTAATACTGAATGAATCCTTTTGGAATAAGAATCAAAATGGTCCTAAAAAAACATTTTTAAAAAATCAAATAAGAGAAATCAATATGGAGGCAAAAAAAATAAATTTTTAGTCAGAGTTAAGAAGTCAGGCTTTGTTAACAACCCCAAAATATGGATTTATCAAGCATTAAACAATTGGAAATTAAGTAAAAAGTTATTAAAAAGACTAAATAGTATCAGGCATAGAGTAAGTAGGATATATAGAAAAGAAATAAGGAAAAAAACATAGAAGATAAAAAAACCCTACTTTTGATCATTATATAAAAAGCACAAAAAGCATTGAAACAAATAGAGCTTTCTGATTGGTCATTGACGGAACTGAATACAGATCTGTGATTGGCCAGTAGGATAGCAGAAGAGATTAAAATTTTTTAATGTCAGAATAGGTCAAATTTTCCAGTCCACTACATTCCTGGTCCACCCGCACTGAACTGACTCCAGTAGTGCATCTGTGTTCCATAGGCAAGAAGAGTATTCTAGTAGAGGATGAATGTGTGATGTGTATAACACTATAAATGATGGGTCTCTATTCACAGTAGACCTGAGTATGTTGCAGGAAAGTCCTCCAGTTTTGTGAACAATATTTAGTATGTGATGATGGAATTTTAATGGTGTTAATTAGTACTCCTAAATCTTTAGCAGCGTCCTTCATTGGGATAGGAGAGTTATTTAAGTAGTAAGTACCTGAGAGGTTAAGTCTATCCCAAGATATGGCTTCCTAACAAATCGGAGTAATACACATTTCTCACTATTCATAGTTAGACCCCAGGACTTAGAAACACTGGTTAATGTGTTAATGTCAGTCTGACAATCATTTACGTCATTGAGTATACTTTGGTTGTCCTTTACATTTATCTTTACATACAGTTTGAGGTGATCTGCAAATTTTTTGTTGGAGTGGCCATTGTGGGTTAAATAGTTCACATGCATCAGGAAAAGTAATGGTCCGAGGAGAGAACCCTGAGGAACTCCACTCAAAACATCCCTAGTGTTGCTTTGGTGGTGGTTTACTACAATAGACATTTTACAATTAAATAAGAAATTTTTTATCCATTCAAGTGGGACTGTGGGACTGAAAGAAGGATAAATTAGGAGCTTGTAAAGTTTGTGCACTTAGTAATGAGTATAAGATACTAAAAATAGAGATAGAAGAAATAATAAATGAATTCATTAATCTGATGTGTGTATACAGAAAAGATTTAGAAATGACAAATAAAGAAAATGCAGAACTATATATAGATATGGAAAGTATAGAGGAAGATAATTGGAAACATAAAAGAAAAATTGAAAGAAGTGAAACAAGTAACAAAAAGGTGAAAGTGAGAACACAGTCCATACATAAAATTAAAAATGAATGGAAGATAGTAAGATGTATCAAAAAAGAAAAGAAAAACTTATAAGAGAAAGAAAAAGTCTATTAGACAGACTAGAGGGAAAGAAAATAAGGTTATCAAGCATATTTGAAGGTATAGCTAATATAGAAACAAGTGGTAAAATGGATTTAAGTAGCACTGATAAAGTAAATATAAAAAGGTCAATCCCAAGATCGAGAGATTACCATGAAATCAAAACAATATACGAAATATACAATGACAAAGAAGGAAAAAAATAGAAAAACTGAATATTCAAATAGATGATATAGCTAAAACACCCCCACCTGAAAGACAAGAGGTCAACAGAAGTAGTCAAGAATTAGAAAATGATTAATTTATTATAGATAAAAGAGCTGTATTACTTATAGGGAATAGTACAGTACAAGGACAAAATAAAGAATTTGTAGATAAATACCACAAGCATAGAAAAAGAATAAGCCTACCGGAACCGGGCAGGTTGATTCATTCTCATGTTTGACCGTGTAAGGGGCGCAGCGATTTACCATCCTGGCCCCCATGCTGATAGGATAGAGCACCCTATCCAACCCCAGCTTAGCCTCTTCTCCTTCCTTCAAAACACTTGTGTTTTCACCCGGTTTCCTCACTTTTCATACAACCTCTCCCACAACTTTCTATGGTCAGCCTCTAATTTCACAGGGTAGATGCTGACCTTCTTCTCAGCCAACTGTCCCGGATTGGGGCTGAGGGGGGAGGGGACAACGTTCCCTAACCCCTGAGCTCCGGTTTGAGATGGTGTTTTTTTAACAACCTGCTTCATCCCCACCCATACCTTCCTCATATCCCTTTTCTTTTTCTCTTCACACACTATCAATTTTACACTGTGCCCAAGGTGGAGCCGCCATGCTGAAGGGCTGCCAGGTCACCAGGCGGGAGGGGTGGCCTTAAATGGCATACCCCTTGCAGAGCGGGTTACTGTGAGGTGTGATGAGCTTATACATCCCGTAAGAAAAAGAAGGTCACCATGCCCAATGATGAATCTAATGAAATAATCCCCTTAATTTCCCCGCATCCACCGCCGGAGCCGCCCTCAGGCAGCTCCACAGAAGAAATGGAGGTCCCCCCTTCCTGTGCTCTTGCAGGGGACCATCCAAATATCTCTAACCAGAGAGGAGGCTTACTCCTCCGTATAGCGAACCCCCATAGGGGGGAAGAGGAAAGCCAGGCCCCATCAGTTGCTTCCCTCAAAAGACCTGCTAGCGAGAATATTGAACCATGCTGGGGTCAAGGCCTGTGATGTCTGGGGGGGGGGGGATGACCAAATGGAGGCCCCCACTGAGATAGACATGGTCCTTGAGGCAACACAGCCTCAGACGGTAGGGCCTTCCATGGGAGCGAATTTGGGCTCAGCGCCAAGCACCAAACCAGAGTCTGCCCCTATGCAAGGTCATCCTCAAACGGCTAGTACAAGGAGGGTAGGGATCTCCTCCGACTGGTGCCCCTGCGACTGCCAGGACCTTCTCCATCTTGGAGAAGGACCTTGCTGAGGCTGGTCCATCTGGCCTGGGGGCTCCTGCCGGCAGAGGGGAGAAGCAGGTTCATTCCCTAAATAGAAAAAAAAACAGAAAAAGACTAAAAACACTTGGGGCTACTCTCCATCTGCTGGGACAGATGGGTCTGCTGCCACTTCAGTAAGCGACCAAGCCAAGATTGGCACATCTGGCCCCTCTGCGTCCCCCCCCAGGTGTGGAGCCCCTGACTAAGACCAAAAGTGCTAGTGTGCAGAGTGGAGCTTCAATTACATCAGGGCCCCTCATTCAGAGATTACCCAGCATTTTTGAGCCCACTGGCTTCAAACGCTTCCTTGTTATTCGCTCCACTGATGGCACCATGTTGTCCAATCAG
Organism: Ceratothoa steindachneri; assembly: GCA_963969495.1. NCBI lineage: Eukaryota > Metazoa > Arthropoda > Malacostraca > Isopoda > Cymothoidae > Ceratothoa > Ceratothoa steindachneri. The sequence continues at coordinate 48,420,128 of OZ018333.1, read as the reverse complement.
AGGAGAGCTTTAGCTAGGGTAATTAATTGGTAGAGAGCCGAATGTGACCCGTTTCTCAGATGGGAGCCTTCTGGCGAATCCGACGGATCCCTCTAAAGGCGGCCAAGATAAGTGCTCTTCGGACACTTGATGGCACCCTGGTGAGTGTGATGCTGCACTCTACCATGAACCTTGTGAAAGGATTAGTTTATGTGAGGGAACTCGTTGACTACATAGAGGACATCACCTTAGAGCTGGCCGACCATGGGGCGGCCAAGGTCGAACGTGTGATGAGAAAACAGGGAGGGGCCTCGAGACCCAGTCCAAATTGTGTGTGGCCAAGTGTGTCACCTGAAGTATGCGTAAATTGCTCCAAGGTGGCACACAATAAGTCCAAATCGTGTGTGGCCATGTGTGTCAATTGCGGAGAGCCACAACCCGCTTCTTTGAAGCAATGTGGTGCATATCTCCTTGGGAAAGAAATCCTGGCCATTCAGGCCCAGGATCGACTCTCATTACGCGAGGCTAAGGACTTGGTCCTGGCGCACCCGACTCTGCCTGGGATGTCTTATGCCTCTATGGTTAGAAAGACGCCCTCTGCTCCTGTTTGGAAGAATGGAACAAAATCAGTCCAAGCACCCGTAGAAAGGCATTCAAAGTGCCTGCAAGCTGTAATTGACAATGAGGGTTATGCAACAGTGCAACCAAGTAATAAACCATGTTTATAGGAATGTGTCATAAACTTTTGTATTGTCACATTTCACTCTTGTCCTTATAAAGTTTTTCTTGTTTCCATTTATTTATATTGTATTTAGTACCTACATAAAGTTTAATGTACATTAATTAAAATAATGTAAATTTGCATTTTTAAGTGTTAGTAAATTTTGGCAGCCCAATATATATATATATATATATATATATATATATATATATATATATATATATATATATATATATATATATATATATATATATATATATATATATATATATATATTCTCAAACATTCGATACCGGTGGCAGACCATCAACTGGTGGATGTGTGGTGACCATAATAACCAGTCAGGGGAGAGAGGACAAAGTAAATATTAGCCCTTTCTGGTCACTTATGTAGCCATGTTTTATTAACTCCAAATTAGTAATTAACTTGTGGAAAATTGTAATTCCCATTTGTTTGAGTGAGAAATCTTGTGTACAAGGAACATTAGTTGCATAAAAGGGTTAATTAAAAGTGTATAGAAAGTCCTCTAGTATTGACCACTAATTTGTACCCTTCAGGACAAAATTCTCTTGGTTTATTCATTATATTTTGTTACTGATCTTGGTCTTTTGACAGATTTTTTTGAGGAATGGTGCGTGGAAGAGGGAGGGGAGGCATGATGCCTCGCCCCATGGGTCCAGGACCACATTTTGGACCAAAAATGAAGCAATTTGTTCCTCGTCTCCCATTTGACATGGTTCTGTGTGAATCTGCCTTCCCTCGTGTCAAACCTGTATCTGATGAATCAAACTTCACACAGGTCAGTAATAAGAGGTAGGGGCAAATTTGGGCCCTTGTTCTTGGCGTCTTGTTAGATATCTGGGCTGAGTTCAAAATGAGTGTGTTGTACAATATTAGGGAACTCATTCCGCAAGGCTAAGGACTTGGTCCTGGCGCGCCCAGCTCTGCCTGGGACATCTTATTCCTCAATGGTTAGAAAGACACCCTCTGCTCCTGGCCCATCCAGGCCAATGAGCAAGGTTGTTTCTGTGCCCATTCGGAGCCCTTCTGCGGCTCATACTCAACCCAGGCGATCCCCTGATAAAGCTGGCGGGACAAAGGGTTCACACCTAGCCCCGGCTAAAACCAGGGGTCTCCCCCCCTTTCTCCCAGCATGACCGTTTCCCGTAAGGCGAAACGGCCACGTGCCTCCACCGAGTCATTAGACTCACAGGAGGCAACACCCCTGAAGTTGGTCGCCAAGCCATCTTCTGGGGTTCCTAAATCTGGCCCCGAAAGGAGGCCAGCAACAAAGGAGCTTTGGCTCCTTTGCCCATGCCTGCAACGCCCACCTAAGGTTTTGAGGTGGAGGGAGGAAAAGACTCGCATGGCGAGCCTAACCTTCCCTAATAAGTCGATGACCTCCATGTTAGTGATCACTTTCCAATTCAAATATCATTTTCAGGGCAATAGCTGCCTGTGACAACGCCTTCAGCGCATTGTCCGGCCAACGGCGCCCGGGGTTCTGCCTCCAGGAAGCGTACCGCCATCCCCTTGAGAGTCTTCTGTTGGAAGAGGCCCCCCGCATCTCCTCCAAGCTAGGCCTGGAGGGCATATTCCTTCAGTGGATTTGCCGTGGACTCCGGGTCAACTGGGAGGAGCTGCGGAGGCTCGTCTCGTCCCGTTAGCTATTTTTCTGCAGGAGACCATGCTAGGTGCGTGTCCCCTGCCCACCCTCCCGGGGTATAAGGGTTTTGCGACTCCACCAATACGAGATGGGGGGCCGAGCCTGGAGATGCGTGGTTTACACCTGGCATGATGTCTCTGTTCTTCTTTTCACTATAGATACCTCATTTCAGGCAGTGGCTGTGCAGCTTCACCTCGATAGGAGGTATACTATTATTGCTGTGTACATTCCACCATCAGCTGACTTCCAAGCGGGGGACTTCCGCTGCGTTGTGGCGCGGTTGCCGAGACCCTTTCTATTGCTTGGAGATCTGAATGGCAGATTACTCAATAAATCCCAGGGGACAAGTCCTTGCTGATCTGATTGTAGAGCTTGAGATAGGTCTTAAATGTGGATGAGTTTACGCATCACTGCCCGATAACCACTTCATTTTCTTGCCTTGATCTATCTCTGTGCTCTTCGGATGCACAGCCTGATTTTTATTGGGGGGGTGGTCGATGACCTCCATGTTAGTGATCACTTTCCAATTCAAATATCATTTTCAGGGCAATAGCTTGGCACGGTGGCCTGCATTTCAGGAAATGACTGAATTCTCTATCTCAGTCGAGGAGTTTAGGTTGGTAGATGAGGCCGTTGAGTTCTTCTCCGGCAACCTCATCGCCCCGGGCCTGACTACTATTCCCAGAACGTCTGGCTGTTTTGCACGCCGACCACTCCTGTGGTGTTCGGCCGAGTGTGGAACGTCCCTCAAACAGAAGCATTATGCCTATATGCGCTATAAGCGCCGCCTGAACGATTTCACTGTCGCTGAATTTCGTCAGGCTAGTGCTAGGTTCCGGTATATTTCAAAGAACGCCCGCCGCTCTTCTTGGCGGGCATACGTGTCTTTACTTAACGGGAAAGACCCCTCTAGCAGAGGTGTGGAAGTGAGTCAAAAGGATTTAGGGCAAGTTCTTGCAGGATCCCCTCCCATTCTCCAGGAGAATGGGACCGTAATTTCGGACCCCTCATCCGTGGCGGAATCCTTCGTGACTGCTTTCTCCGCATTCTCTAGGCGGGAAGCTGCTCCGCCAGCATTCAATGCACGTTGTCATGTCTCAGAAGGCTGCCAACTTGACTTTACCTCCAGAGACAGAGAACCCTTCAATGACAGATTTACTGTGAGTGAGTTGCGTTCCGCTCCTGCTTCTTGCGCGGACACCGCCCATGGTCCGGACGATGTCCCGTACGCCATGCTTTGACACCTGTGTGAGCGATGCATGGCCTTTCTGTTAGATTTGTTCAACAGGATCTGGGTGGAAGCTCTCCTTCCAGCTACTGTGCTCGCCTTTCGCAAACCGGGGAGAAATCACTATTCCGGCCGGTTTCCGCCCAATCTCTCTAACCTCTTGCTTGTGCAAGTTGATGGAAAAATTCGTAAATGTTAGATTAGCCTTTTTCCTGGACAGCGTCAGCCATCCGTCTTTTGCACAGTGCGGCTTCCACAAGTTCCACTCCACGTCAGATGCTCTGCTCCAACTGGAAAATGCTGTCTGCGAGGCCTTCCTTTGTAGACAGCACTGTGCCATAGTATTTTTCGATCTGGAAAAGGCCTATGATACTGCATGGCGATACAGTATCATGGAGACTCTCCACACGTTGGGGGCGAGGGGACGCCTCCCAATGTTTATATCTGAATTTTTGAGAGGTCGTCGATTCCGCATACTGGTGGGATGGAGGTGGGGCTCTCGGGCCAAATGGAGCAGGAAGAGGGTGTTCCAGATGGAAGTGTCCTCAGTGTTGCACTCTTTGCCCTGGGCATCAACTGCACCACCTCGGTGCTGCTGGATGTTCTCACTACGCTTTATGTGGATGACTTTTCGATCTCTTTTGGCGCGGTCCAGATGCCAACTCTGGAGCATCGACTCCAACAAGCATTGAACCCTGTCTCTCGCTATGCCAAAGCTCACAGGTTTCGTTTTTCTTTGGCCAACACTTAAGGTGGTGCATTTCTGCCACCATCCACAGCTCCACCCCGAACCAGATTTGCTTCTTAATGGGGTGCACCTGGATGTGGTTGAGTCGCACCGTTTCCTTGGTCTTGTATTCGACTGACGCCTCACCTGGGAGGCTCATATTCGCAGCCTTAGGATTTTGTACCTGCACCATGGATATTCTCCGTTCCCTGACAATCAGCGCTTGGTGCTGATACCGGCTACTGCCTTACTTTTTAATCGATCCTTTGTTCGTCTGCAGCTGATTGTGTATTGCGGAAGGTGGACTTGATCCACCACACTGGCCTTCACCTGGCAACCGCTGCTTTCTGCACTTCCCCCATTGAAAGCCTACTTGTCGATGCTGGGGAGATGTCACTCGCTCTACTCCATGTACAGTGCATTATTCACCCATATGCGTGCATGCCCATCCCCCCCATCCTCAGTCGCCAACAGCTCTCACTGCATCTGCAGCTGATTTAGACGGTGCCTATGCCGCCATGAGACGCCAGTCATACCCTAAGCTAGATATAGCTCTCGGGTCGGTGGCATCTGTGGTTCTTCCCAGGCTGCCACCCTGGAGGGTACCACATTTGGCTATTATGCCCAAGTAGGCAGTCGCCAGATAGGCTCCTAAAATAAAAAAAAAAAAAAAAAAAATGGCCCTAGCTTAGCCTCTTCTCCTTCCTTCAGTCAGCCTGTGTTTCTCCCCTATAACCTCTCCCACAATTTCTCTGGTCAGCCTCTATTTTCACACATTAGGTGCTGACCTCAGCCAACTATCACTGATCGGGGCTGGGAAAATGTTCCTAACCCCTGAGCTCTGGTTTGAGATGGTGAGTATTTAACAACCTGCTTCATCCTCATCCACACCTTCCTCACTTCCTTTTCCTTTCTCTTTTCAATTTCTATCCATTTTACACCCTCCCCAAGGTTGAGCCACCATGATGAAGGGCTGCCAGGTCACCAGGTGGGAGGGGTGGCAGCAACTGGCTCTGTCAGCCCTGTACTCGCCCCTTGCAGAGCAGGCTACTGCAAGGGGAGATTAGTATATGCATCCCGCATAATGAATTGGGTCACCATGCCCAATGATGAAAAAACAAAAAATCTGCCCTTAATTTCCACTCATCCACCGTTGGAGTCGCCCTTGCTTTCTCAGGGGAACCTCCAAAACTTTGACTGAAGAGGAGGCTTACTCCTCTCCATTGCCTACGGGTGCAGGGGTCTCACCATCACCCCCTTTTTTGGAGTAGTGACCCCATCTTACTACTGGCAGCCCCACCTTTAGTGTTTCAGGGGACTGCCAAGAAAGCCAACAGGCAGCCCATAACTGGCTGCTCCACGTTGAAGTGGCTCGGTAGGGCAAACCCCCTTAAGAGGGAGAGGGAAGACAGGGCCCATCGGCCCCTTCCCTCGAAAGACCTGCTGGCTCAAATATTGAATTTATCAGGGGTGAAGGCATGTGCCCCCCCCACAACTAACCCGACTAGAGACACCGCTCCCAATGAGACCCGTGATGTCCTGGGGTGGGGGGCACATGGTCTTTGAGGCAACCCAGCCCCAGATGGTTGGACCTTCCATGGGGGCGAATTTGGGCTAAGCGCTAAGCACTGAACCCAAGTACGCACCTTTGCAAAGTCCTCCGACTGATGCCCCTGCAACCGCAGAGAAAGAAGCGGCTTCATTACCCCTTTCCCTCCCCCCCAAAAAAAACAACAAGAAAAGGACTCAGGGCTTCTCTCCATCAACCTAGCCAAGATTGGCATATTTCTGTGCCCATTCAGAACCCTTCTGGTGACACAAAGGGTCCAGACCCATCCCCGGCTAAAACCAAGGCTCACCTCCCTTCCCCAGCATGACATTTTTCCATAAGGGCAAACGGCCACACACCTCCACCAAGTCTTTAGACTCACAAGAAGCAACATCCATGAAGTTTGCCACCAGGTCATCTTCTGGGGTTCCTAAAGCTGCCCCCTGAAAGGACACCACTAAAGGAGGTTCTGCTTTCCCTTGCCCACACCCAGTGGTAAGATGGGTAGCTCAGAGACTGTGGGTACTACAAAGGAGGGACCACTGCCTCCGAAGTATCCCCACTCGCTTAAGGTTTTGAGGCGGAGAGAGAGGAAAAGACTCACATGGTGAGTGCATCTGGGAAGTGTCTGGCCATTCCTGTGAGGGTCTTCTTGAAAAGGGCTGCCATATCTCCTCTGAGCTAGGCCTGGAGGGCATATTCCTTCACTGGAATTGCCACAGACTCTGGGCCAACTGGGAGGAGTTGCGGAGGCTCCTCTCCTCTTGTTCCCCGTTAGCTATCTTTTTGCATGAGACCATGCCCCCTGCTCACCCTCCCAGGGTATAGCTGTTTTGTGACCCCACCACCATGGGATTGGGGCTGGGCAGGAAGATGTGCAATTTACATCTGGCGTTATGTCTCTGTTATTCCCTTCACTTTAGATATCTCCTTTTAGGCAGTAGCTGTGCAGCTGCACCTGGATAGGAGGTATACTGTTATTTCCGCGTACCTTCCACCATCAGCCGACTACAATGCGGTGGACTTCCACATATTGTGTCCTGGTTGCCAAGGCCTTCCACCATCAGCCGACTACGATGCGGTGGACTTCCACCATATTGTGTCCTGGTTGCCAAGGCCCTTTCTCTTACTCAGAGATCTGAACAGTAGACGCCCCCTCTGGGCAGATTACTCAATTAATCCCAGGGGTTAAATCTTTGCCAACTTGATCGGCGAACTTGAGATGGGTGCCCAGAATTTACAGATCACTGCCCGAGAACCGCTTCATTTTCCTGCCTCAATCTATCTTTGATTAGAGGGTGGTCAATCACCTCCATGGTACTGATCACTTTTCCATTCAAATATCATTTTCTCTATCTCAGTTGAGTTTAGGTCGGTAGATGAGGCTGTTGAGTTCTCTGGCAACCTCATTGCCGCGGGCCTAGCTACTATTCCTAGAAGGTCTGGCCATTTTGCACACTGACCACTCCTGTGGTGGTCAGTTCAATGTGAGATGGCCCTCAAGCAGAAGTGTTCTGCCTACATGCACTACAAGCGCCATCTGGATGATTTCATTGTCTGTGAATTCCGTCGTGGCAGGGCTAGGTTCCAGTATATTTCAAGCACGCATGCCGCTCTTCTTGCTGGGTATACATGTCTTCACTTAACAGGAAAGAACCCTCTGGCAGAGGTGTGGAAGCGAGTAAAAAGGATTCAGGGCAAGTTCTTTCAGGAACCCCCCTCATGTTCTCCAGGGGAATGGGACCGCAATCTGGGACCCTGTGTCTGTGATGCATTCTCTAGCTGTTATGCCGCTCTGCCAGCATTCAATGTACTCATGATATCGTGTAAGGATGCCGACTGGACTTTACCTCCAGAGGCAGAGAACCCTTCAGTGCCAGGTTTACTGTGAGTGAGTTGCATTCTGCTCTTGCTTTGTGCATGGACACTGCCCATGGTCTGTATGATGTCCTGTATGCCATTCTTTGAACACTGGGTGAGCAAGGCATGGCCTTTCTGTTAAATTTGTTAAACAGGATCTAAGTAGAGGGTCTCCTCCCAGATTCTTGGCAGATTGCTACTGTTCTCACTTTTCAAAAACTGGGGAGAGATCACGCTACACTGGCCAGTTTCCGCCCAATCTCTCTAACCTCTTGCATGTGCAAGTTGATGGAGAAATTCATAAATGTTAGATTAGCCTTTTTTATGGACAGCGGAGGCCATCTCTCTTCTGCATAGTGCAGCCTCTGCAAGTTCCACTCCACGTCAGATACTTTACTCCTACTGGAAAATGCCGTCTGCGAGGCCTTCCTTCGTAGATAACACTATGTCATGATACAGCATGGGGATACAGTATCATGGAGACTCTCAACACAATGTGCGCGAGGGAACACACCCCAATCTTTATATCTGAATTTTTGCGAGATCGTTGATTTTGCATATGGGTGGAGGAGCCGTCTCCGGCCCAATGGAGTAAGAAGAGGTTGTCCCGCAGGGAAGTGTCCTTAGTGTCACACTCTTTGCCCTGAGCATCAACGGCATCACCTCGGTGCTGCTGGAAGATGTTCTTGCTACACTCTACGTGGATGACCTTTCGATCTCTTTTGGCGGGGCCCAGATGCCAACAGGCATTGAACCGTGTCCCTCGCTAGGCCGAAGTGCACAGGTCTCGGTTTTCCTTGGCAAAGACTAAGGTGGTGCATTTCTGCCACCATCCATGGCTCCACCCAGACCCAGACTTGTTTCTTAATGGGGTACGCCTGGAAGTGGTTGAATTGCACCGTTTCCTTGGTCTTGTATTTCACCGACACCTCACCTGGGAGGTTCATATTCACAGCCTTAGGGTCTCTTGTACCTGTGACATGGATATTCTTCGTTCCGTGACTTTCAACGCTTGGGGCGCTGATAGGGCTACTGCCTTACATTTTTACCGATCCTTTGTTCGTTTTAAGCTCCACTATGGATGCAAGTTTTATGCATTCGCAGCTAAGCTGTTATTGCTGAAGGTGGATTCGATCCACCACACTGGCCTTCACCTGGCAACCAGTGCCTTCCACACTTTTCCTATTGAGAGCCTACTTGTTGATGCTGGTGAGATGGCACTCATTCTACATCATGCACAGTGCATAATTCACCCTTATGCATGAGCCTGATGCCTCCCTCAGTCAACAACAGCTTTCACTGCATCTGCAGCTGATCTCGATGATGCCTATGCCGCCGAGAGACGCCAGTCATACCCGAAGCCCTCTGGGTTTAGGGCTAGGAAACTTCTTTGAGAGCTAGGTATAGCTGTTGGGCCGGTGATGCCCTTGGTTCTGCCCAGGACACCACCCTGGAGGGTACCACATTTGGCTATTTGTTGTCCAGACTGCTCCCATAGCTTCTACAGTGCCAGCAGTATTGTGTTCGACCTTTTTGAGCACATCTCATGTTATGCTGGAACTGTTCCAGTGTATGTGGATGACTCCAAGTCCCAAGAGGGGATCAGTTTCCACTCTGTATCCCCTGTGTTTGAAGTCAGCGGTGCTCTACCAGGCATCGTGTCTGTCTTCATGGCTGAGCTGGTGGCAATACACAGTTTTGGCAAGCTGGGTGGATGTTGAGATTATCTTCTGCTGGGTTCCTGGACATGTAGGAATTGCAGGGAGTGAGGCTGCCAAAGAGTCCATGAGGACTCTGCCACTGGACCAGCATTTTGTTCTCCCTCACCCTGACTACATTGCAGGAATACGGGCAGCTCCCCGGGCTGCTTGGCAAAGAAGATAGGAGACAGAGTCTAGGGTAACTTAAAGTTGTGTGCCATTGCGCCGCAACTGTTCCCATGGACCTACCCCCCAATGCTGCCAATGCTTCAGGTTGCTTTCTGTCATCTCTGAATTGGACACACTCACAGGATGGAGCGCTCGCCTGCACCCTACTGTGAAGACTGCGTTGTCCCCCAGACTGTTTGCCACATTCTTGTTGAATGTCCCAGTCTGGGCGATCTTCGCGCACATTACCTGTCCCGGTACCAGGATGGGTGGGATCACTACCGCCTGTCCCTTGTACTCAAGATGAGTATGTGCACATTGACTGGTTGACTTATTGACTTTTTGGAGGAGGCTGGCCTTCTCCCCTTTATTTAACTTTTTTCTGTTGTTTTTGTAAGTTGCACATTCTTGCACCGGGGGGGAGACGGTCTTCCCCCCCGATGCTGGAGCTTGCTTCATGCCTCTTACCTTCTTCCTTTTTTTTATTGTTGGTTTTTCATATTTCATGTTGCTATTTTAAATTAGCCTAGTACTAGGCTGTGGTGGTGAGTACAGCGACTTATGCCCTAGTAGTCAGATGGGCTCTTAAATTTTTTTTTAGAAAATCCAAATTCCATCATTTTTTCTCATGGCATTGATGCATATCATTGTCTAGATTCTAGGCCTGACAGATTATGATGCTATTGCTTCTATATTTTGTTCACAAAATGAAATAAAATCAGGCAAGCTTCAGGCTTTCTTTTTCTCACCCCATGTACCATCATTGCAGGAGCCACACTGTCAATAAGCCATTGAAAATTAAGTAGAACCAGTCTGAATTCTTATCCCATGTCTTCTGAGCTGGAGTGGAGCAATGCAAACTCTTGCAATTTAGCATTCACAAACACACCCTTCCTTGTCTTGTTTTCTTAACAAAATGCCAGAAGCACCATAATTTATTTGTGGTCCTTGTGTTGTCTTGTCAAACCCAGTAGCGGTTTGACAGGGAGATTTAAATATATTATAATCTCCTAGGGAGATTATATTAAAAGATGTTCAGAGATGGTGCGCTGTCTCCAGCTAAGATGTTAAGATGGGTGCTTCCTGGTATAAAAACACTCATCTGAAGGAAACGGTATATGGAGAAGGGGTGAAGATCTGAGGTTGCTTCACTTCTGCGGCCGGGGGGATTTCATGTACTTGCATCGCCAACCTTGTGATCTCAGTTTGGTCAATGATGATGAAGGCTATGTTGCACACATCACCAGAATAGGATCCATAGCATCATAATCCTTAGGCTTAAAGACTGAGTGATGGGGGGGGGGGGCATTGTTTGCAATGTATCAATGCATATAGAAAGAGATGGACTGTCTCCCATTCTTGGGTTGGTCTAATATATTGATTGGATCATACAACAGAACACTTTCAAACTTCAGCTTTTTTATCCATTTCACTTGTGTGTTGGGGGTTAATTTAGTCACCTTTCACATCTCCCATTTGACAGGTCCTAATCTTACTCCATTATGTGTGTAGCTGGTGTAAATCAAGGGTTGCCACTTTCAGTAAGGAAAAGAGACAAAAATGAGTAGAAAGAAATGGAATGAGGACCCTGAAAGCACTTGGCTTGTCCTTAAATTTGCCAGCATGACTGAAGTATACAATGATCTGCCTTAATGTGTAGTTAATGCTAGTAATAATCACAATGACAGGTTGGTGCTTTGCAGGCTCTACTAAAGCGCAATGCAGATCTGTCTCCTACGCCTGCTGAGCAGGCAGCAGTTCTCAACTTGGTCACCAAGATCCAGGGTGTCATGGACAATCTCATTGTTGATCCGGGCAACTTTGATGCCTGCGTGAGTACTCAAGGGTGTTGTGGCTTTAAAACCCCTGAATTTCTTTCATTTGGTAGGATAATGCCTTGATGCCCTCTCATGCCATGCAGTGGTGAGGCATCATTGCTTACACCACTATGTGCCTCGTCTCATTTGTGAGGGTCCCATTCATTTTTTTCCCACCATTTTTAACCCAGAAGTTTTCCTCGGGTTAATTATGGCAGTATAATTTCTTGAAGGAAAACTGGGTTAAAAATGAGGGAAAACCAATGTGGGTCATTTCTGCCAAGAAATTTAAGCAAGAAGGTTGGTATACTAACTGATGAGATTGAGTAAGGTGAAAAATATGGAAGGTCCATTTCCCAAATGCAAGCTTTTCCAGTTGCCCCCAAAGTTTAATGGGGGGGGGGGGGTCCAACTTGAGTGGATCCCCTGAGTATAAAGGGAGGCTAGGGTGGGAAGAGAAAAGCAGTCAGATAAGGAGCATCACTCGAAGTGAACTTTGAATGGTGGAACTCGTCCAGGAATAAGCTTGAACACTTGAGCTCCTATTCATATGCACGAACCGTCCCACTCCCTACTAGTTGTCGTAATTTAATATCTAAGGGAGGGATCGAGTCCCCTTTCTGGATAAGGCTCTGACAGGGGCCTCAAGGGGGTCGATGTTATAGTCACCACCTCAGAGAGATCAAGGACTATGGGTTTCCAGCCCCGGCTCATTTAAGAGCCTTTTATTCTTTACTGGAGATGTACAGTTTATCATAGGATCCCAACATGGGTATCTCCAATGTATGGTAGTTGCCAGGAAATCCACCTAAATTGGGACTGTATCCTGGGACTTACCACACTCGATGTGGTGGCTTAACTTGGCTGTAATCGGAAGAGGTGGTTCTTCTCAGCTAGGATGTAGTTGAACTCAGAGCCAAGGCGCCCTGTTTAGGTCATCCTTAATGAAGGCGAGTTTCCTTCAAAGGGTATTGTCAGTGTTTTTTGTTGTTGTTTTTTAACCTCTGTATTTCTGTGTACTTCTAGCTATATTGGCTGTAGTGGTGGCAATGTCCTTGTTGATTATTGCCAGGGAGGGGCCTCGTGGGTTTTTTTATGTTAATGCATAAAGGAAATCAAGGTGAGTTCAAGCTCTGTTCAAACTTGTGGAGGTTCAGGATATTTCATTCTAACCCTGGTTCATAGTTGTTTGCATTTCTTCCCTAGTTTAGGGTGGGGGTGTCACTCATCCCCATCTTGGCTCCAGTTTGGGTGGTGGTTTTTAACATGGCTGCCTCCCCCCCCCTTCCCAAATCCCTCTTTCTTTACCTTGTATATCTTTTCATGCAGCTTAGGTTTTCCCTCCCACCCCCACCACCTGCAGTTAACACTCCTAGTCCCCCCACCCCAGTTTTCCCCAATGTTTGTGGGAAGATTTGCCTCTTTATCTTCCACACCCTTTCACTTTTTTCACAGATCTTCTCTTTGATTTTTGCTCTAAGTCCTCCACTTGTCCCTCCTATTTGTTGACCCCCCTTTTCATGTCTGTCCTTTCCCTAGCTTCTCCCTTGAGCGATGTCCTCGCAAGATTACTTCACCTTTCCAGTTAATGATCTTAAATGCATTCCCTTTTCCCCTCCTCAGCAAATTGAGGAGGTGCGTCAGGTGGGGTCCTACAAGAAGGGGACAATGCTGACGGGGCACAACGTGGCTGACATTGTGGTTATCCTTAAGACACTGCCAACCAAGGAGGCCGTTGACGCCCTCGGCAGGAAGGTCTGCGACGATCTTCGCGCGCTGGAGCCTCACGAAGGTAGGAGCTTAGCCTCTTCTTCTTTCTGACACCCTGTCCTCTTACCTTACTTCCTCACTTTGCATACAATCTCTACTACAACTTTCTCTGGTCAGCCTCTAATTTCACAGAGTAGATGCCGACCAGCTTTTTCTCATCCAACCATCCCAAATCCAGGCGGAGGGGGGAGAGGACAAGGCCCCCTCACCCCTGAGCTCTGGTTTTGGGAGGTGAGTTTTTAACAACGTGCTTAACCTCCACCCTCACACTCATCACACTGCCTTTATCTCTTCTTTTCACAGTCTATCGACTTTACCTAAGGTGGAGTCCTAATCCGATGGGCTGCCAGGTCACTATTTGAGATGCCCCTCAAACGAAGCGTTATGCCTACATGCGCTATAAGCGCCGCCCGAACGACTTCACTGTCTGTGAATTTCGTCAGGTTAGGGCTAGGTTCCGGTATATTTCGAAACACGCCCGCCGCTCTTCTTGGTGGGCATACGTATCTTCATTTAACGGGAACACCCTTCTAGCAGAGGTGTGGAAGCGAGTCAAAAGGCTTGGCCTTTCTGTTAGATTTGTTCAAGAGGATCTGGGCAGAGGGTATCTTACCAGATTCCTGGCGAATCGATACTGTGCTCGCTTTTCGCAAACCGAGGAGAGATCACTCTACTCCGGCCGGTGTCCGCCCAATCTCTCTAACCTCTTGCGTGTGGAACTTGAAGAAATTGGTAAATGTTAGATTAGCCTTTTTTTCTGGACAGCGGAGGCCATTTGTCCGCAGCACAGTGCCTCTTCTGCAAGTTCCACTCCACGTCGAATGCTCTGCTCCGACTGGAAAATGCTGTCTGCGAGGCCATCCTTCATAGGCAGCACTACGTCTAGGTGTTTTTCGATCTGGAGAAGGACTATGATACCGCATGGCGATACGGTATCATGGAGACTCTCCATACGATGGAGACGAGGGGACGCCTCCCAATCTTTATATCTGAATTTTTGCGGGATCGTCGATTCCGCGTACGGGTGGGGGGAGCCCTTTCCGGCCCAAAGGAGCGGGAAGAGGGTGTCCCGCAGGGAAGTGTCCTCAGTGTCACACTCTTTGCCCTGAGCATCAACGGCATCACCTCTGTGCTGCCAGAAGATGTTCTCGCTACGCTCTACGTGGACGACCTTTCGATCTCTTTTGGCGCGGCTCAGATGCCGACTCTGGAGCGTCGACTCCAACAGGCATTGAACCGCGTCTCTCGCTATGCCGAAGCGCACAGGTTTCGGTTTTCTTTGGCCAACACTAAGGTGGTGCACTTCTGCTGCCATCCACTGTTCCACCCTGACCCAGACTTATTTCCCAATGGGGTACACATGGAAGTGGTGGACTCAGACCGTTTCCTTGGTCTTGTATTTGACTGACGCCTACCTGGGAGGTTCATATTCGCAGCCTTTAGGTCTCTTATACCCGCGCCATGGATATTGTTCGTTCCGTGACGTTCAGCACTTAGGCTGCTGATAGGGCTACTGCTTTACTTTTTTATCGATCCTTTGTTCATTCGAAGCTCGACTACGGATGCGAGTTTTATGCATCCGCAGCCGAGCGTGTATTGGGGAAGGTGGACTCGATCCACCACACCGGCCTTCGCCTGGCGACCTTCCGCATTTCCTCCATTAAGAGCCTACTTGTCGATGCTGGGAGATGTCACCCGCTCTGCGCCGTGTACAGTGTATTATTCGCCTGTACGCGCGAACCCGGCGCATCCCCCCAATCGTCAACAGCTCTCACTGCATCCGCAACTGATCTCTACGGTGCCTATGCCGCTGAGAAACGCCAGTGAGGCTAAGCCCTTTGGGTTTATGGCTAGGAAACTCCTTCGAGTGCTAGGTATAGCTCTCGAGTCGGTGGCGCCCCTGGTTCTGCCCAGGCCTCACCCTGGAAGATACTACCTTTGACTACTTGTCGCCACGCCTCTGCTCCCAAAGCTTCTACATGGCCTGGAATATTTTGTTAGACCTTTTTGGAGCACACTTCATCTCACGCCGGAACCGTGCCAGTGTATACTGATGGCTCCTAGTCCCAAGAGGGGCGGTTTCCACGCCCTATCCCCTCTGGTTGAATTTGCTAGGCTGGTTGCAATACACCGCTCGGTATTGGAGATAACGCGACGTGCCCGGTTCGGTGACTGGATTGTGATTTATAGCGATTCACAAAGCCTCCTGAGTGCTCTTGGGCCATTGGTATCTCCGCATCCTCTGGTTCGTGATATCCGTGACGCCAGGGTTTTGGCGAGCCGGGCGGATGTCGAGATTATCTTCTGCTGGGTTCCTCGACATGTAAGAATTGCGGGGAATGAGGGCGACAAAGAGTCCGCGAGGACTGTGCTACCAGACCAGCGTTTCGCTCTTTCTTACATGGCAGGAACACGGGCAGCTTGTCAAACATGATGTCTGACGGTTGAGGGTATCTTAAAGCTGCGTGCCATTGCGCTGCGACTGTTCCCATGGGGCACACTCGCGGGACGCACCGTTATTTGATGGAACGCTCGCCTAGCCATACTCTGAAGACTGCGTTGTCCCCCAGACTGTTCGGCACATTCTTGTTGAATGTCCCAGTGTGGGTGATCTCCGCGACGTTTCCGGTACCGGGACGGGCGCGGGGTCGATAGTTTATACTCATGGCGGGTTCGTGCACATTGACTTTTTGGATGAGGCTGGCCTCCTTCACTCTATTTGATTGTTTTTGTTAGTCGCATGTTCCTGCGCTGGGGAAAGACGGGCCTATCCCCGACGCCTGACCCCGCTTCCTTGTTGCCTTTTGGTTTTTCTTTTCTTTCTTATCATTATTTAATTTTGATACAGCCTAGTAGTCAGCTCTGGTGAGTACGGCGACTTACGCCCCAAGTGGGCAGTCGCCAGATGGGCTCCTAAATAGAAAGAAAAAAAATCACTAAGGTAAGGGGTGGGGGGGGCTGCTTCCCCGCCCAAAGATGGAGGTCTTTTTTTTGTGTGTATTGTGTTTGTTTGTTCGTTTTGCTGATGTTCCTGCCCCCTGTGGTGGGCGTTTTGTGCCACACAGTGCTGGTGCTGACGATGCTGCCCAATGACCGCGGCTTCGAGATCAGCAACAGCGAGTCCACAGTTCGCGTCCTGGTTACGACCATCCACCAGAACCTGCGGAAGCTCGACCCGGAGCTCCACCTCGACCAGAAGATCCTCCAGTCCCACCTCGCCGCCATCAGACACAGGTGAGAGAGAGAGAGAGTCGGACCTCCCCTCCCATTTACCAGGCTCTTCGTCTTAAATGAAGGAAGCGAGTTGGCTTTGATGCGTGCAGACCAGACTTTACATAGACTGGTTGAAGATTAATTTCATTAGAGAGATGGCACGCCCTCGGTGCGTGCCCTCCCGACCCCCATGCCTGTAGATGGATTTGCTCCAACTCATTTCTTTGCAAATCTCTCGTCTGACTAACATTCCTGTGGGGGATGCCATCGTTGGATCCGCTTTAATTAAAAAAAAAAGCAAATCCCTTTTATTGCTCTCTCCTTCCATGGATCTGGGACTCGAAGGGGTTTCTAACTGGGGGTCATTTCTCCCCGCAGCCGCTGGTTCGAGGAGAATGCACACCACTCCACGATCAAGGTTTTGATTCGTATCCTTCGGGATTTACGATCGCGATTCGACGGGTTCGAGCCGCTCTCTCCCTGGATGCTGGATCTGCTGGTGAGTCTCGGGGTGGCAACCTCCATTTTATTTAACTCTTGTGTTGGTCGCAGGCTCCCGTGCCGGAGTGTGCTTCATTTTCCCTAATTTGCTTCGTTTTTTTTTTAAATCTTCTCTTGCATTAGGCTAGAAGATAATTAGTGCGGCTTGTGCCCTTGTAGGCAGTCTCCGGATGAGCGCAAAATAGGTCCCACTGTAGACCATAATGATCAGTATGACGAGCCTTTTTCCGACACACTCTTAGCGAGTTCCCTTCTCTCCTCTTTGGCCAGCAGCTAATTTTGCAGGCTTGTCTCCGACCAGCTTTCGTCCACTCAGCTTGGACCAGAAGGGTGGAGATGGTTCATTCTCTCCTCTTGGCGAGGCTGCCATACCCCCGACGCTCGAGCACACTTCCTTCTTGTTCCTTTTTTTTGCTTATCTTTTTCTTAGCCTTTGTTTTTGTTTTTAGATGTTTATACTTGTTTTTAATCTAGCCTAGTATTAAACTATAGTTTGATTATGGCTACTTTTTCCCCCAGCAGGCAGTCGCCAGATTGGTTCTTAAATTTTTTTTATTTTAATCTCCCTCTTGGCTCCATTGGATGGGATGGGTTTTTGATATTCCTGTTCCCTTTCCATGCCCGGCTTGATTATGGAAACCATGCCCCAGCTGTGGGTTTGTGGATTGTCTCTCCCTCCCCCCTGTCCATAATGCGTGTAGGTGGCTGTGCAGCCATCTTCCACACATTTTTACCGACTCTATCTTCTCCCCCTTTTTGCAGATCTCTTATATACATTCTGAGGTTTACGCCCTCGCTGAATTTTGCTTTAATTTGGGGGGGAGGAAGGAGTGAGGAGGTAGTTTTGATGCCAACCATCGATCTTAGAACCTAGGAAAGCAAGGCGCCCATTCAGCATTATGGACCGGCTTCATGTTGCTTTCTGTCGTCCGAATTGGACGCACTCGCGGGACGCACCGCCATTTGATGGAGCGCTCGCCAGCGCCCTACTGTGAAGATTGCGTTGTCCCCCAGACTGTTCAGCACATTCTTGTTGAATGTCCCATTCTGGACGATCTTCACGCACGTTACGCGGGACGAGCGGGGTTGCTACCCCTTGTCTCTTGTACTCGGGACGGGCTCGTGCACACTGACTTGTGGACTTAATGGCCAGCCTCCACTTTATTTGACTTTGGGTAGGCGGGCCAACCCCGGAGCGCGCTTCCTTCTTGCCTTTTTGCTTTGTTTTTGTTTTTAACCTTTGTAATTATTTGTTATTTGCATGTATTTTTTTTTTGGGGGGGGGGTTAATAGGTTGGGTCGAGTACGACGACTTATGTCCAAGTAGACAGTCATGAGATGTGCTGGTAAAATAAAAAAACAAAAACAAAACAGCATCAGGGGTGTTTTTGGATATGGATACCTCCCAGAGGTTTCTGCGGTGATAAATTTGCTAGGTGTGTGTGTGAACACTGGTGGACTTCTTGACTTTTGGGAGGGAGGCCGGCCTTCTCCCTTTCATTTAACTAGGTTTAGTTGTTTTTGTTATTTTGTTATTGCTTCCTAATTGTTATTTCTTTTTATTGTTGTTTTCTGTTCAAATTTTTTAAAGTAGCCTAGAACTAGGCTGTTTGTGTACGGCGACTTATGCCTAAGTGGTCAGTCGCCAGATAGCCCCTAAAAAAAAGGACCAAAAATGCTGTCTCGGCTCTCTTTTTGGCAATGGCAGTGCAGCTACACTGGAATATAAGATTTATTGTTCCTTCAGTGTATTTCCCACCATCGGCGGACTTAATCCACGTTGCCTCACAGTTGCTGAGGCATTTTTTCTTCCATAGGGATTTGAACGGTAGGCACACCCTCTGGGGGGACGACACTATCAATTCCATACCATCTATCTAAGTCTGATTTAAGAGCTGAAGATCAGCCTCCTAAGTGTGGAAGAATTTTCGCATGTCATTGTCCAAGAACCACTTCTTTTTCTTGCCTCAATCTATGATTGTACTTGGATAGAAGCTTAATTTCGGGTGGATGGTGGTCAATGACCTTCATAGTACTTGCTTTTCCATCCTAATCACTCTACTTGCCCTCTGCTGCCTGAGAAACCACATCGGTGAGGAAGAGAGTCAAAACGAATCGGAGCAAGTTCTCGCGGATACGGCGTCTGTGGTAGAGTCCTTTACGATTGCATTCTCTTGCCTGGTTCCTGCTCCGCCGGCATTTAAAGCACGTTGTGGGCTCACTGAAAGCCGCCGATGGACTTCACATCCAGAGGCTCCTCCCAGGTTCCTGGAGAATGAATACTGTGCATTTTTTGTAAGCCAGGCAAATATCCCGGCTGGTT
The DNA here is from genome assembly GCA_963969495.1 of Ceratothoa steindachneri. Classification (NCBI taxonomy): domain Eukaryota; kingdom Metazoa; phylum Arthropoda; class Malacostraca; order Isopoda; family Cymothoidae; genus Ceratothoa; species Ceratothoa steindachneri. Next base: position 48,400,906 of record OZ018333.1, on the reverse strand, counting down.
CCCCCCCCCCCCCATATTTCGAACTTCCTGCCGGTGCAAGTTGAAGAAAGTTTAGTCAAATTCCTGGACAGTCGAGGCCACCCGTCTCCTGCACAGTACGGCTTTCGTAAGTTCCACTCTCATGTCAGATTCTCTGCACCGGCTGGAAAATGCTATCTGCGATTCCTTACCGCGCAGTTAGCACTTTGCCATGCTGTTTTTTGATCTGGAGAAGTCCTACGAAACTTCAAGTCAATTCGGTATCGTGGAGACCCTCCCACCTCCACCCTGGACTTTTTCTTAAATGCTGCTTGCCTGGATGTGGTACAGTCATACTATATCCTTATTCTTGTTTTGGACCGATGCCTCACCTTGGAGGTGTATATTCACAGCCTTAGTTCTCGTGTCTGCGCCATGGGCATTCGGTGCTGATAGAGCTACTTCCTTACTTTATACAGCTCCAAGCTCTACTGTCGATTCCAGTTCACGCCCGCAGCAATGTGTGATGAACCACACCGGTCTCCGTTTGGCGACTGATGTCTTTCCCACATTTCCTTTGGAGGGTCTACTTGTTGATTCCTGGGAGATACTTTAAGACTTGCATTGTGCGTTTGTATGTGCGAGCCCAGTGTCTCGCTCAGTTGCCAATGGCTCTCATTTTATCCGTCGCCGATCTTGAGGGTGGCCTTGCTGCCGTCAGACGCCATTCATACCCTTTGAGTTTAGGGGTATGAATGGAGTTGCAACTTTACTTTTTCCCGTCGACTTACCCCCACAATGCCTCGGTGTTATTGTTATTTTCTGTTGTCTCTGATTCGGACACACTTGATTGAGACAGCGGCACCACATAAAGAAGTCACAAAGAATCTCGACGCTCTAAAAGCATTAGCGGACATCACTTTTGGACACCAGGAATTTATCCACTCTTGTCAATTGCAGCCACCAGCTTTGCACCCCGGACTGTCCACAACCAATGCAGACAGCCCTTACACTACAAAACAAAGCACTCAACCTTATTGTACACAATGCCCCTCCCCCCACCTCCGGGTGAGGAGTCATGGTTTTCCTAATCACTGGTTGAGGTCAACAACATACCCAAACATACCCCCACCCTCCCTCTCTGCAATGAGGGCTAGCCACCAGTGCATTTGGGTTCACAGGACATGGCCATTCTGATCTTTATGTGAATTTCCTCATTCATTCGGAGGTTCTGACCCAAGAACGAGAGACGAACATAAGCATGGTAGTCATGATGTTTGGTTTCAACCACAAGGGTGGTATTTTTACTACTCTTCCTTCCGCCAGGCCCATTACGCCATCATGAACAACCCGAGCCGCCAGGCGCTGGCCATCAATTCTGCCTTCAGGCGGTGCCTCCAGCTCCTCGCTTCCGGCCTCTTCCTTCCGGGCTCTGCTGGTAAGTACCCTTGGGGCGTCTTCCCCGCTAATCTTGTCCGAATGGGAACTCCTTGGAAGGTGCCACGGCTCTTTCTCGATGTTATTACTCAAAACTAAGAAGCGAAAACCAGAGGGCATAACCCCCTCGAGTGTTGGGGTTGGGAGGGCACAAATCCAGATATCAGTCGCAACATGACTGATACCCCCTTTTGGATGTGTAAAAGTATAGATATGGAAAAGCATGTACGATGAAAGGGGGGGGGGAGTCCAGCGTTTGTCCCCGCACTCAGGACCTCCCTTTAAAAGAGAGGAGTTGGGTCGGATGTGAAAGCTCTTGCCTAGAGGAATTTGATCCGAGATCCGTCATGGGGGTGAGGGCTCTCCCCTTTCCTGTGTTGGCTGTTAATCCCTCAACTAGAGAATAAACAAGGGCATGGAAACTGGTAGTTGTGCCACCCTCATTTCTAAGGGGGCGGTGAATCCGCCCCCAAGGGTGGGTCTTGATCTCTTCATTTCTGCATCGTCCTTAAATTCCCCCCCTCCCCCTCTCTCTCCCCCACAGGTATCACTGACCCATGCGAGGGTGGCAACATCCGCGTCCACACAGCCATGACCCTGGAGCAGCAAGACGTCGTTTGCCTCACGGCGCAGACCCTCCTTCGAGTTCTCGCTCATGGCGGCTACAAGCAGATCCTCGGCCTCGAGGGCAATTCGAGTGAGTAGTGGATTTGTTCCATCGCCTCGTCGATGCGGCCGGAATGGCTCTGTTGTCTCAAGAAATTGTGATTGTGTGACTGATCGCATTATGGTGTTGTGGAAGGTTAAATTGGTTGGTGCATGGAGGAGACGATATGAAGATGGAAAGAAGGTAATAAATAATCAGAAGTGAAAAGTTATTAAATCGAGGAGAAAGGGGAGAGTATGTGAGAATGCTTGAGAGTAGAAGAGAGGAAATGTGAACCAATTTAAAATGGTAGTAGTAGGTAATGCAAGGACTGTGTGGTGGGGTTGCCAGAACTATAAAAAGAGATTAATGCTGAATGGTGGAATGACCGTGTGAAGCATGTAGTGGAAAGCAAAATGTCGGCTTACATGCAAATGCTTAATAGTGGATATGAGAGTGACAGGGTGATGTGGTTGAATGCATACAAGGAGATGAAAAGGAAAGTGAGAGGAATGATTGAAGAGAGTAGGAAAACAGCAAATGAAGCGTTTGGAAGGAATATGAATGAGGATCTGGATGAGAAAGGTAAGCAACAAGGGAGGAATAATATGTGAACTCAAGGGCAAAAACGCTGGTTACAGTGAGCAATGAAGAGGTCGAAAATAGATGGCGAGAATTTCTTTATGTATAATGTGGATGTGTAAGTTGATGTAAATATGATTGGCCTTGAGGATATAATTCTGGTGCTGTATCGTGGTATGGGAAAAATAAGCATGAAGGAAATTGTTAGTGCTGGGAGTAGATTCAATAGTTGCTGAGATGATAAAAGGGATGGTTGTGTCACGGTTCTGTGTTGTAAGGCATTTGAGAGTGGAAGATGGGCTGAGGACTTGTCGTGTTGTGTTCTAGGTAAATTGTATGGAAAAATCTATTTGGATGTATAAAAAAGGATGACTTGAATTGATAAGGAATGAACAAGGTTGCTTAGAGGGAGGGGAGTTGCTGCATTCATGGATCCAGGGAAAGCTTATGATTGTGTAGGAAGAGGAGCTAAGAATGTATAGCGCGAGGGGTAAACTGTTGGATGGTGTGAAGAGTATTTAGGTTATGGTGAAAGATAGTCGGAATGAGTGGTTTGACGGTGGGGGAGGGGGGTGATACTAGGTTGTGTGATCTCGCCCTTGCTGTTGTTTAATATTTTTTATGGTTGCAGTTGAGTGTTGAGATGTGTGAATGAGATTGAGGGAAAGGGTTCTATTTATGGTGATGACTTGGTTTTGTTGGCTGACGGCGAGGGGGATTTGGAAATATTGGTCGTAGCTTTTGACAAGATGTATGAGAGGGGAGGTCTATAAGTGAATGGTAGAAAATAATAGAGTGGGGGTGTAATGTCTGTGGCGTCACCCTTGAACAAACGCGAAATATTTTAGTATCTTGGATGTGATAGTGGTAGAGGGAAAGCAGATTGCGACTACAAGATTTTAAGTGGTAGCAAAGTCTTTGGGTCCATCACATTGATAGTGAATGGTTAGGAAAGTTTGAGTGTGGAATGTACCAGGAGGAAGCTGCATTGTTATGGAAACGGAAGGAAAGATCTCGAGTGAGGGACTGCTCTCACTTGCAAATGAACAACTTGAGAGGGTTGATTCGTGTGTGAAAGGTGGATGAGAGAGAGAGGAAAGTGAAGTTTATAGTGTAAATATGGGTATGATTGAAAGTGTTGTGAGGTGGTGTGGGCATGTAAGAAGAATGGATGGAAATAGACGAGAAGAGAATAGAGAGAGTAAGTTCAGGGTATGAGACTGCTTGAAAGCAGGTAGGTGGATTGTGTGAATGAGTGTGGGAGAGAAAATACTGATCCAGGAGGTGGATGTTGTGCATGGCTGGGCTTTGTCAGGGGATTAGTCCGGACTGCCCCTAATGCTACATCACATCCCTATTTAGGGCCAATTTGGTGTGGTGGACAAAATGATGGGTGCTTACCCACTAGTACAGATGAGCCATCTCGAAGTTGACCTAGTGAAGAAAAGCCATCTTCTTTCTCTAGTTGATCCATGCCCGTGCACTGCGTGCCCTCCCGTCCCCATTTGTTTAAGGTTGAGGTTAGCGAATGCATTCCTCCTCATAACATTGTTTTAAATCGTATGGCGTCGATGCGTATCGTCCTCACCTGGGGGTGAAAGTGGCGCTCGGGGCTAAGCATCCCCCCCCCCTCCCGATGGTGTATGTCAATTGGTTCTTACCGGCTCCCGCAGGTATCGCGAGCGAGATGTCGGTGTGGGACGGCGTGGTGGTTTCTGCCCTCGAGAAAGCCTACGAGAAGCCCCTCGAGAAGCCTCCCGCCGACGAGGACATCGACGATATGGACGCCGACGACGAAACTATGGAGACCGTCGATAATTAGTCGCCATGGCAACCGATTGCCAGCCTTTCTCTCATGATCCAATTGGGCGAATTCGTGTTGGATTCCAGTAGTGGTGGTGCCATGGTTACGAGAATCTTAAAACTGTGGATTACTTCGTTCTCCCCCTTTGGGAAGGGTGTCTTTTTTTTTTGCAATATGGATCACGATTTAGTGTTAAGGGAATTAGGCTGGGAGGGGGAGTATATCCTGCTTCCCACCCCCCCTTTTAAATGTATTTCAGGCAGCGCTTTTTATTGTCTGACTTTGAAATAGAAATGGAGCCAAAGGATTTGCTTTTTATTCCCTCAAACATTTTTTTAAACCACCAATATGCACTCAATTAAGATGCCTTACATTTCTTTTTACTGGACCTACTGATTACTGTGGTATCTGAACCATGTGTATTTACAGTGTATTACCGGTAGCTACCAGGAAGGCTTTTTTTTTTAAGAGCTCATCTGGCGACTGCCTACTTGGGCATTAGTCGCCGTATTAAAACTGGCCTAGTTCTAGGCTACTTTAAAATAAAATTAAAGAAAAAAAAAACAACACCCCAAAAAGGGGAAAAGGAAGCAAGCTGGTGCGTCGGGGAGAGGTCCCCCCGGCGCAGGAGCGTGCAACTAAAGGAAAAAACAAAAAAAACCTTGCTTAAATAATAGGGAGAAGGCCGGCCTCCCCCAAGAAGTCAACAAGTCCACAAGTCAATGTGCACGAATCTGAACCGAGCACAAGGGACAGGCGGTAGCGACCCCGCCCATCCTGGTACCGGAACAGGTATCGTTCACGAAGATCACCCAGACTGGGACATCCGTAGTCGAGCTTCGAACGAACAAGGGATCGATAAAAAAGTAGGGCAGTAGTCCTATCAGCGCCCCAAGCGCTGAACGTCATGGAACGGAGAATATCCATGGCGCGGGTACAGGAGACCCTAAGGCTGCGAATATGAGCCTCCCAGGTGAGGCGTCGGTCGAATACAAGACCAAGGAAACGGTGCGACTCAACCACATCCAGGCGCACCCCATTAAGAAACAAATCTGGGTCGGGGTGAAGCCGTGGATGGCGGCAGAAGTGCACCACCTTTGTCTTGGCCAAAGAAAACCGAAACCTGTGCGCTTCGGCATAGCGAGAGACGCGGTTCAATGCCTGTTGGAGTCGACGCTCCAGTGTTGGCATCTGGGCCGCGCCAAAAGAGATCCAAAGGTCGTCCACGTAGAGCGTAGCGAGAACATCTTCCGGCAGCACCGAGGTGATGCCGTTGATGCTCAGGGCAAAGAGAGTGACACTGAGGACACTTTCCTGCGGGACACCCTCTTCCTCCTCCTTTGGGCCGGAGAGGGCTCCCCCCACCCGTACGCGGAATCGACGATCTCGCAAAAATTCAGATATAAACATTGGGAGGCGTCCCCTCGCCCCCATTGTGTGGAGAGTCTCCATGATACCATATCGCCATGCGGTATCATAGGCCTTCTCCAGATCGAGAAACACCGTAGCGTAATGCTGTCTACGAAGGAAAGCCTCGCAGACGGCATTTTCCAGTCGGAGCGGAGCATCCGACTTGGAGTGGAACTTGCGGAAGACAGATGGCCTCCGCTGTCCAGGAAAAGGCTAATCTAACATTTACCAATTTCTCCATCAACTTGCACACGCAAGAGGTTAGAGAGATTGGGCGGAAACCGGTCGGAGTAGAGTGATCTCTCCCCGGTTTGCGAAAGGAGAGCACAGTAGCGATTCGCCAGGAGTCTGGGAGAAGACCTTCCACCCAGATCCTGTTGAACAAATCTAACAGAAAGGCCAGGCCTCGCTCACCCAGGTGTCGAAGCATGGCGTACGGGACATCGTCCGGACCATGGGCGGTGTCCGCGCACGAAGCGAGAGCGGAACGCAACTCACTCACAGTAAACTTGTTGAAGGGTTCTCCGCTTCTGGAGGTAAAGTCCAGCCGGCGGCCTTCCGCGACATCACGACGTGTATTGAATGCTGGCGGAACAGCATCACGGCTAGAGAATGCGGAAAAAGCGGTCGCTAAGGATTCCGCCACGGACATGGGGTCCGAGATTGCGGTCCCATTCTCCTGGAGAACGGGAGGGGTCCTGCGAGAACTTGCCCCGAATCCTTTTGACTCTCTTCCACGCCTTAGCTAAAGGGGTCTTCCCGTTAAGTGAAGACACGTATGCCCGCCAAGAAGAGCGGCGGGCGTGCTTCCAAATATACCGGAACCTAGCCCTCGCCCGACTAAATTCAACGACAGTGAAATCGTTCGGGGAGCGCATATAGGCATAACGCTTCTGTTTGAGGGCCGTCTCACACTCGGCCGACAACCATGGGAGTGGTCAGCGTGCAAAACGGCCAGACGTCCTAGGAATAGTAGTCAGGCCCACGGCAATGAGGTTGCCGGAGAAGAACTCAACGGCCTCATCTACCGACCTAGACTCCTCGACTGAGATAGAGAATTCAGTCATTTCCTGAAATGCAGGCCACCGCGCCCGCGCCAAGCACCACCGAGGTGGTCTCTCAGGCGGCAGTTGCCCTGAAAATGATATTTGAATGGGAAAGTGATCACTACTATGGAGGTCATTGACTACCCCCCAATCAAAATCAGGCTGTGCATCCGAAGAGCACAAAGATAGGTCAAGGCAAGAAAATGAAGTGGTTCTCGGACAGTGATGCGTAAACTCATCCACGTTTAGGACACCCATCTCAAGCTCTTCGATCAGATCGGCAAGGACTTATCCCCTGGGATTTATGGAGTAATCTTCCCAGAGAGGATGCCTGCCGTTCAGATCTCCAAGCAAGAGATAGGGTCTCGGCAACCGTGCCACGACGCGGCGGAAGTCCCCCGCGTCGAAGTCAGCTGACGGTGGAATGTACGCAGAAATGATAGTATACCTCCTATCCAGGTGCAGCTGCACAGCCACTGCCTGAAAGGAGGTATCTAAAGAGAAAGGAAGAACGGAGACATCATGCCGGGTGTAAACCGCGCATCCCTCAGCCCGGCCATCCCGCGGTGGTGGGGTCGCAAGCCCCTTTTATCCCGGGAGGGCGGGCAGGGGGCACGCGCCTAGCATGGTCTCCTGCAAAAAGATAGCTAACGTGGAACGGGACGAGACGAGCATCCACAGCTGCTCCCAGTTTGCCCGGAGTCCACGGCAATTCCATTGAAGGAATACTTCCTCCAGGCCTAGCTCGGAGGAGACGCGGAGGGCCTGCGCGAATTGAAGACCCTCACGGGAATGGCCGTACGCTTCCCGGGTGCTGTTGGCCGGACAAAGCGCTCAAGGCGCAGTCGCCTTTGAGGACTTATTGGGGGAGGTTGGGCTCGCCATGCGAGTCTTTTCCTCCCTCCGCCTCAAACCTTAGGCGGGCGTTGCGGCTTCGGAGGCGGGGGGCCCTCTTTTCGAGAAACCACCGTCTCCGAGCCACTCGCCACACCTCGGGGCGTGGGCGAAGGAGCCGAAGCTCCTGTGTTGCTGTCCTCCTTTCGGGGTTAGCTTTAGGAACCCCGGAAGATGGCCTAGCCACCATCTTCAGGGGTGTTGCCTCCTGTGAGTCTAACGACTCGGTGGGGGCGCGTGGCCGTTTTGCCTTACGGGAAACGGTCACGCTGGGGAAGAGGGGGGAGCCCTGGTTTTAGACGGGGCTGGGTATGAACCCTTTTTGCCGCCAGCTTTACCAGGGGAGCGCCCAGGTTGGGTAGAGCCCGCAGAATGCCTCCGAATGGGCGCGGAAACAACCGTGCTCGTTGGCCTGGTTGGGCCAGGAGCAGAGGGTGCCTTTCTAACTATTGAGGCATATGACGTCCCAGGCAGAGCCGGGCGCGCCAGGACCAAGTCCTTAGCCTCGCGAAATGATATTCGATCCTGGGCCTGAACGGCCAGGATTTCTTTCTCAAGGATATATGCACCACATTGCTTCGAAGAAGCAGGGTGCGGCTCTGCGCAATTGACACACTTGGCCACACACGATTTGGACTTATCGTGTGCGACCTTGGAGCAATTTACACAGACTTTGGGTGACCCCGACTTTGCACGTCTACAGGAGCGAGTGGTATGGCCGAAGCGGTGACAGTAATAGCACCGCCGCGGCAGGGGCTCGAATGCCTTCACGCGGTAGCGGTACCAACCGGCACGCACCGACTCAGGGAGCTTGTCACAGTCGAACGTGACGAAGAGTGTAGGGGTTGGTCTCGAGGCCCCTCCCTGTTTTCTCATCACACCTTCGACCTCTAGGGTGATGTCCTCAATGGAGTAGTCAACGAGTTCCCTAGCATAAACTACTCCTTTCACAAAGTTCATGGTAGAGTGCGGCGTCACACTCACCGGGGTGCCATGGACTGTCCCAAGAGCACTTATCTTGGCCGCCTCGGCGGGATTCGCCGCATTCGCCAGAGGGCTCCCGTCCGACAAATGGGTCACCTTCGGCTCTCTACCAATTGCACTAGCTAATCCTCTTCTCTGATGGATCATGTTGCCCTTGGACAATATGGTGCCATCAGTGGAGCGAATAACGAGGAAGGTTTTGAAGCCAGCGGGCTCGAAAACGCCAGGTAACCTCTGAATCAGGGTCCTCGATGTCACCGAGGCTCCGCCCTGTGCACTCTTGGTGTTAGTCTTAGTCAGGGGCTCCGCACACGGGTGGGTAGAGGGGCCGGATGTGCCCATCTTGGCTTGGTCGCTTGCCAAAGTGGCAGTAGACCCATCCGTCCCCGCGGATGGAGAGGAGCCCCGAGTCTTCTTTGTCTTTTAAGTCTTTTTCTTTTTTGGAGAGGAGGGGGGGGAATGAACCCGATTCTCACCTCCGCCGGCAGAAACCCCCATGCCAGATGGGCTGGCCTCAGCCAGGTCCCTCTCCGAAATGGAGAAGTTCCTGGTAGTCGCTAGGGCACCTGTCGGAGGAGATCCCTCCCCTCCTTGTACTGCCTCGGAGCCCTCACCTGTTTGAGGGGGACCTTGCATAGGGGCGGATTCAGGCTCGGTGCCTTGCGCCGAGCCCGGATTCGCCCCCATGGAAGGCCCTACCGTCTGAGGCTGGGTCTCCTCAAGGACCATGTCTATCACACGAGGGGCCTCCAGTTGGCCATCCCCTCCCAGGAAATCGCAGATCCCCTTGGCAACGTCAAGAGTCTTTTATGGGGAGGCACAGGCCTTAACCCCGGCAAGGTTTAATATCTTTGCCAGCAGGTCTTTTGAGGGAAGCGACCGAAGGGGCCTGGCTTCCCTCTCCCCCCTAAGGGAATTTGCCCTGCGAGCCGCTTCGATGGGGAGCGGCTGGCTAAGGGCTGCCTGCTGGCTTTCTTGGCAGAGTCCCCTTAGAAAGAAAAGGAGGGACTGCCGCTGGAAAAAGCGAGGTGCCCGAAAGCACTTCCAGAGAAGGGAGTGAGGGGGAGTCCCCTACACCCGTAGACGTATGAGAGGAGTACGCCTCTTCTCCGGTTAAAGAGGTATGGACGGTCCCCTGCGCAAGCACAGGAGGGGGGGGGGAACCTCCATTTTTTTCGTGGAGCTGCCCGAGGGCGGCTCCGTCGCTTTTTCAGGTGAAGTTGGGGGTTGGGTTTTTTTTTTCATCATCGGGCATGGTGACCCTCTTTTTTATACGGCACGCAATAGCACATCACCTCTTGCAGTTGCCTGCACTGCAAGAGGTGCTTACAGGCCTGGCCTAGCCAGGCGCCGCCATTTCGGACCACCCCTCCTGCCTGGTGGCCTGGCAGTCCATCGGCTTGGCGGCTCCACCTTGAACACGGCGTAAAAAATATATAGATTGTGAAGAGGAGAGGAAAAGGGATGTGAGGAAGGTATGGGTGGGGATAAAGCAGGTTGTTAAAAACCAACCACCCCAGACCGGAGCTCAGGGGTTAGGGAACATTGTCCCCTCCCCCCTCAGCCCCGATTCGGGACGGTTGACTTGAGAAGAAGGTCAGCATCTACCCTGTGAAATTAGAGGCTGACCAGAGAAAGTTGTGGGAGAGGTTGTATGAAAAGCGAGGAAACAAGTGTTTTGTAGGAAGGAGAAGAGGCTAAGCTGGGGTCGGACGGGGTGCTGAGTCCCATCAGCACGGCGGCCAGGATGGTAAATCGCCGTGCCCCTTACGGGGTACCAGGAAGGCAACCCTAATTGGGACTCCATCCGGCGACTAACCACTCTCGATGCGAGTGTGACCCGACTTGCTAAAATCGGAGCGGTTTTTCCACTCGGCTGAACCGTAGCCCCCCCTCAAATTGTTGACATTTGGACGTCGGGGGCAAGAATTTGCGAAGCATGCTGATAAACGAAATCAGGCGCATTGAGCCACCGGTGGCTCGCACCACTATTCGTGGCATTGAATTTTAGGGATCATTTGAACATCTCACGCAGGAGGTTTTCGAGGCGGTGGGCCACTGCCCTCAACTTAAGGGTCTACTATATAATCTAAAAGAACCCAGGTTTGGTTCTGTTGTTGACCATATATTAAAAGAGTCGGTGTTTATAGACTTTTAGCGGGAGGGTGGAGCACGTTCAAGTAATACTAGTGTCGTGAAAGGTTACTAAGCCCGGATAGGGGCCCGCTGGCATGAACCCGCGTACTTGAATGTGTTATCTGATGACCGCGACACGCAATTCCGTTATTGGACGAGGCATCCTACAAACAAACAAACACAACATCCTACGTGGAAAAATACACAACACAAAAACTACTCCCTGAACCAATCAGAAACCTCATAGCACAACGGAACAACACTAGAAAGTAAAACCCTCCAGACCCCAACATTATAGAACAAAACAAACAAATCGATCGCGCCAAACAAGAATTATGGAAACTACCTAGACCAGCAATGGGACCACAAAACAAACACACAAAACTGGAAAACCATTGCTGGCCTCACAAACAAAAATCAACACAGCCACAAAACAACATCAAGTTCGGAAACAAAGAAGCCACAACGCCCACACATAAAGCAGAACACTTCAACAAACAATTCACAAACACAACCATACACGAAACGAAAAATGCAAACAGGAAAATAGACACAAATACTACCAGAATTCCCACCCTTACAGAACAGACCAAGAGACAACAACTTCACCGGCCCTGATGACATAAACATCAAACACCTAGGTCAAAACGCCATAAACCTCCTCACGCCCACTTACAACCTCGCCATAAACAAACGACATACCTAAACAATGGAAAGTAGCTAAAATAATCCCAATACCCAAACCAAACAAAGGAGACTCCTACAGACCAGTAGCGCTGCTTTCCCCCTAAGCCAAAACACTAGAAAAAATCATGCTACCCTACATCACATCCAACATCCCAAACACACCACACCAACATGGGTTCAGACCCATGCACTCAACCATCACAGCATTACACACAATAAACAACATAATCAAAAATGGATTCAACAAAAAGATTCCACCAGATAGAACAATACGAGGGGCGGTCAATAAGTTTTGCCATTCGGATATAAGGAAACGAGATATGAGGAAAAGTGTTTTATTATTTTTCAATATAACTACCCTCGAATTCAATGCACTTGTCCCTAAGGCTTCGAATTCCCGACAACCAGAAATCTCCCGACTGCTGTCCAATCCACTCCTGGACGGGGAGCTGGACATCTTCATCGTCCCCAAACCGGCGTTCACGCAGTGCAGCCTTGAGCTGGCTGTATAAAAAGTAGTCGCTAGGGGCCAGATCTGGACTGTAGGGGGGATGGTTGAGCTCCTCGAATCCGCACTCGCGCAGGGCAGCTTGTGTAACTCTGGCTTTGTGGACTTTGACGACGTTGAAGTCGATCATGGGGCGTGATGTTTGGCGAGGTTTCTAGGGGCCCAACGGGCAGAGACCTTGGTCATGGCCAAATTGTCGTGGATGATGTTGATAACACCTCCATGTGATATTCCAAGTTCTCACTCGATTTCTTCGACCTTCACCCGTCGATTTTCGAGGATGATCCTCTCCACACGGGTCACATTGTCCTCGTTGGTCACGTCTGACGGGCGTCCTGGACGTGGGTCATCTTCAAGGGACTCATGGCCATGGCGGAACTCCCTATTCCAGCAAACAATGGTTGCATAGGAAGAATCAGTGTCGGTGTACACTGCAACCATGCGTTCATGGATCTCTTTTGCATTCTTGCCTTCCTTGGTCAAAAATTTGACCATTGCGCGGTGCTCAACCTTCTCTATTGTTGTAAAAGTTGAGACTGACGATCTGCGATCAGCTTCGCTTCTTAAATAGACGAGGCAGAAGCATGCGGCTGCAGGTCCTGACTTGTCCTAACACCCCCACAAACGGCTATCCCCCTTCCTCTGTTTTGACCTACCGATTCACAAAACTTATTGATCGCCCCTCGTAGCAGTCGCCCTTGACATGTTCAAAGCATTCGACACAGTAGACGTACACAAACTAATCAACAAGATCCACAAACTCACCATACCTACCACCCTCATCAAGTGCATAGCAAACTACATCAAGGGACGACTCCAATACACCAAAATACAAAAGATAAAATCCAAACACAGACATCAAAATCCAGAGTTTCCCAAAGAGGAGTACTTTCTCCAACACTTTTTAACATCTACACCTCAGATATACCAACTCTCCCACAAACGGTAAAAATTCTTACTTACGCACAAATCACAATACTCTTCTCACCCAACGAACCAGAAACCGCTGCACAGCATATACAACCTTACCTCAACAAAATACACATAGACAATAGAAAACTCACCAAAACAATGACCACTCTCTTCACACCAAACCTTGCCGAATACAACACAACCCTAAATCTAAAAATACAAAACATAACACTACTCTCCACAAAAGAACCGAAGAGCCTTGGCCTTACTTTCGACCCCAAACTCACATACCCAAAACACAATAGTCAAGGCCACGAAAACACTCGGTCATCAAGGCACTCACAACTACACACTGGGGTAAACCAAGGTAACTCTCATTGACACATACAAGACAATCACAAGACCAGCACTAGAATACGCCAACACAACCTGGTCTTCAATCATTTCAGAAACCAACACCAAAAAACTACCGACAATATAAATCAACCCTCTGCACTGCCACAGGATGGACTCTTGACACAAACACCCAGCATCTACACGATGAGATGAATACCCTACCAATCAAAAATCACCTAAAACTGCATGCATCACAACTCAAGCAGAAAACGCAACATCCAAATCATCCCCTCCAACACATCACCAGACAACCCCCCAATCACTAACACAAAAAAAAAACAGACCGTTTTTGATAACAACAACTACACCACCAACTTAGACACAGGCCCTAACATAACAACAGAAAACACAATCAAACAAAACATGAAAACAATCCACTCTCAGATCACACATCAATACTTGACACACAGAAACCACAACAAAATAGTAAGTGATCCACCTCCAACCATACACAACTCAGAACAAACACTCAAAGCAGATCAGAAGAACACTAGCACAGATACAAACAAACAAATCACCACTCCTAAAATCATACATGCACAAAATATCTCCCACCACCCATACAACACCAAACGGCCCCAAATGCCTAACACAGATACACGACACCACACATCTTTTAAACTGCCCACAGATACACACAGACTTGGGCCCGGTGGATCTCTGGGAGAGACCCTGGGAAGCAGCGGGTCTGCTCCTGCGATGGGGTGGGGCCTGGAATAGGTGGGAGGGTCCCCGGCTCACTGTCGGTCGGGGACAGGGATGGGGTCGCTACCACGCTTTCTAGTCGTGGCCGTTATTTTGCATTAAAATGTGGGAAAGGGGAATGGTAGCGTGGAGAGTGCAGATGCTTGTACTATATGAGAGAAATATGAAGGGGAGTGAAGAGTTTGTAAGGAGATATATGTAATGAAAGTGGCTAAGATGGAGACAATCAAATCTGTGAACATTAATGACCACGCGTGCTTACCCAGATGCTAGCTACACATGCTGCCGCCGCCCCCTGCTTTTTGGTGTTGCTTTGTCAGGATGGAACGTAATTAGGGACTTCCAACATGGGGTTGATAGGAAAAGAGAGTCGACGAGTACGGGCGGGTGGCATAATCTGGTGTCCATTAGATGAGCCCCAAGAACCCTATGGTTATCGGTAACTTGCGGCGTTTGGCAGGGCTAATTCCTCGGCCCTCTTATTCATCGTCAACATCAACGGCCTCGAGGAAGGATTGGTAGATGTGTAGTTGACTGAAAACGTGGAAAGGATCCAAACTGAGGTGCGTTAAGTAGTCAGCCTCGTACCAGATGCCTTTCACCTGGACATGTGCGAAGTAGTACACATCGACTGATTAGCAAACACTTTAAGTTCTCCAAGTATGTTGATGTGGAGAAATGACGCCAGCACCTGTTAGGCTACATAAGGAAGCAAATTGACTTCCGGAATAAGGAGGAGGTATTGAATTTATAACTGGGTTAAACCGCATTCACAACATGTGGTATAATTCTGGTCCCCATCCCTTCGAAAGGACATAAATCGCTTGGAAATGGTACTAGACTGATCCCATCCATTAGACCTGAAACCAACTAACATAAAGGTTTCGAGACTCTTAATCACAGGAAGATGTTTTGCATAGTATCAAAATAGGACTAACCACGGGCGGAGGTAAAGTCTAGGAAGTTAGGGAGGGGTGTTCGATGCAGTTGCGGGTGAAGTCAGAAGCTCTTGGTGCTATTAAGACGGTAATTTTAAGCTTACACTAGGAACAAATTGCAATTTGAAATAAGCCTAGAAAAAAAATAGCAATTTGAAATCAAACTCAGGACCAGATATTGTAATTTAAAATAAAACTAGGTCACATAGTTAGCAATTTAGAAACAAAATTGAAAAAATCCTGGAAATATTGGCAATATCAAATAAAATCTACTAACAAAATTTCTAATTTAAAATACATTCTAACAAATCCGCATTTTAATATTTAATCAAGTAAAAAACATGGCAATTTTAAATAAAAGGAACAAAATTGGCTTATTTAAATAAAATGAAAAATTGGTAACTTAAATTAGTATGCAGTAACAAACTTAATTTACAATAAAATCAAGGAATAAAATTGACAATTTAAAATATAATATTGGAATGAAATTTCCCAATTAAAATAAACCAGGAACGAATTTGTATATAAATTATATCAAAATTGTAATAAATAAAATTCCGGAAGAAAATTTGCAATTTAAAAGAAAATTCTGTAACACAATTACATTAAAAATAAAATATTTGAACAAAGTTTGGAATTGAAAATAAACTAAATTAAAAATGAAATCCAAAGAAACTTAACGTTGAAATAAAATCCAGGATAAAAAAGTAAACGAGGAAAAAAAATGGCAATTTAAAATAAAATTGACCATACAAAAAAAAATGAGCGAAATTGGCAATATAACCTAAATTCCTTACCAGAAATGGCACTATAGAATAAAATCTTGGAACAAAATTAACAATAAATTCAGAAGCAAAATTGGCAATTTGGAATAAAATCCCTTGACAAAATTAACATTCTAAAATACAATCAACGAACAAAATTGCCAATTTAAATTTAAACAGTAACACAATAAGGCAATTTAATATAAAATTAAGGAACATATTTGACAATCTTAAAGGAAATCATGGAACAAAATCGACAATCTACAATAAAATTCAGGAATAAAGCTAATTTAAAATAAGATGCCAGAACAAATTAGCAATTTAAAGTAAAATTCATAGATAAAATTGTCAATCAAAACTTGCATTTTAAACATAAATCAAGGAGGAAAATGACTATGTTTATTAAAACAGCAAAAAAAAATCAATTTAAAAATCGAATATAATGCTATTTTAATATATTATAGCACTGCACCAGATTCATACTAGTCTGCAGTACTCCCTATTTAAACAATTATATACTAGCTTCCCGGGTGGTATACTGCGCCTTGCCGGCAAGCGTTCGGTCGGCCGTTTGAATCTCCGTCCGGATTCGTTTTAAACTGACATTATTTATTAGGGAGGTAACTGCATCACGGTGGGGACGGGTAGGTGGAGCTCGTAGCCATGACGACAGTCAGTCCACCTAAGAGAAGGATAACTCTGATTTCAAAACCCTGTTGGAGCCACAAGCATAATTGCCTCTTCCAGAAGATCCTATAAACTATTTTTTTTTATCCTACTATCAAATGCGCTCGAGCGCGGAGTGCTACCCATTATTATTATTATTATTATTATTATTATTATATATATATATATATATATATATATATATATATATATATATATATATATATATATATATATATATATATATATATATATATATAATATCTTTCAAAGTAGCGCGAGAGAATGATGAAGATGAATGCAATAAACCACATTGAAAGAGAAAACGGAATAATTTTTTTCCCTACAGTAATATTTATTACCTGTATTCAAAAAAATCCGTGCACGGAAGCGATTCGAACCATGGACACTGAGGAAGCGAGCACCGCTTTGATCACAGTTAAAAAATGCAGTTAGTGCATTATGCTGTGGTTCTTTGCGTATATATATATATATATATATATATATATATATATATATATATATATATATATATATATATATATTTACTTTATTATATTCAATTTATTTTTACCGTCGTAGCATTTAAGCCTTTCAAAGGTATCTCATATGCTGAATCTCTTTAAGTTTTGTTGAGTTTTAAATTTATTTCTTTCATTTGGGCACTTCGCCTCTTTTTGTCGATTTTAGTTATTTTGATTTATTTTATTTGATTGGGATTTGGGCATTTCGCCTCTTTTTATTCTAAAATTTTAGTTAATTTTTTAATTATTTAATTTGGGCACTTCGACTCTTTTATATTTAAAGTTAATTGAGTTTTATTTTATATTTAGGGGAGTTCTTTAATATGGGCACTACGCCTCTTTTTTATTTAAATTTTATTAAGTTTGAACTACAATAATTAGGGCACTTTGCCTCTCTTTATTAGAATAATTTCTTCTTTTGTTTAATTTCTTATTACGAGTCGGGTTCAGTATGGTCACTTTGATTATGATTTTGTTTACTACTACGTATACATAGGTAGTACTGCTTCTCTTGCGCAGGTTCTACTGCTTGGGAACAGAGCTGTTCTACCAATTGCGCGTCTTCTGTTTGCACGTATGTTTAGGTTAAGGTTTATTGTCGAGAGTATCTCTTGGTCTACTTTGTCCCATGTCTTTCTCCCTAGCCTTTGGATCTCCGTATTGACCGGCTTTAGTCCGATTCTATGGTGTAGAATCGATTGCCGAATACGGTCGATCCTTTGCGTGCCAGTAATAAGCAGAGTGGCTTTATTCTGTACCCTCTGCATCATTCTGAGAAATGTACAGCTTGCCATCTGCGTGATCACGGCCGGGTACACTAGGACTGAGCGTACCAAGGCCATGTACAGCTTTTTCTTGTTTGGCACACTGAGGCTTCGGAAGCGGTAAAGTTTCCTCAGCTCTCTTTTGGCTAGGGAGAATCTGGTATTTATATGAGCCTTATATCCAGATTTAAAGAGTTGTAAGCCCAGGACTTTACCCTCGTTGGAGTGCGAATAGAGTTCGTTGTTGACGATGACGTCGTCTACTTTCTGGCGGTTCATTGGAATTATGGTGAATTTCTGGCGGTTGGTCTTAATTTTCCACTTCTTCTCATATCGGTTGATATTTTCGATTTCGACAGCTGTCGCCCTCGCCTGACTTCCAGAGTTCCTGAATGGACTCAGGACGATTTGGGTGATGTCATCTGCGTATTGCAGATACATCGAATCGTACCTCACTGGAGCAGGCAGGTCAATTGTGTACACTAGGTACAGCAGAGGGTTGAGACAGCTGTCTTGTGGAACTCCCGCCTCGATCGCAATTTGGGCTCTCCTATCAGAGACATAGTTGCAAAGGCCCTTTTCCAGGAGTGGGTTCAGTTGGAGGTTGAGGATCTTGAACTGTAACCTTTTCAGCCAAACCTTATCGAATGCCTTCTTTACATCCCGCAGCACCACGTCTACGTACCTCCTCTCAGCTTTACTGCAAGCGTGTTTTTTCGCTAGGAGGGCGAGGGCTGTTTCCGTTCCTCGTCCCTTGCGGAACCCGTGCTGCTTAGGGTTGTGAGCTCCCAGCTCGGCTAGTTGTTTTTGAAGCCTGTCAGCTAGGAGTCTCTTGTAGACTTTCGCAACGAACTCTAGCAGGGCGATCGGCCTGTAATTTACCAGTTGATCAGGGGGTTTACCTCCCTTGGGTATGAAGATCACCTTAGCAATCTTGAAACCTTCCGGGAAGTAGCCCGTATTCAGGGAAGCATTATAGATGTTAACAATTTCCTGAATGATCTGGTGTGGGGCATTAACCAAGTTGTTTCTGGTGATGCCCATCCAGCAGGTGGCTTTTGTTGGAAGGCTCTCACAGTGGCAATGACCTCCTCTGGTGTTATGGGACGGCCATGATCCGCCATCTCCCTGCCTTCGTCTACTCGATGTTGTATGTGCGTGCAGTGCATAACCTGATTCAGTTCTTCGATCTGTTGGCCTTCGAATTCCTGGTCGAACTCGTCGTTTTCTTCAGGGGTGATCCTGAAAACGTTTTTCCAGAAGTTCCTGAACCTGTCTTCGAGAACCGCTGGGTCCTCTATATAATTTCCGTTCTCCTTTATCCGAGCCTTTGGTCTTGGTGTAAGTCCCTTTAAGTTCCTGACTTGGCGCCAGAACTTAGCCGGGCTAAATTCGCTGTCGACTTTGGCTATCAAGTTGTTCCAGATTTCCTCCGGTTAGAGGTTGATAGCCTCTCTAAGCTCTGTGCTTAGGCTTCGAAGGAGCGGGCTTCTTTCCCGGTTGGGACCCTCCCATCTTATTTCCCCGTACACTTCCCTGTGAACGCGAGCGATATCTCTCATCTCCTCTGTCTATCTGGGCCGAGGAGGTGTTTTATACCCTGTCATGGGTATGCTCTAGCGGTCCGCATTTAGTATGGACGTTGTTATCCTTTCCAGCTCCCTGTCTATCTCCTCTAACGACGCCGCGCTTAGGTCAGCTGACGCATATTCACTGAGTCGTCTCTTGTAACGATCCCAGTTGGCCAGGGCGTAGTTTTTCCGGAGAGGGGCTGGGAGCGAGATTGGTGCGAGAGATACTGTGGTGAGCATCGCTATGTGATCAATTGGGACTGTTGGGCCTGGCTCACTATGGTAGTTAAATGGGAAGCCTTCACTTGTTAGGATTATATCCGGCTTGGTTGCTGATCTGGAAGTGATATAGGTCGGAAAATCTGGCCCTATCCTTTGGATGTTTTTTCTTCCCATAATCAGTTCCAAGTTTTGGCCTCTATCGTTGGTACTACCATAGCCCGCCGTACAGCATCTGGCATTGAGGTCTCCCCCTAAGAATGCCATTCTGAGGTGCCCGAACAGTGTGTAAAAGTTACTTAACGGGAGATATGCTCGTCGAGGGGGTTGGTAGGCTGTGGCTATCACGAGGTTTCCTACCAGTGTATGCAGCTCGATCGCCACAAAGGACTCATCGAGTTCTGGTAGTTGTTTAAAGGAGATGTTCCTCTTGACAGCTATTGCAGCACCATTGAACCTTTCTTGGGAATGATTCTTCATGACTACTCTGTAGCCCAGTATTTTAATTCGACGAGCTGTGATGTCGATACCGTGCTCCGTTATAAGAATGATGTCGGGGTCAAGCACTCGGAATATGTTTCCATATGCCGTGGCCTTCTCCTCCCATCCATTCACGTTGAGTGTCAGAATCCTCATTCTGTTGCTTACTCTCTCCATCTTCGATTGTTTAGTGTTTCTTGGTGAAGTTCTTCTTTCTCCCACTTTTCTTTTTCCTGAACTCAGCGTTCGAGATTTGCTCGCAGGTGCTGTGATGTAGGGTCACATTCTGTGCGAGCAGAGCCTCTTCCACTGTTTGATGTTCTACTTCATAGTCGTACTCCCATTTGTATATTTTAGATATTATGCCTTGGAAAATACTCCTGGTTTCCATTTTATCGGAAAAGGGAAATTGATCACAGGCGTATATTTTCAAGTTTATGTTGTTAGCCCGCAATATTTTATTTCTCTTTTTCTTTCCCTTGGTTTCCTGGGATTGTGTTGCCTCGGAGTCTGAGGAATCTGATGATTCCGAGGAACTATTGGAGTCCGTATTGATCTTTTCCGACTTGGTTGCCTGGTTCTGTCTAGGCGCAGGAGTTTTTGCCTCGACTGCTTGCTTCTTTCCCTTTTTGTTTGCCACTTTATTGGTATTTTCTTGCTCTTCTGGTTGTTGTTTGGGGATCATCTGTAGATGCAGTACATCCCCGGAAGGGGGGTTGTCCGGGAACGACATCTGTTCCATCCCATTCTTCGCTAGCATGCGGTTCAACTCTGTCGCGAACGTGCCCGGGCGAGTTAGGTTCATAACGTGCACGTGAAGGATGCACGTCATGATTTTTGTGGAGTTTCCGTTCTGAATTTTGAGGTTAGTTTTCTTGGTATCCACCTCCGAGAGGGCTGCTTTTGCTGTTTGGGCGTATTACGTGTTTGCCCTGAGTTTTTCTTCATTTTTCTTGGCCTCCTGCTTATTTCTCATAATCTCCTTCTTTGCGGGGCATGATATGGCCATAGTCCTATGTCCCTGGCCGCAGCTCACGCACTTCTCTGTGTTGCTTGTACAGATCCGCCAATTGTGCCTCTTTTCGCTGCATTTAGAGCACGTCTCTTGAGGCTCTTTGCAGTCCTTGGTGGCATGTGACTCCATCTTATAGCACTTGAAGAGGAATTGGACAGGAGTATATTCTCCTTTCTCAACTTGCTCCCCGCTAATTTTGGCGTTAAACATGAGAAGGCCTTGTTCTTTTGCCTTTTGAGCCATGGTCGTCTGTGCGAAGACTACCTTGAACACATGGGTGTACTCGCCACCATCCCTTCTGTTCTTAAACTTTATTGCTTCGGTTACCTTGGCCCAGGCTTGCCAAAGCTGGATTTCCACACTTATTTCTTCCGCGGAGTGTTGTCCTATCCACGGGTCGATTCGCGGCATACCATGCTCCTGTGGGCCAGGATCTGTGGGGGTACTGCTGGCTGCAGCCCAATGCCTCGTAGGACCTCAACTGCCTTCTCCTTCGTGATATCCTCGATGTCTCTTTCCTTTTCGCATATCGCGATGAACCTCGAGGCTATGTCAAGCAACCTCACCATGGCAATGCCCAACTTGCCATACACAGCCTCGAATACGGTTTCTCTGCTAGGCTTAGGCTGCCCGTCGACAACCCACAGAGGTATTTTGGTCGTATGGTCTTGTGCCATCTCTTCACGAGAGTGGCCCCTCAGCCCTGGGTTTGCTTTACCTCCCACTACTTTTGTTGTGGGCGACTTGATTTAAGTCAATATGTTGCACCTTTACTTCCTAATCTTCTGTATTTGGATTTCTTGATGGCTCCCTCTACTTCGTCGCTAAGCCTACGTGAACGTGAACTGCCAAATGGGGGGATGAATGATGGTGGGTGGACCCGAGGAGACCCCTCAGATGGGTGAAGTGTGGCAGAATTGATGATGGGTGGTGATAGAATCAACTACCACCATCCGGGATGCCGCCCCATCTGGGGTTTGGATATCGATGCTGTTTCCAACTTACACGGGGACGGTTGCATCTCCCCCTGTGGTCTTAGCCGGAAGCTACCCTTAGAGATTAGAGCAAACTCTTCCCCAAAGCTTTCAGCATCGCCTCGTAACCGGGCGGTGTCTTCCGTAGAGTTCCACAGTGGGCTAATCCACAAACCTGCTTTCCTTTACGTCCCCAATTATGTCTATCAAAGTGAACCGACATAGTTGGAGCGAGACTAGATGAATGGCAGATCAGTTCATTCAGCTTCGCAACTCCGTCGAGGGAGGGGGGGGGTTAGGTCGACATTTAGTCGTCTAGAAGCCGGTCAAAAAGTATCTTGCGTATGGTCCCCGTAGGGTTGATGAGGCAAATCTTGGCGTTTTGAACCTCCCCTTACCTCAACCTTTTCCTCCTTTATTGGGTAAGAGATATATTTCAGCGTCGATTTTTCAAGTAAATTCTTCTGCCTTCAGTGAAAGATGATGATGTACTCAGTTTTTCGAAAAAAGATGGTATAGTTGAAGATATAGTGGGTGAAAATTAAAGGCCCAGGACGGTGCCGTTCGGCGGAGTAGACGTATCTCCTCCCATCTATGATGATGGGCCATGTCAACTCGCGGTTCAACGGGACAATTTTGAACTTGTCCCTGTTGGTCCTGATTTTCCATCGTCTCTCGAATTGGCTGATGTTGTTGATTTCCGCTATCGTGCGAGCCGCCTGCGCCCTTGCTTTCCTCTCCGGGCACGGGAAAATTTGTGTGACGTCATCTGCGTATTGCAGAAACATCGTGTCCCTGTGCACCGGAGTTGGGAGATCGATGGTGAAGACCAAGTAAAGCAGAGGACTCAGACAGCTTCCCTGAGGAACGCCCGACTTTAATTCGAATTCGGGGCCTCTGTGCCCTTCAATCATGAGACACGCCCTTCTGTCCATGATGAAGTCACAGAGGATCCTTTCCAGGATTGGGTCTAGCTGGAGGTCAGGATCTTGTATTGAAGTCCTTCCAGGAAGACTTTATCGCTAGCCTTTTGCACGTTCCTCAACACAATGTCTACATAGAACCTGCTCGCTTAGGTGTATGGTACTTTCTCAGTTAGGAGCGCCAGGGCGGTGTCTGTGCCCCTTTTTTTGCGGAACCCATGTTGTTGAAGGTTGTGTGCCCCTAACTCGCTTAGTTGAGCTTGTAGCCTATTCGCTAAAATCTTTTCAAAGATTTTACCCTGCATCTCAAGAAGAGAGATGGGGCGATAGTTTGCCACCTGGTCTGGGGGCTTGTTACCCTTTGGAATAAAGATGATTTTGGCCATCTTGTATCCATCAGGGAAGTAGCCTGTATTCAGGGTGACGTTCATTGTGTTCGCCAATCCCTGAATAATTTGCCTTGGGGCATTTACGAGGTTGTTTTTTATAATCCCAGACCAGCCTGGAGCCCTCTGTTTGAAGGACCTTATGATGTTCAAGGTCTCTTCGACAGTTATCTGGCATCCGTGGTCAACCATCACTCTTTCCTGAGATACTTGTGGAATGGGGTGGGTTATATGTATTATTGTGCCGAGATCGTCGAGCAGTTGGTCTTCGAAGTCCTGGTTTAAGTCGTCGTTCTCCTCTAGTGATATAGCGAAAATCTTTTGCCAGTGCGATCTAAATCTTCTTTCGAGAGACTCTGGGTCCTCTATGATGTCGTCTCCTTCCTTAATTTAGGTTCTGGGTCTGGGAGGCAATCCCCTAATTCTCCGGATGTTATCAGTGAAAGAAAACGATTTTTAAAGGGTATTTATTCGCCTTGGTTAAACATAACGTTAGAGGAAATAAACCACTCTTGTGCTTGGAAATTTTAAAAATTCCATGCACAAGAGTTGCTTGAGGACACAGGTTTGAATCCTATTCCTTTATTTATTTTTCATATAACGATTAAAATTAGTTTTCACGATTTTCTCCGTCTCTATATCTCACATTTTCTTTCTTAAGCTTTCAATGCATATATATGAGGAATTAAACCCCATTCTCCGAAGACAATTTAATTCAGAACAGTTTCGGTGTATCTCACACCCTTTTTCAACTGACACTGCGTAGAAAATATAAGAGAAGTGCATATAAGTATAACACAAGATTCCCTCTTTTTTCCCCCAATCCCCTACTTGTGGCTAATCTGGGGGGGAGGGGGTTAGGCCTAAACATATTGAAGGGCTGACATTTAACTATTTTGTTTATATGCTTTCTTATTACAGGATTAAAAGAAAATTGACCCTCAGATAGATTTAAATTAGGAACTGACGATATCAAGCTCGATTCTACGATTCTTCTCTTAACATAGTTAGCCGATTTAAATACCATTTTACTTCCATTGAAATCGATCGTATGATTCATGTCTCTAACATGCCAAAATATTCCACTGCTTTCGCTGCCCACTCTAATATCTCTTTTGTGTTCGTACAATCTCTTGCCTAGATTTCTCCCCGTTTCCCCTATATAAACTTTATGGCAATCGTTGCATGGTATTGCATATACTCCTATGTTATGATGTTCTTTGGGTTTCCTGGCCATCATCAATTTGTTTAAGGAATTATTTTATTTAAAGGCTAGATTAATACCCGCTTTTCCAAATATGTCCTTTAAACTATTTAATTTATTATTAAATGGCAATGTTATACATTTGTTGAAGTCGTTAGTGCGGGAAGGCTTATTACCATAGAATGTTTTCCTAGCTGCAAAATGGGCAGACGATATGAACCAATCGGGGTAATACAAATTAGAAAAAAATGGTCCTGATAATGACAATTTCTTCATCTAAATAGGAAGGATGACATATTTTGTATGCTCTAAGGAAAAGGTTAGAAATTACAGATTTTTTAACAGTATTATCTTGAAACGAAAAATAATGTATATAGGCATTCGAGTGGGTTGGTTTCCTTTACACGTCAAGTTTTAATTCATGGTGATCTTTATTAATGAGGACATCTAAAAAGGGTAATCTATTATCATATTCCCATTCATATTTAAATTTGATGGAGGCATGCAAATTATTCAAATTATTAAAAAAGGTATCAAAATCATAGCCATTAGGCCATACAGAAAATACATCGTTAATGTACCTTAACCATATAAAGTTAGGGGAAGAAATTGTGGGAAGGAGTTCAGTCTCAAAATATTCCATGAAGAGACATGCCAATATCGGAGATAAACATTTCCCATGCTAAGGCCAAATATTTGTCTATAAAACTCATTATTTACTCGAAACACATTGTCAGAGAGACATAATTCAACTAGATCGATAAATTTGCTCGTAGAAATGGAAAGATCCAAATTAAGTCTAGGCTTGATTTCCTGCAGAAGGCCCATGGTTTGGTCAACCGGAACTTTGGTAAACAAAGAGTTTACATCAAAGCTCACAAGTTTTCCATCCGGTAATTGCAAGTGGTTGAGGCGGTCAACGAAATCTTGAGTGTTCATAATGTGTGCAGATGAGATTCTTCCTACTGCTGGAGATAAATGCTTGGCGAGCCATTTGTTCACATCATTAAGAAGTTCACACACATATGAAAAGCTACAAAGTGACCTGCTCAATAAAAAAACAAGCAATTTCAACAACAAATTGAAGAGAATATTGAAAAGCGCAGATTTAATCAAACAATTCAGGAGTACGAACCCTTCACTTCCCTATATTTATGGGCTCCCAAAGACCCACAAAGAGGGATGTCCCTTACGCCCAATCATTTCCAATATTAATTCTCCCACTTATAAGCTCTCCAAATGGCTCGCCAAGCATTTATCTCCAGCAGTTGGAAGAATCTCATCTGCACACATTATGAGCACTCAAGATTTCGTTGACCGCCTTAACCACTTGCAATTACCGGATGGAAAACTTGTGAGCTTTGATGTAAACTCTTTGTTTACCAAAGTTCCGGTTGACCAAACCATGGGCCTTCTGCAGGAAATCAAGCCTAGACTTAATTTGGATCTTTCCATTTCTACGAGCAAATTTATCGATCTAGTTGAATTATGTCTCTCTGACAATGTGTTTCGAGTAAATAATGAGTTTTATAGACAAATATTTGGCCTTAGCATGGGAAATAGTTTATCTCCGATATTGGCATGTCTCTTCATGGAATATTTTGAGACTGAACTCCTTCCCACAATTTCTCCCCCTAACTTTATATGGTTAAGGTACATTGACGATGTATTTTCTGTATGGCCTAATGGCCATGATTTTGATACCTTTTTTAATAATTTGAATAATTTGCAAGTCTCCATCAAATTTAAATATGAATGGGAATATGATAATAGATTACCCTTTTTAGATGTCCTCATTAATAAAGATCACCATGAATTAAAACTTGACGTGTATAGGAAACCAACCCACTCGAATGCCTATATACATTATTTTTCGTTTCAAGATAATACTGTTAAAAAATCTGTAATTTCTAACCTTTTCCTTAGAGCATACAAAATATGTCATCCTTCCTATTTAGATGAAGAAATTGTCATTATCAGGACCATTTTTTTCTAATTTGTATTACCCCGATTGGTTCATATCGTCTGCCCATTTTGCAGCTAGGAAAACATTCTATGGTAATAAGCCTTCCCGCACTAACGACTTCAACAAATGTATAACATTGCCATTTAATAATAAATTAAATAGTTTAAAGGACACATTTGGAAAAGCGGGTATTAATCTAGCCTTTAAATAAAATAATTCCTTAAACAAATTGATGATGGCCAGGAAACCCAAAGAACATCATAACATAGGAGTATATGCAATACCATGCAACGATTGCCATAAAGTTTATATAGGGGAAACGGGGAGAAATCTAGACAAGAGATTGTATGAACACAAAAGAGATATTAGAGTGGGCAGCGAAAGCAGTGGAATATTTTGCCTGGTTAGAGACAAGAATCATACCATCGATTTCAATGGAAGTAAAATGGTATTTAAATCGGCTAACTATGTTAAGAGAAGAATCGTAGAATCGAGCTTGAAATCGTCAGTTCCTAATTTAAATCTATCTTAGGATCAATTTTCTTTTAATCCTGTAATAAGAAAGCATATAAACAAAATAGTTAAATGTCAGCCCTTCAATATGTTTAGGCCTAACCCCCCCCCCCCCCCAAGATTAGCGACAAGTAGGGGATTGGGGTAAAAAAGAGGGGATCTTGTGTTATGCTTGTATGCACTTTTCTAATATTTTATATCCAGTGTCAGTTGAAAAAGGGTGTGAGATACACCGAAACTGTTCTGAATTAAATTGTCTTCGGTGAATGTGGTTTAATTCCTCATCTTTTCTTGTGATATTGCATTAATTTTCATATATATATATATATATATATATATATATATATGCAGGTTCTAATGAAGTCTACAGCTGTAGCAGCGTTATTAATTTTAACTTGTATTTTCTTAATATCTCTTACAAGTTTTTTAACGGGGTCTTCGAGGCGAGAAAAAACATCCGCGAATGACATTCTTTATTCCTAGACTATTTCGACCATGTTAGGTCATCTTCAGGGAATGAACGGAAATGGAATTATTTTTATGTTTATTTTTTTAGGGGGAGAAAAGGTACGACTCGCGGTTACTCCTCCCCTCTGTACCCCTCCCACGATCAGGGAGACGGGGGCACAGAAGACGAGGAGGCCTGCAGCCGACTTGCTCCTGGAGAAACTCCCCACACTTCTGACCTCAGTTCAAGTGAACCATCTTCATCTTTCATTCATGTATTTATTGTAGCATTCATGCCGTTTTGAGTTATCTTAGCTCTGAGCTTTGTTTATTTATTGTTATGTTACTTGTTTTTACTTTCCTTACTTTGTTTCACTTTCTCTTATTGTTATCACTTTTTTACTTTAGTTTCCCTTTGTTCACTAGATTTTTTTACTATTAACTTCCACTTCACTATCATTTTTGTTAAACTTTTTAATACTATAGTTCACTTACGACACTTTTGGTTTACTATGTTCGTTTTATTTCTGTTTTACTCTTAACTTTCACTTCACTATTATTTTTTTAAACTTTTTAATATAGTTCACGTATTACACTTTTAGTTCATTTGGTTCGCATTATCTACACTTTTGATCTGTGTTGTCTTCTTAGTTGGTTGTTTCTTCCTATTTAGGTTGTTTAAATTCGGTTGTCTTATTAGGGAATCAATTTGGTGTCTAAGTTGGTTATTTCGTTGGTTGGGTTTGTATATAGTCGGGTAAATATCTTTATCGTTATGCTTGTTCCTTCTCTCTTTTTGAATTTCTACTTAGGTAAACATGGGAACCTCCTCGATTCTCAGCCTTTGTCTGCCGCTGAGAAATCGAGTGTTAAAGGGGACTCCATCTCTGGTGTTTGTGTGCTCTGCAAATATCGGAGGTAGATCGTCTATCTTCCTCCATATTTTCTCCGCTCTGTTCCTGATGTTCATATTGAGCGTTTCTAATCCTGCTTCTTCGTGTAGATCCTATAGTCTTCTCCTCTCTCTCCTACGTGTGTTGGTGATTAGGTAGAGAGCTTTATTTTGTGTTCTCTGGAGTTCCAATTTTATGGTCCTTGTTTCACCGTTGATAGGGGTTGGTGGGTATAGTAGTACCTTTCTTACTAGTGCAAGATAGATTTTTCTTTTATTTTTCATTCGGTACCCTCTTAGATTGTACAGTAGGTTAAGCATCAGAATCGCCTTGTTCTTCCTATCCGTTATATGTTGTTTGTAGCCTCTTTTTGTTATTCTGAGTCCTAGCACTTTGCCCTCTGCATGATATCTCTAATTCTGATCTTCAACTACAATTTCAGCTGTTTTGTTCCTGGAGATTGGGATTATTATAAATTTCCTCCTGTTCGTCCTTATCTTCCAATCTCTTTCGTAATTGTTGACGTTACTGATTTCTAAAGCTGTTGTCCTTGCCTGAAAGCGTACATTCCTGTACGGAGTGACGACGAGTTGGCTTATGTTGTCCGCGAACTGTATGTTTAGGCAACCAAGCATGATTAGTGGTGGCAGGTCTGCTGTGTATATTGAATACAGCGTAGGGCTGAGATAGCCCCTGTGGGAGTCCAGCTTCCAATTCAAATTCTAGTCCTGAATAACCATTGATCTTCACATATGCTCTTCTGTCTGTGACCTAATCGCAGAGAATTTTCTCCAGATTGCTATTCATCTGGAGATTTAAGATCTTATACTGCCTTCCTCTGA
Organism: Ceratothoa steindachneri; assembly: GCA_963969495.1. Lineage (NCBI taxonomy): Eukaryota > Metazoa > Arthropoda > Malacostraca > Isopoda > Cymothoidae > Ceratothoa > Ceratothoa steindachneri. The sequence continues at coordinate 48,371,712 of OZ018333.1, read as the reverse complement.
CCAAGACTTTGTCGACTGCTTTTTCTACATCTCTCAGGACCAGATCGATGTAGTTATTCTCTGCTTTGGCCCTTTGCTATTTTCTCTGTTATTATACGGCTTCAGTACAAAATACTAAGACTTGGACTAAACCCAAGATTAGAAAAAAAAATATGTGACTATGTGATAGACAGGATAGCGTATCTACAAATATACGATCACACGGGGCCAGACTTCGAGCTAACTGCAGGCGTATCGCAAGGAGGGTGCCTAAGCCCCCTCCTATAAAATATATACACCCTCGATCTACCCGATCCAGGCAGGGAAGACACGCTGTACGCCCAGTTCACTGACGACATCTCTCAGATCATGACTGCCCCCTTCAAAAGTCCCGAAATCATGGCACAAATCACCGCCAAAGAAATCGACAATGTCAACAGGTTCAAAAGAAGATGAAAAATCGCCACTAACAGCCAGAAATTTAAGGTGATACCATTCTTCCATAGTAAACGGGCCCATATCGAAACTGATGACGTACGCATTCCATACAGCAACGATGTGAAAATACTAGGACTAAAAATAGGTAAACATTGATACGGTAGCCACGTTGCTCGGACAGCAGCGCGAGTGAAGGTCGAGCTCACCAAGCTATTCAGGTTCCGAAACCTGAACACGACCAACAAAAAGAAGATATACAACGCGCTCATAAGATCAAAGCTGCTGCATCCACCTATCAACACTAGTTCCAATAATAAATTGCGACTCCTCCAAAGGGTACAAAACAAAGAAGTGCTCTTAATAACGAACACCAGGAGGAAAGAAAGAAGGAGGGAGAGGGACTTACATCACAGGGTCCAGATGACTCCAATTAACATGGAGCTGCAAAGAAGAGCCTGAAAAATTTGGGAGAAAGTCCCACGACACATGACGGACGAAATCAGACAGAGACACATAGACATTTCGTTGAAGGACATAAACAGAATAAGGCTAGACTTCATCAGTAGTAAAACACAGACCCAAAGACAAGAAGAACCAATCTACACATAAGACTACGTATATCTAACAACGACAAACAATAAACTACACAAAGAATATACAATAAGAAGAACACTAAAGATACATAAACGGACAACGAGAGAAATACAAAAGATACATAAAACACCTACAAAGGCTTGAATGCCGTAAGAAACCACCATAATTTACATGAAACAAAATGAAAACACAAGCAATAACATCACAAACCAGGAACAACACAAACAAACATGCGAAATCATCACAAACCAAGAACAAGCCAACAAAAAAGCAGAAAAGTGTACGCAAAAAAACATAAATATAAAACCAAAAACAATGAGAAGAACAATCTCAGATAAACGCCTGCGATTCCCTATCACCAGAGATTTTCTACCCTTCTATCCCTTTTACCAGGGAAATCTATCCTACTATTATATATATATATATATATATATATATATATATATATATATATATATATATACAAGGGGCGGTCAATAAGTTTTGCGAATTGGTATGGCAAAACAGAGGAAAGGGGATGGCTGTTTGTGGGGGTATGAAGACAAGTTATGACAAGTCAGGACCTGCAGCCGCACGCTCCTGCCTCGTCTATTTAAGAAGCAGTAGCTGATCGCCGATCGTCAGTCACAAATTTTAAAGCAATTGAGAAGGTTGAGTAGCACCGTGCAGTGATCAAATTTTTGCCCAAGTAAGGCAAGAATGCAAAAGATATCCATGAACGCATGGTTGCAGTGTACACCGAAACCACCCCTTCCTATGCAACTTTTTATTCCGCCAGTTCAGGGCTGCACTGCGTGGAGGCCGGTTTTGGGACGATGAAGATGTCCAGCTCACCTTCCAGGAGTGGATTGAACAGCAGTCGGGAGATTTCTGGTTGTCGGGAATTCGAAGCCTCAGGGACAAGTGGCGCAAGTGCATTGAAGTCGAGGGTAGTTGTATTGAAAAATAATAAAACACTTTTCCTCATATCTCGTTTCCTTATATCCGAATTGCAAAACTTATTGACCGCCCCTCATATATATATATATATATATATATATATATATATATATATATATATATATATATATATATATATATATATATATATATATTATATATATATATATATATATACATATATATATATATATATATATATATATATATATATATATATATATATATATATATATATATATATAGGGTGAGTCAAAATTATGTTAACACTTCTATAAGTTTTATTTTATTCAAAGTTTACTGAACAGTCTCCACCTGTCCACTAGCACAATTGATGTACACAAACCAGCGATCAACAGTACAATTTATTGCCTTGACACACATTTCATGGGGAATATTTGATGTTACACCGTTTAAGCAGAAGACCAAGTTCGTGGCCTTAACGTATACTTGGGTCACAAATTTCGACTCCTGGGCACTTATGAGGATATCAAGGCAGGGAAGGGAAGGGATCCTTCATCTTCCGTTTCGTGGGTAAAATTCAGACACGAATTGTTCTTGAATGTTTCAAGTGAACGGCCTAGTTGAAACATTCAAGAACAACTCTGAGGTTAATCTCTCATTCAGATTTTCTCCCTCTCTAATTGCTTAGGCAGTATTTTAATCCTCTTGTCAACCTTTAGTCTTTTTAATTTATCTGATTTAATGATCTTAGTTTGTATTTATCTTCGCTCCTCCTAAGGTTTCCATTTCATATTAATTCATTTTGTTGATTGTTTTTTTTTTTTTTTGTGGGCGTTCCCTATCCTCTGTATCATCCTTATAAATATTACAATTTCCAATACTTTTGTTATTCCCTGATAAAGAACTCGAAATAAAGTTCGAAAGTACTTGGAATCCTCGTATTAATTTTCCCTGTGAGCTTTGTTGCCATTTATTGTTCACTCACGCGATACTTTGAGTTTTCCACACACACACACACACACACACACATATATAAATATATTTATATATATATATATATATATATATATATATATATATATATATATATATATATATATATATATATATATATATATATATATATATATATATATATATATATATATATATATAGAAGAAGCAGCAAATGAAGGTTCTGCGGGTGATAACAACCACCACAGGGCTTTCGCCATATATATATATATATATATCGGGAATTATTTGTAACATCGCAATCATAATTATGCGGTTAAAAAGGCAATTATTAGCTAACTTAAGCTCTACATCGAAGCTCTCGGAGGGAGCTCTTCTCTCATACACGAGAAGATAACGCATAAAATTATCTTTCCTAATTTTATGCGTTATCTTCACAGCTTCAGGAAACGTTTGGATCAGTTCATTTTTAAATATAAAATCAAGCAAAGTTTTAACGGATTTATCTCGAAACCCCTGTGCATTATAAATTCCAGCTAAATCCGCTTTCAGTCTTATGATATCGAAAAGTTTCCATAGTTCTTTTCTAAACTTTCAAATGCATCCTTATCATTTGGCAAGCAGGATTTTGAAATTTATTTCTAGGAAATCAGCAAATCTTGCTTTCATATTCTTCACTATGTAATCCAAAATAACACCAAATATTCTCATTCTTTCTTCTTTAACTGAACCTTTCGTACGAGATTTGGATTCAGTTAAGTTATTCACTCTTCAACATTCTTCATACTTTAAGTACAAATCCTCGAAACTTTTGCGCAGATCCTCAACCAAATATATTGTTCCATTAATTATCTCAATGCAGTATGGAATATCTATCGTTTTGGTTTATAAGACATTAAAAAGACTGTCAGTTTTAATGAAAATTTCGTTATAAACCATGAAAAAAAAGTATGTTGAGTCTTTTGTTAGCCACTCATAAAACCCATTGCTTCTCACTAAAGTTTTCCACCCCAAAAAATTATTGTTCATACTGTTGAAGGGTTTGTAAAGATCACCATGATATTATAAAATAGTCTGGATTAGTTTTGAATTTGAACTTCATCTTGTTGGTGCTGCCTTTGGAATGCGTTTATCCCTATCTCATCGTTTCTAGGTTGACGGTTTAATTAGCGACTGATTTGGACTGTGTTGTGCCTTAAATCTCGTTTCGGTCTGTTGATTTAGTTTTCGGATTTTTCTACAGTTTTTTTTTCACCACAGAATCAGCGAAATATAAGTTGCTCTTTTTTTTCTTATTACTACTTAAGTTCTTTCTTTGTTTGAACAAGTGATGGAGTTCGGGGTTGAAAGTGAGCGTGAGTGTCGGAATGTATGCATTGGTTGTGGTATAGTTGGTGAGGGGTATACATGTGTTGTATGTGGGCTGCGTGAATGCATTGTAGATTTAGAGGGGATGAGAATGCAGGATTTAGACAGGATATGTAGGCTGGAGGGGTTAGTTGCTGAGCTCAGGAGGGAACTTAGTGTAGGCCTAGGGCTAGGAATAGGTTAGGGGGTGAGGTAGGCCAGTTAGATGTTTCAGGTGAAGGTAGAGGGCTGGTGGAGGAGGGAGGATATGATAGTTCTAGGGATAGTGAAGTTAGCCCCCTTAGATTAGTTAGGAATAGGCCTAGTGAGGATAGGGAACAGTGGAGAGTGGTTAGGAAACGTGTAGCTAGGGAGGCTTCTCCTGTTCTTTGTGAGAATAGGGTTGCCTCTGTTGAGGTGGTTAGCCAGGGGGAGAATAGGTGTGTGAGTCAGAGGGACACAGAACCTATTAGCTTGACTATTAGATTCAATGCCCTAAGAGAGGAAGTAACTGGAAGTGATATGACTGATGGGGGTGGGGTGGAGGTAGAGTCACTGGTAGTTTGAATCAGAATAGGAGTGGAGATGGAGTTAGGTATGTGGGGGTTAGGAATAGGAGTCTGACTGAAGTGTTTGTGATGGCTGATTCGCGAGTTAGATATTTAGATAGGAAGTTGAATGCAAGTAGATTGAATGGTTTGAGGGTGTGTTTGCCGGGTGCTGGAGTGCGAGATCTGTCTGATAGGTATGAGAAGCTGGTGTCTGGCTGTGCTGGGGATGCGGTTGTGATTACACATGTAGGAGTCAATGATGTGAAGAAAGTGGGAGCATGTGAGTTACGTGAGAGGTACAAGAGGTTGATTGAAAAGGTGAAAGAAAGTAGAATGAAAGGTGTTGTGACAGGTGTGCTTCCAAGAATGGATGTTGGGGTAGAATGGATGTCTCGTGCGATTGAGCTGAATGATTATGTGATGAGGATGTGTGAGATGGAAGGTGTCATGTTTGTGGATGTGCGGGATAGGTTTGTTGGAATGAAAGAAATGTATGCGATGGATGGACTGCATTTGAGTAGGAGAGGGGTAGATGTGTTGTGGGAGGAGTATGATCGTGTTATTAGGTCTTTGCGGGCGGGAAACTAGATACTAATAGTCGTCAGGGAACTACGAGAGGACATTATAGTACTGAAAGTAGAATGGACTTGGCAGATAACAGAAATAGGTTCCAAGGCAATAGAGGTGAGGTCATTCAGGTTGGAAGAGGTGCTTCAGCGATAGTGGGGTTAAATTGTTTCTATACAAATGCTCATAGTCTTAGAAACAAGAAGGATGAGCTATTTAGTTATATTAGCGATAAGGATATAGATATATTATGTGTTACTGAATCATGGATTAATGAAATAGAATTTAGTGACACTATAAGTGAATTTGATTTACAGGGCTATAATATGTACATTAGTCAAAGGACATGTATAATTGGTGAAGGAATAATTATCTATATAAAAAACAACATTGTTTCAATTTTAAATACTTCAATAAAGCAGGATGGAGTTGAGTCACTTTGGATAGATATTAGGTTCAGTAAAAATAGAATGGTGCATTTGGGAGCTTTTTACAGACCACCTGGGCAGACTGATGATATAGATAAACTAATGATAAGGGAAATAAGTAAGGGATGTGAAACAGATGCAATTATTATTGGGGACTTCAACTTAGACTCTGTGGACTGGGAAAATATGATAGGTAGGGATAGAACAAGTGGCAGGTTCATAGAATGCTTTGAGGATAATTTTTTGAATCAATTTGTTAATGAGCCAACGAGGGAATACAATATATTAGATTTAGTACTTTTTAACAGTGATCATTTAGTTCAAGAATTGACTGTTGGGGAAGCATTGGGAAATAGTGACCATCAGATAGTTCGTTTTAACTTGGGAATTAAGAAGGGTTAAAATAACTGAGAATGCTATAAAAGTTCCAAATTTTCATAAGGATAATTATGTAAAAATTCAAAGCTTGCTAAATTTGGTAGGCTGATATGTAGAATTCAGAGGTAAAAATGCTTATGCGATGTGAGATACTTTCAAGCATATAATAAATGTAGCCCAAGAGCAATGTATCCCAATGAAGACTATTAGGAACAAAAGTAGGAAACCATTATGGTGGAATCAGGAGATAGCTAGAAAAATTTCAGAGAAGAAAAGGGCATATAAAAAATTACAGGTAGAAAATAATATTCAAAATTTAAGTGATTATAGAATGGCTAGGAATGAGTTAAATAAGATTATAAAGAAGAACAAAAGGGGGTCAGAAATTAAATTAGCTCAGGATAGCAACAAAGATCCTAGAAAGTTCTTTAGTTACTATAAAATTAATAACAAGTCTGGCAGAGTTAAAATAGGACCTATCAAATATGAAGGGGTTGTGAGAGAAACTGATGAGGAAATAGTTGAGGTACTAAATGGTCATTTTGCATCAGTATTTAAGAACATAAGAAAAGAAGGAGACTGCAAAAGACCATTCATGGCCTACACTTGGCAGCTCCTGTTCCAGTCAACACACAAAAGATTTCTTACCAGAGAAAAGTCATCAACATTGTCACCCTTTACAGGAGTTCGTCAGATCTAATCTACAATATACATAAAATGCATCCAGAGGATTATGTCCATTCATGCAACCGCAAAATAATCTCCCCACTCCTTAGAAAAATATATACATATGTACATAAAAAAAGTCAGTCCCATCTAGCAGCTTCATTCATATATTTATCTAATCTATTCTTAAAACTACCCAGAGAGGAGGCTTCTATCACATGTCTAGTGAGCCTATTCCATTCATCTACCACACGATTTGTAAACCAATTCCTCCCAATCTCCTTCCTAAACCTATACTTATCAAGCTTAAACCCATTGCTACGTGTCCTGTCATGTTCACTAAGTATAAGAACCTTACCCAGATCCCCTTTATTATATCCTTTTACCCATTTGAAGACTTCAATCAATTTCCCTCTGACTCTTCTCCTTTCCAATGTATGTAGATTTAGTTTTCTGAGCCTTTCACCATAAGGTAAGTTCCTTAGCCCACCAATCATCTTTGTCATCCTTCTCTGCACAGACTCAAGCAAATCAATATCCTTCCTATAATATGGTGACCAAAATTGTACTGCATAGTCTAGATGAGGCCTAACTAGCGCCAGATACAGTTTTAGAATGACTTCAGCACTCTTATTGCTTAGACTCCTCCTAATGAATCCCAATATCCTATTAGCTTTATTCTTAGCATTTAGGCATTGCTTTCTAGGACGAAGGTCTGAACTTACCAAAATACCCAAGTCCCTCTCACAATCGGTCCTCCCTAAATTTCTCCCATTTAATTTATAACTATTCAGTGGATTATTTCTACCTATACTAAGTACACTACATTTGTCTATGTTAAACTTCATTTGCCATTTCTCAGCCCAATTGGACAGAATGGTCAATTTCCCCTGCATTACAACAGCATCAGAATCAGCCCTAATGGCCCTACCTAGCTTAGTATCATCAGCAAATTTACTCAGGTCACTACTTATACCTATGTCAAGATCATTAATATAAATTAAGAATAGCAAGGGACCCAAAACAGATCCTTGCGGAACTCCACTGCTAACACACCCCCACTCAGATTTAACTCCATCTATACTAACTCTTTGCTGTCTGTCACCAAGCCATGACTGAATCCACCTAAATATACTGCCATCGATCCCGTGTGCTTTAACTTTGCTCAGAAGCCGTAAGTGTGGCACTCGATCAAAAGCCTTACTAAAGTCCAAGTATAAAATATCATAGTTTTCATCCTTATCTGCTGCTTCATACACCTTACTATAAAAAGACAGCAAATTAGTCAGGCAGGATTTACCCTTACTAAAGCCATGCTGTGATTCTTTTATCAACTTATGCTTATCCAAGTGATCCCTAATATTCCTTGCTATAATAGATTCCATCATTTTCCCTACCACTGATGTCAAACTTACTGGTCTGTAATTAGACATATTTGTTTTATCCCCTTTCTTAAATATAGGTATCACATTGGCTTTCTTCCATGCCACTGGCACAATGCCACTCTCCAATGATTTTCTAAAGATGCATGCTAGGGGCTCACTTAACACATCCTTACATTCTTTCAAAATTCTAGGAAAGACCTCATCAGGACCGGGTGCTTTACTACTTTTGATTTTATCAATTTCCTTTGTCACTATCTCCTTTGTGATCAAGATATCCTTTAATTTCTCTTCATCATTACCCCGAAAGATCATTGACACCTCGGGTATATTTAGAGTATCCTCCTGTGTAAATACTGAGAGAAAAAAGTCATTTAGCATTCCAGACATTGAGTCCCTATCACTCACTAATTCTCCATTGGAATCTATAAGTGGGCCTATTTTATCTCTAACCTTAGTTTTGTATAATTGATAAAAACTTTTAGGATCTTCCTTTGCCCTATTTGCCACTTTAATTTCATAATTTCTCCTTGCTACTCTAACTAACTTTTTAACATCTCTTGCTAGTTCATTATATCTCTGCCTTAAGTGATCTTCTCCATTTTTTATTTTCCTATAAATGCCCTTTTTAATGCCAATATAATGCTTAATTTTATCTGTCATCCATTTTGGGTCATTATTTTTAGTCCTAATCTCCTTATAAGGAATGTTAATCATCTGACCTGTAATTAATTGCTCAATTATTCTTTCATACTCCTCTTCAATTGTAATCTCTTCCTCCTGGTGATTATTGTCTCCACTAACTGAGATCATTGAATCTATTCCTGAATTGATTTCATTGCCTGGTTTCTGTACAACTGCCTCCAGGTAAGTCCTTAGCCCATTATAATTTGCTCTTCTAAAGTCAGGAATTTTAACATTGTTCATGCTACTATCAATACCATTCCATTTCATCTTGAATCTAATTTCACAATGGTCACTATTACCCAAATTTCCTCCAATCTCAGTATCCTTAATAACTTCTTCCCTATTTGTCAGAACTAAATCCAGTATATTATTACCTCTAGTGGGTTCATTAATTATCTGCCTCAGAAAATTATCTTGGACAACATTCAAAAATTCCTCAGCCTCCTGATCACCCACAAGAGCTTCCCAGTCTATATTTCTGTAATTAAAATCGCCCATTATACACACATGCTTACTTCTACATGCCCGTTCAATCTCCTGCCACAGAAGATTTGAAGCTTCCTTACTAAGATTTGGTGGTCTGTATAATAATCCTATGACAAGCTTGTTTTTACCTTCCTTTACATTTAGCCATAATGACTCTGTGTTATCATCTAATTTAATTGTACTGTTTACACAACACTGGAGATTATCTTTAATATAAATAATAACCCCTCCTCCTCTCTTCCTATTCCTATCTGTATGGAACATGTTAAAGCCCTCAATCTCAACCTCAGGTTTAAAGTGATTTCCTGCCAAATCAAGCCATGACTCTGTTATCGCAATTATATCAAAATTCTCTTCACTCGCTAACGCTCTTAAGAGATCTATCTTATTCCTTATACTCCGACCATTTGTGTAGTATATTTTTAAGGTTTTTTTATTATTCCCATCTTCATTGCATCGTGCTTTTCTATTCCTAGTTATCTGCTCATTCACTTGTGCATTAGTCCCCCTATAACGCATCAGTATGCCCTCTCCCTTAGCTATTCCTCTATCTCTGCATCCCTTCCATTTCCTACACCTGCCCTCTATTCCTGTTATTCCCTTACCTCTAACAGCTTCTAGTTTCCCACCCGTAAGGACCTAATCACACTATCCAGCTCCCCCCATAGAACCTCAACACCTGCCCGACTAAGATGGAGCCCATCCATCGCATACAACCTCCTATTCCCGTAAAACCCTCCCCAGACATCTACAAACACCAATCCTAACTCCTCACGCAGTCCTTTCACAAATTCATTCAAACCAATTGCACGCGACAACCATTCTACCCCCACATCCAATCTTGGAAGCACACCAGAAACAACACCTTTTACCCTGCTTTTACTCATCCTTTCAACTAACCTTTTATACTGCTCACGTAACTCACATGTACCCACCTTCTTTACATCATTCACTCCCACATGCGAAATCACAACTGCATCCCTCTCACACCCAGAAACCAGCCTATCATACCTCTCACAAACATCACTTACACCAGCACCCGGCAGACAAACTCTCATTCCCTTCCACTTGCTATCACTCAACTTCCTATCTAAATACCTAATCTGAGAGTCACCCATCACTAGCACCTCAGTCATTCTCCTATTCTGTCTTGGCCTAACATTACCCTCCCTCCTGCTCTCAGTCACACCACCACCCATCCTGCTTTCATCCACAATCACACCAGGCAAATCACTTTCACACTCTTCCTCTCTCAGGACATTGAATCTGTTAGTCAACCTAACAGGTTCTATGTCCCTCTCATTCACACACCTAACCTGTCCTAACTTATCTATCCTATCCATTTTCACCCACCATTCATCATCACTCACAACTTCCACACTGTTCCCAGTCCTAGCCCTATCTTTCACCCTCTTAGCACTAATCTCACCCTTCAATCGCACACTTGCATCTCTTCTCACCTCAAACACCAAATCATTCAACCTCTTACATTCCCCACTCAACCTCCTAACCTCCCCTTCCAGAAAACACACACGGCATTCAGTTACATTCACTCTCCTTTCAACTCCACATGCATCACACACCACATACACACTACTTTCAAACGGCATGCTCTCACCATCTATACAAACAGCCATACTCTCAGAAATTTACTAAGGAAAAAGTTAACACTCACCAAAAAAATTCTTGCTCAGGATTGCTGCCAGTTATCTTCCCTAAAAGTATTAATCACTAATGTATTTATTACACAGTGATTGATGTATTAAATAAATACAAGAAAAACTATACACCCAAATCAGTATTATATCCCAATCTTACAATGAGAATCAAGAGCTTCCTGCAAGACAACCTTCCAGAACAAAGCCAGACATAAATAGTCTTATGTATAATACTCATGGGTCAGGGAAAGAGGTGTTTACTACCATTAGTGTGGATTGGAGGACGATAAAAGAACTAATAGGTGAGTTAGATACTACCAAGGCCTCCGGCCCTGATGATATTCAGTCTAGGATACTTAAAGAAGGGGTAAAAAGTATCTCAATAGCCTAGAGAAGTTGTATACTAGGTCACTGGAATATGGAGAAATACCCGATGATTGGAAGAGAGCGAATGTAGTCCCCATTTTCAAGAAGGGTAGTAAAGAGGATCCAAATAACTTTAGACCGGTTAGCCTAACTCCTGTAGTCTGTAAAATTCTTGAGAAAATAGTTAAAAAAGGGATTTGCCAACATCTAGAGAGGGAGGGGTTAATCAGCGATGCTCAGCATGGGTTTAGATCAGGTAGATCATGTTTGACTAATTTACTAGACTTTCTGGAGTTCGTAAAAATCAAGCATAAGGGAGAGAATGTAGATGTAATTTACTTGGATTTTAGTAAAGCATTTGATAAGGTACCACATAGGAGACTAGTTTATAAATTAAAAATGATTGGAATATGTGGGGGTGTTTCAAATTGGATAGCTGAGTGGCTGAAAGACAAGAAGCAAAGGGTAGGGCTAAATGGTGTAAAGACAGAATGTAGGGATGTTATCAGTGGGGTTCATCAGGGATCAGTTCTCGGTCCATTATTATTTGTCATCTATATAAACGATCTTGGGGAGGCAGTTAATAATAAAGTGTCAATTTTTGCGGATGATACCAAATTTCCAGCTGTAGTTAAAGATATTTATGATAATTTTGAAGTGCAGGGGAATTTAAATAAATTGTTATCCTGGGCACATTATTGGCAAATGACTTTCAACCTTGATAAGTACAAAGTTATTAACATAGGAAAAGATAATAGAGAATTTAACTATAAAATGAATGGGCATTGGCTGAGCTCAGTAGAGGATGAGAAAGATCTAGGAGTAGTAATAGATAAGTCATTAAGGTTTTCTAAGCAGTGTATTGAAGCAAGAAATAGGGCAAATAGAGTGCTGAGTTTCATTAAGAGAAATGTCAGTTACAAAAGTAAGGAGGTTATTCTTAAACTCTATAACTCTTATGTTAGGCCACATCTAGAGTACTGGATACAGGCATGGTCCCCACATTTTAGACACGATATTAACCTTCTCGAGACAGTGCAACGGATGGCAACAAAGATTATTCCTTCCCTGAGGCACCTTGAATATATAGATAGACTGAGGGTATTAAATATGTTCTCGTTCGAAAGGAGGTGTGTGAGAGGGGATTTGATTGAGCTCTTTAAAAAAATTTCTGGGATAGATAAATTGGATGTTAGCAAGTTTTTTGAGTTAGATGATGGAAATCGGACTAGAGGTCACCACTTGAAAATTAAAAAGCAAGGGTGTAGGTTGGATTTAAGAAAATATTTTTTCACCAATAGAGTGGTAGACTTCTGGAACAAATTGCGCCGAGGGTAGTAGGTAGTCCAAATTTAAATGTATTTAAGAGTAGGTTGGATGAGTTTATGGGGAGGGAAGGTTGTGATGGTTCCTAAGTTTTGTATATATTAATATTGTTTGTATATATCTATAGCTGCATGATTTATTTCTTGACAAGCCTTGATTGGTGATATCCTTGTTTGTGGACGCAATCCTCTGGATGTAGTTTTCCTGGAAGTTTGGGTGCCTTAAAAAAGAGGCCGTTTGACTCGGATGACCTATGATGGGCCCTTGTGGCCTTTGGCATCTGTTATATTATATTGTGGGGGACTTTGATTTTTTCTTCCCCTGGCGATGGTGCTTTTTGTGGGTGGGTTTTGACGGATGCGGATGACCTTTGATAGGCCCTTGTGGCTTTTGTCATCCGTGAAATTATGTTATGTTATGTTAAGAAATTGCGTTCGTTTTGTAGTGATGGAAAAATGAGGCAAGTGCTTCATTGGTCTTGAAAAAGCTTGTACATTCAGGTATGAATTTGGAGGATTAAGAAGAACAAGGTTTAACTTTGAGCATAGCATGGAGTAAATAAGCTGCTGGTGCCTTTTCTCTTACTTTAACTTGAACACCATTTAAATGAGATGCCATCACCATTGCCCCATCGTATGTTTGTGCTACAAGTTTCTCAACACAGCCATATTTATCTAAATTATTAAATATACACTCTGTTACACCTCCAACAGTTTTGCCCTTAAGAATGTCAAATCCTATAAAGACTCGTTTGATATCAGAGTCCAACAAGTACCTCAATACTGTAAAACACGGAGCTGTACATCAAATATCTGTCGTTTCATCAACTTCAATAGCAATAAATGAGGCTTGTGAGATTTCTTCTTTAATATTATTTTCTACAATTTTCTGCTTCAATCAAGTAACTCAACATTAGTTTCCACGATTTAACGATGATTTCTGTTCATTATCTCCGCGAAAAGCAAGTTCTTGTTTAATCAAGAAACAAAAGCACAAATCAATTTTTTTAATATATCTCTTTTTTCTTTAACTTTTTTATTGTGAATGTCATTAATGACAGACTTCTGTTTATCTAAGGTCAAGTCGACTCGTGTAGATCCAAATGTTTTCAATAATATTTGGTATTCACAATGTGCTGTTGCTGATCGTTCGTGTTTACTTAAAGCATTGGGCAAATTATTTAAATCACAATATCCTTCTTTTACCCACACACTTTCACTGGATACAGAAAATAGCAAACATGGGAAACAAAAGAGCCTATTTGTTGTACTACAGCTGCACAACCACTCTTTCTTGCTGTTCCAAGCAGTTTGAAATGTTCTAAAAATGTTCGTCCCTTTCTGTTGTTTTAGGTCCTTAAGTTCTAATTTTGGTCTACTATTTTTTTTTTATAAGTTCTCTTTTCTTCATAAGATAGTTTTGAAAATATCCTAAGATATTTACTATTCATTGCCAGAAAGGGGAAAATGTAAATAAATCGAAATGAGCTAAAACTGAAGAAACCCCACAGGAAAATAAGCGAAACAACGGGTGTGTGCAGCACGTGGACTACACCACTACTATGCGTAACTTACATACTGAGATTGAAAGGCAGGGCCGAATTATGCCTATTGCCTACCTAATCTGTAACAAATAAAATATTTTGCATTCTATGCAAACTAATGAGAGAAACCTTCATAATATTGTTGAATCAGGTGCCTTTCCTACTACAGAAGGTAAATGTAGTTACTGAAATTTTATTCGGGGTAGGCACTGCCTACCCAGACAAAAAATTAGAAAAAGGTGAGACAATAAATTTGTACTCCAATGAGCAAAAAATTGATATATATATATATATATATATATATATATATATATATATATATATATATATATATATATATATATATATATATATATATATATATATATATATATATATATATATATATATATATATATATATATATATATATATATATATATATATATATATATATATATATATATATATATATATATGCAATGTCCCGCAGGAAAAAATGAAATGGTGTTTCCGAGTACATTCGAACTTTATTAAGTTCCTTATCAAGAATAACTACAAGAAATAGTAATATATTAGAGGTATATATACGAAAGAAAAGTATAAAAGACCGCCTCAAAAACAAGAAATCACCAATGGGGAAGACGAAAGGGGGAAGGTAAAGATTCTCATTAAAAAGGACAAGAAGCAGGTAGTAAGGTCAAACTGAGAAAGGAAATATTTGCTTTCGAACAAAAACTTACAGTTTTTGGTACAAAGGGAAATGAGGTTCAAGAAAGTAGTAACGGGTACCGGCAAGACAATTTTGCAAATGATCATTAAGGAAATTGAAAAGATCTTCAACGGGTACTTTGGTAAATAATGAACAAACATCAAAACTAACAACAGTAAAATCATTAGAATAATAAATAACATTAAGTTTAGAAATAAGGTCGTAACTATTAGTGACATCAGAATGAGAAATGGTACCAACTAATGGAGTAAGAAATGAAGTAAGCCATTTAGACAGGGAATATGAAACAGACCCTCTCCTTTCTAAGTTATATATGTAGTTTTTTGAAACAAAACTTCTCCCTACTATCCTTGACGCCTCGATGGTTTGGTACATTTATATTGATGACGTCATTTGCTTGTGGCCTAATTCCAAAGATGTTAATATTTTTCTTACCAGACTCAATTGTCTCGTCCCTTCAATTAAATTTACCCACAAGTTGGAAAATAATAGAACCCTTCCCTTTCTTGATCTTCTTATTCATAGAACTCATACAGGTTTTAAATATTCTATCTTTCGTAAGCCTACTAATTCAAATTCTTATTTCATCTTTACTCTTCTCACAGCCCTAAAGTTAAACGTTCTGTTATTTCTTATATCTTTCTACGGGCATTACGTGTTGTGAGCCCGCAATATTTGGATTTGGAATTTTCCAATATTTTTGAAATTGGCCATAAGCTTTGTTACCCTTACCCGTTTCTTCAAAACTGTCTTTCTTCTGCTAAAAAAGACATTTTATCAAACTGTCCCTACTCTCCCTTTTAATAGTAATAACATTTTAGTTTTACCAGTTTCTCTTTGTTTTAGTGATCTTCCCCGTCTTTTGAATAACTTTAACATTTCTGTTGCTTTTAAATATGAGACGACCATTAAGAATTTATTAGTACGTAATAATTGTAATAGTTTGGTGGGGGGGGTTATTCAGTTGAGTGTTCTGGTTGCCTAAGTAAATATTACGGACAAACAGGTAAACAACTTTCTGTTCGCATAAATCAACATAAATATAATGTCCGAAGAGGGGAAGATAATAGTGCTTTCTTTGTCCACATGTCAGATAAGGACCATCTAATTTACTGGAACTCGGTAAAATTTATTTATCGTTCCAATGACCATATAAAAAGGAATATCATTGAATGTGCTTTTATAAGCCAATGTGATAATTTTAACCTTTCCCCTGGCATTTATAAAATAGATGCTATAATTAAAAACTAATACTTAAATAAATTAGTTCTGACTTTTGTCTTTAGTTTTATATACAATCTTTAGTTATGTGGACTCATTTGGTTTTTATGTTTTTTAATTATGTCACTGCTCTGTTATGTACATTGTATTTTCCCCACTCTTTCACTCCTCGTGTCTTATAATCTCCCTCGTTAGGCTATCTCCATTTCTTTTAATCTGTTACCTTTTCCGTCTTCCTCATTGGTGATTTCTTGTTTTTGAGGCGGTCTTTTATACTTTTCTTTCGTATATATACCTCTAATATAATACTATTTCTGTAGTTATCCTTGATAAGGAACTTAACAAAGTTCGAAAGTACTTGGAAACACCTTTTCATTTTTGCCTGCGCGACATTGCATTAATTTGCTACCCTCACGTGATACTTTGTGAGTTTTTCATTTCAGAAAAAAAAAAAATATATATATATATATATATATATATATATATATATATATATATATATATATATATATATATATATATATACACCTGGGCACTAAACCGTTAATCGTTAATTAACGAAGTTAACATTTTAGTTAACGATTTCATTTTTAAGTTAACTTCGGAAATCATTATTGGACTAATTAACTTCCATTAACTTAAGTCTGCTAACTCCCGAAATTCTTAAAAACCGGTAAACGTTTAAAAGTTTCTATTATTTTCAGATTTTAAATACAGATGTAGAGTCTTAGCATATTTAATAATGTATGCGTCATTCTTTCAACCCCGATATAACACCCTTTATTATTATAAATAACTTTTCAATCAAACTTCGAATTGTGAGTTCAAAATGATATTTTATGTATTCGATAATTAAACAAATATTTTCTATTAATAGATCATATAAAGTTTCTTTAATAAACAAATAAAATATTGCACCATAGCACGCAACGCAGCGTTATAAATAAAAGGAAGTGCCGGTAGAAAGAGGCTTCACTTCACTCTGGAGAGCTATTGCGGTTACAACGTGAGTATCTGTTATTATAGCGATACCATTAGTGTTAATTGAAAGAAAATAAATGTTAAGTTTCATTATTATAACATATTAAACATTTGCATACATTCATATGATATTCTAGTATTTGCATAGCCAAATTATATTTTCTATATTGTAAGATCCGGTTTGTTAATTAATAATCCCGATTAGCCACATGTTATATAATAGTTTCAAATATTGATATTGTTGAAGATTTTAGAATTTAGTTGATGATATAGCTTAATCATCATCATCATCATCATCATCACTAACTCTATAATTTAAGGGGATTTTTTTTAGTATTTGAATAATAATTTCATCTTAGTTTGGTTATGACTTATGTTTTTTTATTCAAGTTATTTCTAATAATTCTTTTATAATATCAAAAAACCAAATGGTGAAGTTCAGAAATAAATATAAGTATCGAAATTTTGTGAATCTTTTAAAACCCAAAGAATTACAAATGGTGAAGTTCAGGAAATTTATTTTTAGATATCTTCTCTAATCTATAACTCTATATTTTAGCAACGTGATATTTTGAAAGAGGGGAAATTTAGTTTAGAATTCCTTGTTAAAATTAATCTTAGTAGCAAAGCGCAAGTTTTCCCCTTAGGGGGGAGTGGCGAAGTCATTGCCTGGTAACCATATAAAATGCATGTTAATTAATGATTCAATAGAATATATATTGGCACTGGTATACCTTTAAAATTAAAATACAGTGCTTATCTATATTATTATTAATTTATTGTTATTATTGCGTAATGCACAACAAATATTATATTGCTACTATTGTCCGCAGGCTGGCTACGGTCCCCTGCACTTGTTCACTTTTCTACTCCGATGTTTTGTAGGTCCAAATTCATTTAATAAACCTCTTTCCATATATAGTTAATTTAAGTTCTTATAAATAAATAACTAAAACTGAAAACCATTACAAAACCAATCACTTAGTCATTCACAGACACTTGTGTGATTTTGAATTTTATAAGTCATCATGTCACCTCAAGAACTTGAATGTGTTGAGTCAACAGTGTTGACATCGTCCTACCCGGACGACTACTTCTTGATCAAGTCGAGGGAAGGAGACAAGTTGATTTTCGACTGCAAGCTGTGCTCGTCCAGGACTGTGCCAATCAAGGGACACATGACAAGCCTCAACAACCTCAAGCAACACATCAAGAGGACCCAACCAGCCAAGTTCAGGCAAAAATACTATAGTTTGGACGTTCTAAAGCCCTTACAAAACCCTAAAAAGCTGATTTTATAGTTTTGGCACATTTTAAAGGTGTTTTTAGGTGGCTTTAGAGCAAGAACTTATTTTTTTTCTATAATAAAAATTAACGTTAACGATTTATCGATAACTTCCGTTACATTTTTAAAGAATTAACTGATTAACGGTTAGCGAAGTTAACTTTTTGATTAACGGTGCCCACCTGTATATATATAAATATATATATATATATATATATATATATATATATATATATATATATATATATATATATATATATATATATATATATATATATCTTAAGAGAGCAGAGGGGTTGCGCGTTGCCAGGTGTATACGTATTTGTAGGATAAATAAGCAGGCTAAATTTAGGAAGTTCATTATTATATTACCAGTCAATGGCTTCGCCACTCCCCCCTTGCTTGCGCTTTGCTACTAAGATTAAAATTTAAAATCTAAAAAAAAGCAGCCATGGTTAAATTTTTATAAATTTTCTGAACTTTGCCAATTATAATAATTTTAAAAAGGAACTGAATTTCCCCCCTTTCAAAATATCACGTTGCTAAAATATAGTTATAGAAGAATAGAAGATACATAAAAATAAATTTTCTGAACTTTACCATTTGTAATTCTTTGGGTTTTAAAAAATTCAAAAAATTTCGATACTCATATTTATTTCTGAACTTCACCATTTTGTTTTTTGATATTATAAAAGAATTATTAGAAATAACTTTGTTAAAAAAACATAAGTCATAACCAAACTAAGATGAAATTATTATTAAAATACTAAAAAAAAATCCCCTTCTTAAATTATAGAGTTAGTGATGATGATGATGATGATAAGAATTTTTTAGAGAAGTTATCAGATATTTATAAATTAATTATATGGGAAATGGGAAACAGCAGAGATGGTAATCATCACTAACTCTATAATTTAAGAATGTGATTTTGGGGGTGTCTTCGTTGTAAAAAAGGGAGATAATAGAAATATTTAAAAAATATGGGTTGTTTTGGAGGGAGTGGATTTGGCGTGTGTAATTCGTGGGTGATTATAGTTGTAGTAAAAGTGGAAATGAACTTATGTCGGTGTTTAAAGTGTGGTTTGTAAATCTAATATAAAGAGATTCCAGTGTACGTAGTTGGTTTTCGGTGTTTGCTGTTTCTTCAATTCAAAAATTATTTGAGTTGGGTTTATGGTGTGGATGTCTGCTTTCGTAGTGTATTCGAATAGGGGAGAACTCGGGGGTAGTGAGTGGGGCTCCAGTTCTGTTGCTGATGCCTAAATGTGCGCAAATACTTACTTTCTTGCGCTTACAATCTCTCCTCATCATACCTCAATTTCCACAACGAGGTCACTTTCCTCACCAATTATTTCCAACAAAACGGATCTCCTTCAAACTTATACAGTTGATTCAACCATTCGGTCTCCATCCTGCGACCACGCATTATTGATAATGGAAAATTCATTCTCAACTAGAGTCGATGTACCTGGGAGACATAAAATGTAATCAACAGTAGGGCTGAGGTTGGAGAGAGAAATACTTCGGTCCTTCAAATGATTAAACATTTTTAACTAATTTTTCCTCGCAAGTGAAGCTTTCAGTTTTCCAAAATTCACACTTTGAAGACACCACTTCATCAAAAAGGTTGTCTAAATGTATTAGATTACTTCTATTTGTCTCATTAATTTTACCAGCAAATGTTTCGATTTCAGGCCAAGCAATGTAGCTACTCTTTACCCAAACAAAGGATTCAGCTCCGCCGAAGATATTCTCCCAGTTTAATGTAAGCAGGATAACGATCATAAAAATTCGTAAATTCTTGCATATCTGTAGCAACATTGAAATTTCCATTCTCATCAAGTGCCCTGAACATATTTTGGCTCATTGGGGTACAAATTTATTGTCTCACCTTTTTCGAAATTTGTTTTGTCTTTTTAAATCTTCAAGAATGTGAGAAACACTTGGTTTGCTTTTCGCCCACCGACAAGATTTAGCTCGCCATGAATGAACAAAAAATACATTTCTCCACAGTCATCCTCAAATAGTTTTTTTTTCCACCCTCACTGGACAGTCTTCTTGAGAGGTAAACTAAGACTTCAGTCCTTCATAAATGTGTAAATTCTTTAAATAGCTGGAAGTAGTGAAAAAGAAATCTGATATAGCCATGTTGTAGAACCCTCTTATACTTAAGATTAACAAACTCACACAATTCTTTTAGCTGAGTAACACTCACAACATAAATGTAGAAATATTTGTACATTTTAGCAATAAAAACTTCTACTTCACTCGGTAGTACGGCAACAGCAGTTTGAATACAGTTGTGAATAATAAGAGCACCGCAGCCACTTTGGACTTTAAGCATAGTAAGTGATGAAATTTTGGTAGAGTTAGAGAGAAAATAGTAAGAGAGTAAAGTGGTTAAAGGGTGAGTTTAAAGAGTAGATGATGTGTGGGAGACAGAATAAAAAGGTCCCTGGTGAAAGGGTAGCTCTGTTTTTGTTGGTTTTTTGATTTTATAAACTATAATTTTATAGTTTATTTAATTAAATTAACGCTGTTAATTTAATTATTTGGTTTTCATCTAAATGATGATTTTGGCATTCAAGCCTTTATTTTGGGACGGGGTTTTTAATCCCGTTTTGGATATTTGAACATTTTTTTTTTAATTTAAAATGTTAATTTGAGTTTGAATTTTTTTTATTATTTAAGTGAATTTGGGTTTAAAATAAAGTTAATTTTTACTGATAAAAAACTTGCGCATTACACTGGTCGATTCTTGTCTATTGTCGATTCTGTAGTGTGTATTGGGGAGTCACGTCACCGTCAGACTGTAATTTACTGCTTTTAAATGGTCTTATTTATCGGTCGGCTTCGATGTCTAGGTGTGTACGAGAGAATTCAGGGGTCACGCGGGCACCAATGGCTTGCCATATCCTCTTAGCTCTCTCGTAGAGCGCCACGTTGATTGGAGATAATCCAACCGAGTCGTGGAGCTCCCTCTGTCGTTTGTGTTCTCTTCTTCGGGTATTTGTAATAAGTAAAACCGCCTTGTTCTGGATAACTTGTAGTTTCGCAATGTGGGTCTTGGCACTCGCGTTCAACGGCACCGGGGGGTATAAGAGTCTCGAGCGAATGCACGCATTGAATATCTTGAGTTTATTTGAGCGAGTTAGGTCACGGAACCTATAAAACTCCCTCAAATCTCTCTTGCTATTCGCGACTGTTCGCTCGATATGCCTCTTGTAGCCCCTGTGGTTATTTTGAGCCCCAGAACCGTCCCATCCGAGCTGTAGGGGATTATCTCCCCCTCTACCCGTGTGTCATTGAAGGTCTTGCGAAAGATGGGAATTATTTTGAATTTTGGGGCATTGGTCGATATCTTCCATCTCTTCTCGAAAGAGTTGATGTTGGAAATCTCCCTAGCCGTATTTCTCGCCATAAATTCCCTGTGAACGTAAGCGGCGGTACAAATTTGCGATATATCGTCAGTGAACTGAACGTATATCGTACCTTCGGATAGAGGTTGTGGTAGGTCACGTGTATATATGTTGTATATAAGGGGACTGAGACAGCCCCCTTGTGGGACCCTAGATTCGAGCTCGAATTCGGGGCCTTTGTATCCTCTGACATGTATATATGCTCTCCTCTCCATTATGTAGTCGCATAGAATCCTCTCAAGAATGGGGTCGAGGCCTACTTGAAGGATCTTAAATTGTAGTCCTCTCTCCAAACCTTATCAAAAGCTTTTTTGACATCTCGGAGCACCAGGTCGGCATGCCTTTTGTCTGCCTTGATCTTGGCGAGCTTTTCTGTGATAACGGCTAGATCCGTATCAGTCCCTCTTTTCCTTCTGAAGCCGTGCTGTGGCTCGTTATGCAGGTTGGCTTCGTCGAGAAAAGAGTTGACTCTATTTGCCAATATCTTCTCGAAGACTTTGCCAGCAAATTCTAAGAGAGATATCAGCCGAAAGCTGGCAGGGCAGTCCGGGGGCTTTCCCGATTTGGGAATGAAAATCATCTTGGCCACTTTTCATTAATCGGGAAAGTAGCCCGTGTTCAGAGCGGCATTCATGATGTTAAGAAGCCCACTCCAAACGTTAGGCGGGGCCTTGATGAAGTTCTCCCTGGTCAGCCCCGTTGTACCCGGTGCTCTTTGACGAAAGGATTTAAGAGCGACGGAGAGTTCTAGGGCAGTTATTTTACTACCATAGCCCTCCATCACTCTTTCCTGCGACACACAATGATGATGGGAGGTTCTGTGTATTTGTCTATTTAGTTGTTCGATTATGTCAGTATCGAATTCGAGGTCGTAATTGTCATTTTCTTCAAGGGTAATTGTGAAGATTGAGGACCAGAAAATCCTAAACTTTTCCTTAATCTCTTCAGGCTCGCCAGTTTCTATACCGTCGTTTATAAGCGTTATTCTTTTCTGGGGAGCTTTTCCTTTTAACCGTTTGACGGTTTGCCAGAAGTTATGTGAGTCTCTTTCAGTGTCGACTCTTTCTATTAGTCTGTCCCATGTGAGTATCTGTTGGTCCGTAATTAGTGTCTGGAGTTCGTCTTTAATTTCTCTTAATCTTCTGTGGGCATTGTGGTTGGGGCCTATCAGCGCTACTACATTGGACAGGAACTTATATTCTTAGACCAGGGCTTTCATGGGAGGGGTCCAATGGGGAGCTGGAAGGGTTTTATATTTGATATGGGGAATATTATCTTCATCGGCTTTAATTAGGAGGTCAGTGATTTTATCCAGCTCTTCATCTATCTCTTCTAAATTGGCATCGAGTAAAAGGGTCAGGGGTATAATTTAGAAGATAATTTCTGTAGCTTTCCCAGTTCGCCTGCTTGTAGCTTTTGCGTTCCCGGGATTGCAATTTGAATGGGGTTTACACTAATTGTAATTTGAATAGCCTCGTGGTCGCTCGGAATGATGGGGCCCGGTTCAATGTAGTAGTTTTATGGAAACCTGATACTGGATAGAACAATATCAGGTTTCGTTGCTGCTTTTCCCGTATTTTATGTCAGGAATCTGGTCCGATTCTTGTCACGTATTGTCTGTCAAGTAATACTTCGATGTTTCTACCAGCATTGTTGTAGGAGGTATATCCTTCCGCAGCACACCTTGCATCAAGATCTCCAGCAAAGATTACGTTTTTCTTATGGCTGAAGATCTGTAGAAGGTTGTGCAAGGGTACATAGCCACGTCTTGGGGGTTGGTACCCCGTGGCCACGACCAGTCCCCCCAGGGTAGTGCCTACCTACCAAGGTAAGATTCATCTAAGTCGGGTAGTTTTTTGTATTTTAGTCCTTTTTTGACGGGTATTGCGCAGCCGTCATACCGTTCCTGGCTATGATTTTTGCTGATGACGTCGTATTGAAATATTTGTAACTCTTTTTGCGCGGTCAGTCCGTGTTCAGAGATAAGTACAATGTCAGGGTCGCTTTGTCGAAAAATATTGCCATAGATGGAACCTTTTCCGTCCCATCCATCGACATTCATTTGTATAATAGTAAGTCTGTTGGTCATTTTGTGTAATGTTGTTTTTTTGTGTGTGGGATTAAAGTGGACGCTTATTCGCGATCCACTTTAGCCCCATGTGGTGTACTGGGTGGGGTGCGCTCCCTGCCGTTTCGTTTTTTTTCTGATTTCTGTGTCCGTGATTGTGAGAAAGCAGTCGGTGGTCAATTTGATCATGTTTTGGGAAAGAGCCTCCTCAATCTGCCGTTCCAGAACCTCATCAGAGCATTCCCACTTTTATCTTCCGGTCCTAAGACCCTCAGATACTTTGCGGGAATCAATTTTGGTTGGGGAGGGGGCCGATTCGGGGGTATACAGCTTTAGATTGAAGTCTCTCGCATGATATTTCAATTGATGCTCCCTGCCTCGAGATGAGGAGGTTGACCTGGGACCACGTGTCTTTGAAGTTTTTTTCGACCTTGGAGACCAGGTGTCTTTTGGTCGCACTGTATCCTTGTTGGGTGTCTTGGTTGGTGTGTGTTTGTGTTTTTGGTGTCTCGGTGTTAAATTTTTGGGGGTGAGCGGCACTTGTTTTTCTGTTTGAGAAGTTTGTTTGGATTTGTTCAGACGTGGGTCGCGTGTGGTGGCTGTGTTTTGGGGTGCGGGTACCTTTTGGAACGTTTCCGGGCACTGAGAGGCTACGCTTATGCGCATAACCTCCTCTGAATGAGGGTTGTCCGGGAACCACATCTCCTGCAGGCCGTTCTTTACGGGCATGCGGTTGACCTCAGTGGCAAAAGTTCCAGGGCGAGTAATGTTGGCTATGTGTGCATAATAAATGCAACACATAATTTTGGTGGAATGCTCATTTTCAATGTGGAGATATGTTTTCTGGTTGTTCGTCTCGGCAATCGCGACTTTCGCTACTTTTGCATAGGTCGAATTTACCTACCGTTCCTCCGTTTCACGTTGTAGCTGGGTTTGTTTCTGTATTTCGGTTTTTCTGATCGGGCATGCCATGGACATAGTCCGGTGGGGGCCTTCCCAGTTGAGACACTTTGGAGAGGTACTCTTACAGTCGCGCCAAAAATGGTTGCGACCGGCACAAATCGAGCATATCGTAAGGTCTTTTTCAGGGCAACTTGAAGTGGTATGTTTGCCGTACTTGTAGCACCGAAAGCACATTTGCAAGTCGACAAACTCTTCCCTTTCAATCTGCTCTGGGCAGACTCTTACGCTAAAAAGAAGAAAACCAATATCTTTTGCCTTTTGAGCCATTGCCGTATCTTCGAACACAACCTTGAAGACGTGCGTGTAGGTTTTGAATTTTATAACCTCTGCAACTTTTGCCCAAGGGTGGTTCCTTTCGAGTTCGTTTTTAATATCTTCTGCCGAGTGGCTCCCCACCCAGGAGTCGAGGCGCCTGCAGATAACACTACGGTGTGTCTTAATTTGAGGGAGTGTGTGGGGTTTTAAGTTAACATTCTTAAGGCATTCAACTGCTTTGCTTGAGGTCAAGGCTTCACAATCAGCCTTCCTCGCACAAATAGCAGAGTATCCATTTTGAATGTCAATGAGTCTTACCAGTGTATTTTTTAGGTTTCCGTATATCTTTTCAAATACTTTTCCTCTGTCCGGTTTCGGGCCCTCCGAGAGGACCCGAAGAGTGATGCGAAGCGTCTCTCTCCTTTTTTATGCATCTTAATGTACAGACGGTTGAAATTCATGAAGTCGGTAATGTGAATGTGGTGAGAGAGAGAGAAAGAGGGGTAGATCAAAGAGCCAATGTCCAAGTACAAAAAAACACTTTACCTCAATAATTTCCTTTCTTCTGAAGATTGCGAGTGAGCCAAAATGAAGTTACAATCTTGTCTCCACGAAGGAGTGAAGATTCGTGCGATGCCGTCCTCAAACGAAGAAGGCCAGTGGTCCACTTTCCTAACGATCGAGCTTTCACAATTCTCAATATTTGTCATTACTCGAGCGACGAGTCACGCTGTTCACAATTCTACCCAAATTTACTTTATAAATTTCCGAGTATGCTGTCAAAGCGGGAGTCAACTGACTAAGGCAACCAAAGCAGTCTGAGCACCACAGCCAACACCTAAAATATTTCTTCCTATTTCTTTCTTTAGCCAGCTGTAAACGTTACGAGTATATTTATGCCTTTCTGTTTAACACCTCCAAAATTTATATTGAAGTTATCGCCATAAAATCCAACAACTTTTTTTCGATACCTCTTTAATAACTGACAACATTGAGTCTGTCAATATTCACCTTCCTTTGGTACAAAATAGCAGACAACAAAAACAATAATTGAAAAATATCTTTTCTTTTAGAAGCATCAATTGTTATGGTCACAAAATGGAGTTATTCAAATCTCCATGAAGTTCCTGAATTGCCATTTGTGTAATTATATTTAGAATGGGGGCTTCAGTATTACTTCTAGCAAGACTAAACTTGGTTCAAAGAACTTAGAGATCAGTTTAGATGAACAATCAGACGAAACTGTATATACACACTTAACTCTTTCAATACGCTCGTAAGCCCTTTTCAGAACTGAATATTCTTTCTGAAGGTCATCACAAAATTTTCACTTCGTTTAGGCATTTTACCTGGCACGCCCCCTTCCCATCTATTTCAAATGCAAACACAGATTAATTTACAGTATATCGCTACCAAACCTCCCTAAGTTTTACAGTAGGCTTCGCTGAAATAATGTCCGACCCCTTCATTAACAAATCAGAGTTGCCATATATGTATATACCAATTCACTTTTTATAAATTTTAAAAGTTTAAACTCTATATTCCTAATCTGGAATTATTATAACATAAATTAGTACTTATTTTAGGTATAACGCTTAAGTTTTTATTTAGAAAGTTAATATTTTTCCAAGATAAAATTATAAACCGGTGGGGACCGTTGCTTGAAATCGAGTGTGTTCCGTCAAATCGAGAAATATATATAATTAGGTAAAAGGCCATGTTGTATGCATGTACTATTGAATTACACAGCTGTGGCAGCGTTATTAATTTTAACTTGTATTTTCTTAATATTTCTTACAAGTTTTTATAAAAACTTGTAAAAAATATTAAAAAAATACAAATTAAAATTAATAATAAAGCTGCCACAGCTGTGGAGCTCAATATATATATATATATATATATATATATATATATATATATATATATATATATATATATATATATATATATAAATATATATATATATATATATATATTATATATATATATATATAAATATATATATATATATATATATATATATTATATATATATATATATATATATATATATATATATATATATATTTATATATATATATATATATATATATATATATTTATATATATATATATATATATTATATTTATATATATATATATATATATATATATATATTTATATATATATATATATATATATATATATATATATATATATATATATATATATATATATATATATATTTATATATATATATATTTATATATATATATATATATATATATATATATATATATATATATATATATATATATATATATATTTATATATATATATATATATATATATATATATATATATATATATATATATATATATATATATATATATATATATATATATATATATATATTTATATATATATATATATTATATATATATATATAATATATATATATATATATATATATATATATATATATATATATATATATATATATATATATATATATATATATATATATATATATATATATATATATATATATATATATATATTATATATATATATATATATATATATATATATATATTCAACAAGGTTGCTTCTAAGAGGCGTAATTTTAATTGCAGTAGGAAGGATACGACC
Source organism: Ceratothoa steindachneri (assembly GCA_963969495.1). NCBI lineage: Eukaryota > Metazoa > Arthropoda > Malacostraca > Isopoda > Cymothoidae > Ceratothoa > Ceratothoa steindachneri. The sequence goes on along the minus strand of OZ018333.1, from coordinate 48,343,923 downwards.
ATCAGTGAGATTCTTATTTATTCCAAGCAACGTTTCGGATTACCCAATCCATCATCAAGCAAAAGGGATAAACACAATTTGTAAAGCGAACAAATGTTAACTTAAACCCAAATACAAATCAAAAGCAAATAATTATGATAGAAAACCTATAAAGTTAAAAGTATTAATAATTACAAGTACATATACAGATAAGCTCAAAGCAAAGGAGAGGAACTAATTCATACCTGCTGTCAGCGAGTCAGGAGAATGACTAAGGAATTTACCAAAATCGGACACGATTATGGGTAGTTTGTTGTCGGTAGAATATTAACAGGTCTGAGGCTGGTTGGTTGTGGCTATGACCGATAATGGGTGGCAGGTCAAGCCTGAATTTAACGTGGGCGAATGTGTTTTTATGAAGAGAGATTCCATAATTCTGAGCTGGGTGATGTTAGGATTAGAGCTCAGAATCTCAAAATTATTGATGTTTGCATCAACCTTACACTCTATAATGTGATCTCTGATTGGCGAGACTTCCTTACTAGCGAGAGACTTTCCCGTTCGGCAACTAATGCCGAGGTGTGCGCAAACCCTCGAGTGCAACGAGTAAATAGTACCAATATAATCGTATGTTCCCTTGTAACATTCAGGGCAAGAAAATTTGTATACAATACTATTGCGCAAATAAGCCGGGGTTAAATCCTTGATGCGGAAGAAATTACCTATTTTTAAATTGTTAATCAAGGTTATTCAGAAATGTATTTGCGGAAAAAACTCTGAAGAACTTTTCAGTACCGTCTTGAAGCTTCTTGATGGAAGGAATCATTTAATATTATGCCTATGACTCTGTTAACCAAATCTAGGGGTAGAAAGTATCTCAATAGCTCTGGACAAGTTATATACTAGGTCATTGGAATATGGAAAAATACCCGATGATTGGAAGAGAGCGAATGTAGTCCCCATTTTCAAGAAGGGTAGTAAAGAGGATCCAAATAACTTTAGACCGGTTAGCCTAACTCCTGTAGTCTGTAAAATTCTTGAGAAAATAGTTAAAAAAGGGATTTGCCAACATCTAGAGAGGGAGGGGTTAATCAGCGATGCTCAGCATGGGTTTAGATCAGGTAGATCATGTTTGACTAATTTACTAGACTTTTTGGAGTTCGTAACAAATCAAGTAGATAAGGGAGAGAATGTAGATGTAATTTACTTGGATTTTAGTAAAGCATTTGATAAGGTACCACACAGGAGACTAGTTCATAAATTAAAAATGATTGGGATATGTGGGGGTGTTTCAAATTGGATAGCTGAGTGGCTGAAAGACAGGAAGCAAAGGGTAGTGCTAAATGGTGTAAAGACAGAGTGGAGGGATGTTATCAGTGGGGTTCCTCAGGAAACAGTTCTCGGTCCATTATTATTTGTCATCTATATAAACGATCTTGGGGAGGCAGTTAATAATAAAGTGTCAATTTTTGCGGATGATACCAAATTAGCAGCTGTAGTTAAAGATATTGATGATAATTTTAAAGTGCAGGGGGATTTAAATAAATTGTTATCCTGGGCACATAAGTGGCAAATGACTTTCAACCTTGATAAGTGCAAAGTTATTAACATGGGAAAAGATAATAGAGAATTTAACTATGAAATCGATGGACATTGGCTGAGCTCAGTAGAGGATGAGAAAGATCTAGGAGTAGTAATAGATAAGTCATTAAGGTTTTCTAAGCAGTGTATTGAAGCAAGAAATAGGGCAAATAGAGTGCTGGGTTTTATTAAGAGAAATGTCAGTTACAAAAGTAAGGAGGTTATTCTTAAACTCTATAACTCTTATGTTAGGCCACATCTAGAGTACTGTATACAGGCATGGTCCCCACATTTTAGACACGATATTAACCTTCTCGAGTCAGTGCAACGGAGGGCAACAAAGATTATTCCTTCCCTGAGGCACCTTGAATATATAGATAGACTGAGGGTATTAAATATGTTCTTGTTTGAAAGGAGGTGTGTGAAAGGGGATATGATTGAGCTCTTTAAAATTTTTTCCGGGATAGATAAATTGGATGTTAGCAAGTTTTTTGAGTTAGATGATGGAAATCGGACTAGAGGTCACCACTTGAAAATTAAAAAGCAAGGGTGTAGGTTGGATTTAAGAAAATATTTTTTCACCAATAGAGTGGTAGACTTCTGGAACAAATTGCCGCAGAGGGTAGTAGGTAGTCCAAATCTAAATGTATTTAAGAGTAGGTTGGATGAGTGTATGGGAAGGGAAGGTTGTGATGGTTCCTAAGTTTTGTATATATTAATATTGTTTGTATATATCTATAGCTGCATGATCTAGTTCTTGACAAGCCTTGATTGGTGATACCCTTGTTTCTGGATGCAATCCTCTGGATGTAGTTTTCCTGGGAGTTTGGGTGCCTTAAAAAAGAGGCCGTTTGACTCGGATGACCTATGATGAGCCCTTGTGGCTTTTGTCATCTGTTATATTATATTGTGGGGGACTTTGATTTTGTCTTCCCCTGGTGATGGTGCTTTTTGTGGGTGGGTTTTGACGGAGGCGGATGACCTTTGATAGGCTCTTGTGGCTTTTGTCATCCGTGTAATTATGTTATGTTATGTTAAGATTTTTTTAATTCACATTGTACAACTTATACGGATCGGCAAATGTAGTCTTCTGAACTTAAATGGCAATTCTGACCCTGATAGATTTAGAGGTATTGTCTGAATGAAGACATCCTCTCCTTTTCCACTTCCAATACGAATGGTTGCCTCTATGACATGGGGCATCAAATTATTTACCACCAGACGAGTGAAATTAGAGAGTTTTGTAAGATCAAAATTGCGTAAAAACATTATTTAGATTTACTAACTTCAGTTAAAGGTGGTGAGGAAGTTATGTCAGGGGGTTCTAGAGTGTTTAGGAACTCTGTGGAATAATCGACTATTTGAGTAGGATCCGAAATTGTATCAAATGACTTGTAAATTTGTGGACTTCGTAAGAGAGTAAAAAGTAGATCTTTATTGATTGTGCAGACAGTGCTCTACTTCGAAGCCAATAGAGCTCTTTCACACAGCCAGTTGTAGTTTATGTAGTTTTGCTGAAGATTGGGTAATACCTTTGCCTTGGGATTATCAGATATGAGATTTTTCTATTCCACCATCAGCATCAAGAGGTACTTTGCCATTTCCTAGTGTCAGAATATATTTTTGTAAATTGTGCTGACAGTTGATCACCAAAGAGCACTGCTCTCATATTTGTGTTTAGAGACAGTGCTCTAATATTTCTACACAAAGAAGATGATTTTAAGCAAGCCCTGACCTCATCTGGCCTAGTTAATTTATGGATCACTGGAAGTGTCTGGCTGAAATCCCCTTACAGCAAAAGAGGGACACCTCTCATAGGTGCCTCACAATACCTGATGTCTAGCATTGTCCTGCCTAGTGCTTCTAAGGATCACTTATGGGCCATTGAATGAGGTACCCGCCTTTGTCTGAGTAAAAAAACAACATCCTAAGCAAAATACAGGTTGAAATTCTTATATTTCTAAAAAAAATATTCTTTAACCAATGCTATAACATAACACTTCTTGGTAGGGAATATTCTTCGTCTTTTCTTGTGGTCCATGGACAAACAGGTTGCTTTTGCTTCCCACACGTGGACAACGATGCAGGGTAAATCTAACCTGTCTAGACCAAGCTCACGTTCCCTCGGTTGAACATATGGGGCAGGTTTAGAAAAGGGCACCTAGCTCCATTAGGGGGACACTTAGAGACTAGGGACCACTAGGGACCATTATCTTCCTCAAAAAACTTTACATAAAAATACACTTTTAGTTTTTATGTACATTGTCTAAACTTTCTTCCTATAGATGGACACACACACAGACAGACTTCATTTTTATTATATATATATATATATATATATATATATATATATATATATATATATATATATATATATATATATATATATATATATCGTCATTAAATACCATTCTCTCTCCGAGAAGGCTTGGAAGTGAAGTTTTTTTCGTTTTTTTATATTTTGGTTTTACTCCAGGACATAATACATTACAATGTGAACGATTAAAAAACACACACAAGAAAGTGTGAGTATAATGTATCGTAAAAGTGAAAGGATTAACGAGAGTAGAATAACTGTATCGATTAAGAAACGAGTCAAGGTCACCGTGGGAAATGTCGCCATGGGAACGGTTGGTAAAAGGCCAAGCGTAGGCCCACAATCAGTTCGGGTTTCTCCCAGGATAACTTTCAACTTAGTCGGAAATCGCATAGTGTGACGCGAGTCAATGCAAAAAATAAGCAAAGGGAAGGTAGAAAATAAAGCAATAGACAATTGTGAGAGATTGGTCTGAAGGATTTGACAGAGGCTTTCATTGGGGATATTTTTCATGTGTTATAAAACCACATAATGAGAATTTTTTCTGGCTCGAGGCATACCACTTACACCAGCTTACTCCAGCCTCTTAAGTCGATGGACAAACATATAAACAATTTAGACTAACCGCAATCTGTTAAACTTGGGAGTAGACTTATAACAAATCATTCTGCCCCTGGCCAACCTTTTTCTTGTAGCTGTAATAAGATAGTTTTCACTTGCGAGGTTTAAAACAAATAGGGCTCCAAAATGCTGGGATCTTGTAAACATGAGGTATCCCAGTTTATTTCGACCCAAATATAACCTAATCCAACTAAACTTCACCTAACTTAACCTAACCTACCTAATCTAGACTAGGCTCTGCTAGTTTAGGTTAGGTTATATTAATGTAAAAAAAAACAACTCTGGATGTCTCATATTTACAAGATCCAAATGCTGTACTGCCAAATATTGGGCCACTCTGTTGTTCTTGGTGACTCTAAAGGGATTGTTCTGTTATCCATCTTGCCTTTGAATCAAACCAATAACCGAGGTTATGTAAATTAACACCATCTAAATGAAAGTGGGTTTCATTAGGCCAAACAAGCGGGGAAAAATGCATAGAATTTTCGTTTCTTCTGGATAGTTCATCAGTTGTGAATTGTAAACAATTTGCTTTGTCAGAGCGGAAATTGAATTTTGTGAATATATGATTTTGCATCTTTAAGAAAATTCCGAATAGTACAACTAATATGGTTATTCAAGTTGCTCGTCTCATTAATGGCGTTCGAGTTGGTGATACAAAAATCCTTTTCTTTTCGTTGCCATGTTTCGGCTGATTTTGAACACTGCCGGTTTCCATTATATTTTGTGATAATGTAAAATTGTGTTTTTTGACAGGGGCCTCTTTATTCATTTGGGGTCGGACCTTTCTTTCGGCGGTTTTAATGAGTAGATATTTAAGTTAGAGTTTGTGTGAGTAGGTATTTGCTTATAGAGTTGTTTTTGAGTATACTTAAAAGTTTCATGTTGTTCTTTTGTCTAATTGTCATTGCGTTCAAATCGTTTTTAGCTTTAATAAATTGCTACTGTTACGTTCTCTTTCTAGTACATACTTTTCTTTCGTATTTTTTTTTACTTTGTTTCCAATTAAAAAAAATAATAATAATAATAATTAAAGGTCTACTTTACCTGTTTTAGTCCTGTTTTTATCTGTTTTTGGTCAACTTATTGTTTGGAAATTTCCACTTACGTGTATAATTCTTCCATTTCTCTTTCCATTATTTCTAAGTTACTGGGAAATAGTCGATGGAGTCTTCATCCTTCTAGGTGATCTAGTTGATTGGGGAGTTCTTCTGCCATCTCCATTTTCTTTGCTCTTTTTTCTATTATTTTGTTGATAGTGGTAGGATTTGCTTCGCTATGCCTCTCTAGTATTCGTTATTATGTACACTGCTTTGTTCCGTATCCTCTAAATCTGTTGTAGGCTAGTCTTAGATATAGTACACATTGCCACCGTAGGATACACTAAAGCCGATTGAATAATTGCTTGGTACATTTTTCTTTTGTTCTTTAGGTTAAGATTTCTTAATCTTAAGAGTAGTTTGAGTCCCATATATATATATATATATATATACAAAGAAAGCAACTACAGGATCTACGGGTGATAATACAACTACCACAGGGCTATGCCATTTTTATTTTCTGTCTTTCAAATAAAATTTGAAGACCGAAAGAAAGATGCAGAAACCTGGTGTAGCTGACTATAAATACATATAGTAGAAGAGGAAGAAGAATTGGACGCGAATGAGCAAATGAGACGAAAAACCGGAGTTTTTTTAAGGCAAGACATTAGAAGAATCCAGAATCAAAGGGAGCAGAGGGCGGCACAGTGAAGGCGATCCTTTACCAAGAAGACAGAAATAACGCCAGGGGAAAAAAGTTTTGAATTCCTGGCCGGGATTGCTGATTGCTCCCTTTGATTCTGGATTCTTCTAATGTCCCTCTCTCTTGCCTTTAAAAACCTCCGGTTTCTTGTCTCATTTGCTCATTCGCGTCCAATTCTTATTTTCTCTTGCACTATATATATAAATATATATATATATATATATATATATATATATATATATATATATATATATATATATATACATATATATGGAATGACAACCACATCCCTATCTCGTAGACTCACCATGCATCTGCAAAACGGCGCCATCAAGAACCACTACATGCAACATGGAATTCAACTAACACGAGAAATTTTAGTACAAAACACCATTATCAAAAGGAGACTTTGACTTTGACTTTGTGTGTAAGTGCGAGAGCACGTGAGGGGAGACGATAGGGTGTGGGGGGGGGACAGAGAAAATAGACAAGTGGAGAAGAGAGAAAAAAGTGTGGAAGAGGTGCAAAGAGATGCCTAGGGTCTGGTGATCAGACTTATCACTTTTATTATTTTCTTGTTTGTGTGAGTTCATTTTTGTTGTTTAGGGTTTTTTGGTAATAATTATAAGTTCATAAAATTACAAAATTATAACTATTATGGCGTTCAAGCCATTTGTCTCAGCAGCTTTAGTATTTTCATGGTTTGTGTTGTGCATTGCCTGTTTTGTACATGTATTTAGTATATTTAAGTGCGTGCATTTGTATTGTTTTATTGTATGTGTATTTTAGTAGTATAGTTGTTTCTTCTTTCTTCTTTCTTCTCTCTTCTTTTGTAGATTACTTCTTTCGAAGTTCTCTTCGTAATCGTTGGATTTTCATTTTCATTTTCTTGGTAAAGTTGTCATTATTGGTATCTTGTCATAGTAGGGTTTCGAGTAATTTCTTTATTCTTGTGATTGATGTTGTTTTCACAGGTATTCCTTTATCTCATTTCACACATAGAACGGCACTTCATCTCCGCCAGCCACTCGGTTGGCGGAGCTGGGGAATCTGGGGGGACATTCAGCTCTTCTGTTCTGGTTAATCATCTGGGTGATTTCATCACTCAGTTCACGATTAACCAGATCCTGCATTTTCCGGGTCCGTTCTTCTATGACCTTGTTAATGGGAATTATCCCCGCCTCTCTGTGCAGGTCTTCTTGCCGTCTTCTTTCATGCCTGCGTGTACCCGTTATTAGGTACATGCATTTATTTTGCATTACTTGAAGACGCCTCTTTTGTGTTTTTGAGACACATGAGAGGGTGGAGGCGGGGTAAAGCAACGTAGATCTTACAAGGGCATTGTAGATCTTCTTCTTGTTGCTTTCACGTAGATTTCTGAAACTATATAGAGTTCTGACAGCGGACGAGGCTCGAGAAATTCTTTCTTCGACGTGCTTTTTGTACCCGGTAGAGGTGATTTTCATACCGAGTACATTGCATTCGTTGGTGTAGGGGTATCGCGTATCCCCCACACGCACGTCTGCCCTTGAGGTGCGTCCAATGGGGACCACCTTGAATTTCTCCTGGTTTGTTCTTATTTTCCACTGAGCCTCGTAGTTGTTCAGGTTCGCGATTTCCATCGCTGTCATGCGAGCTTGCCACGGCGCATGCCTCCATGGAGATACGATTATCTGGTTGAAATCATCGGCGTATTGAATATTGAGGGAATTGGGGTACACAGGGTCTGGGACGTCCGCGGTGTATATCGAGTAAAGGGTGGGGGACAGACACCCCCCCTGCGGGAGGCCCGCAGTGAGCGGAAACTTTGGTCCGTCCGTGCACCCTAGACTGACATACGCCGCTCTCTCCATGACATAGTCACAGAGAGTTCTTTCTAAGTTTTCACTTAGACCCAGCCTTAAGATCTTATACTGCATGCCCCGCTGCCACACCTTATCAAACGCCTTTGACACATCCCGACAAACGATATCCACATAACTCCTGTCCCGTTTGGCTTGGGAAAGCTTTTCCGTTATGACATTAATTGCCATTTCCGTACTTCGCTTCTTTCTAAACCCGAATTGGCAAGGGTTGTAGAGGGAGTTTTCTTCCAGGTGAGACACCAGTCTTCCGTTGAGGATCTTCTCAAAGAGTTTCCCGCCAAATTCCAGGAGTGAAATTGGGCGGTAGCTCTCTCTCAACGTAGGGTCCTTTCCATGCTTGGGCAAAAAGATCATTTTTGCCGTTTTGTAAGCATCTGGAAAGTACCCTGTATTCAGACATGCGTTAAAAATTCGTCTCATTCCTTCGATGACGTTGGCTGGTGCCTTTTCGAAGTTAAGCTTCGTAAGCCCCGATTGGCCTGGGGCTTTCTGTCGGAATGAGCGGAGTGCGCCAAGGATCTCTTCTTCTGTGATCTCGGCGTCTCCGTCACGCAGTCTATCCACCTGGTGATGAGGATGCGTTCGATGTATTACCGTGTTAAGCTCGTCTACGATGTTATTTTCGAACTCTATATCGAAATCTTCGTTTTCATCTTCCGATATGCTGAAGATTTTTTCCCAATAACGTCGGAATATCTCTTCGATGATGTTATCTGCAGTTTCAATGGATCCATCTTCTTTTTGGATTTCCATTTTCTTCTTTTTTCCAGATGATCCTCTGAGACTTTTGACTTTCTTCCAAAAGTCCTTGGGGGATGCATCTTGATCGAGGCTCTCGATCGCATCGTCCCATTGTCTCTGTTGTTGTTCGAGGATCAGCTGGTTGAGCTCTTCCTTGATATCTCTACTTCGTTGTAGCGAGTCAAATGTTGCATTTGTTATATTTAACTCGTACATAACTCTCAATTCTCTATATAGTTCTTTCATATACCCAGTCCACCTGTATGAAGAGATGGTTTTAAACTGGGTTTTGGGGATGCAAGCCCTATCTGCAATAATGAGATGTTCGTTGAGGTCGTCGAGTGCCTCGTCTATCTCCTCGAGAATTGCCTCGTCCAGATCTGGTGGGCGATAGGCCTCGAGGAGACCAGCGTACCGTGCCCAGTCGGCTCTCCTGTAGTCTTTTCTGACTGGAGCTGGGACTTGTATAGGGTTCCTATTGATGGTGAGTAGGATCCCTATATGATCACTACATGGCACCTGGACTGGTTCCATGTAGTAATTGAACGGCAGCTGACGATTAGCCAGACAAATGTCTGGTTTTGTGGCACTTCTTCCTCGAGTATAGGTTGGGAAGTCCGGGCCTATTCTATGGACCATGTTCCGGTCCATCATAGTATCCAGGCACCTTCCATTGCCATTGAAGGTCCTGTACCCAGAATCCCGACATCTGGCATTAAGGTCCCCCATTAATATGGTGGGGGTCCTTCTGCCAAATAGGCCAGAGAGAGAATGGATTGGCAAATATTCTCGTCTCGGCGGCTGGTACCCGGTGGCGATGACCAGCTTTCCTATATCGAGTTCGACCTCTATTGCAAGATAGGATTCCTCCAAGTTTCTTATGGGTTTATACTTGATCCCTCTTTTGATGGCGATGGCGGCACCGTCGTACCGCTCTTGAGAGTAATTCGTGATTAACACGTCGTAGTTCCAGATCTTAATTTCAGAACTACGAGTGTCAACCCCATGTTCAGAAATCAAGATGACATCTGCATCTATTTCCCTGAACACATTCCCGTAGAGAGTTCTTTTGTTTGTCCAGCCATTGGTGTTTATTTCCAGAATTCTTAGTGAGTTCCGCTCCATGGTAAGATGAGTTACCTGTGTTTCTTCTTTTTCTTACTCTTGGGGGCCTGTGGGGCGGGTCTGGGGTGCCCAGGCTTTACCTTCTTCGGGGGAGGGCTGGGAGTCTTGGACTGACTCTTTGTTGCCCTAGTGCGAGTGCATGGGCCCTCGTCACTATCCGAAGAAGTGGTATCATCTTCTTCATTCGCTTCATCTTCTGAATCATCCGACGGGGGAGATTCAATTATGTCTTTAAGTCCCGTGGCTTTTGCTTCGGTGCTATTGTTTCCGATGACACTATCCTTGAATGCCTTAGAGCATTCCGGGTCATCAGGAACAATGATAGAAGGGAGGTTGTTTGCCTTTAGCAGTGCGTTCAGTACCCGGTTGTAGCATCCGGGTTTGACCGCATTTGCCACATTTGCATGGGTAATGCAAATTAAAATCTTCGCACTAAGGTCACTTGTGAAGATCACGGGTGAGGGGGTTGCCAATGTTGAGGCCATCCCTTCACTTTTCTTTACGGTGCTCGCGTAGGTTTGAGTCTTTTTCTTTTTCTCTTCCTCTTCTTTTCTTTTAATTATCTCCTTTCTCCTTGGGCAGTTCAGGGCCATCGTTCGATGGGGCCCCTTACAGTTCATGCATTTCTTTTCGTTGGATTTGCAGGCGTCATAGCGATGACCCTGCGTGGCACATTCACTGCACCAGGTTGTTCCTTTTTGGGGACAATTTGCGGTTGTATGCTCTTCGAGGGCATAACAAACGAAGCACATCTGAATATTTACATATTTTTCGTGCTCGATGTTCGATCCAGGGATCTTCATATTAAAAATGAGGAGTCCCTCGGTTGCCGCCTTGTGGGCCATTTCTGTCGTGTTAAAGGTGATTTTGAAAACGTGGGTGTGATCTCTGAATTTGATCACTTCCCTAATTTTCGCCCAACTGTGGTTCTTCTCAATTTCCATTTTTAAGTCAGCGGGTGAGTTTTCGCCAACCCAGCTCTCTACTTTACGGCAAATGATGCTTCTATTTGCCGAGATTGCTGGTGGGGTTTTGGCCTCCAGGCCCATTTCCTTGAGGACTTCGGCCCCTTCGTCAGAAAGGAGCCGGTCGATGTCCTTGGTTTCACCGCACATGGCGATGAAACCGTTGGGAATGTCAATAAGTTTAATCAAAGCAATCCTTAAGTTTGCGAATAAGGATTCGCAAACAGTCTTTTTCTCGGGGGTCTTGTTTCCAGGTAAGGTCCGTAGGGGGACCCTCTTAGGGAGGGCCTCCATCGTCGCCGACGTCTTCTCTCTTCACTCTTCTTTCTTGAGTTATTTTTTTATGTGTGAAAATGATATGTGAAAATTTTGTATATGAAAAAAGTGATTTGTGAAAAAGGAGGTAAAGATAAGGGTTGGTTTTGAAACGACGCGAGAGAAAGTGCTCCCGTCCAGTTTCCTGTTGTTTCCCCGCTCGGATGGTGCCGGGATGAGGGGGGGGATGATGGATGGGGGATGGTTCTCGAGTGGGGACCTCAGAGGGTTGAGCTTGGTGGACTTAATGCATAGCGGCCGAATCAACGACCGCTAAGTTTGTGCCACCCCCTCACGGGTACGTACGCCAAAACTGCATCCAACTACATAGAGACGGGTGTAACTCCCTCTATGATTCTGGCCGGGTCCCCCGGGCGATGAGGATTTCTCCTCCGTCCGGGACTCGCAGTTTTGCCCCAAATTCGAGAGAATTTCTGACTTGTGCTTCTGCTGTGGGATAGGCCTCAAACCAGTTTCCACGCAAGCCCTTAATTATGCCGGACCAAGTGGCCGACATAGTTAAGACGAAATTAATGAAGGGCAGTCATCCGAGCAGGTTCACACGCAGGTCGTTAGACGGGAGCAACGAGGGTATTTAGCCCATCATTTTTCCTCTACTTCGCAGCGAAAAAGATATATGAAATCTTTTGCAGTTCGACTGGGCTCCTAAAGACACCCAGGACAGAGTCGCGTTCTTAGATGGCGAAGGCTCAAAAGTCTCTCTTTCTTTATGCACGCGTGAATAACAACGCTCTTCAGGAGGTAGTAAGGCAGTGCTACTGTATACGAAAAATTCGCCCAGCATCAAAAGGAGAAGTGACCGCAAGAGATGATATATTTATTGGAAGAAGCACAAGTATTTCATACATCAAATAAATAAATTCACATAAATTTACACAATGTAAAAAATATCTATAGACAAAAGTGGTGAAAAAATGGAAAAAAAACATATAGTTGAGGAGGGGAAGAAATAATAGTCGAAGGCAAAGTTACATAAAGGGGGTTCTCCTGGAGAATACACGCAGGAGCTCAGCTTTTTGACACTTTTTGGATTTAGGTTGCACCCACTTACAGGGTTTTAAAAATAAATTAATCCTACCCACTAATTGGGTTATAGTTTTAAATTATCATTGATCTTTGAACATTCATTTATGCGTCATTTGAGTTTAAGATTTAGATATTGCTATACTTAACGAAAATGATTTTAATTCACTGTATTTACATATATACTGAAGTTAGTTTTAATTAGCTGTATCACACATTGGTTATTAGTTTTTAATTTTATAGTCTTCTATTAATACTATTCGCTAAATTGAACTGTATTTAAGTTTAAGATACTGTTTTATTATGCACTTAACTTTATTTTATTGTATTTACATATATGCTGTACATAATTTAATTAACTGTATTTACACATTGGTTATTATTTTAATTTTATAGACTTTTATTTATATTATTCACCAAATTAAATATTTGTCTGTTAATCGTCACATTTCAATTATTCACTTATTTCACTATTCAATTTGTTTGTTTAATTAATTCTATGTTTAACTATTATTACTTAATTTTAATTAACTGTATATACACATTGGTTATTATTTTAATTTAGTAGACTTCTATTTATATTATTCACTAAATTGACTATTTGTCTGTTAATTGTCACATTTCAATTATTCACTTATTTTACTATTCCACTTGTTTGTTTAATTAATTATTTGTTTAACTATTAGCACTTTATCGTTTTACACTATTATTTAGTTGTTTCGCGCTTATCACTTTATTTAACTTTTTTATTTTTAGTTTATCGCCGAGGTCTTCATGCCGCACTTTATTTTCTCGAAGGTTGATGCGTTCACCGTGTCACAATTTGATCCCGGGATGAACATGGTGCCGCTGCATAGGAGGCTCTCCATTTCCTTTGGAGACCAGGGTCCCTCAAAAGTCCACTTGAAGTCGCCACTCCTAATGCCCTTTACCAGTTGCGTTTGATTGTTCTTTTCGGGTCTACATCCAGTAGTCCCGAAAACTTTTAATTTTAGTTCTTCCCCGTCGAAAAAGCGTCCCTTTTCCAGGACGTTGACTTTTTCTGTCAGGGGAACTGCGGGATAAGAATCGTCATCCTCAGATTCTCCGTCCATACTTTCTTCTTCCATTTGTTTAGGGGGTTTGCTGATCTTTTTCTTTTTTGTTCTCTTTTCCTTCGGGGCGCTTTTCTCATGCGTGGCTGCTTGTTTTGCTCCTTCTTGGTTTTCTTCTTCTTCAGGGTAGAGCGTTGGTTCATCATTAATTTTTGACTCTTCGGGGGCTTTCTGCTGCTTTACATCTATGAATTCGATGTTCAGCACATCCTTGGAAGGTGGGTTCGGGGGGAACCACAGCTTTTTCTTAACGCCGTTGTTCTTCAGCATAGCGTTTAGTTCCTCCGAAAAACTGCCAGGGCGAGCAAGATTTGCCAGGTGGGCGACTATGACCATAGTCATAATCTCTTTGCTCTCAGCCGGCAGGATTAATTTCGGGGCCGCTTTGTCCGTCGAATTAGTGGCGTTTCCAGGCGTCGAAGTCGCGGTGGCATATGTTGCCTTTGACTTTTCCTCCTTTTGCAGTCTGAGTTTCAGCCTTTTGTTTTTTAGTGCTTCCTTGCGTAGAGGGCATTTCATGGCCAAAGCCCTATGCTCCCCTCCGCAATTTGCACATTTCGGCTTTTCTTCCCGGCAATCTCTCCATCCGTGACCGGTTCTGGAGCATGTCGCACAGACTTGAATGTTGGTGGGGCAGCTTCTTGTCGGGTGGCTCTCGATGGCCAGGCAGATTTGGCAGTTTTCGATGAAGATATATTCTTCTGCCTCTATCTGCTCTGGCGCGACGCGAAGGTAGAAGCCTAGAAGTCCTTCCCTTAGCGCTCTCTGAGCCATCCCTATTGTCGCGAAGGTTACCTTGATGATGGATTTGCCAATTTTATCCACCCTCTCCACATTTGCCCATGATTGTTTATCATTTAACTCGGCTTGGATTTCTTCGGTCGTATTCTCAAAGAAGTAGGGGTCCATTCTTTTGAGGATGACGGCCCTCTTCACGAGTAGCTCGTAGGGAACTACCACTTCGAGCCCTATCTCGCGAAGGGGTTGCCTGGCCTGGTCTGAAACAAGGGTTTCCACATCCTTGTTTTTCCAGCAGACAGCCGCCCATCCATTTGGGGTTTCAATGAGACGAGTGAGCTCGATGTTAATTTCACCGATCACAGTCTGGAATACCGTTTCCCGAGATGGTTTTGTTTTCCCCGCAATTAGACGGAGGGGGATCCGTTTAGTGTCCTGGGGGGCGGGGGGACTCATGTCCCCCTTCGGGCACACGCCTTCATATCCTGGAAGCGATCCAAATCCACGAAGATAAACCGAAGATTAATGCTCAATTGACCGCCACCCAGCGAACCTTAAAACTCTTTACGGATTAACGGTCAATAATGACCGAAATTCCATTCCCAAGTGTATTTTTCCTAACATCTTCCTGTTAACCACATTCTCCCTTCTTTTCATTATCTAAATTATCTTTAGTATATAAATGTAATGCCTTTAAATGTTTAACCAGTGTAAAATTAATTCGCTCAACATATGGTCAAACATGATCGTAAGCTCAGCTAGCTAAAAATAAACCATGAATATCGGAACACTTATCTATAACCTTTCGCAAGACGAAAAAAGAATAATAAGGAAATTAGAAAAGCAAAGAAACAAGCTAATCAAGGCTCAACTAGACCTGGTCTTTAATGAAACAGGCATAAAAGAAAAACTCCTACATATATATATATATATATATATATATATATATATATATATATATATATATATATATATGTATATATGTATATATGTATATATATATATATATATATATATATATATATATATATATATATATATATATATATATATATATATATATATACAAGCCGCTGTTCTCTTCCTTAACTGGAAGAGCTTGGTTACACAGGCACCCCTGCGGGGTGTGGCCGACGGCCTTATTTGCTAATCTTAACCGCCTTTTTTAATCCCCTTTATACATTCTTTATTTTAACACCCTGAACACCCTTTTCTTCATCTTAATCTTAATCTTCATCTTCATCTTCAGCTTCATCTTCTTCTTCTTCTTAGAAATAACTTTGATAAAAAAAATTAAATATACTTAGGTGACAACCGAACTAAAATAAAAAAATCTTATTCAAACACCTTCAAAAAATCTCGTTCTTAAAATATAGGGTTATGGATATATATATTTACCGGTTTAAGTTACTAAACAATCGACATTTTCTAAGCTCATATGGTGGCATAATGGATTTAAAGACTAAAACCATGTGAGTTTAATAGACTATATCAATATGATCTTTAAATTTAAAATCAAGGCCTAGTCTACGTACGATGGTCCAATTTTTACTTATATTGTTTAATTTTAGACAAGTTAAAGGTAGAATGTCTTAGCTACAAAATACGAGAAAATGAGATTAATTCGCACGATGAACGCCACAAGGCATAACACGTTCTCGAAGGTTTTTAACTGACAAGACAGGTTTAAAACTTGGTTCACGCCTGAAAAGTTTATGTAATTTTACTAATTTCTAATAAAATTCAGAGTGACAAACGTTTTGAGGGCACGTTTAGGTAGTTTCATGTAACGTCAGTCTCATATAGTGTGAAGAATTTAATTTGTCGTAATAGGAAAGTTAAAAATAAGATAAAAATAAAGTTAGCTGTTACCAACTCAAATTTGACATTTTTAGCTAAATCGGGCTTTAAAACTGGCTTAAAACAGCCGCAGCAATTTCTTTCAAAGAGCGGTCTTTGTTCCTGTTCAAAGTCGCCGAAAATTGGTGGCGCGACTTGGCTTAGTCGGACTTTTTCAAAACGTTGGCGACTTTCGACTTTGCGTCTTCGAAATTTATAGTGCAGTAAAGTGGCAACTATTTGCCGCAACGCCCAGCTCTGTATATAGATTGCCAATACCAACTTAAAATGGCCTAAGAAAAAACAAGTTTGTTGCTAAGGGGTAAATAGCGAATCCTGGCGTCCCTCAAAGGACCTTCTTGAAACATTGTTAAATAAAATAAACAAAACAAACTGGTAGCAAAACAACTCTGGTAAGGAAGATTTTTAAAAAATTAAAATAGGTAAATTTTCATTTGTTACGTTTGCACTTCTGTCCATAAGCTGCTCGGTCGCTGCTCACAGCAAAGACCTAATAGAAAAAAATGAGAAATGAGATATGATAATAGATAGAAAAAAAATATTGACCGAGGAAGGAGAAGGAGAAAATGATATAGATGAAATGTGAATTTGCCTTAGAGATGTTTTTCATGTGAGTTAGTAAGTAGTTAATGAGGTTATAGGAACCACCAAATTCCTTCAGGTCCACTGACGGCCAGTCCTGTAAATTAGAACTTACCAATCTCTCGGAAATACCTATCAACATGTTGAAAGTGTCATGTACACCATCTCCACAGGCAAGCGATTCAAATAATTAATTATCTTTTGTTATTTTGTTAACTATCTTAGTTTCATAACGCTTTATTTGTTGCCTGAATCCGTTGTCCCTTTCCCTACTGGAGCTATTAATATCGAAGAATAAGATTTAACATTAATATCTTTAAAACTGGTTTAATTCACCCTTACATCTACGTGTCTAGAGCGAATGAAAATTAAGAACCTTCATCGCTTTTGGGCCCCCAAAAGTGATCGACTGAGGGCATGGTAGACGAAAAGATCCTTTAGCCTAAAACTTAGGCTATATTAAAAGAAGAAACTATTATAAAACAAAACAACTAGAAACAAAACGAAACAAAATCCCAAAGAAAAGGCATGTTCCGGTGTCGGAGGGAGGCCCGTCTCCCTCCCACACCCGAGCATGCAACCATAATCCAACAACTATATACACTGGAGGAGCTCAGCCTCGTCCAAAGATTCTAGAATTCCACAATAAGGTTTGTCCGAACCCTTTCTCGAGTATAAAGGGGAGGCGGTACTGACCCCGCTTGTCCCGGGACAAGGTAGCGTACGTGAAGAACTTCTAGACTGGGACACGTGGCAAGAATGTGCCGGAAAGTCTTGTGGTCAACGAAGTCATCGCCGTTCCCGTGCAGGGAAGCGATCTGTCAAAGAGTACAGCAGGTGTTCCCTATTCAGAGACGACAGAATGACACTTGCAGCCGTCTGGGCATTGGGTGGTATGACCACAGAAACCATTGCGAAGAGATGACGCGTAAATTTAGGTTCATGTCGGTCGTCTCCCATCTTCTTTGCCGGTTAGCTCGAAGGGCTGAACTGATTCCTGTCATGTATTCAGTGTGAGGAAGAGCGAAACGTTGGTTTAGTCGCCCAGTTTCGCGCTCTTTGGCGCCATCGTCGGCGCGCTCATTTAGCGCAGCCCCCACATGTTCATGAAGCTAGAAGAACGCAATCTCTATATCCCTCCGGCTCAAGTATCACGGATACTGTAAACCAGGGGCTACCGAGGTTCCACTGCCCCGAGAGTACTTAGGGACCTCTGTAAGTTGCTATAAATCACAATTTCGTCTCCGAACCGGGCATAACGAGTAATCTCCCGTACCAAGCGGTGTATTGAAACCACCTCGACCGTGAAGATAAACGCAGACCCCGATAGAGCCCCACCAGCTTCAAACAGAATGGACACGACATGGAAGCAGACCCCCTTTTCGGATTTGTAGCCATCCGTGTACACTGGCGCGGGTCCAGCGCGACAGGAAGTTTGCTGTAAACGTTACAACGCACTACTATCAACGCTGTGGAAGTTTTGGGAGCAAAAGCGTGGCGACAAATTGTCACACGTGGTAGCCTCCAGGGTGGCATCCTGGGTATGACCAGAGGCACCATCGGCCAGATACCTAGCTACCTCAACTATGCTTGGGCGTCTCTTGGCGAACATGCACTGTCGAGGTCGGCCGCGAATGCAATGCGAGCTGTTGGCGACTCAGGGGATGTCTGGGTCGCGCATACAAGCGCATTAATGTACTGTACGGAAGACACAGGTCGATTAATAGAGACAGGTGTAGTAGATTGCGTCCACCTTCCGCAATTCACACTCAGGCGGAGATGCATAAAACTCGCATCCGTAGTCGAGCTTTGAGCAAAAATAGTGGGGCGGTAAAGGAGTATATCAGTAGCCCTTTCAGTCCTCCCAAGTGCTGAACGTTACTGAATGCAAATGTCCATGACGCTGTTATAAGAGATCATAAGGCTATAAATATGGTCCTCCCAGGTGAGGCATCGGTTGAAAATAAGACCAAGGAAACGGTGCGAATCCACCACTTCCAGGCGAGCCCGGTTTAGGAAAAGTCCGGATCGAAGTGTAGCCGTGGATGGCGACAGAAGTGCACTAATTTAGTTTTGGTTAAGGAAAACTGAAACCTGTGGGCTTTGGCATAGATAGATCTTTGGTTCAATGCTTGTTGGAGTCGTCCACGTAGAGCGTAGCGAGAACATCTTCCGGCAGCTCCGAGATGATGCCGTTGATGCCCGAGGTTCAGAATGTGACTCTAAGGACACCCCTGTGGGACCCTCTCCTACTATCCTATTGGCCGGAGAGAGCTCCCCCCACTCGTACGCGGAATCGAAGATCTCGCAGACACTCGTATGTGAAGAATGGGAGGTGTCCCCTAGGCTCCATAATGTGGAATTGTTTCCATGATACCGCATCGCCATGCGGTATCATAGGCCTTCTCCAGATTGAAAAATAATGTGGTGTAATGTTGTCCACGAAAGAAGACATGACATATAGCATTTTCGAGTCGGAGAAGAGCATCTGACCTGGAGTGGAATTTGTGGAAACCACACTGTGCAGAATACATGTGGCATCCGCTATGTACGAAAAAGGTTAATTTAACATTTAACAATTTCTCCATCAACTTGCACACGCAGAAAGTTAGATAAATTTGGGGGGGGGGGTAGAGTGGTCTCGCCCGCCTTGCGAAAAACAAGCATAGTAGCCCTTCGCCAGGAGTCTGGGAGGATACTCTCAATCCAAATCATGTTGAAAAAACCTAACAGAAATACATGCTTCGTTCATTGCATATACGACATAGTCATGACAATGGACGGTGTCGCGCATGGAGCGAGAGTTGAACGCAACTCACTTTTCTAGTCGGCGCCTTTAGCAAGCTTCCGATGTGCAATAAATGCTGGCGGAGTAACATCCCTGATAACGAATGTGGAAAAAGTGGTCGCGAAGATCTCCCTCACGGATGTGGTGTCCGAGATTGCGATCCCATCCTCCTGGAGGAGTAGAAGGGGGGTCCTACGATAACTTGTCCTGAATCATTTTTTCACGCTTCCACATATTTGGAAGAGGAATCTTTCCCGTTGATTAAGACACGTAGAACAACCAAGAAGAGCGTCGAACATGCTTCGAAACATACAGGAACCAAGCCCTCCATCGACGAAATTCACCTACGGTGAAATCGTTTTGGTGGCGCTTATAGCGCATATAGGCGTATCGCTTCCCTCTAAGAGCCATCTCACACTCAGCTGACCAACGAGGAAGCGGACGGCGTATAAAACGGTCAGAGGTGGGGGTTCGGGGAGTGGCGGAGCTTCGTTTGGCCATCCCCAAGGTGTCGAGAATTTCTCCCCGGAACTCAAAAAGCCTGGGGCCTATCAATGTGTTTTCATTGTTTGGGCAGACAGCCTACGTCCATCGGAAGATATTGGGGTAGGCATTCCGGTCGTAGCAAAGTTACTAGTCTAGGATCTAAGAATACGATGGGAGCATGATCCAGCGGACCCCACCTTCCCTTGCATTCTAGATGGTTCTCCCAGTTGAACAATGCTCACCACCTGGGCACACCATAACGACGCTGTATCCGCGGACATTTTTCGTTCTTGACGGACCTTTGGGAAAGTAACGACGGGTCCCCCAGCGTTAAAGAAAAGAGTTGTCCGGAAAAGACTAACGAAGGAGGCGAAGGGAAACCTATCCCGTGATAGAAGAGATGTGAGAAACACTCTTTCCGCTAGGAGACTCTTGGAGTTGTCTTCGAGAAAGTCTAGGGTAGGAGGGCGGTGTCTCCGCTTTAGAGCTTGAACTGCCTGAGAGCAGCTCTGAAGATGGTAAAGGTGGAACCTCTTCACCGTAATCGTGTGGGTGTTGGGAAGTTCATCCACTGGTCCTTGGGGTACCTCGAGTTGCTTCGTTCTCTTCGGCAACTATGGTGAAGGAGGAGGAGGGGGGGGGGCTAGAGTGTACCTAGGCGGCTCGCCTTTCGCATGCGGACACTTATCTCTATTCCCCTAGTTTGTATCCATGATTACAGTATATAAAAGGAAAAAGTTGCATAGAAAGTAAATAATGTGATCTTTCAATGCCTTAGCAGGTTAAGGAAAAAGTCCGCATAGGATCAGAAAAGTCCAGCATGTGATCATTTACACATACTCGGACTACAGATTCGAGTTAAGATGGGCCTTGACAGCCCGACCCCGGTAATTGCGACTTTGGAACCATAAATGATGGTGCCACCTCCTATGTGTACTGGTAGAAGATGAGCAGAGTCGACTGCCCAACACACCCTGTGCTTAATATTTGCCTTCGCCAGAGGGCTTTCGGCCCTCGCGGTTATATCTTGCCACTGGGCTAGGGTATGACAAGGGTACGAAAGTGCGCCGAACCGCCACCACCTCTTTGGATGGTATGAGCAAATCCCAGAATGTGATAGACAAGGGTATGTAATAAAGAGTAGTGATAGGCAGGTCCAGAAAAAAAAGGGTGGGTGATCACCTATTATTATGATCATACCCCGGCACTGGGTTATCCAGGAGGGACATACAATCCCCCCCCCCGCCAGGTAGATAAAAGTGGGTGCCATAAGAGGAAAGGGGGAACTAGCCAGGTTCACCAGGCCCCGAGCCCGTTCAAAGAGATCAAATTACCCACTGGGTAATTTTCATGAAACAGCATTTAGGGTATGTGTGGGTATAGGGGTATGTGTGAGTATGGGTGTACGTGTGAATATGGAGTTACGTGTGGGGTAAGTATTAGGGTAAGTGTGGGTATGGATGTACGTGTGGGTATGGGATAAGGGTGGTTATGTGGTACATGTAGGTATGAGGGTACGTGTGTGAGTACGGGGGCTCGATTACACCGTGGGTCAGATTATTGACAAAGTGGTGAAATTGGGAAATAAAAATTAATAAAACCAAAGTAAAAAACATGGGGCCGGAGACATATGAGTAGGGGGGGACACGGCTCAGGCAAACCTGAGAGAGAGAGAGAGAGAGAGAGAGAGAGAGAGAGAGAGAGAGAGAGAGAGAGAGACAGACAGAGACAGACAGACAGACAGACAGAAAGACGAAGAGAGATAGAAATATATAGATATGTATACATGTGATGGAGTCGTTCCTTGGGAACCTTATTTTAATTTTCCGGACGTTTCGGTCATTAACGATGACCATCATCAGCGAATTCTTTGTATTTAAAATTCGCTGATGATGGTCATCGTTAATGTCCGAAACGTCCGGAAAATTAAAGTTCGTAACCATCGCATATGTCTTCATATTCCTGATATATATATGAAAGAGAGAGAGACAGACAGACAGACAGACAGACAGAGAGAAAGAACATAATTTTCCTTTACACTGCCCCTCCTTTCCTCCCTCTAACGATCGAGAGGGGTTAATGAATGTTGCTTCCCCCCCCCCCCCCACTATCTCCCCCTTTACCCAGCACACCAAGTATTTTCCTCACTCGCGAAATAGGTAAATAAACGAATGAATTAATGAATAAAATGAATTAGTAAAAAAATAAATGAATGTCTAAATAAAATAATGAATAATAAATAAATTAACAAATAAATATATTTATAAACAAAAGAGTGAATAAATAAATAATGGTGAAAAAGTCGCTTTCGAGCCAATTTCTTCATCACGGTTGCTTTAGAAACCGGTTTCCCCTTCCCCCCACAAGGCTCCCTGGTCTGGCCGTCTCGAGCGCTCCTCTTATTGGTTGGGCGGGCGGAAAAAACGGACCTTTTTCCCACATCATCAGTGCCGTCTTGGGCTTGGGAGTAGTACCCACAGGGACCAGCCACGCCCTTAGAAGTGACCCAGAAACGCGGCGAGGGAGATTTTTTTAAGGAGCGCCAACCGCCTGGCACTCTCTCTCCGCTAGGTGTCAAGCGTTGCAGTTGACATCTGTAAAGTGCTGCTAGCAGGACAATTTGGACTTTATTTATGTTTTCCATATATTTTCACGTTATCTTCACTATTTTCTATACAAACTTTCCGTCGGAAATGCCTTCATTAGTTTCCGCTTGTTACTTTTTTAAGTAACAACTCTTTCTTTATTTTTCTCTTTTCCTTCTCTATACATTATCTCTTTTTCGCTTCTTCTCTCTGTAAGGGAGCCTTTAATCGTTGCTCGACAGGATCAGGTTCCCTCGAATAGTAGCCCCTACTGAGTGTCTTTCCATCCTAGTCCCATTTCATTTTTTGTATGCCTTCCATTTATTTGTTTTCTTCTCCTGTCTGTCTCTTCCATCACTGACTTCTTCATCAGTTTTCGAGGAAAAAGATTGCAGCTTTATCGACCGACAGAGCCGGGGGCAGGACCTCGTTGCTAAAAGACCCCGAACGGCAACATCGCTACATCTTTATCGAAGTTAAGCCACATATGTTAAGTTAGTCACAGGAGGGACTTTGTGGGAGCTTTCACATGCTATAACAACTTGTGGTTCAGATCCCACGTTAAGCGGAAGGTCATCAGATAGAAAAAAAACTTTAAAAAATAAAGCAGGTGGGTAGTAAAACCGTACAAAAAACAAACACGAGCAAGTTTGTTAACGTCAGAAACAAGGAAATCCAACGCAACCAAAATTTTCTCAAATGTGTTGAGGTCAAATTTGGCCGGAAGCAAATTGTGATGACCGAATTTAAGTCCATTTTTTCCTCTTCGGTCGTTCGCCCTTTTCCCGAAATCAGGTCAGAGCGTGAGAACTGAATCGTGAGAAATGGAAGGTCGGGTCCTTCGGATCTCGCGTCGAGGATAAAAGGGATGCTCAACACCAATGCAACGTCAGTTAGAGAGATCAACCGGGCTCTTTCACACATTACTCAGCCCACGTTTGACCTTCTACCCAGAATGAACTTGAAGGTGAGATAGAATCATATCAAATTGCATCGGAGAAGTTTCCAACTCAAAAACACTACAAACCGAACTTTATTTTCTTCTATTTGATACTTGACTCGTGCTATTAAAAGTGTTGGAAGAGTGATGGAGTCCTGTGGCAGACGCATGCAGAGGGATTGGAAAGCGTAGGTGCAATACAACCTTTAATGGGTTGAGCATAAATACAATATTTGCAATATAAAAGTGTTGAGTTTAGGGGAAATAAAAAAGCCAAAATTCCAAACCCTGGGCATGAGTTTGTGCGTGCATGAATGATAAGAGGAAGCGAAATAAATATATTTATTCAATGACAAATTTACTAACAAATGGGGAGACTCGAGTCACAAAAAACTCAATATTTTTTTAACACTTAATTTGATACGAGGCTGTGGTCTCTATGGTTACGAAAATTCGGTTGACTTATTTAATGCTATGCGTAGGTTGTGGTCTCTATGGTTACGGAAATTCGGTTGACTTATTTAATGCTATGCGTAGGCTGTGGTCTCTATGGTTACGAAAATTCGGTTGATTTATTTAATGCTATGCGTAGGCTGTGGTCTCTATGGTTACGAAAATTCGGTTGATTTATTTAATGCTATGCGTAGGCTGTGGTCTCTATGGTTACGAAAATTCGGTTGATTTATTTAATGCTATGCGTAGGCTGTGGTCTCTATGGTTACGGAAATTCGGTTGACTTATTTAATGCTATGCTTAGGCTATGATCTCTATGGTTACGGAAATTCGGTTGACTTATTTAATGCTATGCGTAGGCTGTGGTCTCTAAGGTTACGGAAATTCGGTTGACTTATTTAATGCTATGCGTAGGCTATGGTCTCTATGGTTACGGAAATTCGGTGGACATATTTAATGCTATGCATAGGCTATTTGGTCTCTATGCCTAAGGAAATTTGGCTGATTTATTTAGCGCTATGAGTAGGCTATGCGGTCTCCATGGCTACGGAAATTCGGTTGATTAACGCTATGTAAAACTTAGGAACTACATATAAGGGCCTCATACTATTTAAAAATTAATCTTTTTCTTGAATATATGTTATGAATCGGGCAAAATTTGTATACAATCCTGTATTTGCGAAGAAAACTAAGCTTTTTCAAGTTATTACACTGTTCTTTTATTCCTGGATGTGCAGGGTTCTAGAAGTGGGGTATTTCAAGAAGTTTTTGTAAAGGTATCCACTAAATAAGGAAACCAAAAGAAAATCTAAAATCTTGTATTCAACCTTACGGACAAAATACATATATCATTAGAAAGAATATTTATAATTTTATGCGGTTTATGTTTATTTATGTTGCATTATGACTATGCGAAAATGAATTGCTTGCACCATCCCAAAATCTATCGGATCTTGCGACCTTTCTGATGCTATGCGAATCTTACTAGAGTAAGTAGGAATGTTCATTGCGTGATGTGGGGCTGATAAGCATTTATAAATTATGATTTGCAAATATAATAAGCTTTATTAATCCTAATTTTCGTTTTGTATAATAATTAAGTATTGTATAGGATTTTTTTCCGATAAATAACAAAAAAAAACGGAATCTTCAATGGGATAAGTTCATATATGCAGTGCCTAGTCTAAACAGGGATGGGAAAATTTCTAATGAAAGAGGTCAGAGCCCGGCGGGCGATAAATAAAATTTGTATCTTTGTAAATGTTGTTTAAATTTATTAATTGGTGTGATATATTAATGCATTAATATCTAAAAAAAAATAATACGCAACATTTTTATTGACTGCTACCACGGGAATTGGGAGAGTGATAATATATTTGTGCATACAAATATATTCGTATGAAAATTCGGCTCGCGGGCGAGTATTTCCCCACCCCTGCATAGGGTTAAATATCTAAATAAAGTGAATCCCCGTAGCCATAAATATTTCGTAATTACAAGAATATTTGCGTTATTAACTGAACAAAACTTTGCATACAGTCCTGTATTTTGTTGTTTCCTTTCAGGTTGTTTTCCTGTTTTGTGCGATGATCAAGGTCTCCTCTGCCAGCCAGTACTACACCACTCAGAGGGTGAGCGATTTCAGATATATTTCCGTTGTATTGTAAGACCAGTGGAGCGACCTTTTTTCAGTCAGGATTTTGCTTACAGGCCTACCAAGGGACGATGAGTGACATTCTGTTGACCTGTGTCAGTTAATTCAGGGACTAGAAAGGTACTTTAGATTTTTTGAAAGAAACTTTCAGGTAGAGTGTGAATTAAGTGATGTTCATTGGTAATGGCTATATATATATATATATATATATATATATATATATATATATATATATATATATATATATATATATATATATATATATATATATATATATATATAGATCATCCCTTTTAACCAATATCGAGACTTCTCAATCGATGCTTCTCCTCTCCTTCTTTCCAGCCCACCCATTACACACCTAGGGGCCTTCACCCACGGCCCTACTCCTACAAATGGTCTGTAGACGACAAGTATTCCGGAAACCACTACGGCCACATGGAGTTGAGGAATGGATCGGACACGGTTGGCTCCTATTTCGTGCTCCTCCCCGATGGTCGCCTTCAGAGGGTTGCTTATTATGTCACGCCCGAATCTGGCTACGTTGCGAAGGTATCCTACGAAGGCAATACCCAGGTAGCCGCCCCGAACCAAGGAGGGTATGGTTTGAGGCCACAACACTATCAGCAGACGCCACCGGCACAACCAAAACCAACGTATCAACCAGAAAGTAAGGCCCAAGTGGCCGCCCTGAACCCAGGAGGGTATGGTTTGAGGCAACAACACTTTCAGCAGGCACCACCGGCACAACCAAAACCAACGTATCAACCAGAAAGTAAGTCCCAGGTGGCCACCCCGAACCCAGGAGGGTATGGTTTGAGGCAACACCACCATCAGCAGACGCCACCGGCACAACCAAAACCAACGTATGGCCCAGAAGCACCTCAACCGAAGTACCAACCACCTACACAGTCTCAAGCACAACCATCGCACAATGCAGAGCCCAGACAGCAACCCCAATATCTACCACAACCTAAACCGCAATCCTCCTATCTACCAAAGCCACAACCACAGTATCTGCTACAACCACAATATCGGCCACAACCTCAGCCACAACAGCGACCACTATACTCACTACAACCACAGCCTCATCCTCTACCACTCTACCAGCCAAAGCCAAAGCCTCAACCTCAGTTACAGCCACAGTATGCGCCACCACAGCCTCAGTTACAACCACAGTATCCACAACAAACTCAGCCACAGAAACAACCACTATATTCACCACAACCACAGCATCAACCTTTACCACTAGACTCACCACAACTACAGCCTCAAACTATACCACTCAACAAGCCAAAGCCAATACCTCAACCTCAGTCACAGCCACTGACTCAATCTCACTCTCCATTCCAGCCACAACTCCCATCTCATTTTCTATCGCAATCACAGACGACTCAACCAGAACCACATGTTCAGTCAAAGTTACAGGCGCCACATCCTGGGGCTACAGAACAGAAAGAACCAGTACAAAAGAATGAGCAACCCACTCATACCGAACCACCCCCACAGTTAAACTCAGATCAAAAAGATCCTTTATTACAACATCTCGTCACAAAACTCCAGCAGCACCCTTTGCCTCAAGAAAATGAACCACAATCAAAGCAACAACTGTTACAGCAGCAACAACAACATACTGAACAAGAGCAGACACAGCAGCAGGTTCAACAACAGCTGCAACCAATAACTGAAGAAGAACGAGTAATAGAACAGCTGCGACAGCTTGAGGTTCAAAGTCAACATTTGCAAAAACTTCAACTTCAACATCAGCAACTGGAAGTGTTGCAAACACACCTGGAAAAACAAATTAAGCTCAGGAGACAACAACAGCTCCTCGAAAGAAACGAGAGGGGACGACAACTCGTACTTCGGTAAAACCTTATTGTTCGAGATGATCTCTAGCTCTTAGTACAATGGGTGTCAAGCTAAGCGCGAGATTGATTTCTGAAGGTGGTATTTTTCTTATCACTGATTGTATTTGCATTTTTTCAAGGGTACTCCAGAGCCCTGCGGACTAATTGCATTTTTCCTATAAGCAATTAATGTAGAAGAATGTAGTTTTCTTTTTTATATTTATTCCCAGTGAATTTTGTATATTTTTTTTATATTGTTACTTGATGTCATGTGTGTTTATTGAGAAGTTAATATGACTTCTATGCAATTTATAATTTACAAAAGTAAATAAGAATTTTCTTATTTACTGGTAAAAAAATAGGCTTTCATGTAAGGAATGAAAAGATCGACATAAATATAGTGATATTATTCAACTAGTTACATTAGTTATTTAATATTTAGATTTTTTAACTTTTTTTATTGAATTTTATATTATTTCATACTCTTTTGATACTTGAATTGCCAATAAACTAATTATTTAAAATGTTCCAATTACTATATCATCCATAAATTGACCAAATATGGGATTAAAATTATATGGTAGGATGATTTGCCCCTAAGAGCAGTAAGCCAAAGCCTACAGTCCCCTATTTTCAGAGATCATTCCGAATAGGCTTTGTATTGTGTGTGTGAGGGGAGGAAAGGTATGTAGGCAGTGATGTTTAAATCTCTTATGCCAGTCTCACTCTTGGATCACTGACCAGGATTAACTTGTAAGGCACTAGAGACTTGTGAATTGCAAGTGACAATCATTTTTAATACTACAAATAATAGAAAAATTTACCAGACCACGTTAATGACATCTTATACGGACATTATTTTGTTTAGTATAGAAAGAGATATAAATGAATGGGAAATTGAGCCAAAATAGAGTTTGGTATTGCAGCAAATAAAACTTGCCCGTCGTGAGGAGCAAAGAAAAAGATACACTGTAGGCAGTGATAGTATACAGTTAGTATAACAATGAGAGTCAGCTACATACTGCCTCGACAGGAGGGAAGGACCGAGCCCGTGTACTACCCCGCCAAAAGCACAGGTTACAATACCCAATTGCTACAGTTCATTGGGCGGATGTTATATTGGTCACTTGCATGTCGTAGGGGTAAGAACTTCCCCAGTGTATCGGATGGAGGTGACTACAACCCCAAACAACCCGACTGCAATCAGACCTCGTTTGTTACACTTTTTGCCTCCAGGTGCCAGGATCAATCTCAGCGAGCGTGGACATAAAACTTCAGCGTAAGCGACGGAATGACTGCCCATTGGCGGGGACGCTGAATTTACCCTCGTGTGTGGGGGGGTGGGGGGAAGGAGCTTCCACACACGACACCACGCACATATATACTCAGTGCTATCATTCCCCTTCCCAGCTTCACAGCACAACATACCCTCTGTTCGAGAAACCTGCCCGATGGGGTTACTCATACCTATCGGTCACTCTCTCCGGGGGCAGAGAAGGGTCTCATGTTGAGTATCGGAAACACAACACTACCCCCTCGCCACTAGTGTCTGCGAGTTCATTAGCCCTTGTCATTCTGATCTTTTTGTGCATTTCATTATACGGTTGGAGG
This sequence comes from Ceratothoa steindachneri, assembly GCA_963969495.1. Classification (NCBI taxonomy): domain Eukaryota; kingdom Metazoa; phylum Arthropoda; class Malacostraca; order Isopoda; family Cymothoidae; genus Ceratothoa; species Ceratothoa steindachneri. The sequence continues at coordinate 48,314,986 of OZ018333.1, read as the reverse complement.
GCAGGGGGTACAATGCGACGAAAGTCACAATTTACTCTCACCTTGAATCAAAATTAAACCGAGGGGCGGACTTGGTGGTCCAAGCTATGGTCAATTTTAATGGTAACAAGGAGTAACAAGGAAAGGAAGTACCCTAGGAGACCTTACGGTCCATTCAAAGAGGGTACCTTTGGACTAGCAATCGAGTAGGCACATGGCTGCTCAATTGTTTTGCGTCCCTAAACGGCCACTTTTCAAGACTTTTTCTAGTCTTGACTTGAACTGGTCAACAGATTCACTATTGACAACTTCCACTGGAAGTGCGTTCCACTTACCGCAGATACTGTAAGTGAAAAAATTTCCACACAGATTGCGGTTGTAACGCTTCAGTTCAAGTTTGAAGCCGTGATTGCGCGTTCTGTTCTCACTCAGTGTGAAAATATCCCGGTAGTCAACATTGTCGAACCCTCGAAGTATTTTGAAAACTTCGATGACCTGACCACGCAGTCTACGGGTTTCCAGCGAGAACAGATCTAATTTCCTTAGTCTATCCTCATAACTTTTATGTCGGATAGAGGGGATCAGTTTGGTTGCCCTGGCTTGTACGCGTTCCAACCTTGCGATATCCTTTCGAAACGAAGGACTCCAAAATTGTACGGCATACTCCAGGTGAGGCCGAACGAGGGAGTTGTACAGACAAAGTACTATCTTCTTGTTACGGTATCCAAACTGGCGCTTTATGTAGCCTAACATCCTTTGGGCTTTCTTCTCTGCCTCGATGCACTGTTTCGAGAACTTGGGGTCGCTAGTGATAGTTACACCCAAGTCCTTTTCAGTGTCACTCAATTCAAGAGCAGTGCCCTTAAAGATATACTGAGATTGGGGGTTTCTGTGGCCGATATGCATCACTTTGCATTTGTTCACGTTAAAAGGCATTTGCCACGTGTCCGACCACTCCCCAATATTCCCAAGATCTTCCTGCAGGCGGGCAGTATTTCCATCCTTTGCAACGTTCATACCAAGCTTGGTATCGTGGGCAAATTTGGAAATCTTCGCAACCATGTCACCGTCCATGTCATTGACGTAGATGATGAATAGTAGTGTTCCCAGGACAGAACCTTGAGGCACCCCGCTAGTAACGAGCACCCACTCAAAAGCCTGTCCATTCACCACCACCCGTTGCCGTCTGCCACTTAGCCAGTTCTCGATCCAGCCGGCTACTTTTCCGGCTATGCCCAGTGCTCGCACTTTCCGGAGAAGGCGGCGGTGTGGTACCTTATCAAAGGCTTTCTGAAAGTCTAATTACACCACATCCACCGCCTTGTCCCAATCGTGCTCACTGAACACGAAGTGGAAGAATTCCACAAGGTTCGTCAGGCATGACCGTTGCCTTCGGAAGCCATGCTGGGAACTCCTCAGTAGCAGGTTTGACTCTAAATACCACTTCATTTTGTCCACCATCATGCTTTCCATGAGTTTACCGACTATCAAAGTCAGACTGATAGGTCGGTAGTTTGACGGCTGGCTACGGTCTCCTTTCTTGAAGATAGGAGTCACCTCCGCCTCACGCCAGTCTCTAGGAACGCATTCGGTCCGGATTGACATGTTGAAGATTGCGCTCAGGTGTCGTGACACTTGATTTTGCACTTCTTTCAACACTTTAGGTAGAAAGCCATCCGGGCCAGGTGACTTATTCGTCATTAGGTCACTGATCTTCTTTTTTATTTCCCCTTCGGTGAAGTCCATATTCTCCAGCTTTTCCCCCGAGAAATAATCCATTGGCTGGGGGATGGGACCACACTCTCCAGTAAACACTGAAGAGAAGTAGTCTTTGAGGAGGTTAGCATTTTCTGCATCTGGATGCTTTAATGACCCCTCCTCATTTCTCAAAGAGCCAATCGTTCGACGAAGAGAGAGTTTTGCCATGGTAAGGTCATCAGGCAACGGCAGTTTGACGCCAAGGAGTGAAGAAAGGCTGCCCCTCGTGGCATGCCGGTGAATGTGGAGGATGACCTTCGAGGATCGAAGCTGCTGATGACAGTACAGGCAGTGACGTCAATTTCCCTCAAGATACAAATATTTGTCTAAAAATTATAATAAACTTTAAATATCTCTAAATTTAATAATTCTTGATTTTTTTAACGTTTAACGCCATCTTTCACCCCTCATTGGGTCTAGGTAAGAGTGGAAAAGATAATAGGAGATTTAAAAGTTGCTCTCAAGACCACCCGAGAGAGACCAATAGTTCCTCTTGGGTCGCTGAGGTCGGAAGGGTGCGCTAGTCTTCCAGGTTTCAGTTGTAAGAGTGGTATTGCCTCTGCTACTCCTACTCTATTTTGGACAGACAGGAAAGCAATTAACTGTCCGTATTAATAAGTATAAATACAATGTTCGGAAACAATAGTGAAAAGAATAGTGCGTTTCTTGTTCATGTCCGAAAATGAGCCCTTAATTAATTGGAATTCGGAAAAATTTATTTATCGTTCCAATAACGCTATAAAAAAAAATAGTGTTGAATGTTTAATTTGGATAACTTTACCATTTCCCCTTTTCCAAATTGATGCTGTAATCAAAAAACCTATTCTTAAAGAAATTAGTTTTGATTTATGTTCTTAGTTTTGTCTGCAATATTCATAGTTATGGATATCCAATTTGTGAAGTTAATTATTTCATTGGTTTCGTTGTTAACTTTGTTCTATTACTCTACCTCTCTCCCTCACTCTCCTTACCCCATCATACCGTAGCTGCTTGCTTCTCGTTTCTCTTCTAACCTTCTTCTTTAGACTATCTCCTTTTCCGTTAATCTTTTGTTCCCCCCAGGTTCTGTTCTCTACCCTTTCTGCCTCTTCGTCTGACCTTGCTACCTACTCCTGATAAATCTTTACATGAATTTACCCTCCTCCTACTTTCTCATTGGTGATTTCTTGTCTTGGAGGCGGTCTTTTATTTTTTATTGTCTTATATATATATATATATATATATATATATATATATATATATATATATATATATATATATATATATACCCTTATTATATTATTTTCTCTTGTAGTTATCTTCGATAAGGAACTGAATAAAGTTCGAAAGTACTCGGAAACACCTTTTCCATTTCCCTGCGGGACATTGCATTCATAAAGACTATACATATTTATGTCAATAAAACATCAATAATTATTATATTAAATTATTGCTACAAAATTAGCCAGGAGGAGCGGATCGCACACTCGGGCTATTGAACAATCGTGGTTGGATGCCAAAACAACAATTTTAAAGAAAATGAGAGGCTAATATTAGTATTGAGCTTTTCAAGTCACTTTTGCTGGAGGGTAATGAGAAAAAAATGCAACAGATTTGTTTGTGGCATTCCTAAATGAAGTGGGTATATTTAATTAAAAGGTTTGTTAAATTGTTTGTATCAGCTATGTAGCACACAAGTGTAAAAAGGCCTGGCTCATGTGGGACAGCTATTCTTCAAAAGATCCTCCAAAACAAATTTATAAAAAGAACAAAACCAAATAAACCCAAACAAACAAAACAAAGAACAAACCCCCAAAAGAACAAAATAAAAGTAAGAAGAAGAAGGAAGCACCTTCCCCTCGGTTTGAGGAAAGGCAAAACACTTTGGTCTTGTCGCCCAATCCTCGCAGACTCTTTGGCGCGCTCATTCCCCGCAATTCCCACATGTCCAAAAACCCAGCAGAAGATCAACTCGACATTCGCCCGACTCGCGGCAATCGTGGCGTCACGGATACCCCGCGAACATGGGGGTGTGGAGATTCCAATGCCCCGAAAGCACTAGGGGCGTTTTGTGAGTCGAAAAAGATCACAATTCGGTCTCTGAATCAAGCATGATACATTATCTCCCATACTGATCGGTGTATTGCAACCAGCTAGGCTGTGAAGACAGACGCAGCGGCTAATTGAGCCCCGCTGACTTCAGAGAGAGAGAGAGAGAGAGAGAGAGAGAGAGAGAGAGAGAGAGAGAGGATACGGTGTGGCAGCCGATCCACTCCTAGGATGTGGAGCCGTTCACGAATACTGGCACAGATCCAGCGTAACACGAAGTGTGATCCCCCAAAAGCCGAACGCAGTACTCCTGGCGCTGTGGAAGCTTTGTGAGTAGAGGTGCGGGCACAAATAGTCAAAGAATTTGCCCTCCGGAGTGACGTCCTGGGCAGAACTAGAAGCGCCACCGGCTAGGAAACTACATGTGCTCTTAAAGGAGTTTCCTAGCCCTAAACTCAAAGGGCTTAGAGTATCATTGGCGTATCTCGGCGGCTTAAGCCTCGTCGAGATCGGCTGCGGATATAATCAGAGACGTTGACGAATGAGGAAGGCGCCGGGCTCACGCGTGTAGATGAATAGCCTACTGTACACGTTGCAGAGCAATTGGAATCTCCCCACCATCGACAAGCAGGCTCTCAATGGGGGACGTGTGGAAGGAACCGGTCGCTGTGTGGTTGATTGAGTCCACCTTCTGTAATACACGCTAGGCTGCGGATGCATAAAACTCGCATCTGCAGTTGAGGTTTGAACAACCAAAGAATCGATAGAAAAGCAAGGCAGTATCCCTATAAGCACCCCAGGTGCTGAAAGTCAAAGAACTAAAAATGTCCATGTCGTGGGCACAAGAGACACTAAAGCTGCGAAAATGATCTCTTATGTGAGGCGTCGCTAAAAAACAAGACCAAGGAGAAAATGTAAATCCACCACTTTCGGATGAACACCTTTAAGGAATAAGTCCGGGTCGGGATAGAGCCTTGGATGGCGGCAGAAGTGCACCACCTTAGTCTTGGCCATGGAAAACTAAAACCATTGCGCTTCGACTTAGCGATAGATGTAGTTCAATGCATGTTGGAGTCAACGCTCTAGAGTTTGCATCTTGGCCGTACCAAAAGAGATCGAAAGGTCGTCCACGTAGAGCGTAGCGAGAATATCTTTCGGCAGCAACAAGGCGATTCCGTTGATGCTCATGGCCAAGTGTGTGACACTGAGGACAGTGTCCTGCATAACCCTCTCTCCCTGTTACATTCGGTCGGACAAAGCTCTGCCCACCGGTACGCTGAATCGACGATGTCACAAATCTCGCCTCGCCCCATCGTGTGGAGAGTCTCAGTAATACCGTATCGCCATGTGGTTTCACAGGCCTTCTCCAGATCGAAAAACACTGTGGCTTAGTGCTGGCTACGAAGGACGGGCAGACAGCATTTTCCAGTCGGAGCAAAGCATCCGACGTGGAGTGGAACATGCAGAAGCCGCAAATAGAAGTCAGGTGAACTCTGCTCTCCAGGAAAAAGCCTAATCTAACCTTTACCAAAATTTCCATCAATTAGCACACGCAGGAGGTTGGATAAATTGGGCGGAAACGAGTCGGGGTAGAGTGATCTCTCCCCGATTTGCGAAAAGTGAGTAGAGTAGCCATTCACCACGAGTCTGGGAGGGTACCCTCTGTTTTGATCCTGTTGAACAAATCTAGCAGAAATATCATGCTTCTCACACCTAGGTGTAGCAGCATGACATAGGGTAGATCGCCAGGACTAGGTGTTGCGTCCGCGCACGAAGCGAGAGCGGAACGCGACTCACTCAATGTAAACCTGTCGTTGAATGGTTCTCCGCTTCTAGAGCTAAAGTCCAGTCGGCGGTCTTCAGCGACATCACGACGTGCATTGAATGCTCTTGGAGGTTCATCCCCGCTAGAGAATGCGGAGAAAGCGGCAAAGAAGGACTCCGCCACGGACACGTGGTCGGAGATTGCGCCCTCCTTCTGATGTAAAACGGTAGAGGGGTAGGGTTGCGATAACTAGCCCGGAATCATTTTGACTCGCTTCTACACCTCTCGAAGAGGGTCTTCCAGTTAGGCAAAGATATGTATGCTCACCAAAAAGAGCGGCGGGCATGCTTTGAAACATACCTGAACTTAGCCGTAGCTCGACGAAATTAATTAACAATGAAATCGTTTGGGCGGCGCTTACGGCGCATGTAGGCATAACGCTTCTGAGGGCAGTCTCACACTCTGCTAATGACCAAGGAAGCGGTCGGTGTACAAAACCACTAGAGTTTGTTGGAATAGTAATTAGGCCCACGGTGATAATGTTGCCGCAAAAGAACTCAACGGCTTCATCCACCAACCTAAGATCCTCGACTGAGACAGAGAAATCAGCCATTTTCTGTAACGCAGACAACCGCACCCGTCCCAAGCACCACTGAGGCGGTCGTTCAGGCGAAATCGGCCCGTTATGCCGACCCACATTGATACGAAAGGGGAAGCAACCCTAACTGGAGGGATGGGGAGCGAGGCGGGGCATCCTAAGTCTCGTTGTGCTCTTAGCGGGCACCTGAGAAAGCAAAAAGGGACCCACCGGAGGCAACGCTGTAAATAAAGGTGAGAACCCCCGAGCCCCTCACAAAAGGAGAGGGAGAAACGCCATCTCCGCTAGAAGGAGCCCCTAAGAAAGCAGGACCGGGAGGGGGAACCATTCCTGCTCGGTGAGGTTCCGAAGATGGCAAAGGGGAAACCCCTTAGCCGCATTCAGGAGACACTAGGAGGAGGGGCTTTTCCACTTCTGGAATGGTACTGTCATTTAGCTCCTCGTCCGTCCCAACACCAAGGTGGGGCGAGGATTGAGATAGAGTGATATGATGGCAAAAGTTGAATAACTGTAGAAAACCTGACAACACAAGGTATTTTCTGACACTTGTGACCATTAGGTCTTACAGTACCCAGAGGAGTAGCGGCGACTTCATTCCCGTAGAGTCTACCACCCACGCACCATTTTATTACATGGTCATTTCCGGTCACTTACTTCAGAGAGCTTCCATGCTGTCTATATAATTACGGACGGAGTGTTGTAGGAAATACAAGTGAGAATGAGGGGGGTGAGTGAGAGATTAAAGGGGGATGGCGAGAGATGGTCTCTCTTTATGTTGGTGTATGCTGATGGATGACGTGGCCGTAGTGTTATTAGAGCCATATATTTCCATGTTTATTTATCTCCCAATGGACACCGTTGGACATGCGACCCTTATAATCGGTTCATAAAGATTAGGAAAATTGCGTCGCAAATCACGTGTGAGGAAAGAGAATGGAATACTACGTTTCCTTTAATGACGCGTCGATTGATGGTGTAAATACGAAACTTGAAATAAATTGAAATCTTCTTTGTAATTAATAATACTTACTTTGATGTGAAAGACATTTGGCGGAGTGTGGTGTCCCGAACATTGGGGGGGATGGGGTCTTGGACCCAGTAGTCCAAGTGAAAAAAAATCCACAGGAAAGAAGAAAAACCGGCAAAAAGAAACGAGAAATACAAAATGAATATTTTGAATGAGCAAGAACTAATACAAATGAATATAGTGGATAATAAAGAATACAGAGAACGAATACAAATGAATATTCGAGAATATAATTAAACATTAAGATATAAGTTGTAAATGAATATAAAATAATGAATGGAAATGATTTTTTTTTTAAGAGCTCATCTGGCGACTGCCTACTTGGGCATTAGTCGCCGTATTTAACATTGCCTAAAATTAGGCATCTTTAAAAGAGGATTGTAAAAAAAACAACCCATCAAGGTAATAAGCAGGAAGCAAGCTCCGGCGTCGGGGGGAGGTCCGCCTCCCCCCTGGCGCAGGAACATGCAACCTACTAAAAAAAAATAAAAAAACAACAAACCCCCCCAACTATTTAAATAAAGTGGAAAAGGACGGCCTCCTCCAAAAAGTCAAAAAGTCCACAGGTCAGTGTGAACGAACCCGCCCCGAGTACAAGGGACAGGCGGTAGCGACCCCGAACATCCCGGTACCGGGACAGGTGACGTGCGGGGAGATCGCCCAGACTGGGATATTCAACAAGAATGTGTCGAACAGTCTGGGGGACAACGCAGTCTTCACAGTAGGGCGCTGGCGAGCACCCAATCAAATGGCGGTGCGTCCCGCGAGTGTGTCCAATTCGGAGACAAGAGAAAGCAACCTGAAGCCGCCGCGGCATTTGACAGTAGGTCCATGGGAACAGTCGCGGCGCAATGGCACGCAACTTTAAGTTCCCTTCAACCGTCTCCCATCTTCTTTGCCAAGCAGCCCGAAAAGCCGCCCGTATTCCTGCCATGTAGTCGGTGTGAGGAAGAGGGAAACGCTGGTCCCGTCGCAGAGTCTTCGCGGACTCTTTGGTTCCCTCATCGGCACGCTCATTCCTCGCAATTCCTACATGTCCAGGAACCCAGCAGAAGATAATCGCGACATCCGCCACGCTTGCCAAAATCGTGGCATCACGGATATCACGAACCAGGGGATGCGGAGATTCCAATGCCCTAAGAGCACTCAGGGCGCTTTGTGAGTCGCTATAGATCATAATTCGGTCTTCTAACCGGGCACGTCGCGTAATCTCCCGTACGGAGTGGTGGATTACCGCGAGCTCGGCCATGAAGACAGACCCAGCGCCCGGCAGAGCCCCGCTGACTTCAAACAGGGAGGCTACGGCGTGGAAGCCGGCCCCCTGTTGGGACTTGGAGCCATCCATATATACTTGTACGGTTCCAGCGTGACACGAGGTGTGCTCCAAAAAAGGCGAAAGCAATACTCTCGGCGCTGTATAAGCTTTGGGAGCAAAGGAGTGACGACAAATAGCCAAATGTGGTACCCTCTAGGGTGGCTTCCTGGGTGGAACCAGGGGTGCCACCGGCCCGAGAGCTATATCTAGCACTCGAAGGAGTTTCCTAGCCCTAAACCTAAAGGGCTTAGGGTATGACTTGCGTCTTTCGGCGGCATGACACCGTCGAAATCAGCTGTGGGTGCTTAGAGAGCCGTTGGCAACAAAGGAGGACGCTGAGCTCGTGCGTACAGGCGAGTAGTGCACTGTGCACGGTGCATAGATAATGACATCTCTCAAGCATCTACAAACAAGCTCTCAATAGGGAGGGTGCGGAAAGCACCGGTTGCGAGGCGAACGCCGGTGTGGTGAATCAAGTCCACCTTCCGCAATAAACGCTCGGCTGCGGATGCATAAAACTCGCATCCGTAGTCGAGCTTCGAACGAACAAAGGATCGATAAAAAGTAAGGCAGTAGCCCTATCAGCACCCCAAGCGCTGAACGGCACGGAACGAAGAATATCCATGTCACGGGTACAAGAGACCCTAAGGCTGCGAATATGAGCCTCCCAAGTGAGACGTCGGTCATATACAGGACCAAGGAAACGGTGCGATTCAACCACTTCCAGACGCACCCCATTAAGAAACAAATCTGGGTCGGGGTGGAGCCGTGAATGGCGGCAGAAGTGCACCACCTTAGTCTTGGCCAAAGAAAACGGAAACTTGTGCGCTTCGGCATAGCGAGAGACCCGGTTCAATGCCTGTTGGAGTCGACGCTCCAGAGTTGGCATCTGGGCCGTGCCAAACTAGATCGAAAGGTCGTCCACGTAGAGCGTAGCGAGAACATCTTCCGGCAGCACCGAGGTGATGCCGTTGATGCTCAGGGCAAAGAGTGTGACAATGCGGACACTTCCCTGCGGGACACCCTCTTCCTGCTCCATTTGGCCGGAGAGGGCTCCCCCTCCACCCGTACGCGGAATCGGCGATCTCGCAAATTCAGATATAAACATTGGGAGGCGTCCCCTCGCCCCCATCGTGTGGAGAGTCTCCATGATATTGTATTGCCATGCGGTATCATAGTCCTTATCCAGATCGAAAAACACCCTGGCGTAGTCCTGTCTACGAAGGAAGGCCTCGCAGACGGCAATTTCCAGTCAGAGCAGAGCATCCGACGTGGAGTGGAACTTGCGGAAGCCGCACTGTGCAGAAGACAGATGGCCTCCACTGTCCAGAAAAAAGGCTAATCTAACATTTACCAATTTCTCCATCAACCCCCACACGCAAGAGGTTAGAGAGATTGGGCGGAAACCGGTCGGAGTAGAGTGATCTCTCCCCGGTTTGCGAAAGGTGAGAACAGTAGCGATTCGCCAGGAATTCTGGGAGGAGACCATCCACCCAGATCCTGTTGAACAAATCTAACAGAAAGGTCATGCCTCGCTCACCCAGGTGTCAAAACATGGCATACGGGACATCGTCTGGACCATAAGCGGTGTCCGCGCACGAAGCAAGAGCGGAACGCAACTCACTCAGAGTAAACCTTTCGTTGAAAGGTTCTCGCCTCTCAAGGTAAAGTCCAGTCGGCAGCCTTCCGCGACACCACGACGTGCATTGAATGCTGGCGGAGCAGCATCGTGGATAGGGAATGCGGAGAAAGCGGTCATGAAGGATTCCGCCACGGACGCTGGGTTCGAGATTGCGGTCCCATTCTCCTGGAGAACGGGAGGGGGGTCCTGCGAGAACTTGCCCTGAATCCTTTTGACTCGCTTTCACACCTCAGCTAAAGAGGTCTTCCCGTTAAGTGAAGATACGTATGCCCACCAAGAAGAGCGGCGGGCGTGCTTCAAAATATACCGGAACCTAACCCTAAGTCGACGAAATCAACCGACAGTGAAATCGTTCAGGCGGCGCTTATAGCGCATGTAGGCATAACGCTTCTGTTTGAGGGCCGTCTCACACTCAGCCGACCACCACGGGAGTGGTCGGCGTGCAAAACGGCCAAAACTTCTGGGGTTCGGAGTCAGGCCCGTGGTGATAAGGTTGCCGGGAAAGAACTCAACGGCCTCATCTACCGACCTAAACTCCTCGACTGAGATAGAGAATTCAGTCATTTCCTGAAATGCAGGCCATCGCGCCCGCGCCAAGCACCACCGAGGTGGGCTCGCAGGCGGTAGCCACCCAGATAATGATATTTGAATAGGAAACTGACCACTACCATAGAGGTCATCGACCAACCCTATATCAAAATCAGGCTTTAGTGAGTAGTCTCCCCAGAGACGATGTCTGCCGTTCAGATCTCCAAGCAAAAGAAAGTGCCTCGGCAACCGTGCCACGACGCGGTGGAAGTGTCCCGCGTCGAAGTCAGCTGACAGTGGAATGTACGCAGGAATATCAGTATACCTCCTATCCAAGTGAAGCGCACAACCACTGCCTGAAAGGAGGTATCTACAGTGGAAAGATGAACGGAGACATCATGCTGGGTGTAAACCGCGCATCCCCCAGCTCGGCACCCGTCTGGTGGTGGTGGGGTTGAAAAACCCTTATACCCCGGGAGGGTGGGCAGGGGGCACGTGCCTAGCATGGTCTCCTGCAGAAAAAATAGCTAACGGTGAATAAGAAGAGACGAGCCTAAGCTCTCCTTCCAGTTGGCCCAGAGTCCGCAGCAATTCCATTAAAGGTATATGCCCAACAGGCTTAGCTTGGAAAAGACGCGGGGGGCCCTCTTTGAACAGAAGACCCTCACTGGAATAGCCGTACGCTTCCCGGAGGCAGAACCCCGGGCGCTGTTGGCCGGACAATGCACTGAAGGTGCTGTCGCCTTGAAGGACTTATTGGGGGAGGTTAGCCGAAGCGGTGACAGTAATAGCACCTCCGCTGCAGTGGCACGAATGCCTTCACGCGGTAGCGATGCCAACTGGCACGCGCCGACTCCGGGAGCTTGTTTTCTCATCACACGTTCGACCTTGACCGCCCCATGGTAGGCCAGCTCTAAGGTGATTTCCTCTATGGAGTAGTCCACGAGATCCCTCGCATAAACTTTCCTTTTACGACGTTGACGGTAGATTATGGCGTCACACTTACAGGCGTTCCATCAAGTGTCCGAAGGGCACTAATCATGGCCGCCTCGGAGCGATTCGACGCATTCGCAAAAAGGCTCCCGTCTGAGAAACGGGTCACCTTCGGCTCTATACCAATCACGCTAGCTAAAGCTCTCCTCTGATGGGTCATGTTGCCATCAGCCAACATGGTGCCATCAGTGGAGCAAATAACGAGAAAGCGTTTGAAGCCAGTGGGCTCGAAAACGCCGGGTAATCCCTAAATGAGGGGCCCCGATGTAATCGAGGCTCTGCTCTGCGCACTAGCACTTTTTATCTTAGTCAGGGGCTCCGCATCCGGCAGGGCAGAGGGGCCGGATGTGCTGATCTTGGCTTGGTTACTTACCGAAGTGGCAGCAGACCCATCCGTCCCCGCAGCCCCCGCGGATGGAGAGGAGCCCCGAGTCTTTTTAGCCTTTTTTCTGTCGTTTTTTTCTTTTTAGGAGAGGAGGGCAGGGAATGAACCCGCTTCTCCACTCCACCGGCAGGAGCCCCGAAGCCAGATGGACCAGCTTCAGAAAGGTCCTGCTCCGAGATGGAGAAGATCCTGGCAGTTGCCAGGAGATCCCTCCCCTTCTTGTACCGCCTTGGAAACGCTAGCCGTTGAGGAGGACCTTGAATAGGGGCGGACTCGGGTTCGGTGCTTGGCGACGAGCACGTATTCGCTCCAATGGAAAGCTTTACAATCTGAAGCTGGGTTGCCTCATGGACCATGTCTATCTTAGGTTGGCCTCCAGTTGGCCACACCCCACCCCAGGACATCACAGTTCCCATTGGCAGCGCTGTCATAAGTCAAGTTTGGGGAGGCGCAGGTCTTGACTCCGGGAAGGTTCAATATTCTCGCGAGCAGGTCTTTTGAGGGAAGCGACCGATGGGGCCTGGCTTCTCTCTCCCCTAAGGGGGTTTTCCCTTAAGGGCTATTGGCTGCCTGCTGGCTTTTTTGTCAGTCCCCTTGGAAAGTAAAGGGGGGACTGCGCTGGGAAGATGGAGGTGACCGAAAGCACCTCCAGACAAGGGGGTGAGGGTGAGTACCCTACACCCGTAGGCGAAGGAGAGGAGTAAGCCTCTTCTCCGGTTAGAGAGATTTGGAGTGTTCCCTGTAAGAGCACAGGGGGAGGGACCTCCATTATTTCTGTGGAGCTGCCCGATTGCGGCTCCGACGATGGAAAAGGGGAAATTGAGGGAAGATTTTTTTTGGTATCATCATTGTCATGACGAACCTATTTTTTACGGGAAGCAATCGCTCATCACCCCTCGCAGTAGCCCGCCCTGCAAGGGGTGCGTACGAGGCTGGCAGAACCAGGTGCCGCCATTCAAGGCCACCCCTCCCGCCTAGTGTCCTGGTAGTCCCTAAGCATGGCGGCTCCACCTTGGACCCGGCGTAAAGTTCATAGTGTGTGAAGAGAGAAGGAAAAGGGATGTGAAGAAGGTTGGATGGGGATAAAGCAGGTTATTCAAAAACCCAGCATCCCAAACCGGAGCTTAGGGGTGAGGGATCATTGTCCCCTCCCCCCTCGGCCCGATCTGGGATAGTTGGCTGAGAAGAAGGTTATCATCTACCCTGAGAATATAGAGGACGACCAGAGAAAGTTGTGGGAGAGGTTGTAAGGGAAGTGAGGAAGTAGGGGAGAGATACAGGCTGTCTGAAGGAAGGAGAAGAGGCTAAGCTGGGGCCGGACTGGGCGCTGAGTCCAGTCAGCACGGTGGTCAGGATGTCAAATCGCTACGCCCCTTACAGGTCATAAAATGAATGTAAAAACAAAAGCTCCTTGTGGACGCCCAGAAAGGGGGGATCCTGTGTCCTGTTTGATGGGGGTAGGATCAGCAACGGGCTGTCTGAAGGGGTGTTTATAGGTCGCGCCAAGGCCCCTCGTTCCCACACCCACTCCTCCTTACGCCTCGATGTCCTGGTTGGCTTCTCGGACCCGTTGCCATTCTAGGTGAGGGGGGAGGAAGAGGACGCGCGTGAGCAGGCAAAGGTAGGCTCCTCCTCGTAGGTGACCTCCGCCACGAAGCCTGAATCCCCTTTCACGAAGTAGGACACCGTCTGGAGCCTACCGGCCCGCAGGAGCATGAGGTACTTCCCGTCGGTGTTTCAGCCCCGCCGCACCTCGTGGTGGCCGAAGTGGGGACCCTCGGCGCCCCCTTTCCTCGTGCAAGCCGAAGTGGATCCCCTCGGTACCCCCTCCCCTCTTGGTGTCCGAAGTGGGGCCCTCGGCGCCCCCTTCCCACACCGCCCGCAGAAATTCGTAATCAGGACCGATCTGGCCGGGAGAGGGACGGCACCCTTCTGTTGTTATTATTATTATCATTGAAGTTAAAAATTTCGCTGATTTCACTCCTCGTATCAAGGTGCTGTTTTGCTGCTTCTCAGGCGGACTTCAACAAGGGCAAGCTCCAACCCCCCACCATGTGGTAACCTCCCTAGTTTTATTATTCATTATCCTCAACTTCGTATCATCATCCCAATCAATTATCATCATTATTATCTTCTCTTTAGACTCGTCCCGTAATGTCTTATACGCACATGTGTATGTATACACAAGTACACAGATGTGCACAGATGGCAGGAAGGAGAATAAAATAGGGGACTTATCCCAGATGGAATCAAGTAGTCCCGATTCTGTTCAAATATCTGGGGTCCCATCGTTTTGTCCCAGCATCATTACCCCTAATGTCTCGTCTCCCCCCTCTCCCCGTCTTCCTCCACTACAAAAAAAGAAGGTCGATGCCCTGACTGGTGACCGCACGCCCCCTCACTCCCCCTCTTTGATACAAAGTTTCTCTTAACTTTCATCCAATGTCGAATTTTTGTCTTTTTTTTTGCACTCACAACAGCGTCATTAATCGAAGGAAAAATCAATTTCGGTCCCTTTAATTAAAGACTTAAATATCTCAGTTTTTCCTCACCCTTTAAATGGTTAATTATTATTATTATTTTCAAATTAGTCAAACGTCATTTCGGAAGAGGATTTAGTTAATTATTTTGTTATTATATTATTATTATTATTTTTATTATTATTTGTAGCAATCTATTCATCTGCATCGATAATCTTTTTATTTCTCTTTCTCTCCCATCACATTACTGGTATCTCTGCCTCCTTTACCTTCATTCAAAACCACTTCCTCTCTCATCCCCCGATTCTCCTACTACCCCAGGCCCAAAGGATTCAGCCCGCGGGCGAATTCCCTATGAGGAGACCCTCCATCTACCCACCTCCCCTGGCGGGGCGTGAACATGGACTTACTTGTCGTCCACTGGTGTCGTGTGCGAGGGGCGCCGGGGCCTCGTTCCTCGCTGGGGGCAAGACGACGCAGGGCAAGAAAAGGGCATCGGCGGCGACCTGTGGGTGGAAAGACCGGTCGTTATAGAAACAGCCGTTACGGGGGCAGGGGATACGAGGGGAGATACATTTTAAGGAAGGGGAATAATGCCCAAAGGGACACACCTCGAACCCTCCAGCTCCCAACCCCCAACACTACCTTGACCTCTATCCCTGAGACACTGAAACAGACAACTCGGCACCGACCAGTGCCAACTCAGCTTCTAAAGGAACCCCCGCTTTCACTGGGTCCCATCCTCTCTCCCAAAATAAGGTGGGGCCGAGGGGCCCCACCTTTAGAGGTTATTTCACATTATCGGTTTTGCTCATTTTCCTTCCTAACAGGTAGAGGGGGGGACTTGCAATGGGGTTAAAAAATACCACTATACTGGGTGTCCCAGAAAAAAGTTAACCGTACTTTGAATTAGTATAACTCAAACACTATTGGAGATTTTTGGGTCAATAGGACATTCTCTTCGTTGAGCAGGAATAAGAAATGTTCGGGATGAGAACCGGGTCTTTTGTAACAGAATTTCAAGGGGTCGAATGCAAAAAAGAATTCCATAACCCCCCTCCCCCTTTACAAGTGGCTAAACCCCTTTTTTGGAGGCGTTACCTAGCAACCGACACTCTAATAACCTCTAATTGATTAATAAGACCGAGTCTTATTCTTAAGGATCTGACCCGGACGCGTGAAGCCAAGCCCACTTCATGTACACTCTAGGGTAAGGAAAACGGCCATGTACGCAGTGGTAGTGTGCGAGTTAGTATAACAGTGATTAGACACCTTCATACTGCCCCTGGCATGCCTCGGGCACGCCTTTCTACCACGCTGGGCACCTGACTGTATCCAATGCACAAATCTAACAACCCTAAAGAGTACTGTATCAATTGGGTATTTTAACTTGTACTTTTGGCGGGGCAGTACACGGGCTCGCCCCCCCCCCCCCTCCGTCTGTGGGCACGCTATATCATACACAATATTAAGGATGAGGAGCGTCCCCCAGGCATGCCCAAGGCAGTGCGAAAGTGACTCGTGTGCAAATGTATTCGGCCAATGGTAAATAACCAATTGTTTACTCTAAAAATACACAGCAAAGATACGGCAGATAATACACACCCTTTGCCATTATAATAGATAACTCATCTCTAAATCGGGGTACTAGAAATAAACCGTCCTTAAAAATAACTAGTCATAATAAGTCATCTCTAAATTAAGCTTGTAACCACTTGACGAAATACAGCCTCGGCAACTAAAGGAATTAAAAGACGAAATTGCTGGTCCACTGTCAGGTAGTTTAAACAAATCCACCAATCAAGGTCTGGTTCCAAACGATTTTAAACTTGCAAATGTCACACCAATCTTTAATGAGGGGGGGGGGGGGGATAAAATAGACCCCTGATGTCGGTGGTTAGTGGTAAACTGTTAAAATCAATCATAACGGATTAATTAGTAAGCAGCGATCAACAGGGTTTCGAAGGCGTGTTGAATCTGCTTGAGTTTTTTTCAGGACGGGACAACTACTTAGGATCATTTTCAAGCTGTCAACCGAATTTTCCTGGACTTTAACAACAGCTTTTGCCTCGGTACCCACCGCACGACTTCTGGAAAACCTAAAGCGCATGGGATTAGAGGTAAACTCTTAAATTGGATTAGAAAATGGCTTCTAAATCGTAGACAGAGATATTTGTGGGGAATCTTCTGAGTGGGTGCGTGCAATACGGTATTCCATAAGGTTCAGTGTTGGGTCTTGTAGTCTTCATAATTTCCATAAACGATCGAACTGTAATTTGTTGAGCAAAACAGCTACTTTTGCGGTCGATACAAAGATGGGGCATAAATCGAACGCTATAATCGACAGGGAAGACATTGAACATAATTTTAATGGAATATTTAATTGGTCGGTCACATGGCAGCTTCCATTTAAGATGAGCGAGTGTAAAGTGATGCAGATTGCTCGAACAATGTCAGTATAAATATAGTCTAGGCGGTGACGTATTAGACTGAGACTGCTTTGCTTGCCTGAGCCAGTCAAATTCTTCTTTACGTTCGTATAGATACAGCAAAAATTTTTTTGTTTGTTTTCGCACGAGAATTGAGTAAAGTGATTCGCGCGTTAAAGTGATTCCTCGCTTACGAGTTCTTTCGCAGCTTACGTGGAAAGTGACATTACGCATTTGTGCAGTAATTAGTGAAATTTCACTCGCTTCGTGCGCCGGTAGCGAGGGTGAACTTGCTTCCATCCTCCCCCTCCGATTTCTTCCTCGAACTCCCTTTGAGGTCGACCAAGGACCTGCAGGCTCTCGAAAAGCGCCTGCACGTAAGGTAAAGTGCAATTTTTGCTTGGGTTATAATTATTTTTGCCTTGGACAGGGACTACCCTCTTTAACTAGTTCTGTTCTCACTGGTGAAAAATCTCACACACACACACACACACACGAACACAGCCAAGCACACCGAGTCTTTCACAAAAATTTGTTTTTCCAGTCCTTAAATGAGGAAATAGAAAAATATATGAGGGAGACCCGGCGGATACTGCTGAGGACTCTCTTCGATGGCCCCAAGCCAGATCATGGGGAGTTATTCGCTATTACTTATGAGGAACTAGGGGTAACCCTAGTCAGACTTATTGACACGCACAACGGTTACTCGGCTATCTGCCAAAAGGAGAGCGACTGCCAAGTCCTCATCTCCCCAAAAGCGGCAGAATCCCTGAAAAAAATCAACTTGAAACCTCACACGCCACCACAGATAAAAACCCACCGCAGCATAATTCTTCGCCGCCTCGATCCTTGGGTCGGAGGCCACAGCATCGAAGAAATTCATGCTGAGGTCTAAAAAAATCACTCATGGGCTAAGGTAGCGGAAGTCTTTAAATTTAAGGACTATACGCACGTCTTCAAAATCGTGTTTACGGTTTCAGCAATGGTGGTAAAGGCCACGGAGGTCGGTATGCTCCTCTTTAACGTTCGAATCTGCCCCGAGCAGATCGAGCGTGAGGAGTTTATCGACCTCCAAATGTGCTTCAACTGCTACAAGTATGAGGAGTACACTACAGCCAACTGCCCCAGAGGGAATATTATCCTGTGTTCTATCTGCGCGTCGGACACCCAATCTTGGAGGAGCAGAAAGAGCACCTCCATGAATTGTCTCAATTGCGCTGGAGAACATAAGACGCTCTCCATGGCTTGCCCCATCAAGAAACAGATTTTGAAGAAGAAAGCTAACCAAAAGAAACTGGAAGAGGAAACAAAGGCTAACACAACCTATGCCAAAGTTGCAAAAGCTGCGGTAGCGGAGTCGAAAGGGAACCCGACATTTCTCCACGTCGAGAATGAAAACTCGACAAAAATTATGTGTTGCATATATTATGCTCATATTGTGAATCTCTCCTTCCCGGGGTGCTTTGCGGATGAGCTAAATAAGATGCTAACTAATAATGGAATGGAGAAGATGTGGTTCCCCCCGAACCCGCGGTCAGAGGAGATCCTGAAAATTAGTCTCAAACCCCAGTGCGAGACTAGTTGTCAGAAGCTCCCCACTCTTAGCAATGCCACAACCCCAGCCTCCTCCAGGGACCCCAGGATCCAGGCTGCAAAATCACGCACGGAGCAAAAAAACAACGCAAACTCACCAGAACAAAAACATAAACGCACACACACTCACACAGGTTGACAATGAGGCTACGGAGACTGGAGCTGCGAGAGCCGAGGAGGGGGGGGGGGCACGTTCACCCCGTTTACGGAAAACCTCGCAGCCCCAGAGACGCCCGAGATCGTCCTCTTGTTGCAAGAGGGAATCTAGGCACGCTTACCATTCGAGAAAAATTAACTTGAAGGTATTCACTGCCGAAAGGTCCCCTTTTCCTAAGGAGATGAACGCCCTAGATGTATCCGAAGGTTTAATAGCCGGAAGATACAAATGGGAATTCACCTCGGACGAGCTCAGTGAAAAGCAGGTCGAGGAGGCTTTACTCCAAGGCTTGATTAAACTGACTCCGGACTCTTTTATCACCCTTACTGAAGGCGAATTCAGGAAAAAACGAACAGGAAAAACCATAACGCCCCCAAACACTCCACAAGGACCTAAACTCGTAAGAGAATAAGTCCTAAAAACATCATAATCACACTCAAGTACCCTTAAGTGAACTATACAAGGAAGACTTTAAAGATATTACACTTTAACTCTGACGGATGAACAAATAAACAGACAGTGTACGGAAATGTATTAAGACAATGCGACCCAGACGTTATATTCATTTCCGAACATGGAATAAATGACGCAAACCCAATAAAAATCTTTCCCTACGAAGTCTTGACCAAAAATCACAGCGGAGAACGTTTTGACGGATTCGCTATAGCTGTGAAAAGAGGTCTTGACTTCAGATCAATAAGTGGACTCGACGAATCTTACCTCGATGTGGAGTTCCGTACGGCAGTAAGACCCCTGGTCCTGGTAACGGGGTACCAACCCCCAAGGAGAGGGTATTTGCCCCTTCCAACTTCTTGCAGCTATGTGGTCACGGCATAACCGTTCTCTTTGCCGGTAACCTCAATGCAAGAAGCGCTGCCTCCGGTTATACGTCGACCAACCAAGCAGGCAGGAATCTCGAGACACTTATCGATAGACATATTATGACTAGAATTGGACCAGACTTCCCCACATTCATCACACACAGGTCAGCCACCAAACTAGATATTGTACTAACCAGCAATATGTTCCCATACAATTACTTCATTGAGCCGGGCCCCCCTATTCCCAGCGACCACCAGACTATCCTTATTAAAGTTTCAACCTCCCCCATTTAAATCCCTATCCCAGAGCGAAAGAGCTACGTTCGAGCCAACTAGGATAAGTATAAACAACTCATCGAAAGCTATAACCCAGAACCCTTAGTTAATGCCTCCCTAGAAAAAATTGACGAGGAGTTGGATAAAAGGAATGAAAATTTATTAAAAGCCGACAAGGAAGCCGTCCGCCGAGTTAAATATAAAACTCTCCCTGCCCCCTCATGGAACCCTAGAATGAAATCCCTCGCGAGGGAGTATAGGGAACGGATCAATGAAGTGAACCTCACTGGCCCCAACATCAACACACATCGACAAACACAACTCATTCGTGACGAACTAATGACTCTTATAAGGGACCAACAGAATGTACTCTGGAATAATTTAATTGACAGACTGAACGTAGAAACCAACTCACGTACATTCTGGCAGACTGTTAAAAGACTAAAAGGCGGACAACCACCAAAGACTATTAAGCTTAGACGTGACGACACTGAAATTTCTGACGTGGAAAGAATCGAAGAGGAATTCAGACTCTTTTGGGCATCTATATTTAAAATATCCCCGGAAGAGAATGATGACTTCGATTTGGACTTCGAAGACGAAATCATTAACGACCTGAATGATCAAATACATAGAACACACCTTCACCATTGCGTATCACAGGATAGGGAAATGGAGGGACTCGGCGGTAGAATTACTGACGAGGAACTCTCAATGACCTTAAAGTCCTTT
Organism: Ceratothoa steindachneri; assembly: GCA_963969495.1. Taxonomy (NCBI): domain Eukaryota; kingdom Metazoa; phylum Arthropoda; class Malacostraca; order Isopoda; family Cymothoidae; genus Ceratothoa; species Ceratothoa steindachneri. The sequence goes on along the minus strand of OZ018333.1, from coordinate 48,294,480 downwards.
CGACAGCGAGCACCGGAGCGTACAGGACTGACGAAGGAGAATTTTATTCAAGCCCCGCCCAACATCTTATTGGGGCTCATGAATATCATGAACGCGTGCCTGAATGTGGGTTACTTCCCTGACCACTGGAAGGTAGCGAAAATGATATTCATTCCAAAAGCCGGTAAACCACCGGACAGTCCAGCTAACTTCAGGCCTATATCTCTCTTAGAATTTTCAGGGAAAGTCTTGGAGAAGATATTGGCCAATAGGGTAAATACGTTCCTCAAGAATAACAATTCTCATAATAACCAACAGCATGGCTTCCGCGCAAAGCGAGGAACAGACACGGCGCTAGCCGTAATTACCGAGAAGTTGGCAAAAGTAAAATCAGAAAAACGCCACGCAAATCTGGTGCTTCGCGATGTCAAAAAGGCCTTTGACAAAGTATGGAGGAGAGGCCTACAATACAAGAAGTTATAACTGGGACTCAATCCCATACTTGAGAGGATCCTTTGTGACTACGTAATGGAGAGGATGGCGTTTTTGAGTATTAAAGGTTATAGTGGCCTTGAGTTCGAACTCGAGGCAGAGGTGCCGCAAGGCGGGTGCATAAGTCCCCTGCTCTATAACATTTACACCATTGACCTTTCCCAACCCTTGACTGAGGGTTCCTTATACGTCCAATTGGCGGACGACATAACAATGATATGTACGGGGCCTTATCGGAATGCGAATTTCATGGCACGAAGTACGGCAGTGGAAATCGAAAACATCAACTCTTTCGAGAGAAGATGGAAGATATCCACCAATGCCCCAAAGTTCCGTGTAATTCCATTATTCTGAAGGACATTGCCAGACATCAGTGTAGGGGGTGCACGCATCCCATACCGCACGGAGGGCACGGTTCTGGGACTGCATATTGCGACTGGGGGGTATAGGAATCATGTAGCAAAAACTACACAGAATGCACGGAAGGACTTGGGTGAATTTTTCAAATTCGTAAACCTGAGCACCTCCAACAAACTCAAAATCTACAATGCGTGCATTTGCTCAAAACTCCTGTACCCCCCGGTCCCTATAAACGCAGTTTCTAAGACCCAAGTCCTTAAACTGCAAAGGGTCCAGAATAAGGCAGTATATATCATTACGGGAGCCCGAAGGAGAGAAGGGAGAAGGCAGAGTGAACTCCATGGTGAACTTGGGATGACCCCCATAAACGTGGAGCTTCACCTCAGAGCAACCAAAATCTGGGACAAGGTGCACCGGCACCTCCCTCTCGAGTTTGTGCTCGAGCACATTGACTTTGACAACTTACACAACATAAGACGACCAATATCGTTTAAAAGCAGCAGACTACCGATTGACATTGACGTCGACCTAAAGTTCACTTAAAGTAAAAAACCCCAATTCACAACACAAATCACGAACAAAGCCAAGCGAAATTAGCCACTATATTAGCATTTGTTAATATTAGTTTTTATTGAATACTTCCCCAAATTTTTGTGCGAAATATCGCCAAAAAACAACAACAAACAAACAAACAAAAACAACACAAAACCAAAACCAAAATCTGGGTTTAAAATACCCGGAAAAGAAGATGAAAATCTTCAACAAGCCACGTAGAGAGTAAAAAACACCTACTGCTACAAAGGCTTGAATGCCCGACGCATTACCCGATAATATATTTATATATTGTCACAAAAAATATAACCAAAACGCAAAGAAAGCCAGAGATACCCTTTCACCAGGGATCTGTCTTTCATACTTCTTTTCATTTTCACTTTCCTATTATTTTCCCCTATTTCCCCACTATTTCTCCTACTAAAACCCTCTTCTACTATATTCCCCACTTTATATGTCCAATGTCTAATGTATTAGACTGCGTGACAGAGGAGCGCGATCTTGGGGCTCTAGTCTCGAGCGACTTGAAATTCTCAAAGAATTGTGCTTAAGTAGCAAAACAAGCGAATCGAACGCTTTGTTTCATTGCCCAAAATTTTCACTATAAAAATAGAGACATTATCCTCCCATTATTTAAGTCAATTGTTCGGTCGCAGCTCGATTATGCTTTCCAACTCTGCTCTCCCCTTCCTCCCTAATACCACTTTTGTGAGAAGGGATGTCGACACATTGGAGAGAGTGCAGCGTCGCGCCACTAAACGTATTCCGGAGCTTCGTAGCTTAACCTACCAATATAAACTTAAGGCAACCGGCTTTCTCTGGAGGATCGGCGGCTGATTGAACTCTTCAAGATCATGTAGGGGTTTCTCATCATAAATTTGGAGCAACTTTTCGAACGAGCGCTCAAATGTAGTAATAAAACAATGGATTTAAACTTAAGTTAAAACTATTCCAGTCAACATTAGTAGAGATTTTATTTACTATAAGATTGCCTTACAATTGCAGTTGAAAGTCCCTCTGTTAATGATTCAAAAATAGATTGGATAAACACAAGTTCAATCTCTAGAGAGGAGCAGACACCCCCATACCACAAATCACGACTGGCGAATTTATGGTAGCAGTTATGAATAAATAAAAATGGATCAGATTTCTGGGTTGTAATAGTTGCACAACCAATCCTACCTCTTTTATTTAATTTATCCCCCCAAAAATTTTATGTGCTCAATACCAGACTTAGAGTCGATCCAAGGGTCTTTGCAGGTCTATAACTTTGTAACTCGCTAATGTGCTCTCTAACTCTCTCTAATATAGAGTGTTAGAAAGTATTAGAGAGAGAAAAGGAGATTTATCTCTTTCTCTCTCTCCCTAATACTTTCTAAACCTCTATATTTCTCTAATACTTTTTTACTTCTCTCTAACTCTCTTAACTTCTCCTTACCAAACTCTTGCTATTGAATCCACCGACACTAAGAAGGACTTGGGTGTAACAATCACTAGTGACCTCAAGTTCTCGAAACAGTGCATCGAGGCAGAGAAGAAAGCCCAAAGGATGTTAGGCTACATAAAGCGCCAGTTTAGATACCGTAACAAGGAGATAGTACTTTGTCTGTAAAACTCCCTCGTTCGGCCGCACCTGGAGTATGCCGTACAATTTTGGAGTCCTTCGTTTCGAAAGGACATCGCAAGGTTGGAACGCGTACAAGCTAGGGCAACCAAACTGATTCCCTCTATCCGACATAAAAGTTATGAGGATAGACTAAGGGAATTAGATCTGTTCTCGCTGGAAACCCGTAGACTGCGTGGTCAGCTCATCGAAGTTTTCAAAATACTTCGAGGGTTCGACAATGTTGACTACCGGGATATTTTCACACTGAGTGAGAACATAACGCGCAATCACGGCTTCAAACTTGAACTGAAGCGTTACAACCGCAATCTGTGTGGAAATTTTTTCACTTACAGTATCTGCGGTAAGTGGAACGCACTTCCTGTGGAAGTTGTCAACAGTGAATCTGTTGACCAGTTCAAGTCAAGACTAGACAAAGTCTTGAAAAGTGGCCGTTTAGGGACGCAAAACAATTGAGCAGCCATGTGCCCGCTCGATTGCAAGTCCAAAGGTACCGTCTTTGAATGGACCGTAAGGTCTCCTAGGGTACTTTCTTTCCTTGTAACTCCTTGTAACTCTCTCTCTCTCTCTCTCGTATTTTCTCTCTCTATATGCGTTGAAATAGCAGCCGGAGTTCTCTTTTTAATTAACTTTTGGGATAAAGTAAAGATAAGCCATCTTTGTGATAGCTAGAAAGATAAGCCTTCTTTAAATTAAGCTAGTAGAGATAACCATCTCTGAATCGAGTTACTAGAAATGAGCCGCCCTTAAAATTAACTAGTATGGATAAGCCAACTCTAAATTCAGCTAGTAAACATAAGCCATTTTAGTGATGACTAGTATTGGTAAACCATTCCTAAGATGATCGAGCAAAGATAAGACATTCATAAACTGAAATAGTCAAGATTTACGTAATGATTACAAAAAATTACCTAAAAAAGGGCTTAGGTTATGTTTAGTTTTTCTTAATTTATATGTAAATCTTTACTTGGATAGTTTATAGATGCTTTAGCTTTTCTGGGTCATTTTAGAGATGGTTTAGCTTTACTAACTTAACCAAGTAATTATATTTAGTAAGGTCACTGAAACAGCCATAAAACACAGAAACTAGCTTACACTACTACTTGTCCTTGAAAAGAAGAGCCATATTTTTTAAGACGGTTTTATCTTTACTTGACCCCTTTCCCTAACAATAACGTAAGGAACCAATTGTCGAAACCACCATCGCAGTTCCAGCTAGCAGAAACTGCGACAAATTGCCTCTGAGATTTAGACAGATTCGCCAATGTTTCTTTTAAAGAAATCCACGAAGGAGTGAAGTTCAATATTTAGCGGGTTCGGTTCTTTTGCAATGATGAAGGGGTTAGATATCTTCCAATTCTACCGCGACCCCACAACGGTTGCTGCGGGAAGACTGAAATTGGAATTTCAACTTAAATTTTCCGTCTATGGGGGTTTTGACTGAAAAGAGGGGGAGAGGTAGAATTAGATCCCCGGAACAGGTCTTCTGAGATTAATTAAGCTGACAATGACCGTCAGGTGTTATTTAAAAAAAAATGATGCAATCCTATAATAAAACAGAAGAAGATGTAATCAATGCAACATTCAATGCAAGGTAATATCCTACGCCATCAACGTAGGGCAGGGCTTCTAAAAACAACGAATTCGCTTAAGCTCCGCCCCCTTCAATGGAGTGACATTAATAGACTGGTGTGGATGCATGAAAGATCTCTCAGCACGCGCTCACTCTCTTTCTCTCTCTCTCTCTCTCTCATTTTTTCCTGCTCTCTCTCTCATTTTTTCCTGCTCTCTTTCACTTTTCCTGCTCACACTCAATTGTTCCCTGCTATGTCTCACTTGTTTCCTGATCTCTCACTTGTTTTCTCGTTATCTCTCACTTGTTTCCTTTATTCTCTCACACCTTTTTCCTGCGCTCTTTCACTTGTTTCTCCTATTGCGCCGCAAGGAGATAACCTCCTTTGTACGTGGAGGAAAAGCACATCCTCCAGGCGTCGGTGCTCATAAGGAAAGACCCGACACAGAGGAAAACGCCTGCAACAACAGAGCATTTCGATCCTTACGAAGTTGCATGATGACACAAAGCTAAGTTAAGTTCACTAAACTTAATCATTGATGTTCGCTTATCTGTTGGAGTGGGGAAATGAGAATGTTACTCGCTTTATAAACGTGGTCAGTCTTGGGTTTGAGGCAAAGTGTTTGTCTAGTCTATGTTTAAACGAATCAACTGTAGTGCAGTCATTGATGTTACGGAAGAGACAATTCCATAAGTTGACAATTCCGTTGAAGAGTACTTTTTTAGACGAGTGAGTTAAACGGTTTACCTATAATTCTGCAACCAGGGCCCCACCAAGAACACGGTGAGACAGAAGATGCGCCGCCTCGTTTTTGCACCGCCCCCTATGGGGGCAAGTGAACTACCTCAACCACGTTAGATAGTAAGAAACAATCTTACCTCCTGGACTTTGGGACACCTTGGCAACCCGAGGTTTGTCACGTCGATGGGAACCGGCATGCATCTCGCCCCTATTCCCAAAGGAGGTCGGCATGCTGGCCACAGGGACATTGATGACGGGCCAAAGGTCATATGAGTCTTCGTTTGGGATACCCGACACGTTGGGGGGGGGGGCGTAGGAGACCCCTCCTGAAGTTGATATGATCCCCGAGAACTCCCCGCCTCAGATGGCAGTGTCTTCTTGTGAGCGAACGTGGTATCGGTGCCAGACACCAAACTTGAATCTTCCGCCCCTGTGAAGGTCTCCCTAAGGCAGCATGGACCCTCGATGACTCACAAGGAGAGAAGAAACACCCTTCCCAGCAAGTTGGCCCCTTGACGGCCAGGATCTTCCCTTCGGAGATGAATGTTGCTAAGGCAGATCTGTCCGCCCTTGGTGCTGCTTCCGAGGGTGAAGAGAAGCTGGTTTACTTCCCGCTCTACTTTCCCCAAAGGAAAAGAAAAATAAGAAGCTATCAAAAAAGAATAGGGGTCCTTCTCTCTCCGTCGTGGCTCCGGTGACGGACGGGCCAGCTGCCATTTTTGTCAGCGACCGAGGCGCCCTCGGGTGGGCGGGTGGGCAGACAAAAATCAAGGGTGCAAGTGTAATGAGCGGAGCCTCGATTACGTCGGGGGCCCTCATTGAGAGACTACTTGGATTTTTCTGAGCCCAGTGGCGTCAAATGCTTTTTAGTTATTCGCTCCATTGATGACAGCATGTTGGCCAAAGGCCACGTGTTTCATCAAAGGATAGCATTAGCTAGGTTGACTGGTAGAGAGGAGAAGGTGACCAATTTCTCTGACAGGAGGAGCCTTTTGGCGAATGCGTCGGATCACTCCGAGACGGTCATGATTAGTGCACTTCGGAAATCTAATGACTCGCCGGTGAATGTGACGCCAGATTCTTCAATGAATTTCGTGAAAGGTTATGCGATGGGAACTTGTAGCCTACTCCTTAGAAAACATCACCGAAGACCTCGCTGACGAAGGATCGCTCAAGATCGAATATGTGATGGGAAAACAGGTGGTGGGGATCGAAACCAACCCCTAAACTCTTTGTCACGTTCGATTGTGACACGGTCTCTGAGTCACTGCGTGTCAGTTGATATCGCTACCATGTGAAGTCATTCCTGCCCTTGCTTCGGCCATATGTGATGTCCTGTAAAGTCGGGTTTACTTGGAGTCTGTGTGAATTGCTCCAAGGACGTACACGATAAGTCTTTATCGTGTATGGCCAAGTGTGTCAAATGCAGAGATTTTCGGTCTTTTGGTGCGGCACAGATGTCAACTCTAGAGCGTCGACTCCAACCGGCACTGAACAGCTTCTCCGCTATGCAGAAGCGCACAGATTTAGGCTTTCTTTGGCCAAGACTAAGGTGGTGCACTTCTGCCGCCATCCACGGCTCCACCCCGACCCGGACTTTTCCTAAACGGGGTTTGCCTGGAAGTGATAGACTCGCACCGTTTCCTTGGTCTTGTTTTCGACTGAGGCTTCACCTGCGAGGCCGATATTCGCCACCTTAGGGTCTCTTGTATCCGCCCCATTGGCATTTTTTTGTCCCGTGACATTCAGCACCCTTGGTGTTGATATGGCTACTGTATTGCTTTTATACCGATCCTTTGTTTGTTGTAAGCTTGACCACGGATTCACAGCCGACCGTGTATTGCGGAAGGTGGACTCGATCCACCACACTGGTTTTCCTTTGGCGACCCGTGCCTTCCCGCTTCTGCACCTCCCCAATTGAAAGCCTAGTTGTCGATGCCTGGTATATGCCACATGCTCTACCATCAGTGTTTCCCAACCTTTGTTCGACTAGCATCCCCTTTGAACACAAACATCTTTATCATCGCCCCCCACTTGTCAAATTAAATTTCAAATACTATGGTAAATTTATCTTTCATAGAAAAATAATACATGGGTATTAGCCTAGTGAAAAACTAAGTTGAATACAGTCTTTTTATTTCTCTTATAAAGACTAATGATGAAAATGCCCCCAAAACTTATTTCGTAGCTTACGTCAATATGTGTTCCAGACGATGTTTGACTTTGGTGCTTACTGTGCAATGCTCTTCTTACTCTAGGTTTCATGTCATCGTGCAAAGAGTTTAAATGGTCGCAATAAATCAAGAGGTCATCAGCCTCATAATCATTTTCTTGTTGATCAAGATTTGGAAATTTTGATAGCTCCTGACGACCAATGTTATACTTAAAGTGAAAGATTGTCCATGAATGTGCAAATAACTAACATATTTTGCTTTGCTAAGATTGACATCACAGCATTGCAATTGCAAATTCAATAATTGAATATAGTGAATAAATGCATTAAGTAAGCAACGTCACATTTGCAAGGTAAAAATTCGTCGGTCAAATAACCACTTTTATTCTCCTGGAAAAATTGCATGATAGCGTTGAAAAGAGAATAAAATCGCTTCAAAGTTTACTTTGGATAACCATCTCACTTCACTATGTAAAAGGAGACCATCAAATTCCTCATCATTGTTGTTTTAGAGTTGTCGAAAGATTCGGGTATTAAGGGGAAGTCATTTTATTTTATTTTCTGCTGTGATAACAACATCAAGGGATTTATGAAGCCGATCACTCACGTTTCTAGCAACTATATGTTGATGATGAATTACGCCATGTATTGTGAAGAGATTAGGTACAACTTTCTTTAGAAATGCTAGAAAAGCCGTTATATCACACACTTAAATGCTGGAACACCGTCCGCTGTTCAAGTAATTATATTGTTCTTAAGATTTAATGAAAAATTGTTCAATTATAGTAACCATGGATTCACCTTTAGTGTATGTTTTAAGTTCCTTTGCAAGCAGTAATTCTTGCACAATTTTCGGATCTTTTCTGTTTGGCGGCAGGTGGATCTTTTGTATCAAACTTTCGCCAACGATGCAGTTTTGAGTGCTGAATACGAATATAACATTTATTTTGGGGAGAAATGAAAAGGGGTATCAAAAAAACAAAATTTAATGTGCACTAGTTTAGAACATTATTCTATAAACAATTATGATTATATACTGGAGGGCTGTGCCCCCATACCCCTCAATTGATTGAAACTCAGGATCATCGTAGGGGGGTCTCGCCGAAGTGCTAAACCCCCCTACTAGCAGTGCGCTTGAATTTACTCCAAAGAGGTGGAACATATTGGAACGCAGCGTTACCCACCGTGAGATGCTCGATTCCTACTTATGTGAATTTATGTGGCGAAAACGCAATAAAAATTAAAATGTTTTTAAAAAAATACTATGGGATACTTATATCTAAATACAAACGAATGTTTGAAGAAATAATAAAGGGAGTGAACAATAATATTGGGAAATCATATGGTAGTTTAAGTGCATTTCATTTCCAGTTCGTTTTTTTCAAAATATATCGGACAAACCAAAATTTACATTTGGAATTTCTTTTTTTTAGATACTTCTTTTCATTTCTCCCAAAAAATAAATGTTATATTCGTATTTAGCACTCAAAACCGCATTATTGGTGAAAATTTGGTACAAAAGATCCGCCTGCCGCTAAACAGAAAAGACCCCAATTTTCTTATCATCAATAAAACGAATAGATCCTAAGAGTTGTGCTTCATTGCCTCGGAGTAGATTAGTCGAATGGTCAACCAAATTGTTCTTTTTTAAGTATGTTATATCTCGTCACTTCAATGTCCTCGTCCATTTCATCAATCTTCTTTGCCCAGAATTATTACTGGGCGGGATCGCTTTGATAATTCCACTTGGGAAAGGATGATATACGAAGGGCTTCGTCTATAGCTGGCAAAATGAGTTGTTCTCCAATTGTATGAGGTTTCCCTGATATGTCAATCATCTTGGAGATCATTAGAGTGAATGGATTTTCTGTTGTGAAATTTATCTCGTAGAGCTTTAAAATATGACGAAGTTTCTTTCACTTTATCAGGAAGGATCTTTTTTAAATGATCGCAAAGCCTAGATGGCTTCATGGCCTCGTTCGAAAATACTTTTTCGCAACGAAAACACATTGAATGTTGCTCATTATTAGAATTAATAAATCAAAATTTCAAATATTCAACACTAAACTGTCTGCATTTTCGCTTTAATGAATTACATACATGATTATGGGTAAATTCAATCACTGAAAATAAAGTAAATAAACGACACTAAGAAATTTCACGAATAACGACAACAACCAACGCCAACTCTTCAACAACTACTGAGGTACAGGGGTCCACTTTATCTTTTGATAAATAATAGTAAGGGATTTTATCAAACTTGTTTGTTTAAAAAAATTGGAGGTGATAATTATTAAAAATAATGCCAGGGTAGTGAATGGAAAATCCGAATCTATTTAGATATAATTTACGTGGCGGAATGACTCCGCATAACGTAATTAACTTGTAGCGTTACTTGATCTGTCAATGAATGGGCCCAAGTTAATGTTGATAAATGGGAGCATTTGTAGAAACACTAATATTTTGAAAACTTGAAATAAAAATGGATAAATACCCACTGCCTCCTGAGTGAAATATAAACTTACAGTTCCCCCTTTTAACAGAACAACGCCAACAAGGGGGTGCTAACGCTCACATTGGGAATCACTGCTCTACATCTTACAGACTGCATTCTGCGCTTATCGAGTGTGCCCGGCGTCTCCCTTGATCGTCAACGGCTCTCACTATCTGCGGCCGAAGACGGTGGTATTATGCCGCCAAAGAACGCCAGTGGCACCCTAAGCCTTTGGGTTCAGGGCTAGCAAACTCTTTCGAGAGCTCGGTGTAGCTCTAGGGCCGGTGGCGTCTATGGTTCTATCAAGGACGCCACCTTTGACTATTTGTTGCCACGCCTCTGCTCCCGAAGCTTCCACAGCGGCGGATGTATTGCTCTCGACCTTTTTGAAGCACACTTCGTGTCACGATGGATCCGTGCCAGTGTATACGGATGGCTCCACGTCACAGGAGGGGTCGGATTTCACGCCGTATCCTCTCTCTCTGAAGTCAGCGGGGTTCTTCCAGACGCTGCGTCTGTCTTGACGGTCGAGCTGGCTGCAATGCATCGTTGGGTACTGGAAATAACGCGTCATGTCCGATACGGAGACCATGTTGTAATCTTTAGCGATTCGGGGCATTGGAATCTCCGAAAGCCCCCGGTTCGTGGTATCCGTGACGCCACTGTTGCCGCTAGCCGGTGAAACGTGAGGATTAAGGCGAATGAGAGTGTATATGAAGGCACCTAAGATTCTACGAGACCTGAGAGAACAGACCAGCCGTTTATTTTTCCTCACATTGACTACATGGCAGAAATCAGGTCAGACATCTTAGCTGCCTGGTGAAGAAGATGAAAGACGGGCGATGGGAAGTTAAATTTGCATTCCATCGCGCCGCGACTGTTCTTGTGTACCCTCCAATGCCGCGACGACTTCAGGTCGCTTTCTGTCGTCTCCGAATTTGGCAAACTCGCGGGACGCACCGCCAATTGGTGGAGCGCCCGTCTGTGCCATACTCTGAAGATTGCATTGTCCCCCAGACTGGTCGAATGTCCCAGCCTGGGAAATCTGCGCCTACGTTACCTGCCCCGGTACCGGGATGTGCAGGATGACTACCACTCGTCTCTTGCACTTAGGACAGATTAGTCCATACAGACTTTGGGACTCTTTGACTGTTTGTAGGAGTCTGCACTCTCTCTCACCTTTTCCTGTTATCTCTCATTTGTTTCCTGCTTTCTTTCTCTCTCTCACTTGTTTCCAGCTCTCTCTGTCTCTCATTCGTTTCCAGCGCTCTCTCTCTCTCTCTCTCTCTCTCTCTCTCTCTCTCTCTCTTTCTCCAGCTTTATCTCACTTGGTTCCTGCATTTTCTCACTCCCGTTTTCTGCTCTTTCTCTCATTCCCTTCCTACTCTTTCACTCACTTGCTTCTTGTTCTATCTTTCTCTTGTTCTATCTACTTCTCTCTCTTTCTAACTTGTTTTCTGCTTTCTTTTACTTGTTTTCTGCTCTCTCTTTCACTTGTTTCTTGCTCGCTCCCTCTCACACTTGTTCCATGCTCTTTCTCTCACTTGTTTCTGCTCTCTCTCACTAGTTTTCTGCTCTTCCTCTCACTTATTTCCTGCTCTCTCTCAGTTTTTCCCACTCTCTCACTTTTTTCATGCTCTCTCTCACACTCGTTTTTCCATTCCCTATTGAGCCAAGGTGGTTCTTCCATTATGTAGTTAATAAACTAATTGCTTCTACTCAATAAATGATTTATGAAAATTAAAAACACCAAATATGTAAAAAAACCTGCTATTTTAAGATAATAAAGGTTTGCTTTATTTCTGAGGTAGTTTTTTAATAGACAAATGTAACTATTTTTGAATAAATCAGGTCAATACAAATCGAGGGGTGAGAGAGGAGGCAAATGAAGTTTAATGTGAGAAAGTGTGAATCAATACTTTTAGTAGATCGAAACTTATTTTATGATTACAAAACACTGTGGAGCAAGTTGATGAAGAGCGTGACCTGGAAGTTATAATTTCAAGAGAGCTTAAATCATCAAAACAGTGCAGTGACGTAACAACAAAAAAAGCAAATAGAGTTCTTGGGTTTATAGCTACAAACTTTACGTGTGAATGTAAAAAAGTCGTTCTTTCCCTATATAAAGTATTACTCAAACCCCACTCGGAGTGCACAGTTCAAAATTGGTCCCCATACTTGCGAAAAGATCCCCTAACACTGGAGAGAATCCAGCGAAGAGCCACAAAAATGATTAAAAACTCTAATATTGTTATCAATGAAAAATCTGTAGACGAATTCATGGAGAAGTAATCGAAGTTTTCGAAATTATTATACAAATGTTGAGTTTGAATTTCTTTTTGAGTCTGACGATCGGGCGAACGCTCAAAACAATGGATTCAAATTGAAACAGTAATTGCGCAAAACTTTCTTCATTATAAAATTGCCGAGATAAGGAACAGTTTACCGACTGAAGTGGTACAAAGTTCCTCTTTTACTATGTTTAAGAATAGACTCGAGAATTGCTGTTTCAATATATACATTTAGAATATATTTGAATATATTGATTTAGAATAGCCTTGTCTCATCTGAAATCATCAACTTCTTGAGCTAGCCATGGAATGGACTACTCGGTAGTTACTGGTCTGTTATTCTGTAATTTTTCAAGACCCCCAATTTGACAATTGCATTTAAGGGCATGTAGGGACACGCCTTGCTTTCAAGTCTAGTCTCGCAATCCTTCTAGATCTAGATAATCACCCAAGTCTAGCCCATAAACGTAGCATGTCTGTAATGATGCATTTTCTCTACTCTCATCGAAACTACTTTCAATACAAATGCAGTGATTACAATGTGAAGCGAGGAGAGCATTTCCACCAAGATGTTCGAGCAATGGAAGTGAGGTACCATGGCCACTAGGATATGAATGTACTTGCAAATTACTGGTGGTGTATAAGGGAGATGTACCAGATGTCCAACACAAACAAAAACACTCGAAAGAGTCATTTTTCCCTCCCTGATTCTAATTCCGCCATAATTCGCAGATATTTTCAATATGTGGAGGTTAAATTAACCTACTTTGATCAAATTAATGGCTAATTTCATATTAATGTTTTCAAATTGATTTAAAAATGAATACTTGAATGATAAGATTGTTTTGTTTTTTAATTCACTCTGTGAAATTTAAATAAGAAAACCATAACCTCTTTCAACCAAATTTCAACCGCGCACCTGTGGAATTAATTTCTGTCCATTTTAATTGATTCACCAAATATTATTCAGTCCCTTCAGAGGTGGGCACAAAAACCCGGTGAAATTCCTCGTTGTGGGCGAGGGACATGAAAGAACGGTATAACTCTTTGTAGAGTTGTGCCGATTCCAAAATTTTGGCCGATGCCGATTCTTATTTATACTTGCTTGCCGATGCCGATACCGATACCGATGCCGATGCCGATTCTGCCTAATATTTGTTTTTAGTGTATTATGCTTAATTTATTAGATACTTTATAATTAATTTCCATAACTATATTACTCAACTGTTTGGCTGTTGGAAGCTTGGAACTTGGAAGCCAATAGACAAAGCAATGGAGTATGTTTTAGCTGTTTTGTTTTTTTTACTTTTCAATAGCCATTGAGTTTATGGAATTTTATAGCTTTTGATGGAAGGTTTTAGGATACAAAATGAATATGGATCTTTACAGAATTTATTTAATTTTATTCCATATTAGGAATAGCCTCTATACCAAACAGCAACAAAAAATATAGTTCTGTGATTCATCCAAATCCCATAACTTGAGAGTTAAAGCCTACCATCCAGTTTAGACTTTTCTAAATGGAAAAAAAACATGTCTCCAATCATCATTATTTAGTATTTACTTAACATTTTTAATGTTAAAAATATGATTTCAAATAGAATCATTCTGTGGTTTTTGATTTGGTGCAAGTTAAAAAATGAAAATATTCTAAGTAATAACAAAGGAACTGTCGTACCTAAACTACTAAACGAATTGATATTTCGTTTAGCAGTTTAGTTATTCACTTCCTTTCTTACAAGGTAGAACACTTTCATTTTACAACTTGCCACAAAAAATAAAAAAATAACTACAGTATATTGAGTATTCATTTTTCAACTAGCTACAGAAAAAAATACAAAATATTTAGTATTAAAAATTAAAAACGTAAATTGAAATTTAATAACATTAATTTTTTTCCAGTTTCTGGAGTAAGACGGTTACGATGTGGCGTGAAGATGTTGCCACCAATGCTAAAAAGTCTCTCTCTCAATTGATGAAGGTGGAGATGAAAGCATTTTATTGGCAACTTTTCCGAGCACATGAAATGCATTTATGTTTGCTTTCCACCAAAGTAGTGGATCCGTATCTCGTGGTTCCAATTGTAGTGAACAGTATTTATCGAGTTCATTTCTAACAGCATGTGAAGATGAAGATTGCCGGCGAAGTTTCTTTTTGTTTTCCTTTTCATCATTTGTGATGGTAGTTGACTCTGCTGATGCTATCAAATCATTCAAACACGAGTCAAAATCAAAAAGATCGGCACTCGCTCCAGCTTCCTCGTTTTGATTTTCATTTGTAGGTTCTGTCATTGGAGGCAGAGGTTACATTCTCTTCAAAGTCTTCATAATTCTCTTTATCATTATGCATTTTTTTATGAGTGTCAGTCAAATAATTCTGGATTGAAATGAAATGGGTCTTTGAACCTTCTTCAGAACTTTTGTAAAGACTATTTTTATATCTTGGATCCAACATAGTCGCTGCTATTCGATCTTCGTTTGCTTCATACTTAGCAAATCTGCTGTCCATTGATCTTGAGATTGCGCTGACCGTGCGCGTGCGACCCAATCCACTGAACCTTGAATCTGATATAGCTTTGGTTATGGCATGTTTCAAGACTCTCACTTGTGGAATAATTTCTGAAGCATTGTCTGTCCTTCCACTCAGCCTGAAAAATAAATTAAGAGAATTGCATTGATATTTTGTAATTTGTTGGTTGTGAACAAAGGCAGTAATAAATAATTAATATCTGAGACAAATGTGCGTTCCGTACCGTAGATAAAGAAGCTGAAGAACTTTACATATTTAATATTTATTAACTGGCTACATGGTAAAATATTAAACTATAAATCGTAATAAATAATTAATTTATAATATAATATAATGTACTAAATAATTAATTAAAAATAAATAATAATATTGAATAATTAACAATTATTATCTAACAGAGTTAACCCGTCACAGATTAACAAATGATAATTGAACTGTCAATTATAATTGTATTGTTAACGAACTCCTCCCACCATTTATCTATTTGCTTGATATTAAAGAGAAAACTGCAGCTTCCGTGCAAGATATTTTATCTCTTTTCCAGAGACTTTTTTATTTTATTTATTTCCATATTCTTACTTTAATACCCATTACAGGTCACGTACTAGGCCGAAGATGAAGGCGTATCCCCTTCGTAACCACTATCCGGAAATAAAAAGAGAAAAATATATAAAAATAAAAAACTTCTCAAGAGATAAAATATCTTCCAGTGAATCTCTTCGTAAAAGAAAGCTTATTGATTGCTATATATATATATATATATATATATATATATATATATATATATATATATATATATATATATATATATATATATATATATATATATATATATCATATTACCTTTGTGTTGTTAGATTAAAAAATTTGAGCAGGCTTGAGCATTTGCTAATTAGTGCCCATTTGTTGGCATCAAATACTGCCAAATTTGGGACTTCTGCACAGTAGTTAGCAATTGCAATTTTTCGTTCGAATATTCGATCAAGGATGAGGTATGTACTATTCTAACGAGTGGTTACATCTTGAATCAAATTAGGTTTGGGCAAATTATGCTGCGTTTGAAGCTTTTCAACCTTGGTGTATGCTAACGACGAGTGATTAAAATGCCCTGTTATTTGGCGGCAATTTGCAATTATGTCCTTGATCATTCGCTGTTTGAATATTGCATAATGTATGACCAATTGGTTGGTGTAAAGAAAACAGCTAAGACTGTTAAAGCCAGTACTTGAAATTCCCTTCACCATATTTGCTGCGTTGTCATAAACGATCATGTGGACTTTGTAAGGGGGATTTTGTAATCATCGACTACATCTTGAACAGTGTCACATATGTTAGTTGCAGTATGTGAATCTGGGAATGGATTCACTCGTAAGACAACTAATGACTGGTTGAAATTTCCATCGATGCAATTTGCCAGTAAGCTGAAAAGAATGGAATAGAAATACCGTCAAAGATTTTTACTTTTAAGTTTAGTCTAAACTGTCTAATATTAATAGCATGAAATAAGTTAAAAACCTAATTTGTTGAACTTGAAATAACTCATGATTTAACATTACTTAACATAGTTATTAAATAAAAACTGTATAGATTATTTGAGTAAGCAATCTTGATGGCCATTAAAATTTGAAACTTAGAAGCTTGTTGATTATTACCTGATAAATGACGCATCAGCATTGTTCGTCCAGATGTCTGTGGTGAAGCTTATGTTGCTTGCTTCATTAATCCTGCTTTGGATTTTGGTCATGACTTTGGTGTGCGAACTGGAAATGTCGTAGAATAGGCTCTCGACGATATACCATATATAACTATTCGTTGAGGGAATTATTCTAATATTTCGAGTGCGTGGTAATCTGATTGACCGAGGTTAGTCCAAAAGGGATGGGGGGGGCTGGAGAGGCTTATTTATCTTCAATATGCTTAAGAAGTGGAACGGAGCACAATGACAAATAATATGCCTATCATTAATAAAATAGAGTTTTATTAATTAAACTATCAACAACACACAAAAAAAATGTTTACATAAACGGAGAATGGAAAGGGTCGTGGGAATATCTGACTAATCCGAGGATTAAGATTTGGAGAGATTTTAAAAGGTAAACAAATAAAAAATAAAGGGGGTGGAATGGTTCGCTAAACCATTTAGAGCACAGGGTAGCGTTGGCAAAAGGTTAGATGATTAAAGGTAATGCTCAGCTTACGTAATTACAAAGTTGTTGTGCAGAGGAAGACGATGCAAAGAAATCTTCGGTCCACTGGCGATTTCCAGCAGAAGGGTTCTTCGGGGGGTTGTCCTTAACGAAGGGAAAGGACTGTCTTCGAATAGTGAGAGCGAAGTGGGGCTCGGAAGTACTACGAGCGATCTTTATGACAGCAAATCGGGGATGTTCTAGATGAACAATGGAGGTTATTGTTAAAACCAAGCGTTCTCTTGAAGAACGTTAAAAAAAGGGGAATTAAATTATCCTGGCGTGATGTCTTGGGAACGAGAACCGTTTCTTAACGAACGGGCTTGAAGAACAATGGCTGTTCTAACGTTGTTCTCTTTCTGAACAACAGGGGGGCCTTGTTGACTTGGCGTCTCGAAGGCACGAACCTTGGCACTCAAGGGGTATTGCCCTCTTCTGGACAATAAGGGGGTTCTCGAGGTAGAGAGTTCCTAGGTGCACAGGGAAGACCGGATCGGCTTGATGCCTCGCGAAGATAATCGGGGATAATTGAGTGGGGGACTTCGGTGGAATGCCCCGGTCGCGCCTGGAAAAATACCTTATCTGCCCATAAGCCTAACTCAATCTGGCGAGATCGACGTATGGAGGCGAAACGGGGAAATGAACCTCCTTGATTAAATATTTGCTCTGGTGGGCGATAACGCGCTCTGCTTCCTCTCGCAGATGCACGTGGGTAGCATGTGTTTCTAAACATGTGATAGCGGCTGAATTAAAGCGGCCTCAGACCGTTCTATCACAGGAAATAATATTGGTAGTAAATTATTTTATAGAGGGCAGTATGAATTGTTTTGGATTGATCACTGTTTATGTCCCAAATCTTCTTGAGCTCAAAGGTTTCTTCTAATGTTATTTGCAATTCTGAATGCGAACTACTTGCTGTTGATGGCCTGCAATCACCTTTGGTCTTTTTCTTTGTAGTGATATAATCACCACTCATTGTGCGTTTTGTGCAGTTTGAGCTTGCTCCTGTGCCAGTAACTCCTCCTCTTGTTCCAGCTGCTTCTGATGTTGGGTCCTCAAATGTTTTTGCATATTGGTGGTAGTAAAAGAATTTTTTCATTCTTATTACCTCGTGACAATATTTTGTTACATATTGTACAAGTAACTTTTGTTTGGTCATCTTCATTTACAGCGAATAATCGCCACACAACACTTGGTTTGTCCTTTGTGAGCCATTACGGAAACAATTAACTGTTCAATGAGGCACTAAAAAGAAATTTTCCTGAAAAATGTATTATACGATATATTCTGAAAGTACACGACCCAGGATACTTCGATATGTGTATTTAATTTCTGGAGGGCATCTCCCTCCTGAAGGTGCATGGAAAAGAAAGCAACACACTTGGATTACTGGTACTCTCTTCATAGATCGCAATATTTCCACATAGACCACCTAGGCTAGCCTATGACCAAAGACCTTTAGCCAAACCACCTTTGGGGCAGGTCAGTACGATAAGTGATCAAGGTAATTTTTCAACCTTTTGGTGATCTGGTTTGATAAAGAAATTTCACTGGTCACAGCTATATGGATACTGTCTACTAATCTACAGCCACTAGCCTAGTCTTAACCACACCCAACCTAAACTTCATGGGCGAACCGGTCAGAAGCTCACCAAATATCTGTAAACCACCCCTTCCTGAATAAGGAGTGCCCTCCCCCTTCGCTGCTATACTGGTCGCTAACCGATGGCTAGGCCTACTGGTCAGAATTTCTAAGCTAGGCCACTAGCCTAACCTAGCCCAGTCAAAATTAATCTTTATGGGCAAACCCGTCACTAACTCGCCGTAATTCTTAGACAGGGAGTGCTGTAACCCCCTTCCCCACTATATTGTTCATATTTAATATATCAGGCCATTGTTGTATATGAAAAGGCAAGGCCAATAAATAAAATAAAGTAAAAAATCAATAAATAACCTATAAACTAAGCAGAAGGTGGGTAAATTTCCTTATCAAGGAATTGATAAACGACACGATTTTCCAGGATGGTAGATTTTTTAAAACACCGGACAATTGCATCATACACAGCGAAATAAGGCTATAGTCCTGACAGGAAACCATCATCCATTGTGCAAAAGGGAGAGAACACAAAAGTATTCACGAAAGTAAACTTGAAAAAGGGGACCAATCAAACTATTGAAAAAATGGGAAAGTCAAGTATACAAGCCAATTTTGGAAATCCCTATAAAATCTATATACTTTTTTTATTGGTTTAAAGTGATGATAATGACAAAAATACACCGTTTTTATCGACAGCGTGCATTACAGATATTAGTTTGGAGTAAAGTGTTTTATTTATTTTTTTTCCATTACCTCAAAGTCATCGAAACCCTAAAGAAATGGCTTAGAAACAGGTATTGGGCAAGCTGTTCTTAACTCGCTCGTAAGATAAGGTCCTGTTATTAAGAGCGCATAGGTCAAGCATTGCAATTTTTTTTATTTCCATCGATATTCGATAATGGCGTTACTAACGTTTTGATATAGCATCGTTCGTCTAAATCATTAGCAAGGAAATCTTCTTAATAATTACGATCAATATTTTTTGGCATTAGACCAGGTAAGATTGCTTCAAGGGATGACCATTTACCCCCCTAGACTCAAATTCTACCTTTCCGGGTGATCTCATATCTATTATGCAATTCACCAGGCACTCTGGTGGATCTGAGGGAAACGCATAAGTCGCTGACGAAGGGGATGTTTCCTACGGGAGGGGCGTGGTAACATTTTCAACTAATTGATACGAGGCCTACTTATGATAGCAAAATAAAGGGTAGCACTTTGGAGCAAGTTGATGAAGAGCGTGACCTGGAAGTTATAATTTCAAGAAATCTTAAATCATCGTAAGGGGCCTACTTAAGCGAACGGAACTTATACCACCACTAAACACTTAGCGCTCTGCCTAACCTAACCTAACCTCTCTCTTTAAATTAACTAGGTTAGCAATCGGCACCAAAACAAAACTTCCTTTTTCACCCCCTGACGGATTGAATACCTTCAATTAGCCACACACAAAAATTCTAACCCGAATTTATCTTGCTATTGTGCTTATCTATCCTTGAACGATTTGGCAATAATCTGTTCTTATTCAACAAGGGGCAAAACGACTAACTAATTTTGTATTTTTTTTTTTGGGGGGGGGGGCTGTTCGTTTATAAATATCTAAAACCTGACACCAATTTATTATGTAGTAGTTTTATATATATTTTTGACCGATGCTGAGGGTAAGAGTTGGTGCCTTGCACCTCGTATGTACTCGATTAAGGCAGTTATTAGCGCTTCAAGGGATTAATATCACAAACTAAGGTAGAATCTCGAATTATGACTACTAATATTGACAAAACTTTCGTTCAAGCGATAGATGGAAACATTAACCAAAATTAGTCATTTATTTTACAACAAATTAATCAATCAAAACAAAAAAAAATAAAATAAAATGAACTAGCTAATTAATATAAGGCTTGACTCATAAAATAATTAATGTAGGAGAATAGCATAATGCTTCCAAGTTTTGCCCACCTCCCTTCCAGGCGCGCCGCTTATCAACCCTTCCCCTTCCGGCCCAATATCTGGTGGTCTTCAGCCGGAAGAAACCGCCGGCCATTTCAGCTAACCACCGAGTTCCTTCCCGGACTGTTTATCAATAAATGGGAGCTCATCTTCGCTTCCGATAGTTGCCGGAAGTTTATAAAGGACGAAATGGAGTAGCTTGACATCTAATATACTTCCGGCGCCCTGAGAACCTCTCCCGAGTTTCGAGTATAAAAGACGAATTCTTTTAACCCTCAGTAGTAGAGCTTGCACAGCGTCTGGCGGGGCAGGAATTGCCATCTATCGGTGTAGTGGTAATTCGTCGAAGCATCAAGTCTTCAGAGAGGAGATCGGTCCCAGTTAGGGAGGCTCCTTATCTCGATGGTCTGCAAGTCAATGCGGACCCAAGCTCGTACTCACGTGTAAAAGCCGAAGTACAAACAGCCTCACTCTGGTTCCCTAAGCGAGAAAACTAAATCTCGGCTTTTCTCCGTGACCCTACGCGTCGATAGGTCACTTCGCCCCCACCCCCTCACAGAGGCACCCATGATTCCTAGGAGTTCACGAGCGTGGGGACCTCTGTAACAAGAAGCTCCCGTCACCGCCTTCTTCCAGCAGAATCGTGACGGAATTGTGGGATCAGGTCGGTTTCTGGAGAACCTACCTCATCGTCTCCACCCCTTCCAATTCACTGGCTTACTAAAGGAATATTACAACGGGCTACCCAGATAACTTTGGGCAACCGTTCGTTTTAACGAATTCAGTAATCGCCCAACAATGCGAACTGTGGATAGATTCCACAAAATACTAAAAAAATGTTTGAGTTACCGCTATTTTTTTGAAGGCTTGGCTGGCTGTGTGTGACGAAACCGTCTCGGTGCGGTTTTGGGTCTATGGTAGGCAGATCCCAGCTAACTGGCATAGATTCTCACCAGCCAAAAAGGTAGGCGTTGGTTAGTTGCGCGTTCGTAGGTGGAAATTCTGAGGTTTCCGGTCGATTCACTTATCTACGGCTCCCGATAGTTATTCCTTTAGATTAAGGAATCTTTCTTCTGGTTGAATAATACTGTCGTCGAGAACGAGAAATTGTCTTCCTTGCTCGGTAGAACTTTGTAGAATTTATCGTTTTACTCTTCTCTTCTGGGTACTCTTGGGAACGATCGGCTTCGAAAATGGCTATCTTTTCAGGTTTGTAACTGGGTTATAACGAACGTGGGAACACAGGACGTTTCTCTGGGGCTAACTCAGTCTCAATTCCTACTTTTCGCTTGGCCTTTATATATATATATATATATATATATATATATATATATATATATATATATATATATATATATATATATATATATATATATATATATATAAATATAGCCATTAACGTGGAAGGAGGTTGAGGAATCGCTGCTGCGGGGTGTGTGTGTGGAGGTCAACCTTATTTGAAGACAAATGACTTGCCTGGCCTTTTGTTTTTACTTCGGCGTTAACTCGAGGGGGAACTTTTCGATGACTTGGTTTTTCGTACCAACAACTTTAGAGGGAAAATTAAGGCCTCTTCAAATCTCTAACGTAATCTACGTAAATTAAAAATAGCATCTGTACCCATTTTAATTAGCGAATTGTGCGTCTCGGGTTGTCAATACTGCTTATGCAGCGGGATTAACTTTGCTCTTGGTTAAAACAGGCGTCTCTTCGCCGATGTATTTAGGGCTATGGCCACTTTCTGGAAGTTACAATTTCAGCTTCTCCCCTCTCTGTGGGAGTTAGTGTTTTGATTCTTCGCTGCTGGCTTTGCAAACATGTGCTAGACTCGATTACGGTAAAATTGAGGGTTAGTTGTTAATTACCTCCATGCGCGCTTTCATTCTCGCGCCACCGTTAGGGTAGAGCCGGGGGGGGGGGGAGGAGGCGTGGCCGCCGTCCGGTAAGTCAGTCGTACACACACAAAACAAGTTGCGAGTGTAGCGTCCATTATATATATATATATATATATATATATATATATATATATATATATATATATATATATATATATATATATATATATATATATATAATGTAACTATTGCAATAACAGCAACAATTTTTCGATAAATAAAGATACACATACCCTTTAAATTTTTCGAGACACGCTGTTCAAGGTCACTAAACTTTTCTGCACCTATATTGCTTTTAACATCCTTTTTTCGTTACTAAACTTAAAGTTTTTATATTCACTGACAACAATTCTGATTGTACATCGCTCTGAAGAGACGTTTGTGTCAGCATGTTAGGTGTGTTAGTTTACTTTTTATAGTTTAGTTGAGTGTTGAAGTTAACCTTTCCAACGGCACCTCCCGAACGCCATTTGTTCCAGTTTTAATTTTGAGCCCTCTTATTATTATTATTATTAATATTATTATTATTATTATTATTATTATTATTATTATTTTTTTCACATTTCTTATATACGAGATATTTGATATGGCTATTGGCCAAAGTTCTTTTATTTTAGTGTTTTTTTTTAAACTTTCTTTAGCATTTTTGTTTATTTTTTTTCTCAACTCACTGCTTTCCTTTTACTTTTTACTTCGTTTTTTTAAACATTTCGTTAGTATATTTACACTTTTCCTTTTATTAGTTAGTACTTTATCTCGTTTGGGATTGAAGCCATTCGGATTCACTGTTTTCATCTCTTTTAGTTTCTTTATACATTTTGACACGGGGCCAGTATATTATGATAAATGGACAATGTCCATGGATAAGGAACCCCATAAAACGTCCCTGAGTAGGTGAACCGCTATATAGTACTTAAAATTCCAAAGACAAAATACTAATCATTGAAACCACATTTATTAGAAAAAATCATGGTAGAGTATTTTTTTTTTACTTTTTAGTAATTATATCACTGTAGCTTGCTACTTTGGTTCAAGCATCCCTGAAAGCATATACTATAATCTGACCAGAATTAAACAATAAAGGTGTTAATTAATAAAGCTGTAGTAACTAGTAACACAAAGTATGTTTTCTGGCCCAATTCAGCCACCAAAACTGTATAAAAAGCTAAAATGCTGACGAAGAATCGGCAAAGAATCGGCAAAATTTTGTCGATGCCGATTCTCACAAATATGGACGATTCTAGCTGATGCCGATGCCGATGCCGAGTACTCGGCACATCTCTAACTCTTTGTCAGGAAATGTTTGGAACTCTTTTGTGATATCATTATATTTTCGACATATATATTTCCCGCTTCCTTCCTTCGTTCTGCAGTAGTTCTCTTACACATGGTGTTTTGATTTTTCAATGCGTGAATGTGTGTGATAGAAAAGGTTCCATCTTGAAAACTTAAAGTTCTACAACAACACCTTTTTTTCCATTGTGTGCAGGTGTATCAATATTGAAGTGAAAGAAATCGAGATCTCTGCTCAACTGACCGCGGGCCACAACAAGTCCGACATCGACAAGCAGCTCAACATCAGCCGGATGACCCGCCACAGAGTCGGAAAGAAGCTCAAGAACGGGTAAGACCTCAAAGATCGACCTCGTTCAGGCAAATCTTGAGTTGTCAACCATTTGGGCGTGAGGAAGGCCTTCGAAAGTACTCCGAAGCTGAAAATGACTGCGTTCGCGAAGAAGAACATCTTGATGGACACAGTGTTTTCAGGACCGTCATGGAAAAGGGTGTCAAGAGCTTAAGATGCGTGGAAAGTCCTCTGTTCACCGAACATATGCGACAACAACCTCGCGAGCGCTGCGGTTGCCTTCTCAACGACATAAAGATTCCTGACAATAGAATTCCTACTTTTTCTAAAGAAAAAACATTCACGGTCAATCTGATCATCGACAAGCAAAACGACCGCGTGGTAAGCTTCGACCAGGACGTCTCCGAGGTCTGCTATGTTGTCCATGACAAAGCACCCGGCCTCCGTGATGATGCTTCGAATGGCGAAAAGATGCCGCCGGTGTGGTTCGTAGCCGGTTATGGGCCATTGCGGCCGATTACAGGGCTATCTTGGCCACGAAAGTCCTGCCTTGGGTGAGAAAGATCACGAAGGCGGACTAAGTCTTTCAGCAGGAATGTGCTCCGGCCCAAACGGCCAAGACGGTGCAAGAATGGTTGGGGTGGAACATGAACTTCTGTTCGAAGGACTTTTGGCCGCCGCAGTCGCCCGTCCTCAAACTCCTCGGCTACAACGTGTGAGCGCATGTCGAGGGCAAGGTCTGAAAGGCCCACTGCAGCAACGTCGACGACCTGAAGTCCTCTGTCAACCGCGTGTGGGCCATCATGAGGAAGGACTTTGTCTGCAACGTGTGCGCGGTCTTCAGGTCTAGCCTGGGGCGCGTGCTCACCGCCGCGGGCGGTCACATTAATTAATATTACAATTTTAGCACATATTTTTATGTTAAAACAATAAAAACGTGTTTAATGCATCAAAACTATGTGTCATATGTTGAGAGCGTCGTAACGAGTGTAACAGGACTTTGGCCATACCCGGTACCCTACTTTCGTCTGTCTACCTATTTGTCTATCTATTTTAACACGTGTCTGTCACCCATTTGTCTGTCTATTTTAACATATGTGTCTTTAAGTTTTTCCCTCAGGACCCCGATCTGTTGACAACCGGTTTATGGCATTGTTTTTCTTACTTTGTCAGACGGCGGCCGTAAGGGTTATGCTACCCTGGTCTTCTCGGTGGGCGGTGGACCATGACGACACTCCCTGTCCCACTTGAAGAGGGGGTTAGGGAAGGAACTGACCCCCACGCTTTCTGGGAACGAGAAAATCCCCCCACCACCCACCATGGCAGCCTTAATTCGGCTCGGTCTGTTTCAGTACTCTGAGTTTGGTATTTGTTATGGTGGTAAGTGCTCTTACGGTTTATTGCATCTGAGTGATTCAGTGCTCTTCCTCTTTATTGAACCAGGGGGATTCAGTGCTCTAAAATAATATAAACTCTTTTACCCGTTAATGAAATTGAAAAATGGGTGGGGCTCGAACCTATGCCATCGACCGCTCTTCACTTTTTAAGGTAATCAGATGGAAGTAATACCGGGAGTTTGGGCGGAAGCTTATTCATGAGAGCAGTGGTCTGAAAATCAAAGAGTGCTCGATGGCATAAGTTCGAACCCCACCCATTTTTCAATTTCATTAACGGGCAAAAGAGTTTATATTATTCAAACCAGTTTTTCCCTCTTTCTTTCTTTCTCTCTCTCTCTCTCTCTCTCTCTCTCTCTCTCTCTTCTCTCTTAATCTATGTTTGATCTTTACTTTTACTTCTTTGGTCTTTTTAAAAGTGGAAAGCACTTGGGAACAAGTCTTTCCTTATTCCTATGCTTTATTGAGGATATATATATATATATATATATATATATATATATATATATATATATATATATATATCCAAAAAGGTACAGTAGCGTACGTGTAACTGTATGGATAAAACCACAGTACTAGGACTAATTTTATATGCGAAACCAGGGCTCAGGTGGACACATCTGTCATCATCAGTCACTAGTGGACAAGTGAAATAAAGAAGTTGCTTAACGTACAAACACACAAGTCAGTGGGGCTAAGGTGGATGATGCGGGACTGTAGCGGCATTTTTGAGAAGCGGAAGTATGAATTTCTTGCTTATTAAGGTATTAGTATTGAATTGGCTGTCGGAAGTATTAAAGTTGGGAATTTCGTTTGTAAGTGCCGATTCAATTAAGCGTCGATGTATTTAATTGTGAGACTTATAAACTATTTTAGCATTATCAATATCAATTTGATGATTTTCATTGGGCATATGTAGAAAATAAACTCGAGAAGAGGGCACCACGTCACATATCGCATTTATGTTCATTCATTCTCTTGGAAAATCTGCTGCTTTCACCGATATATACTTCATTACATGATTTGCAGGGAACAAAATAAACTCCCTGTTCTTTAACCATCGATCTATTTTTGGATAGGCTATTTCTGATCTTATTCTCGTACTGAAAGGCAACATTGATGTTGTTGGTCCGTGCCAACTTTTTGAAATTGATTAACTGAGGGGAGTATGGGAAGGTAACATACTCGTAATATTTGTCACATCTATTTCCCTTAAAATTTGAAAAAAAGATACAGTTCCTTTTTTGAGTTTCCTTGCCTCCGTGCTGAATTGTGTGTCTTATATTCACACGAATCTCTTGCGAAATTTAATGTTACCGATATCCTTAAATTTCTACTTGAAAATGAAATGGACCAATGTCTAAAGGAAATATGCCCTACTCAGTGGTACAGAGTAAGGTTAACATTGAGGTCACTTTGGAATGACCAGGCCTACCTTACAGTGCAAACATTGATCCACACTAGTGTTACGAAGATCCAAGATGACAATGATCGATCTATACCCTTTAAATTATTTAAGACTTGCTCAGAGGGCAATGCAATGGATTGGGAAACATGGATTGTCCCCGACAATTGCCGGATTTTAAAAACATTATCTAACAGATTTGGTTTGAATGTTTGCTTTCCTCCGCTAGCGTCGCTTAATGAACTGGAACAGGCTTTGCTTCAAGTATTCACTTTCGAAAAGCCCTAAAGAGTTAATCTCTCGATACAATGAAGCAACTAGTACTACCAAAAGAGGACCAATGGCATATTAAAAACTAAAACTTCTTTCAACAAAGTTTCTATTATTTTCCAGTCCATATAGGAAGTTCGGATGTAACAGTGGCTTTAGAAAACGCACTAATATTATCATCTTGCTCTTTGTAGATCATTTAATTGCATGATATCTAATCTGGTTAGTCTTTAGGTCTAGTTTGCTGGTGCTAAAGTTGGACTACTCTATTCTTTACTCAGCCTGGCCTTGGGTCAAGAGGTAACTGACTTTTTGGCAATCGCCCCCTCCCTTCATCCACTCTCTGTATTTACTCGAGTCTCCCCCCCCAATCCCCCCGTTTCAGGCTGTTTTGTTGACGTCACATCGCTCACACAACTGTCTCTCCACCGGCAGGTCGCTGTTTCCCATCTCTTGTGCTGCACCGTGTTATCCACACCGAGGACGACGCCACGGCGCCTCTTGGACACGACACCAGCGGACGACAAGTAGGTTCACGCCCACATCCCGCTAGAGGAGGTGGGGGCGTCTCCCCATAGGGAATTTACCCGCGGGCCGAAAATCCTTTGGTCCTAGGGTAGTAGGAGAATCGGAGGATGAGAGAGGAAGTGGTTGGGAATGAAGGTAAAGGAAGCAGAGATTCCAGTAATGTGAGAGGAGAGAAAGAGAAATAAAAAGATTATCGATGCAGCTGAATTGATTGCTACAAATAATAATAATAATAATAATAACAAATAATGATATAATGACAAAATAATTAACTAAATCCCCTTCCGAAATGACGTTTGACTAATTTGAAAATAATAATAATAATTAACCATTTAAAGGGTGAGGAAAAACTGAGATATTTAATTCTTTAATTAAAGGGACCGAAATTGCTAATTCCCTCGATTAATGACGCTGTTGTGAGTGCAAAAAAAGACAAAAATTCGACATTGGATGAAAGTTGAGAGAAACTTTGTATCAAAGAGGGGGGGTGAAGGGGGAGAGGGCGTGCGGTCACTAGTCAGGGCATTGACCTTCTTTTTTTGTAGTGGGGGAAGACGGGGAGAGGGGGGAGACGAGACATTTGGGGTATTGATGTTGGGACAAAACGATGGGACCCCAGATATTTGAACAGAATCGGGACTACTTGATTCCATCTGGGATAAGTTCACTATTTTATTCTCCTTCCTGCCGTCTGTGCACATGTGTGTACTTGTGTATATATACACATGTGCGTATAAGACATTACGGGATGCGTCTACAGAGAAGATAATAATAATGATAATTGATTGGGATGATGAATTGATGGTATAATTACTCTTTGAAAATTTTTGATAGTAGTAGATAAAAGATGATGAAATGGGGGTAGGGTTGCCCTTGTTTTAGGAGCATCGCAGGCATGCTTTATTTTTATATATTTATTTTTCCGTTGTGTGATTATTTCTGTTGTCTCATGTTTTACTCTGTATGTGTTCTTCTTATTGTTTTTCTGTGTATTTGTTCTCCTTTTCTCGTTCAATCTGTATTCTTGTATCTGTGTTGTTGAGCTTTCAAGCCTTTGTTAGCTTGCGTTTATGAGTTTGTACCTCGTGTGAATTTTCGTTGTTTGTTTATCCTGTTATGTTTTAGGTTTTCGTGTCATACTATCTGTTGTCAGTGTTTAAGTGTAAATTGGTCGTATGTTTTCTTCCGAACAGACTTTGGTGCTTGGGAATCGCCGCTTACGACCGACCTTCCCGTGCAGCCTGGCAGGGATGTTTATCCTGCGTCTAGTTCTTCTTAATTCTGATATGATATCACTGGGCATTGTATACCAGACTTTTTTTGGCTAGTTTCTGGGTTGCGACATTTATCGGCTCCAGTTTCTGCCTGCGGTGCAGGTCCCTCTGCTGAAGTTGATCCCTTCTTCTGCTTTTGTTCATGAAGAGGGATGCAGAGTTTTGTACTCGTTGGAGCCTTTTCATAGCTGTCTTGCTGGCCGCTTGAGTCACTACTGCAGGGTAGATAAGCTTAGCTCAGATGAACGACAGGTATAATTTCCTGATATTCGCCAAGCTAAGTTCTCTGAACCTATATAGGCCCAGGATGGTGCCTACGGCGGAGTAACCGTATCTCCTCCCATAAATTACAATGGGCCACGTCAACTCACGGCCCAGCAGGAGAATTGTGAACTTTTTCCTGTTCGTCCGGATTTTCCACTTTCTCTCAAAGTCGTTGATGTTCGAGATCTCTGCGATGGTGTTGATAGCCTGATTTTTTGCTTTCCTATCCCTACAGGGGACGATCTGAGTGATGTCATCTGCGTATTGCAGATACATCGTGTCCCCGTGGATTGGAGTTGGGAGGTCGATGGTGAAAACCAGATAAAGCAACAGACTCAGGCAGCTCCCCTGGGGAACGCCCGCTTTGAGTTCTAATTCTGGACCCTTGTGATCTTCTATCATGATACGCGCCCTTCTGTCCATGATGAAGTCACAAAGAATATTTTCCAGGACTGGGTTTAGCTGGAGAAAGGATCTTGTATTGCAGTCCACTCAGCCAAACCTTGTCGAAGGCCTTCTGTACGTCCCTCATCACGATGTCTACATAGTGACCCTTCGCTCGGCATTGCGCGATCTTTTTTGTTAAGAGCGCCAGGGCAGTTTCAGTGCCCCGTTTTGGTCTAAACCCATGTTGTGCTGGGTTGTGCGCTCCCAACTCTTCGAGTTGATTTTTTAGCCTGTTGGCTATTATCTTCTCGAAGATCTTGCCGGGTACTTCTAGGAGAGAAATTGGGCGGTAGTTGGCCACTTGGTCTGGGGGCTTGTTCCCTTTCGGGATAAAGATGATTTTCCCCATCTTATACCCGTCTGGGAAGTAGCCTGTATTCAGGGAAGCGTTCATGATGTTCACCATTCCATGAATAATTTGCCGTGGGGCATTCACTAGGTGGTTTTTAGTGAGCCTAGACCATCCTGGTGTCCTTTGTTTGAAGGATCTTATGGTGTTAATGGTCTCTTCAACAGTGATCGAGCGTCCGTGGTCAACCACCTCTCTCTCTCTAGACACTTGCGGTTGTGGGTGGGTCCTATGTATCATCGTTCCGAGGTCCTCGAGCAGTTGGTCTTCGAAGTTCCGGTCGAAATCGTCGTTCTCCTCAGGTGAGACCGCAAAGACCTCTTTCCAGTGGTCCCTGAATCTTCTTTCCAGGGAATCCGGATCCTCTATGAGTATGTCGCCTTCTTTGATTTTAATCTCAGGCCTGGGAGGCAATCCCCCAAGTCTTCGGATGTTATTCCAAAAACCTACAGATATTTGTCTCCCGGTCTAGTCTGCTAATGATATCATCCTAGATTTCCTTCTGTTTCTCGAGGATTGTGTTTTTCATAGCCTCGCTCAGATGTCTCATTCGTGCTTTCTTTTCCCGGGTCGGGCCTGTATATCCATTTGATATTCCCTTGTTGGATCCCCTTCAATATCTCCCTGGGGGAGAGCTTTTCGAGGTGTGGGATCTGCTCGTCCGTGATGATTCTTAGGTCGATCTCCTCTCCATCGTACTTGTAAGTACGTTTCGAGGTCTTCGACCTGCTTCTGGAGCTCACAGGGCTCTTGGTCGCCCTGTTTTTTTACCGCATCAGCTTCAGAATCTGAGGATGAATCGCTGGCAAGGTTGCCTTCCGCTTCCTTGATTCTTCTTGCAGCTTTCATTTCTTTCCTCTCACGTCTTTTCGCTGCTTCCAGTCGTGGGTCTAGCCGAGATGTGCTAACTTTTTTGCTTGTGGAGCTTTCTGCTACTTTGTATTCCGATGTTCTTTCCTTTTCTGTGGGGAATGGAGTTGCTGGAGCCTGCACTGGGCTTTTTGGTTCGAATTGGAGTCGAATACGTCTCCCGATGGTGGATCATCTGGAAACCACATCTCCTCCATGCCGTTCTTTGTTAGCATGAGGTTGAGAGTCTTTGCGAATGATCCCGGGTTGGTAAGATTGTTTACGTGCGCGAAAAGAATGCACGTAAGAATCTTCGTCGAGTATTCATTCTCGAGCTTTAGGTATGTTTTTGACTCTGGGTTTATTGCTTCTTTACTTGGGGCTGCTTTCGTTGCCTGAACGTAAGATGTGTTGCTCCTCCTTATGTCCTCTGACTTTTTCTTCTTTATTATCTCTTTCCTTTGGGAAAGACATGTCCATCGCCCCGTGGTTTATACCGCAGTTTGGGCACTTTTTTTTTGGCTGCCTTACACTCCCTCCATCCGTGGCCTGTTCCACTGCATCTGGAGCAAGTGATGTTTGATTCCTTGCAGTCTTTGGTTGTTTGCTGTTCGAGCTTGTAGCAGCGAAAGCAGATTTGGATGGGAGTAAATTCCTCCCTCTCCATCTAGTCAGCGCTGATCTTTGCGTTGAAAAGCAAGAGACCCCTTTCTTTCGCCTTATGCGCCATCTGCGTGTCGGTAAAGATAACTTTAATGACGTGTTGGTGTTCTGAATTGTCCCGTTTGTTACGGAACTTCACAACTTCCACCACGTTGGACCACGGCTGGTTTCTGCTGATCTCCTCTTTTATTTCCAAGCTACTGTGCTGGTCTATCCAGGGGTCTAATTGCATGCACACTATACTGCGGTGTGCCTGGATCTAGGGGAGGGTACTGGGCTGGATACCTATCTCTCCTAGCACCTTCTGGCCTTCTTCCTTTGTTAGTGTCTCCACGTCTGCCTCTCTCTCACAGACTGCGGAGTAGCCGACCGGGGTGTCGATCAACCTCGGAATACTCACATTGAGCTTTCCAAAGATTGTTTGGAACACCGTCCCCCGATCCGGCTTCGGTTGTCCAGCAATGGTCCTCAATGGGACTCTGGTGGCTGGGTGGGACGCCATTTCTCCTATTCTTGTAGCCCCTCTGACTAGGGGGTGCAAGTCTTCTTTACCAGTGCCTCTTCTTGTATTGTTGCACGGCTTTTCTTCTCTTATGTGTGTGTGTGTATTTCGGTTATAATTTACGATATAATTATTGTACTTTTTTCCTTGGGGATGGAGAGATCCCCTTCCCCCCCTCCCCCCACGTTCGCCGGCCGCCTGGGTGGAAATGAGAATTGCCTTTTAAATGGATGATGATGATTGATGAGATGAGTCCGGGTGGGATCCTCTCAGGGATGTGATTGTATGGCGGACTTATTGACAACGCCGCCCCCCTGAGGGTTTTGAATCGCGGCCGCTCCCCAACATACCATAGAGACGGTTATATGTCCCTCTATGGTCCTGGAAGGGGCCTTCGCCGTAATGGGCACCGAAGGTTGCAGTACGTCCCTTGTCCGGAATATTTCTGACATTGTTCTCTACTGTGGGCTAATCCTCAAACCAGCTTCCTCCAATGCCCCCAAGTATGGTCAAGCAACTTCCTGACATAGTTGCGACGAAACATGAATGGCAATCTCACTTTACATCTGACGGCGGTTCACGCAGGAGGGTGGGCCGGGGACTTAAGCAGTCATCCGCTTAAGTGGGCCGCTGTAAAAGAATGATGAAGATTAATAGTGAGTGAATGGTGATGGGGGTGAGGTGACACTAGGGTATTATTCTCTTGATATATTTGGTCCTAAAAATTAGGAACCAAATTTTCGGAGGCGTAGGCAAAGATTTCCTAAGACCTTTCCTCCTTTACCAGTTGGTAACATGCTTCGATGAGAGGTACTTCTGCCCAGAATTCCGAGCTAGCATGATGAATAGTACTTGGGATGATGATAAATATTTGGATATAATGATAAGTAGTTGAGGATAATGATAAATAATTTGGGATAATAATAAGTAATTGGGATGATGATAAGTAATTGGTGTTAATGATTAGTAATGATAAATAATTGTGGTTAATGATAACTAAATGGGATTATTGATAAGTGATTGGGTTGATGATAATTAACAATATGTAAAAAAAAAATGTTCATGGCCAGTGAGTGTTATTTTCTACTTCATTTTTTTTGCAAAACAAAAGAAAATAGCAATTATTTTGTATTTAAATTTGCTTTTGTGGCTTCTATGATGAAATATTTGCTAAAAATAGGCAAATTTTGTTATTTTCATCCACTGCAGATGTAAAAAAGAAAAAGTTAAATTTATACAATTTGTTTGAAACTTCCACAAAAAAATATAAAAACGTAAAGAAAAAGATAAAAGTGAATAGTTTTCGTCGATTTCCGTTTGTACAATCTCCCAAATGTAGTCTCCCATCATGTTTGCATTGTATACTGCCATATTCTTCTCCTTGAACTGGTCAAAATGGGCATCCAGGATGTGCATCTTCAGGGACATCCTGCAGCCCATTTGGCTATAGCTTTTCACCCAGTTCGCAACCAGTTCCACACAATTGGTAGTCTAGTGGTTGCCAAAAAAGCCATGACGGAATTCTGAACACACACTGATTTTCCTGATTTGTGGTCCAACAAAGACACCTTCTTTCACCTTTGCCTCAGAGAGTTTGGGAAAGAAATTTTGAATGTATTTGAAGGCTGCAGACGTTCTGTTAAGAGCTCTAACATTCATGAGACCTAGTTTAGAGTGCAATGGAGGGAACGCCACCTACTAAATTCTAGAAATTTCTTGTTTTTTTTGTGAAATAAGATTTACAATTTTCTACCATACTTAAAAAAAGTAAAAAAAGCATATGGAGTTTTAAATATTATCATTTTTTTCCGAAATTAATAATAGCCTAGCATTATTTTCCAAATGGTCAAATTTAGAAATTCAGTGCCATACCTACAAAAGCAAAGTTTTGGGATCAAAGTAGACTTTTTTTCATTTAATTTAGTTACGAACAACTAAGAAATAACAGGTTTACAAAAGTCCTATTTACACTCTTTACGACGCTCTCAACAAAGAACACTGGTAGTTTTGATGCAGTTAAATACGTTTTTATTGTTTTAACATATAAATATGCGTTTAAATTGAAAAATTAATCATTGCATCCGCCCTTGGCACCGAGCACGCGCTGAAGGCAGCGCAGATGTTGTGGGCAATGTCTTTCCTTATACTGGTCCACACGCGGTTGACGGAGGACTTCAGTTCATTTACATACGTTGAGGTGGCGAACCTTGCATGCTTTGCTCTCGACATACGCCCGCACGATGTAGTTGAGGGGATTGAGGTCGAGCGACTGCTGCAGGCAAAAATCATTCGACCAAAAGTTCATGTTCGACCCCAACCACTCATGCACCGGTCTGTTGAAAGACCTACTCTGCATTTTTGTGTTCTTTTTCAGCCAGGAAAGGACTTTTCTGGCCAAGGTGCCCCTGTAATCGGCCGTAGTAAGCCTGTAACCGTTCGCGAACTACACTGGCGGCATCTTGTCACCATTTTAAGCAACGATGCCGAGCACCATCACTGAGCCGAGTGCTTGGTCGTGGACATGTAGCGGACTAGAACATAACGACCACAGCGAAATTATAACCCATCACGAAGAGCTAGAAAACTAGAACATAAACGACCACAGCGAAATTATAACCCATCACGAAAAGCTAGAAACCCAGAACATAGACGACCACCTACACTAATTCACACAGAAAGACTTATCCAACATGAGGTCGAACCAATTTTCAGATGACAACGGTAAGTGATCAGTGTATATATTAATAATCATTTATAGTGGTAATAATACTGGTGATTCAAAAATAATAAATGTCACTGGTAGTAATAAAAAAGGTTCAGTGATATTAATGATAACAATATTGATAATAAGACGGACGAAGGGTTGAGATTCCCCGCCAACGAGTTCTTCCTCCGTGCGGGGAGAATCTGCAGTCCGGAGTTACTCTCGCAGGAGGAACAGTAGAGAGAGGACACCTCAAAAATGGGGCGCTCTGTGGCATTCCTCAGGGACGCCCAGAGAAAAGCCGTCAACATCTGACAACAAGCGACAACGGACAAGGTAAGACTGAGCATAACTTAATTTCAGCCCCTATCGCTTCCTTTTCTGCTGAAGTGGACAGACAAACGAAACGTCAATGGAGGCCATCATACCAGCTCTGGGTTTTCTTTTATCTTCCTCTAGCGAAATAAATTATGAAAGAAAGTGGGATAAAAAAGGGAATTTACTAAACCAAACTAGTTTATTAGGAAGGGAAATCTGCTACAGAGTCATTTTGTCTAAAGTTTCTGCTTTTGACTTTGCTTCTTCTCTGTGTGGTCTGATATCTAGTTTCTTATGTGGCCGTTCAATCTCTGAAAGTTTTAGAGATCTAGGGATGTTCGTCAGGGTTTTGTGCTCTTCCCTACCCCTTTTCCTCCTCTTTACAATGACTCCCTTCATACCTACTCCTGTCCCACTCATGCATATGCTGATGATTCTACTTTTTATAAATCATTCTCTTTTGCACGCCATAATTCTCACCCAATCTGACTGAGGCTGACAGGACGACTTGATGTCTTTCAATGCTTCCAAGGCAAACTCCCTTCCTCTATCTATCTCTTTCTCTTTATCGGGCAGTGAGAAAGAGTGAAGTCACAGGCCGAATGGGTGGGTGAGGGGCGAATAGTGATAAAGAATAACATGACGACAAAGAGAAACGACAAAAATGAGTAACAATGATAATGGATGATACAGGATTATTTACCTCTGTTTTAAATTGTGACATGAAGAAATAATAATTAGCAATTGACATTGAATTGTCTGCTATTGAAGGTGCTGTTTGGGTATAAGTTCCCTTGGTGTGGGCGTGGTCTCCTCATTATGGACTCACCATTTGGCGGAACTTATCCATACCCACTGACTACCGTGGCTATTTATCGGCGCGTTGAGTAGAGTGCTTGCCTAAATATGGGATACTTTCCCCAAGCATATAAAACGGCAATGATGATCTTCCTGCCGAAGCCGGGCAAACCGAAACATCAAGTCGAAAGCTTCCGTCCTATCTCGCTCCTGGAATTTCTAGGCAAAGTCGTAGAAAAGCTCGTAAACGAAAGGTTGATCAACCATCTTAATACAAACAACTTATACAACCCACAACAACACGGGTTCCTGAGCAAGCGATGGACGGACACCGCGCTAGCAATCATTACCGAAATAATTGCTACTGCTACTGCGCAAGGCAACAGAGTTGACATTGTGCTTCGTGATGTTGCCAAAGCATTTGACAAAGTGTGGTTGCCCGGCCTATAAGCCAAAATCTGCGACCTCAACCTGGAAATAAACCTCTGCAAAATACTCTGCAGATATCTAGATGAGAGGAAAGCGATATTGCAGATAAACGGCAAAACGGGCGATGCAATCAACCTACAAACGGGGTTCCCACAAGGAGGCTGCCTCTCACGTACGCTGTACGCAGTGTATACCAGGGACCTTCCACACCCAACTGATGAAAGTTCATTGTACATACAATTAGCGGACGATATCACTCAGATAGTGACCAGCGATAGGAAAAACCCCAAGGACATCGCCCTAAGAACAGGCATAGAAATGAAAAAACTAAATGATTAAGAGAAAAGGAATAAAATAAAAACTAACAAGGATAAGTTCAAACTAATTCCCATGAACATAAGGAATTTGTTCATAGTGTGGTCCAATAATTATTCTAGTCCTTGATCTGGACACACCGCTTTTGTTTAAGTCGATGGTATTGAGACCCTATGACTCAATATACGATCATTATATATATATATATATATATATATATATATATATATATATAGGCTTTAATTCCTACTGAACGAGCGAAGGCTGGTTAGAGGTGGCTTGTGCCACGGCTAGGATTCTCACTATAAAAGTCCCACTTGTTACTGGGGGGAGGTTTGTGATTGTTAAATTCTAAGAGTGCATAATACAGGTTGAATAAATTAGCCGAAGGGATTCTTAATTAAAGTCTTGCCAAGAGTACGTCAAAAAGGAGGAGCCATAAATAAATACACGTTCAAAAATAAACTTTACATCAAAATAATAATTAGTAGCAATAGTTAAACGGGCATTTAGGTAAATAAGGGTTAAATATTAAACACGGATTAGTCCGGGTTGACAGCAATTATAAGTAATAATATCAGGGAATGACTCACTTGAATCTCTTTAAAAAGGGAGGGGAGGATAATATTGACGTTAAGCGTCTAGATTTAAAATGACTCAATGGGAGTATCAATCACTGTTAATTAAATAGGTAATTTAAGAATAGAGGGATACTGGGTTTACAGATTACCATTAATTGTGATGGATTGGAGAGACGACTACTCAGGTCCAGACAGCGTGGTTCGGGTGGCGTTAACACGAGTTCTCGGGGAGAGGGGGGATAAGACGATGGGTTCGGGACTGCTGACTGCAGTTCCGGTTAGCTCACTCCTAACTGGATGTGACACTAACAAATAGTTACTTGCAGTAACTATTTGGATGTTCCTTTTTCTTTCTCAAGTTACGTTGAGCAACAGAGCGTATTCTTCTAGTCACAGACTCTGCGGGGCGGGATTTGCCTCAGGAACACTTTGAGATAGCGACCAAGTTAACTCAGCGGCGCGTTGGCAGTCGATACGTTACGGCAACGACTCTCGTTCAACGTGAGGGTTACGCGAGTAGGTTTGGAACACTTCTGCCGAGGGATGAACGGCGTTGTCATTTATACCGCGGACTGTGTGAACTCGAGAGAGAGATTCCATATACGACAATTCGCTTATCGCAGCGCCTTCTGGACAATCTCCATGGTATCATAAAGAAGGCAAATAGAATTTAGGCTTCTCTGTTAGATACGCCTTCTTTCGTCAGACTTCCTGTCACCTGTTGGGGAAGTTTGGCACGGATAAGGACTTAGGTCAAGGGGAAGGCGGAGGAGGGCGGTAGAATGTCGGGGGAGGGTGGGGGGAGAGAGAGGAGACGAAGATCAACTCAAACGACAAATTTCTTTCGTTCCCCCGATTGTCTGGCGGCATGCGAGTATGCACGGTCCATACCCTCACAGAATTGTACCATTGAATACACTAAGTAACTCCGAAATCAAGAAGATCCAAAGAGTCCAAAATCAAGCCACTAGATTGATA
The DNA here is from genome assembly GCA_963969495.1 of Ceratothoa steindachneri. Classification (NCBI taxonomy): domain Eukaryota; kingdom Metazoa; phylum Arthropoda; class Malacostraca; order Isopoda; family Cymothoidae; genus Ceratothoa; species Ceratothoa steindachneri. The sequence continues at coordinate 48,256,393 of OZ018333.1, read as the reverse complement.
ACAAAGACAGGAAGACTAGATTACATTCCAGCAGAAGAATTCCACCGCAGATCTACTATAGAACCCATAAACATAGTCATACAAAAAAAAAAGAGCAAGAAAGCTGTGGGAAAAGATTAAAATGTATAGGTAGTAAACCATAATGCAACATCTAGAAAGGACAACCGATTGCGACTACCAAGTATACAACCCAAATGAGAATCCCGATGAAGAACTATTATATTTACATAATAACATTAATAATAATTAAAAAAATAAATTACAAAAAAAATAATAATAATAAATAAAAAATAAAATAAAATAAAATAAGATAAATAAATAAAAAAATAAATAAATAAATAAAAAAAAATAAAAAAAACAATAAAATGATACAAACGCTCTATTGAACAAAAGAAAACAAAGGCTCCAATGCATAAAATAATAATGGATCACAAAAATATAATAAAATTAAAAGAAAAACAAAAGCGTTAGCCATGCAACCTGGCACAAATCTCTATCATCTTCACATATCATCCTACACACATTAACATACATACAACACTTTAATTTCTATCTATCCTATCTCACTCTCTCTACACATTCTAACTTTATTTATCTTATCTTATCTTATCTTAGAGTAGAGTGAGACGAGTTGTGTTGTGTTGTGTTGTGTCCCGAGTCATCTGGTCCTGGCAAAGGAGGAAACGTTTTTAGCAGGGAGCGCCAAAACGCCATTACCAGACAATCTCATATTCGAGCGTTGTGGAGTGAAGTCCTCCACCTCCCCGAGAAGCAAGAGAGGCCAGAGGGGGGAAGGGCAGCTCTGCCCGAAGGGGGACATGGGTCCCCCCGCCCCCCAGGACCCAAACGGACCCCCTCCGTCTAATAGCGGGGAACCAAAAGCCAACCAGGCAATCAGTGTTCGAAACGATTTTCGGAAAAATTAATATTGAGCTCACCCGTCTCATCGAGACACCAAACGGGTGGGCCGCCGTCTGCTGGAAGAACAAGGATGTGGAGGCCCTTGTCTCAGACCAGGCAAAAGAACCCCTCCGCAAGATTGGGCTCGAAGCGGTAGCCCCCCCACTAACTACTCATGAGGCGTACCATCCTCCTCAAGAGTGTAGATCCCTTCTTTGCGGATAACTCCACGGGTGAAATAAAGGATGAACTCAACGCAAAACAGACATGGGCAAAAGTAGACAAGGTCGACAAAATCGGCAAAACTCTGATTAAGGTCACCTTCAGCACCAACGAGATGGCTCAGAGAGCGTTGCTGGACGGCTTCCTGGGCTTCTACCTGCGAGTAGCTCCAGAGCAGATAGAGGCAGAAGAGTACATATACTTGGAAAACTGCCAAATCTGCCTGGCCATCGAAAGCCACGCAACAAAAAAACTGCCCAACTAAGGAACAAATCTGTGCGGCATGCTCCAAATCTAGCCACGGTTGTAGAGATTGCCGCGAAGAACAACTGAAATGCGTAAACTGCGGAGGGGAACATCGGGTTCTGGCCATGAGATGCCCTCTACGCAAAGAAGCCATAAGAAAGAAGCGAGAAAAGTTAAAATTACAAAAGGAGGAAAAGGCCCGAGAGGCTCTTATGTCACCGCGCCATCTACTCCAGGCAACGTCACACCAGCAACTGAGAGAGTGACTCCGAAGCTAGTCCTGCCGGCCGAAAGCAAGGAGATTATGACAATGGTCATAGTCGACCACCTGGCGAACCTTGCGCGTCCCGGCTGCTTCTGGGAGGAACTCAACACCATGTTGCAGCACAACGGAGTAAAGAAAAACTCGTGGTTCCCACCGAACCCAGGATCTCAAGACGTGTTGAACATCAAGTTCGTTGATGAAACACAATATGAGACTGCCAACAAAGCCACAAATCAAAAAGAAGAAGAAAAACAACCAACAAACAACCAAGAAGATTGGAGCCAAGAACAAAAAAAAGACGAAAGCGTTGAAAACACGAAGAATAACCCTAAGGAGAAGAGATCAAAGAAGAAGAGGAACACCAGACCCGCAGCAAAACAAATAGAAGAGGAGAGGCCTGACGGAGAATCCGAAGACGACCAATCTTACCCCGGAGTTTTCCTGACCGAAAAAGTCGATGTCCTGGAAAGAGGACATTTTTTCGACGGTGAACAATTAAAGTTAAAGATTTTCGGGAGTACTGGATGTAGACCTGAAAAAAGCAACCAAACGCAGTTAGTGACAGGCATTAGAAATGGCGAGTACAAGTGGACCTTTAAGGGGCTGGGGTCCCCAAAGGAAATGGAAAGCCTTCTGTGCAGTGGTACGATGTGCATCCCGGAGTCCATTCTACATACAGTAAACGCGACTATTTACAAAAACATAAAGTGCGGGATGATGACCTCATCAATTAGCTAACAGTAAAAAGTGAAAAAAGTGTTAAATAAATAATAAAGCAAAAATGATAAAAGTGGTAAATAAATAAGCGAATAGATAGAAGTGTCAAATAAATAATAAAACGAAAAACAAATAATCAAGTGTTTAAACACGTCACGTAAGTGAACGTATAACGTATAGTCTACGCGAGTTCCAGTGTATATAAGGAATAATAAAATTAAGAAATATCAAACAGTGTAAAAAACGAAGTGAGCTGAAAGTTATAATTCAGTAAATCATAAAAACATAATGTGTACAGTATACTAAATATAGAAGTAAATATCATTAAATAAAATCATTAAATAAAATCCAAACTGTAGTATATACAACAATAATAGACAACAAGTAATAAAGTAATGTTAAAATTGTCAGTGAAATCCAAGTGATGAAATTAGATTAAAATGAAAGCTAACAAATAAAAATTTAAACAAGTGTAAAGAAGTAAGTCATAAATCAAAAACTAATATTAATGTAAATAAAAAAACCTATTAGTGGGTACAATTTAAACGTCAAAGCTGTAAATTAACAAAAACCTGAGCTCCTGTGTATTATTGCTCCAGGAGAAGCCACTTTATGTATCTTTTCCTCTGACTAAATCCTTCCCCTTCTCAGCTATATTTTCTATTTTTTCAACACTTTAACTACAAAAAAATCTTTTTGCATTCTAGTAATTTATTTATTTAATGTAAAATTTCTTGTACTGTTCCCTACAAATATATCATGATCGGCGCGTTAATACCTTGACAAATATTAAGTGTTGATATAGTGGGAATATCTGTGTTTGGGGATTCCGAGGCCATTTTTCTCTTTTTTATGATTAGGATTACATTAAAGTGGGTGCATGTAGGGAAGGACGATAGGGTGTGTGGATAGATAGAGAAAATAGACAAGCGATGAAAAGAGAAAGAAGTGTAGTAGGGTGCAAAGAGATGCTAGAGCCTGGTGATCAGACCTATCACTTTCATTATTTTTTTTGTAGCGCGTATTCTGAGAAGTTTCTGTTGATTTCTTTGATTTTTTTATGGCGTTCAAGCCATTTGTCTTAATTACTTTAGTTTAGCTTTGTGTGTGTTATGCATTGCTTATTTGTTTATGTTTTTTATACTTTTAAGTGCGTGCTTAATGTTTTGGTATTCTTTGTATGCGTGTGTGTTTTAGTTTTTTCATAGTCGGTAGGGTTCTTGTTGTATTCGGGGTTTTCCTCTTTCTTGGTATAGTTGTCTTCTTCGGTGAGTTTTAGTCATAATTGTGAATTTTTCTTTAGTTCGGTTGTTTTCTTAGGTTCTTAGGTTATACATCTCATTATGTGTAGAACGGCACTTCGTCCCCGCTAGCCACTCGGTTGGCGGAGCTGGGAAATCTGTTGCGACATTCTGCTCTTCTGTTTTGGTTAATCATCTGAGTAATTTCTTCACTCATTTCTCGATTGAACAGATCCTGCATTTTCCGGGTCCGTTCTTCAATGACTTTGTTAATGGGAATTATCCCCGCCTCTCTGTGCAGGTCTTCTTGCCGTCTTCTTTCTTGCCTGCGTGTACCTGTGATTAGGTACATGCATTTATTTTGCACTACTTGAAGTCGCCTCTTTTGTGTTTTCGAGACACAAGAGAGGGTGGAGGTTGGGCAAAGCAACGTAGATGGGCATTGTAGATTTCTAAACGAATATAGAGCTAGTTCTGACAGCGGCCGAGGCTCAAGAAATTCTTTCTTCGACGTGATTCGCGTACCCGGTAGAGGTGATTTTCATACCGAGTACATTGCATTCGTTGGTGTAGGGGTCTCGCGTATCCCCCACACGCACGTCTCCTCTTAGGGTGCGTTCAATGGGGACCACTTTAAACTTCTCTTGGTTTGTTCTGATTTTCCATTGAGCCTCGTAGTTGTTCAAGTTCGTGATTTCTATCGCTGTCATGCGAACTTGCCACGGTGCATTCCTCCATGGAGATATGATTATTTGGCTGAAATCATCGGCGTATTGAATATTGAGGGAAGAGGGGTACACAGGGGCTGGAACATCCGCGGTGTATATCGAGTAAAGGGTGGGGTACATACACCCCCCCTGCGGAAGGCCCGCAGTGAGCGGAAACTTTGGTCCGTCCGTGCACTCTAGACTGACATACGCGACTCTCTCCATGACGTAGTCACAGAGAGTTCTTTCCAAGTTTTCACTTAGACCCAGCCGTAAGATCTTATACTGCATGCCCCACTGCCACACCTTATCAAACGCCTTTGATACATCCCGACAAACAATATCCACGTAACTCCTGCCCCGTTTGGCTTGGGCGAGCTTTTCCGTAACGACATTGATTGCCATTTCCGTAATTCGCATCTTTTTAAACCCGTATTGGCAATGGTTGTAGAGGGAGTTTTCTTCCAGGTGAGACACCAGCCTCCCATTGAGGATCTTCTCAAAGAGTTTCCCGCCAAATTCCAGAAGGGAAATTGGGCGGTAGCTCTCTCTCAACGTTGGGTACTTTCCATGCTTGGGCAAGAAGATCATCTTTGCCGTCTTGTAAGCATCTGGAAAGTACGCTGTATTTAGACATGCGTTGAAAATACGTCTCATTCCTTCGATGATGTTGGCTGGTGGCTTTTCGAAGTTTAGCTTCTCAAGCCCCGATTGGCCTGGGGCTTTTTGGCGGAATGAGCGGAGTGGGCCAAGGATCTCTTCTTCGGTGATCTTGGCGTCTCCGTCACGCAGTCTGTCCACCTGGTGATGAGGATGCGTTATATGTATTTCCGTGTTAAGCTCGTCTATGCTGTTATTTTGGAACTCTATGTCAAAATCTTCGTTTTCTTCTTCGGGTATACTGAAGATTCTTTCCCAATAATGCCGGAATATTAACTCGATAGTTTGTCATCTGTCTCAATGGATCCATCTTCCTTTTGGATTTCCATTTTTCTTCTTTTTTCCAGATGATCTTCTGAGACTTCTGACTTTCTTCCAAAAGTCTTTGGGGGATGTATCTTGATCGAAGCTCTCGATCGCATCGTCCCATTTTCTCTGTTGTTGTTCGAGGATCAACTGGTTGAGTTTTTCCTTGATCTCTCTACTTCGTTGTAGCGAGTCAACTGATCCGTTTCTGATATTTAATTCGTACATTACTCTCAATTCTCTATAGAGTTCTTTCATGTGCCCAGTCCATCTGTATGTTGAGATGGTTTTATACTGGGATTTGGGGATGCAAGCCCTATCTGCATTCATAAGTTGTTCGTTGAGGTCGTCGAGTGCCTTGTCGATCTCCTCGAGAATTGCCTCGTCCAGATTTGGTGGAAGGTAGGCCTCAAGAAGACCCGCGTACCGTGCCCAGTCTGCTCTCCTGTAGTCTTTTCTGACTGGAGCTGGGACTTGTATAGGGTTGCTGTTGATGGTAAGTAGGATAACTATATGATCACTACATGGTACCTGGACTGGTTCCATGTAGTAATTAAACGGCAGCTGACGATTAACCAGACAAATGTCTAGTTTTGTGGCACTTCTTCCTCGAATATAGGTTGGGAAGTCCGGGCCTATTCTCTGGACCATATTTCGGTCCATTATAGTTTCCAGGCACCTTCCAGTTCCGTTGAAGGACCTGTAACCGGATTCCCGACATCTGGCATTAAGATCCCCCAATAATATGGGGGGGGGGCCTTCTGCCAAATAGGCCATAGAGAGAATGGATAGGCAAATATCCTTGTCTCGGCGGCTGGTACCCGGTGGCAATGACCAGCTTACCTATATCGAGTTCGACCTCTATTGCAAGATAGGATTCTTCGAAGTTTCTTACTGTCTTGTACTTGATCCCTCTTTTGATGGCGATGGCGGCACCGTCGTACCGCTCTTGAGAGTAATTTGTGATTAACACGTCGTAGTTCCAGATCTTCATTTCGGAGCTACGTGTGTCAATCCCATGTTCAGAAATCAAGATGACATCTGCATCAATCTTCCTGATCAAATTTCCGTAAAGAGTTCTTTTCGCTTTCCAGCCGTTGGTGTTGATTTCCAGAATTCTTAGTGCGTTTCGTTCCATTGTGAGATGTATTTACCTGTGTTTCTTCTTCGTATTTTTGCTCTTTTTGGCCTGTGGGGCGGGTCTGGCGTGCCCAGGCTTTTCGCTCGGGGAAAGACTAGGAGTCTTTGACTGACTCTTCGTTGCTCTAGTGCGAGTGCATGGGCCCTCTTCACTATCCGAAGATGTGTTTTTTTCTTCTTCCCTATTTTCATTTGTTTCATCGTCTTCCTCTTGGGATTCCTCCGATGAGAGAGATTCGATTAACTCTTTCAGTCCGGTGGCTTTTCCTTGGTTGTTCCTGATAACGCTATCCTTGAATGCCTTGGAACATTCGGAGTCATCGGGCACAATGATGGATGGCAAGTTATTCGCTTTAAGTAGTGCGTTTAAAACCTGGTTGTAGCATCCAGGTTTTACTGCATTTGCCACGTTTGCATGGGTAATGCAAATAAGTATTTTAGCACTTAGGTCATTTGTGAAGACCATCGGTGAGGGGGTTGCCATTGCTGAGGTCATCCCTTCACTTTTCTTCACAGTGCTCGCGTAGGTGGTCGTTTTCTTCTTCTTTTCTTCTTCTTCCATTTTCTTTAATATGTCCTTTCTTTTGGGGCAATTAAGGGCCATCGTTCGATGGGGTCCCTTACAGTTCATACACTTCTTCTCTGTGCTTTTGCAAGAGTCGTATCTATGACCCTCTGTGGCGCATTCGCTGCACCATATTGTTCCTTTTGGGGGGCAATTGGCGGTAGTGTGTGCTTCGAGTGCATAGCAGACGAAGCACATCTGGATACTATGGTACTTCTCATGCTCAATGTTGCAGCCTGGGATCCTCATGTTAAAAACGAGGAGTCCCTCCGTTGCCACCTTGTGGGCCATTTCGGTGATTTGAAATGTCAATTAAAGACATGGGTGTTGTCACGGAATTTAATCAATTCCCTGATCTTCGCCCATGTGTGGTTTTTCTCAACCTCGCTGTTTATGTCAGCGGGGGAGTTCTCCCCCACCCAGCTCTCTACCTTTCGGCAGATGACGCTTCTATTGGCAGAGATTGCTGGTGGGGTCTTTGCTTCCATGTCCATGGTCTTCAGCACTTCGGCCCCTTCTCCGGTTAGGAGCCGGTCTACGTCTTTATTTCTACCGCACATAGCGGTGAATCTATTTGGGATGTCGATTAGTTTAATCAGTGCGATCCTTAGATTGGCGAATAGGGATTGGCACACTGTCTTTTTCTCGGGGGTCTTCTTTCCTGCTATGGTCCGTAGGGGAACCCTCTTAGGGAGGGACTCCATCGTCGTAGGCGTCTTCTTTCTTGTTTATTTTCTTCCTCTCTGTAAGAAATGTGTAATTAATATGTTATGGGTGAGAAAAAGTAATGTCAGAAGTGGTAAAAGAGGTAGAGTCAAGAGTTAGTTTTGAACTTCGATGTGAGAAAAACGGTCCCGTCCCATTTCCTGTTGTTCCCCCGCTCGGATGGTGCCGGGATGATGGGTGATTATGGATGGGGGATGATTCTCAAGTGGGGACCTCAGAGGGTTGAGCTTGGTGGACTTGATGCATAGCGGCCGAATCAACGACCGCTTAGTTTTTGCCACCCCCTCACGGGTACATACGCCATAACTGCATCCAACTACATAGAGACGGGTGTACTTCCCTCTATGATTCTGGCCGGGTATCCCGTGCGATGAGGATTTCTCCTCCGTCCGGGACTTGCAGTTATGCCCCAGTATCGAGACAATTTCTGACTTGTGCTTCTGCTGTGGGATAGGCCTCAAACCAGTTTCCACGCAAGCCCTTAATTATGCCAGTCCAAGTAGCCGACATAGTTAAGACGAAATTAATGAAGGGCAGTCATCCGAGCAGGTTCCCACGCAGGGCGGTGGACGGGAGCAATGAGGTGCTTAAGCCCTCATTTTATTCCTTCACTCGCAGCGAAAAGATATCTTAAATCTTTGCAGAATCAACTGAGATCCTAATGACTCCCAGGACAGTCGCGTTCTTAGGTGGCGAGGCTCAAAAGCCCGTATTTAAGCACGCGTGAAAAATCGCTCTTCAGAAGGTAGTAAGGAAATGCTACGCAGTCGAATATTCGCCCAGCCTCTTTCCTAAACATCCGTGTCTTGATTTTATGAGGGACTGACCTTAGGTGGGCGTTTAGGCGTGGGACATCTTTTTACGGCTGTGCGAATTTCTCCATCCTTTAGGAATTTTCTTATAAATGTTTTATTTTTTCATTAGTTTTTTTTAAAATTCACACGATAAGAATAATTATTCCTATGTATAAATTATTGCAGGTTTATTAAAAATTCAGTATTTAAAAAAAAAAAAAGCATTCCTTCGCTGAATCCAAAATCGGGCTCTGGTCCCGTTACCGTAGGAGGTGAGTTTCAGTCCCTGAAGCTTTGCTATTCGACCAAAAGGGTAAAACGATGCCAAATGGGTCAAATGAATGATGTTGTGTAATTATAATCTATTTCGCAATATTTCTTCGTAAAAATAAATACCTTTCAATTTCAGAAATGGTTCTTTCCCACGCAAAGCATGCAACCATTGTTGCTCTGCACCAAGGTGGCCTGAAATGCGAGGATGTAGCATCAAAGAGCTCCATCTTTAGGATGATTAATGACTTTATAAAGACTGGTTACACTCCTATGAAGTCTTCTGGACGCCCGAGAGCTTCAAATGAACGCCAAGGTCCCAGCTCAAGGATCGGGTTGCCTCCAGTGCCAAGCTTGCTCACGATTGGAAAGAGGCCGATGAGAACGCTTAAGCGCGCGCAGTTGAGGCGGATACTTTTCGACAAAACTCTCAAGTAGAGAAGGGCTGTGAAGAAGCTTCATCTCACCCAGAAGAACCATACAACCAGGCTCCACTTTCGTAGGAAATATAAAAAATGAACTGTTGAAGGCTGCGGTAGTGATAGTATCTGATGAAGCTTCATTCCGCTTGTTTGGAGCTTCTGGAAGATCCCTCGTTAGGGGGATAAAAGGGGAGCGCTTTCACGAGTCCCGTGTCGTGCCTAAAGTAAAAGCATCCAAACACTCTCCATGTCTCTGGTTGCTTCTCACCTAACGGAACTGGAGCGGTATCAATTTTGCCCAAGAATACTGCGATGAGCTCAAAATGGTACCAAAACCTGCTTCCTCAGCATCCTTTTCTAACAGTTCAGGGCCAATTTAGGGATAATAACTGCATTTCTTTCAGCCTAATGCTGCACTTTGTCACAAAGTAAAAGAAAATAACAAAGTTCTTGACTGAAAATAACATCGAACTTTGGTACTTTGGCCCTCGAATTCGCAGTTTTGAACCCAACAGAGAATTTGTGGGCGAAAATCAACCTGACAATTACAACACAAATTGAAGCAGTCATGATGAACTTGGCACATCGATTTCATTGAATAAAATGAATAGTACAGCAATCTTTCATGCATACATTAACTGTGTTATTTTCTTTATGCTGAGGTTAGTCGACAAATTACACACCGCCTCTTATATCTTGTATCGTAGATGAGAGTCTCCGGCCGGATAATGAAATATACATAAAGATTAGAATAAAACTGTTGTTAGAATTATTACCCCGAAAGCAGGGCAGGGCTAAGCAAGATGGTAGCGCTTAAGTGAGAGACATTAGTGTCCAATTGATTTGGAAAGTCTAGTGATCACTCCAGAGAGAGAACTTATTCGAAACGATGTTTAGTTCCGAATGCCCTCGTTAGTTAGAGTTTAGTTTAAGGGTAGTTTGAGAGTTTGAGAGAAGTTTGATGATTCCTAAATGGATAGAAGGTTAAGAGTTTTAAGGACCGAAGGTTAAACGAATTTAGGCGAGAGAGGGGGTAAAGGGAAAGAGAGAGTTTGACGGGAATTCGGGGAGAACTCGCAAAACCAATGCGAGAAAGAGGGTGTAAAAACTTCCCTTGGCCGGAGAACCCGGGCAAGGACCTTGCTTGCGAGGAGAAGTCATTCGCGGTGCCTCACACTTCAGAAGGTTTCCGTCCGGCCGAGTCCCAGCGTTTGGAGAGAGTTTCGAGTGTAGACGGTTCCTTCTTCTTCCAAGCTTCGCAACGGTTCTGCCCAGAGACCAGGAGTTTGGGTATATAGGGGTTTCAGCGAGTTGTTTCTTCCTCCAGCTTGTGATGAATAGTGGCCCTTTGTCCCTCCTGCAAGGGGATTTTCAAAGAATGGGAAAGGGGGGAGGAAGATGTCCGAGCCCAACACCCTCTACCCATAGTAAAGCCATAAGCCAGCGTGTCCACTGTATCGATCGCCGAGGAAGTGGGGAAGGGCAATATTTGTCCATCTGTCCAGGACGGTCCTAAGCTCAGAACACCCTCACCAACCATAAATAGTCATAAACCATAAACCTCTCGCTCTGTCTTCAATAGTTTAGAATGTGCCAGAGAGAGTGGTGGTGGGAAGGGGGGGACCCAATACGGGAGGAAATTCAAACCTTCCTCTTTTGACTTACATGCGTTCATGCACGCTCACACAGACACACGTGCAAGACTGTGCAATAGGCCCTGCAATCCTAACAACCTCCCTCCCAGCCAGAGAAGCTAAACAACTACATAAGGTTGTGAAGCTTAAGCAAGGACTCCTGAAATTTAGTTAGGGTAAACTCAGAAAACAACAGAGTATTTGTGATGAATAATTTGGAGGAGGTACTTAAATAAGTACTCAAGGGGAAGTTTTTGAAGGGAGACATTAGAGATGAATTTGAAGTTTTGAATGTAGTTTGAGGTGATCAAGTGTCAGACTTGATTACGAGTTTTAAGTTTTGAAACGATTAGCTTTGAGATTATCAGGTGTCAGACTTGATCATGAATGATGAGGTTTTGAAATGATCAAGTTTTTTTTTTTGTTTTTTTTTTTAAGAGCTCATCTGGCGACTGCCTACTTGGGCATTAGTCGCCGTATTAAAACTGGCCTAGTTCTAGGCTACTTTAAAATGAAATTAAAGAGAGAAAAAAAAACAACAACACCCCAAAAGGGGAAAAGGAAGCAAGCTGGTGCGTCGGGGAGAGGTCCCCCCGGCGCAGGAGCGTGCAACTAAAGAAAAAAAAAAAAAAAATGCAAAAAAACAACAAAAAACAACAACAAAAAACAAAACAAACAAACCTTGCTTAAATAATAGGGAGAAGGCCGGCCTCCCCCAAGAAGTCAACAAGTCCACAAGTCAGTGTGCACGAATCTGTCCCGAGCACAAGGGACAGGCGGTAGCGACCCCGCCCATCCCGGTACTGGGACAGGTATCGTGCGCGAAGATCACCCAGACTGGGACATTCGACAAGAATGTGCCGAACAGTCTGGGGGACGACGCAGTCGTTGCAATAGGGCGCAGGCGAGCGCTCCATCAGATAGCGATGCGTCACACGAGTGTGTCCGATTCGGAGACGACAGAGGGCATCCTGAAGCCGCCGCGGCATTGGGGGATAGGTCCATGGGAACAGTCGCGGCGCAATGGCACGCAACTTTAAGTTCCCCTCGACCGTCTCCCATCTTCTTTGCCAAGCAGTCCGAAGAGCTGCCCGTATTCCTGCCATGTAGTCGGTGTGAGGAAGAGCGAAACGCTGGTCCGGTCGCAGAGTCCTCGCGGACTCTTTGGCGCCCTCATTCCCCGCAATTCCTACATGTCCAGGAACCCAGCAGAAGATAATCTCGACATCTGCCCGGCTCGCCAAAACCGTGGCCACGGATATCGCGAACCAGGGGATGCGGAGATTCCAATGCCCCGAGAGCACTCAGGGCACTTTGTGAGTCGCTATAGATCACAATCCGGTCTCCGAACCGGGCACGTCGCGTAATCTCCCGTACCGAGTGGTGTATTGCCACCAGCTCGGCCGTGAAGACAGACGCAGCGCCTGGTAGAGCCCCGCTGACTTCAAACAGAGGGGATACGGCGTGGAAGCCGACCCCCTCTTGGGACTTGGAGCCATCCGTATACACTGGCACGGTACCAGCGTGACACGATGTGTGCTCCAAAAAGGTCGAACGCAATACTCCCGGCGCAGTACAAGCTTTGGGAGCAGAGGCGTGGCGACAAATAGCGAAATGTGGTACCCTCCAGGGTGGCGTCCTGGGCAAAACCAGGGGCGCCACCGGCCCGAGAGCTATATCTACCTCTCGAAGGAGTTTCCTGGCCCTAAACCCAAAGGGCTTAGGGTATGACTGGCGTCTCTCGGCGGCATAGGCACCATCGAGATCAGCTGCGGATGCAGTGAGAGCTGTTGGCGACTGAGGGAGGCGCCGGGCTCGCGCATACAGGCGAGGGATGCACTGCACGCGGCGCAGAGCGAGTGGCATATCCCCAGCATCGACCAACAGGCTCTCAATGGGGGAAGTGCGGAAGGCACCGGTCGCAAGGCGAAGGCCGGTGTGGTGGATCGAATCCACCTTCCGCAATAAACGCTCGGCTGCGGATGCATAAAACTCGCATCCGTAGTCGAGCTTCGAGCGAACAAAGGATCGATAAAAAAGTAAGGCGGTAGCCCTATCAGCGCCCCAAGCGCTGAACGTCACGGAACGGAGAATGTCCATGGCACGGGTACAAGAGACCCTAAGGCTGCGAATATGAGCCTCCCAGGTGAGGCGTCGGTCGAATACAAGACCAAGGAAACGGTGCGACTCAACCACATCCAGGCGTTCCCCATTAAGAAACAAATCTGGGTCAGGGTGAAGCCGTGGATGGCGGCAGAAGTGCACCACCTTAGTCTTGGCCAAAGAAAACCGAAACCTGTGCGCTTCGGCATAGCGAGAGACGCGGTTCAATGCCTGTTGGAGTCGACGCTCCAGAGTTGGCATCTGGGCCGCGCCAAAAGAGATCGAAAGGTCGTCCACGTAGAGCGTAGCGAGAACATCTTCTGGCAGCACCGAGGTGATGCCGTTGATGCTCAGGGCAAAGAGTGTGACACTGAGGACACTTCCCTGCGGGACACCCTCTTCCTGCTCCTTTGGGGCAGAGAGGGCTCCCCCCACCCGTACGCGGAATCGACGATCTCGCAAAAATTCAGATATAAACATTGGGAGGCGTCCCCTCGCCCCCATCGTGTGGAGAGTCTCCATGATACCGTATCGCCATGCGGTATCATAGGCCTTCTCCAGGTCAAAAAACACCGTGGCGTAGTGCTGTCTACGAAGGAAAGCCTCGCAGACGGCATTTTCCAGTCGGAGCAGAGCATCCGACGTGGAGTGAAACTTACGGAAGCCGCACTGTGCAGAACACAGATGGCCTCCGCTGTCCAGGAAATGGGCTAATCTAACATTTACCAATTTCTCCATCAACTTGCACACGCAAGAGGTTAGAGAGATTGGGCGGAAACCGGTCGGAGTAGAGTGATCTCTCCCCGGCTTGCGAAAGGCGAGCACAGTAGCGATTCGCCAGGAGTCTGGGAGAAGACCTTCCACCCAGATCCTGTTGAACAGATCTAACAGAAAGGCCATGCCTCGCTCACTCAGGTGTCGAAGCATGGCGTACGGGACATCGTCCGGACCATGGGCGGTGTCCGCGCACGAAGCGAGAGCGGAACGCAACTCACTCACAGTAAACTTGTCGTTGAAGGGTTCTCCGCCTCTGGAGGTAAAGGCCAGCCGGCGGCCTTCCGCGACATCACGACGTGCATTAAATGCTGGCGGAGCAGCATCACGGCTAGAGAATGCAGAGAAAGCGGTCGCTAAGGATTCCGCCACGGACGCGGGGTCCGAGATTGCGGTCCAATTCTCCTGGAGAACGGGAGGGGGGTCCTGCGAGAACTTGCCCCGAATCCTTTTGACTCGCTTCCACACCTCAGCTAAAGGGGTCTTCCCGTTAAGTGAAGACACGTATGCCCGCCAAGAAGAGCGGCGGGCGTGCTTCGAAATATACCGGAACCTAGCCCTAGCCCGACGAAATTCAGCGACAGTGAAATCGTTCGGGCGGCGCTTATAGCGCATGTAGGCATAACGCTTCTGTTTGAGGGCCGTCTCACACTCGGCCGACCACCATGGGAGTGGTCGGCGTGAAAAACAGCCAGACGTCCTAGGAATAGTAGTCAGGCCCACGGCGATAAGGTTGCCGGAGAAGAACTCAACGGCCTCATCTACCGACCTAAACTCCTCGACTGAGATAGAGAATTCAGTCATTTCCTGAAATGCAGGCCACCGCGCCCGTGCCAAGCACCACCGAGGTGGTCTCTCAGGCGGCAGTTGCCCTGAAAATGATATTTGAATGGGAAAGTGATCACTACCATGGATGTCATCGACCACCCCCCAATCAAAATCAAGCTGTGCATCCGAAGAGCACAAAGATAGGTCAAGGCAAGAAAATGAAGCGGTTCTCGGACAGTGATGCGTAAACTCATCCACGTTTAGGACACCCATCTCAAGCTCTTCGATCAGATCGGCAAGGACTTGTCCCCTGGAATTTATGGTGTAATCTCCCCAGAGAGGATGCCTGCCGTTCAGATCTCCAAGCAAGAGATAGGGCCTCGGCAACCGTGCCACGACGCGGCGGAAGTCCCCCGCGTCGAAGTCAGCTGACGGTGGAATGTACGCAGAAATGATAGTATACCTCCTATCCAGGTGCAGCTGCACAGCCACTGCCTGTAAGGAGGTATCTAAAGAGAAAGGAAGAACGGAGCCTTCATGCCGGGTGTAAACCGCGCATCCCCAAGCCCGGCCGTCCCGCGGCGGTGGGGTTGCAAGACCCTTATACCCCGGGAGGGCAGGCAGTGGGCACGCGCCTAGCATGGTCTCCTGCAAAAAAATAGCTAACGGGGAACGGGACGAGGCGAGCCTCCGCAGCTCCTCCCAGTTGGCCCGGAGTCCACGGCAATTCCATTGAAGGAATATGCCCTCCAGGCCTAGCTCGGAGGAGACGCGGGGGCCCTCCTCGAATTGAAGACCCTCACGGGAATGGCCGTATGCTTCCCGGGGGCAGGAACCCCGGGCGCTGTTGGCCGGACAAAGCGCTGGAGGCGTTGTCGCCTTCGAGGACTTATTGGGGGAGGTTGACCTCGCCATGCGAGTCTTTTCCTCCCTCCGCCTCGAAACCTTAGGCGGGCGCTGCGGCTTCGGAGGCGGGGGGCCCTCTTTTCGAGGAACCACCGTCTCCGAGCCACTCGCTCCACCTCGTGGCGTGGGCGAAGGAGCCGAAGCTCCTTTGTTGCTGTCCTCCTTTCGGGGGACAGCTTTAGGAACCCCCGAAGATGGCCTAGCGACCATCTTCAGGGGTGTTGCCTCCTGTGAGTCTAACGACTCGGTGGAGGCGCGTGGACGTTTCGCATAAAGGGAAACTCTCACGCTGGGGGAAGAGGGGGAAGCGCTGGTTTTAGCCGGGGCTGGGTGTGAACCCTTTTTGCCGCCAGCTCTACCAGGGGAGCGCCCGGGTGTAGTAGAGCCCGCAGAAGGGCTCCGAATGGGCGCGGAAACAACCGTGCTCGTTGGGCTGGATGGGCCAGGAGCAGAGGGTGCCTTTCGAACTACGGAGGCATATGACGTCCCAGGCAGAGCTGGGCGCGCCAGGACCAAGTCCTTAGCCTCGCGGAATGAGAGTTTATCCTGGGCCTGAACGGCCAGGATTTCTTTCTCCAGGAGATATGCACCACATTGCTTCGAAGAAGCAGGGTGCGGCTCTCCGCAATTGACACACTTGGCCACACACGATTTGGACTTATCGTGTGCGACCTTGGAGCAATTTACACAGACTTCGGGTGACCCCGACTTTGCACGTCTACATGAGCGATTCGTATGGCCGAAGCGGTGACAGTAATAGCACCGCCGCGGCAGTGGCACGAATGCCTTCACGCGGTAGCGGTACCAACCGGCACGCACCGACTCAGGGAGCTTGTCACAGTCGAACGTGACGAAGAGTGTAGGGGTGGGTCTCGAAGCCCCTCCCTGTTTTCTCATCACACGTTCGACCTTGACCGCCCCATGGTCGGCCAGCTCTAGGGTGATGTCCTCAATGGAGTAGTCAACGAGTTCCCTCGCATAAACTACTCCTTTCACAAAGTTCATGGTAGAGTGCGGCGTCACACTCACCGGGGTGCCATGAAGTGTCCGAAGAGCACTTATCTTGGCCGCCTCGGCGGGATTCGCCAGAAGGCTGCCGTCCGAGAAACGGGTCACCTTCGGCTCTCTACCAATTGCACTAGCTAATCCTCTCCTCTGATGGATCATGTTGCCCTTAGACAACATGGTGCCATCAGTGGAGCGAATAACGAGGAAGCGTTTGAAGCCAGCGGGCTCGAAAACGCCAGGTAACCTCTGAATGAGGGGCCCCGATGTCATCGAGGCTCCGCCCTGTGCATTCTTCGTCTTAGTCTTGGTCAGGAGCTCCGCACACGAGGGGGTAGAGGGGCCGGATTTGCCGATCTTGGCTTGGTCGCCTACCAAAGTGGCAGCAGACCCATCCGTCCCCGCAGCCCCCGCGGATGGAGAGGAGCCCCGAGTCTTTTTCGTCTTTCTTGTCTTTTTCTTCTTTTTAGGAGAGGAGGGCGGGGAATGAACCCGCTTCTCACCCCCGCCGGTAGAAGCCCCCAGGCCAGATGGACCGGCCTCAGCCAGGTCCTTCTCTGAAATGGAGAAGGTCCCGGTGGGCGCAGGGGATTCATCCGGAGGAGATCCCTCCCCTCCTTGTCCTGCCTGAGAATCCACAACCGTTTGATGAGGACCTTGCATAGGGGCGGATTCGGGTTCGGTGCTTGGCGCCAAGCCCGGATTCCCCCCCATGGAAGGCCCTACCGTCTGAGGCTGGTTTTCCTCAAGGACCATGTCTATCACAGGAGGGGCCTCCAGTTGGCCATCCCCTCCCAGGACATCGCAGGTCCCCTTGGCAGCGTCATAAGTCTTTACTGGGGAGGCACAGGCCTTGACCCCGGCAAGGTTTAATATTTTTGCCAGCAGGTCTTTTGAGGGAAGCGACCGAAGGGGCCTGGCTTCCCTCTCCCCCCTAAGGGGGTTTGCCCTACCGAGCCGCTTGTACGAGGGGCGGTCGGCAATGGGCTGCCTGCTGGCTTTCTTGGCAGTCCCCTTAGAAAGCATAGGAGGGACTGCCGCTGGAGATAGGGAGGTGCCCGAAAGCACCTCCAGAGAAGGGGGTGAGGGGGAGTCCCCTACACCCGTAGGCGTAGGAGAGGAGTAAGCCTCCTCTCCGGTTAAAGAGGTATGGAGGGTCCCCTGCGCAAGCACAGGGGGGGGGGGACCTCCATCTTTTCTGTGGAGCTGCACGAGGGCGGCTCCGTTGTTGTTATAGGGGGAATTAAGGGGAGATGTTTTGTTGTTTCATCATTGGGCATGGTGACCCTCTTTGTTTTACGGGACGCAATCGCTCACCACCTCTTGCAGTAGCCCGCACTGCAAGAGGTGCTTACAGGCCCGGCAGAGCCAGGCGCCGCCATTTGGGACCACCCCTCCCGCCTGGTGGCCTGGCAGTCCTTCGGCATGGCGGCTCCACCTTGAACACGGCGTAAAACGGATAGATTTTGAAGACGAGAGGAAAAGGGATGTGAGGAAGGTATGGGTGGGGATGAAGCAGGTTGTTAAAAGCCAACCACCCCAGACTGGAGCTCAGGGGTTAGGGGACATTGTCCCCTCCCCCCTCAGCCCCGATCCGGGACGATTGGCTGAGAAGAAGGTCAGCTTCTACCCTGTGAAATTAGAGGCTGACCAGAGAAAGTTGTGGGAGAGGTTGTATGAAAAGCGACGAGGTAGGATAGGAATACAGGCTATCTGAAGGAAGGAAGAGAGGCTAAGCTGGGGCCGGACGGGGCGCGAAATGATCAAGTATTAGGCTTGATCATGTGTTTGAAGTTTTGAAATGATCAAGTGTCTGACTCGATCATGTGTGTGAAGTTTTGAATGAAGTTTGATAAGTTTTGAGGTGATCAAGTGTCAGGCTTGATCATCAAATAAGTTTTGAAATGATCAAGTATTAGGTTTGATCATGGGTTTGATGAAGTTTGAAAAATTTTGAGGTGATCAAGTGTCATACTTGATTACGAGTTTGAAGTTTTGAATGAAGTTTGAGGTGATCAAGTGTCAGACTTGATCACGAGTTAGAAGTTTTGAAATGGTCAAGTGTCTGACTCGATGATGAAGTTTTGAGACGATCAAGTATTAGACTTGATGATGTTTGATTAGCTTTGAGATTATCAGGTGTCAGACTTGATCATGAATGATGAGGTTTTGAAATGATCCAGTATTAGGCTTGAACATGTGTTTGAAGTTTTGAAATGAACAAGTGTCTGACTCGATCATGAATGGTGATCAAGTTTTGAAGCGATCAAGGATTCGATTTGATCATGCGATTGGTGAAGTTTTGAAAGGATGTTTGATAAGTTTTGTGGTGATCAAGTGTCATACTTGATCACGAGTTTGAAGTTTTGAATGAAGTTTGAGGTGATCAAGGGCCAGACTTGATCACGAGTTTGATGACGTTTTTAAATGATGTTTGAGCCTTCGGGAAATTGGTCATCATATGGTACCTAAAAGCAAAGGAATTGAACGTTTTGCAGATAAACAATCGCTAAGAATTCTTTTAATAATGTGACGGGGAGAGGTAACCCCAAATCCTTCTCCCCTAAGGCGTGTGAGAGTGGAGTCAATCCGCAGATGTTTGCATTTCAAATGAAAGTTTTCAATGATTGAACGATCAATTTTCGGAAACAATAGATCGAAACCTGTAGTGAGACGTGGTCGCATCGCAAATTATTTTAAGTTCTGCCCCACCATCATCCGCAACGGCATATCGTGGAATTTTCACTTCGACCAATTTCACCAGATCAGTGCGAAGTTTTTCCAAAGACACAACATCGGGGCAAGAAATTGGACTATCTCAATCCAACCTCTTACACCACAGCTTACTCAAGAGCAGTCTACTACGAATATGAAACGGTTTATATAATCCGAGGGGGGGGCTAACAATTTAGAAATCATCGATGGGACTTTACGCTTAGTTTTAACGATTTCATTGGATTTAGAGGCAATTAATTATTTAAAACTTGAGGGAGACCATCTTTAGGAAAACTCTCAAAATGATGTTTTAATATGAAATTTAACACAGAGGGGAAGCGGGGTAGACCAAAGACGAGCGACTTGTATCTATAATAAACGAGTCTGCCTTCTTTAAGACAGAAAAAGCAGAAACGATTCTTGTCGCTCTCTGACTTCAATCGAATTTAAAGTAAGGTTTGTTTAATGTCGGAAAGTAGAACAAATTTGTTAGAGCGAAGTCTACAAAGAAGGGAAAACAGAGAAGCAAGTAAATTTACTCCTCCGAAGGAAGCCTCGTTTAGAAAAGGCGACTGGCCACATTTCAGAGAGCAATTAAACATAGGGCGTATTTTCGTGGTAGTCTGATAAACTGCTTAATTTTACATTTGTCAATCGACTCCGCATCGGCATCCTTTAACCCGAGAGATTATAGGGAAAACAGATACTCTAGGCCCAAATCTAATTCCAGTTCCATTGGACATAAAAAGTGAGGAATATAGTAGAAGATGGTTTTAGTAGGAGAAATAGTGGGGAAAAAGGGGAAAGATGATAGGAAAGCGAATATGAAAGGTAGAATGAAAGACAGATCCCTGGTGAAAGGGTATCACTGGCTTTCTTTGCGTTTTGGTTGTTTGTTTTTTTTTGATAGTATATAAATATACCATCCGGTAAATGCACTGGGCATTCAGCCTTTGTAGTAGTAGATATTATCTCTACGTGGCTTTTTAGAAGATTTTCACCTTCGATTCTGGGTGTTTCACACCTAGATTTGGATTTTTATGTGTTGATTTGTTTTAATTGTTTTTTGGCGATATTTCGCACAAAGATTTGGGGAAGTGTTTTTAGAACTAAATTTAGCAAATGCTTATTCAGTGGCTAAACTCGTTTGGCTTTGTTCATGTTTTGTTGTGTTATGAATGGGGGTTGTCTAGCTTCAAGTGAACTTTGGGTCGACGTTAATGTTATTCGGTAGTCTACTGCTTTTGAAACTAATTGGTCGTCTTAAGTTACGTAAATTGTCAAAGTCAATGTGCTCGAGTACAAACTCGGGAGGGAGCTGCCGGTGCACCTTGTTCCAGATTTTGGTTGCTCTGAGGTGAAGCTCTACGTTTATGGGGGTCATCTCCAGTTCACCATGGACTTATCTGCCTTCTCCCTTCTCTCCTTCGGGTTCCCGTAATGATGTATACTGCCTTATTCTGGACCCTTTGCAGTTTAAGGACTTGGGTCTTGGAAACTACGTTTATAGGGACCGGGGGGGTACAGGAGTTTAGAGCGAATGCACGCATTGTAGATCTTAAGTTTGTTGGAGGTGCTCAGGTTTACGAATTTGAAAAATTCACCCAAGTCCCTCCGTGCATTCTGTGTAGTTTTCGCTACATGGCTCCTATACCCACCAGTCGTAATTTGTAGTCCCAGAACCGTGCCCTCCGTGCGGTATGGGATGCGTGCACCCCCCACACGGATGTCTGCCAGTGTCCTTCGGAATAATGGAATTACACGGAACTTTTGGGCATTGGTGGATATCTTCCATCTTCTCTCGAAAGAGTTGATGTTTTCGATTTCCACTGCCGTACTTCGTGCCATGAAATTCGCATTTCGATAAGGCCCCGTACATATCATTGTTATATCGTCCGCAAATTACGCGTACAAGGAACCATCAGTCAAGGGTTGGGAAAGGTCTATGATGTAAATGTTATAGAGCAGGGGACTGATGCACCCGCCTTGCGGCACCCCCGCCTCGAGTTCGAACTCAGGGCCGCTATAATCTTTGATACTCAGAAACGCTCTCCTCTCCATCACGTAGTCACAAAGAATCCTCTTAAGTATGGGATTGAGGCCTAGTTGTAAGATCTTATATTGTAGGCCTCTCCTCCATACTTTGTCAAAGGCCTTTTTGACATCGCGTAGCACCAGATTTGCGTGGCGTTTTCCTGATTTTACTTCTGCCAACTTCTCGGTAATTACGGCTAGCGCCGTGTCTGTTCCTCGCTTCACTCGGAAGCCATGTTGTTGAATGTTGTGAGAGTTGTTATTCTCGAGGAACGTATTTACCCTGTTGGCCAATATCTTCTCCAAGACTTTCCCTGGAAATTCTAGGAGAGATGTGGGCCTGAAGTTAGCTGGACTGTCCGATGGTTTACCGGCTTTTGGAATGAATATCATTTTCGCTACCTTCCAGTGGTCAGGGAAGTAACCCACATTTAGGCATGCGTTCATGATATTCATGAGCCCCAATAAGATATTGGGCGGGGCTCGAATAAAATTCTCCTTCATCAGTCCTGTACGCCCCGGTGCTCACTGTCGAAAGGATTTTAAGGTCATTGAGAGTTCCTCGGGAGTAATTCTACCGCCAAGTCCCTCCATTTTCCTATCCTGTGATACGCAATGGTGAGGGTGCGTTCTGTGTAATTGATCATTCAGGTCGTTAATAATTCCGTCTTTGAAGTCCAAATCGAAGTCATCATTCTCTTCCGGAGATATATTAAATATGGATGCCCAAAAGAGTCTGAATTCCTCTTCGATTCTTTCCACGTCAGAAATTTCAATGTCATCACGTATAAGTTTGATAGTCTTTGCTGGCTGTCCGCCATTTAGTCGTTTTACCGTCTGCCAGAATGTACGTGAGTCAGTTTCTACATTTAGTCCGTCAATTAAATTATTCCAGAGTACATTCTGTTGGTCCCTTATAAGAGTCATTAGTTCGTCACGTATGAGTCGTGTTTGTCGTTGTGTGTTGAAGTTGGGGCCAGTGAGGTTCACTTTATTGATCCGTTCCTTATATTCCCTCACGAGGGTTTTCATTCTAGGGGTCCATGAGGGGGCAGGGAGAGTTTGAAATTTAACTCGGGGGGACGGCTTCCTTGTCGGCTTTTAATAAATTTTCATTTAATTTATCCAACTCCTCGTCAATTTCTTCTAGGGAGGCATTATTTAAGGGTTTTGGGTTATAACTTTCGAGGAGTTGTTTATACTTATCCCAGTTGGCTCGTGCGTAGCTCTTCCGCTCTGGGATAGGGATTTGAATGGGGGAGGTTGAAACTTTAATAAGGATAGCCTGGTGGTCGCTGGGAATAGGGGGGCCCGGCTCAATGAAGTAATTATATGGGAACACATTGCTGGTTAGTACAATGTCTGGTTTGGTGGCTGACCTGTGTGTGATGAATGTGGGGAAGTCTGGTCCAATTCTAGTCATAATGTGTCTATCAATAAGTGTCTTGAGATTCCTGCCCGCTGGGTTGATCGACGTATAACCGGAGGCAGCGCTTCTTGCATTGAGGTCACCGGCAAAGAGAACGGTTTTGCCGTGACCACATAACTGCAAGAAGTTTGGAAGGGGCAAATACCCTCTCCCTGGGGGTTGGTACCCCGTTGCCAGGACCAGGGGTCCCACTGCCGTACGGACCTCCACACCAAGGTAAGATTCTTCGAGTCCACTTATTGATCCGAAGTCAAGACCTCTTTTCACAGCTATAGCGCATCCGTCAAAACGTTCTCCGCTGTGATTTTTGGTCAAGACTTCGTAGAGAAAGATTTTTATTGGGTTAGCGTCGTTTATTCCATGTTTGGAAATAAATACAACGTCTGGGTCGCATTGTCTTAATACATTTCCGTACACTATCTTTTTATTTGTCCATCCGTCAGAGTTCAAGTGTAATATTTTTAGAGTCGTCATTTTGTAGTTCACTTAAGGGTTTTCGAGTGTAATATGATGTTTTTAGGACTTATTCTCTTACGAGTTTAGGTCCTTGTGGAGTGTTTGGGGGCGTTATGGTTTTTCCTGTTCGTTTTTTTCTGTATTCGCCGTCAGTTAGGGTGATAAAAGAGTCCGGAGTCAGTTTAATCAAGCCTTGGAGTAAAGCCTCCTCGACCTGCTTTTCACTGAGCTCGTTCGAGGTAAATTCCCATTTGTATCTTCCGGCTATTATACCTTCTGATACATCAAGGGCATCCATCTTCTCCTTGGGAAAAGGGGACCTTTCAGCAGCGAGTACCTTCAAGTTAATTTTTCTTGAATGGTAAGCGTGCCTAGATTCCCTCTTGCAACAAGAGGACGATCTCGGGCGTCTCTGGGGCTGCGAGGTTTTCCGTGAGCGGGGGGAACGTGCCCCTCCCTCGGCTCTCGCAACTCCAGTCTCCGTAACTTCATTTTTGACCTTGGTGGGTGTGTTTGCGTGGGTGGTTTTGTTTTGGTGGGTTTCTTTCGCTTGTTTTTGTTCCGTGCGTGCTTTTGCAGCCTGGATCCTGGGGTCCCTGGAGGAAGCTGGGGTTGTGGCATTGCTGGGGGTTGGGAGCTTCTGACAACTAGTCTCGCACTGGGGTTTGATACCAATTTTCAAGATCTCTTCTGACCCCGGGTTCGAGGGGAACCACATCTTCTCCATTCCATTATTAGTTAGCATCTTATTTAGCTCATCTGCAAAGCACCCCGGGGAGGAGAGAGTCGCAATATGAGCATAATATATGCAACACATAATTTTCGTCGAGTTTTCATCCTCGACGTGGAGAAATGTAGGGTTCCCTTTCGACTCCGCTACCGCAGCTTTTGCAACCTTGGCATAAGTGGTGTTGGCCATCGTTTCCTCTTCCAGTTTTTTCATGTTGGCTTTTCTCTTTAGAATTTGTTTTTTGACAGGACAGGCCATGGAGAGTGTTTTAGATTACCATCTAAAGGGAAATTACCATTATCTGTGTACAAGTCTTCTGAGGGTTTTGGGGGGTGTTTGTAGTTATTTGGAGTGAAGTGCTCCCCAACGGGCCAGCCCACCCGTGAATTGATAATTTCAACCAACTGAGGATCAATGGCTGTTTTTTTTTTAGCATGGCGGCCTGGGGCCAGGGGTACCGCGAGTGACCCCCTATTATCGAGGTATCGCTTATTTGGTAGATACTTCCGTAAGGCATCAGGCCCTTCACTGTCTCCAGAGAGCCCCACCCCCTGCAACGCCTATTTGAGAACTTCATATTTTGTATGGCCTCAACTTCAAGCAGACACCCTATTTCCGGTATTCTATCCCTTTGAACAAAGGGTTGAGAAAAGGCCTCGTCTGCTAGTGGGATGTTCTTTTCCTTCAGGACCAGAATTGCACCTTAGACTCCTTTGACCGTAAAATCCAAGTTTAAATTGGAACCGACCAAGAATTTGATCGACATTTGGAGAGACCCGAAACGAAAGATCGCCTCCAATTCCCATGTGTGTGTGACTTTTAACCCGATGAATGTTTTGATCGTACACGAGGCTAATTCCTCCAGATTGGCGCCCATTTGGGAAGCGACGGATTCAGAGATGTACGACCTTTGGCTCGCTAGATCGAGTAGGCAACGCACTGTCAAGAAAGTACTCCCCAATCCAAGATAAAACTAAAGGAACCTTTGGTTACTTCCACATCCGACTCTAGAGTCATAATCTTCCCCAGGTTTCGTCACAAATTTACATCGCGTTTGACAGGGATGAGGCAAAGAGCAGATGTGTGTGTTTTCTCTTGGCAGAACTTACACGGGTACGAGGGAGAGCGTTTGATCGGTGGACACGATTCTGGGGAATGTCGCGTGGGGGAACAACGAGAACACATACCTAGTTCTAAGCAACGTTGAATCCTACTATCGGGAGTTTCGTATACGTAACAATTAACTATGTTGTGAGTTCCGGAGCACAACTTGCACTTAGAAAAGAGGGAGTTTGAGTTTGAAGGGAGGAGTGAATTCGAAGTTGAGTTTTGATATTATGATGGGGTTTAGACTTGCTCTTTGAAAGTGACGCCTCTCCGCCGAGAGGGGACGAAGTATTAGGTTTAAAAGTTTTGACAGATAGTGGAGGCTTAGAGAAGGGGTACCGAGACTTATAAACAGTTTTGAATGCAGGAGGTCGAGAAGAATTATGTTTAGCACTTCCTCGGAGGTAACTCTCCTTGCCGGGGCCCGCAAAACACTTCAATTTTTCGAGGCTTTTGATTATACTGCTATAGTTGTCTAAGATTTGTACCAGGGAAGGATAGTCAGTCTTGGAAGTCAACCTTAGCTCCTTCTTAAAGTTTGAGGGTAATTTACTATAAATTACGTGGGATATCACGATATTTCCGGTGCTGTCCTCCTTGAAAAAAGTCAATCTCGAATCCTTTCAATTCGTACAAGATGGCCCGGATTTCATTGAAGAACACTGATAGTTTGTGGAGACTCGAGTCGGGGATAATCTCGGAGTTTAAGGTCTTAGATAAATAGGAATCGATAACTGCGTTTTTGTCGAGGAATTCCCTTTCGAGTACCTAATTCCAAAGCAACTCCTTAATTGGCATCCGTACTTCCCAGGTGCTTGACTATGGGGTACGCGTAATCTTTAAGATAACCCTTTAAATACGCAAGTTTGGTGACCGAAGAAAGGTTACTCCTCGAACCTACAAGGTTTGCAAATTGTGATATAAAGGAATGATAATTAAGTTTATCTGTCCTACCGTGAAAGGCGATGCATGGTAATACAGATGGGGGGGGGGTCTTGCACTACGGGTTTGCCCAATTCGCTCAAAATATCTTTGAGATCCGATAATTTAACGTTAGACTCCGAAGAGGCCTGAGGGGGCGGAGATTTCATATTCAGCGAAAAGTCATTTAATTTAGATTTAAAATCAAGATCGTATTCGACCTGAGCGGAAAGCTCTCTGTCTACCATTGCCCCCCCCCCCTTCCTCTGCGCAGAGGGTTTCGCAAGCTTCAAGAATCTGACTATCTAAATCATTCACGGAAGCAAAGTGGGACTTGACCGTATCTATCTTAGTTTGTATTTCATCGGGGGCAATGACTTCCGCCTCTTCTAACTCAGAGCTAATCTTATTAAAGTTCACGGTGATTTTACGTTTAAACAACGCCTTATTTCTGACCATAGCTTCGATGTGGGATTCAATTTCATTCGAAATGGAAATTTGAGAATTTTCATTCATTTTGCGTTTGAAAAGAAAGCGGGAAGCTCACTTGAACAAAGGGTAACCCACCGAGGGTATCTATGGGAAGATCGACTTCTCTAAATCAATCGGGAGAGCTAAGCAAGATGGTAGCGCTTAAGTGAGAGACATTAGTGTCCAATTGATTTGGAAAGTATAGTGATCACTCCAGAGAGAGAACTTATTCGAAACGATGTTTAGTTCCGAATGCCCTCGTTAGTTAGAGTTTAGTTTAAGGGTAGTTTGAGGGTTTGAGAGAAGTTTGATGGTACCGAAATGGATAGAAGGTTAAGAGTTTGAAGGACCGACGGTTCAACGAATTTAGGCGAAAGAGGGGGGTAAAGGGGAGAGAGAGTTTGATAGGAATTCGGGGGGAACTCGCAGAACCAATGCGACAAAGAGGGTATAAAAACTTCCCTTGGCCGGAGAACCCGGGCAAGGAAAAAAATTGACGGCCAAAAATCCGCCTACTGCACTCTGCTGAAGTACCTACGGATACAGCACTTTTACTTGTTTTAGTGACTGAGTTTTGAGCACCGCCTACATAGACGAACGCCTATTCTGGAAGTCTTACGGTGAATCCAGTTTCATCCATCAGAAAGAGAGAATATATTTTTTACATCGAAGCCTCGTAACCCAATGAGGGCTTAAGCATCTCACTGCTCCCGTCCATCGCTCTGCATGCGAAACCGCTGGGATGTATGTCATTCATTGATTTCGTCTTAACTATGCCGGTTACTTGGACTGGCATAATTAAGGGCTTATGTTAAAACTGGTTTGAGGCCTAGCCCACAGCAGAAGCGTGAGTCAGAAATTGTCTCGATACTGGGGCATAACTGCGAGTCCCGGACGGAGGAGAAATCCTCATTGCTCGGGGGACCCGGCCAGAATCATAGAGGAAAGTACACCCGTCTCTATGTAGTTGGATGCAGTTATGGCGTATGTACCCGTGAGGGGGTGGCAAAAACTTAGCGGTCGTTGATTCGGCCGCTATGGCTATGCATTAAGTCCACCAAGCTCAACCCTCTGAGGTCCCCTCCCGAGACCCACCCCATCCATCTATCACCCATCGTACTGGCAGCATACGAGCGGGGGAACAACAGGAAAATGGACGGGGGCGTTTTTCTCACCATTAATTGGACCCGTTAACAGCCCTACTCACACCATTCTTTGCCTCCTTTACCACACCCTAACTTTTTTCACATACAAAATACATATTAATTACACTTAGTTACAGGGAAAGAAGGAATAAGAAGGAGTCCCTCACTAAGAGGGTCCCCTTAAGGACCATCGCCGGAAGACAGACCCCACCTAAGAAAGACTTATGCAAGATCCTATATATCGAGCTTAAGGTGGCACTGGTGAAACTCATCGAAGTTTCATCGGGTTTTATCGCCATGTGCGCCGAAACAAAGGATGTGGAGCAGCTCCTATCAGAAGAGGAGGCGAGAGTCCTACAAACCACCGGACTAGAAGCAACCCCCCCCCCCACAAGTGGCAGCCAACAGAAGTGTAATCTGCCGCAAAGTTGAAGAGTTAAAAGAGGAGATTATGAGAAGTAACCCGTGGGCACAAGTTCGTGAAATTATTAAATTCCGCGAACATACCCATGTGTTCAAGATAACGTTCTCAACTACTGACATGGCAAGGAAGGCTACCCAAAACGGTATTCTCGTATTTAATATGAGAATACCAGGCGAAAATATACAACAGGAAAAGTTCATCAGCATACGATTGTGCTTTGTATGCTACAAACTGGAGGAGCACACTTTAACAACGTGCCCAGATAGGAACAAGTTGTGGTGCAGCGAATGCGCTACAGAAGGGCATAGGTTCGAAAAATGCGAAAGCACTACGAAAAGATGCCTAAACTGCAAAGGGGAGCATCAGACTATGGCCCTTAACTGCCCCAAGCACCCCGAGATTATTAGGAGAAAGGAAGAAGAAGAAAGGAAGACTAAAATGACTTACGCAAACGCCGCTAAGAAAAATGCTGAGGTAAAGCTAGCATCGGCACCCGCACAAATGAACTTTACCGGGGATCTAAGTGCGAGGATCTTGATCTGCATAACCCATGCAAATGTGGCAAATGCGGTGAAGCCCGATTGTTATAACCAAGTCCTTAACACTCTCCTGAAGGCGAACAACCTCCCTTCAGTAGTTATGCCTGAAGACCCCGAATGCTCCCAAGCTTTCAAGGACTCAGTTATAAGGAACACCAACGTCAAGTCCGGTTTAGAGGAGATGATTGAAGCTTCCTCATCTGAAGAACCGAGGAAGAAGAAGAGGAAATGGCTGGAAGCGAGGACGGATCCTCCTCATCTGACAGCGAAGAAGGCCCCTGCACTCGTACACGAGCTACGAAGAGCAGGTCAAAAACCCCGAGTCCCCCTCCGAAAAAGGAAAACCCTGGGCCGAGTAAAATCGCCCAACCAGCCCCCAAACTAAAAAAGGGAAAGAAGAAACATAGGTAAAAACAACTCACCATGTTACGTAACGCACTGAAAATGCTGGAAATTAACACCAACGGCTGGACGACGAAAAGAATTCTTTACGGAAATGTATTGAGAGAAATTTATGCAGACATGATACTGATTTCAGAACACGGGATCGACACGCGTAATACAGAAATGAAAATCTGGAACTATGATGTGTTGGTCACCAATTATTCGCAAGAGCGGTACGATGACACCGCTATTGCAATAAAGAAAGGGATCAAATACAAGCAGATAAGGAATCTAGAAGAATCCTACCTCGCGATTGAGGTCAAACTCGACTTAGGAAAGTTGGTCATTGCTACCAGATATCAACCGCAAAGGAGAGATGTGTTGCCTATTCACACTCTCACTGGCCTATTTGGCAGAAGAGTCCCCACTATATTAATGGGGGATCTGAACGCCAGATGCCGAGAGTCTGGTTACAGGACCTACAACGGTATAGGAAGAAGCCTGGACCTGTTGCTGGACAGAAATATTGCCCAGCGGATAGGCCCCAACTTCCCCACCTATGTCAGAGAACGATGTGCCACAAAGCCAGACATCTGTCTGGTGAATCGTCAGCTACCGTTGAATTACTACATGGAACCAATCCAGGTACCATGTAGTGACCATATAGGGATCCTACTCACTATCAATAGGAACCCTATACAAGCCTCAGCAGTAGTCAGGAAGAACTACAGGAGAGCAGACTGGGCACGATACGCGCACCTTCTCCAGGCCTACGATCCGCTCAACCTGGACGAGGCAATTCTCGAGGAGATTGACGAGGCACTCGATGACCTCAATAACCAAATCATCGATGCAGATAGGGCTTGTATCCCTAATTCCGCATATAGGACCATCTCGACCTACGAGTCGACCGAATATATGAAGGAACTGTACCGTGAACTGAAGATAATGTATAAACACAACATCGTGAATGCATCGGTTCACTCTATGCAGAGAAGTAAAGAAATCAAAGAAGAATTGAACCAGTTGATCCTCGAACAGCAGAACAGAAGATGGGAGGACGCGATCGATAGCCTCGATCACGAAACAACTCCCAAAGAATTTTGGAAGAAGATCCGAATTCTTAAAAGATCGACTGGAAAGAAGCATAAGATCGAGCAACAGAAAGAAAATGGAAACATCGAAGAAGAAGAAGAAAAAGTTGAAGAGATATTTCGAAGTTATTGGGAAAAGATCTTCAGTATAACTGAAGAAGAGAACGAAGACTATGACTTAGAGTTCGAAAGCAACATCATCGACGAGCTAAACGAAGAAATACACAAGACGCACCCTCACCACCAGGTGGATAGACAGCGCGACGGAGACGCAGATATTACAGAAGAACTACTCGGCGCGCTTTGCTCATTCCAACAAAAAGCCCCAGGACAATCGGGGCTTAAAAAGCTTAACTTTGAAAAGGCACCAGCCTGTGTCATCGAAGGAATGATAAGAACATATAACGCCTGTCTTAATACGGGATACTTTCCGGACGCTTATAAAACGGCCAAGATGATTTTCTTGCCTAAGCACGGTGTGATAGAACGGTTTGAGGCCGCTTAATTTCAACCGTTATCACATGTTGTTTAGAAACACGATGCTACCCACGTGCATCATCGCCTTGAAGCCTGGCGCGTTAGCGCGCCACCTGAGTCAATATTTAACCAAGGAGGTTCATCCCCCCCCCCCTCCATTTCGCCCCATGCGCCGACCTCGCCAGATTGAGTTAGGCTTATGGGCAGATAAGGTATTGTTCTCATGCGCGGCTGTGCATTCCCTCGAAGCCCCACTCCATTGTCCCATACGCCAAGGGGATGGCTCGACTATTTATACGGAAACTTTACCACTAAGAGCAGATTCGAGATCCAGATTATCCTCGAGAGACATCCCGCCGATCCGGTCTCAACTTGTGCACCAAGGGCCCTTTACCTCGAGATCAACCATCATTGTCCAGAAGAGGACAATATTCCTTGAGTGCCAAGTCCACAAGGCTTCCCCTGTTGTTCAGAAAGAGAACAACGTTAGAACAGCCATTGTTCTTTGAGCCCGTTGACAAGAAACGGTTCTCACCCTCACCCCCTTTTGCTCAGAAAGAGAACAACGTTAGAACAGCCATTGTTCTTTGAGCCCGTAGACAAGAGACGGTTCTCACCCCCCTGATGTTCAGAAGAGAACAACGTAGAACAGCCATTGTTCTTCAAGCCCGTTCGTCAAGAACCAGTTCTCATTCCCAAGACGTCATGTCAGGATCATTTAATTCTCCCCCCCTTTGGCTGGAACTCGCCAGCGGACGGAAGATTCCCTTCGCGTCGCCTTCCTCTGCACAACAACTGGTAATTACATAAGCTGAACATTACCTTTGAGTATTTAACCTTTTTGTCAACCCTATCCTGTGCTTTAAATGGTTTAGCGAACCATCCCATCCCTTTAATTTTTATTTGTTTTACCTTTTTAAATCTCTTCCAAATCTTAATCCTCGGATTAGCTAGATTTCCCACGACCCTTTCCATGCTCTGTTTATGTCAATATTTTCCGTTTTGTGTGTTGTTAAAAGTTTTATTAATAAAACTCTATTTTATTAATGATAGCCATATTATTAGCCTTGAGCTCAGTTCCATTCTTAAGCATATTGAAGATAAATAATATCGGTCAACCAGACACCACGCACTCTAAATATAATTGAATAGTTCCCTCAACGAATAGTCATATATGGTATATCGTCGAGAGTCCATTCTACGACACACGGAAAGAACCCAAAGTTGAAGGAGAGCTACCGGCCAATTTCACTTCTGGAATTTGGCGGGAAGCTCTTCGAGAAGATTTTCAACAAAAGACTGGTGTCTCACCTGGAGGAAAACTCGCTCTATAACCCACACCAATTCGGGTTTAGGAGTAAGCGAAGTACTGAGATGGCGATTAACGTCATCACGGAAAAGCTAGCCCATGCAAAACGGGAAAAGAGTTACGTGGACATTGTTTGTCGGGATGTATCAAAGGCGTTCGATAAGGTGCGGCAATGGGGAATGCAGTAAAAGATCTCACGACTGGGACTAAGTGAAAACTTAGAAAGAACTATCTGTGACTATGTCATGGAGAGAGCGTCGTACATCAGTTCAGGGTGCACGGACGGGCCAAAGTTTCCTCTCAATGCGGGCCTCCCGCAGGGGGGGGGGAAGGGGTGCCTGTTTCACACTCTTTACTTGATTTACACCGCGGATTTCCCAGCCCCTGTAAGCCCCACTTGCCTCAACATACAATTCTCCGATGATTTCACCCAGATAATCACTTGTCCATGGAGGAATGCGCCTTGGCAAGCTCGAATGACAGCAGCAGAAATTGAAAACCTTAACACCTACGAGGCCCGGGAGAAAATCCGAACCAACCAGGAAAAGTTCAAAGTAGTCCACATAGGCAGGAGACTACTTGATGACGTCAGGGTGGGGGATAGAAGATATCCCTACACCAATGAATGCAATGTACCCGGCGTGAAGATTACCTCAACTGGGTACACAAAGCACGTCCAATAACGAATCACCAAGGCCACTGCTACAGTCAAGACTCTATTTAGGTTCAGAAATCTTCGCCAAAGCAACAAAAAGAAGATCTATACTGCACTAGTAAGATCGACGTTGCTATACCCCGCTTTCGCCCTCTCGTGTGTCTCAAAGACACAAAAGAGGAGACTACAAGTGGTGCAGAACAAATGCGCGTAGAATGGAAGGAAGAAAACAGGAAGAGCTGCACTGGGAGGCGGGGTTGACTCCCATTAACGTTGTCATTGAAGAACGGACAAGGAATATACTGGAAAAGGTCAATCGAGAATTGGACGAGGAAATCGTACAAATGATTGACCAGAATAGAAGAGCTGTAAGTCGCGCCATATTTGCAAGCTCCGCTGGGGTTTTAGCTGGCGGAGCAAAAGTGCCGTTCTACGCAAGATGAGATGTTTTTGCTCAAAAAACAAAACAAGACAAACTAACCAAATTGAGAAACCTAACCGAAATGACAAAAATCCCCGATATTGACAAAACTCACCGATTGAGACAAACCTACGAAGAAGGAAAAACTACCGAAGAAGATTGAAACACACCATTCAAGACTTCAAGAAGAAACAAAATACACAAACTAAACCCATTACAAATTTACGAAAAAACAAAGACACTAAACAAACATAGCAAGTAATAATTAATGAACTACCAAAACAACAGCAAACGCGCACAGCATAACCAAATACACTTGCTAATTTGAAGACAAATGGCTTGAACGCCAAATATATATATATATATATATATATATATATATATATATATATATATATATATATATATATATATATATATATATATATATATATATATATATATATATATATATATATATATATTAGTGTAGTTGGGTAGCAGTCTTTCCTGAATGCAATTTTTTTTTGAAGAGCATTGTGTATTTTGCCTTAATAAATTTCCTTTGGCAACTTTCTCTTCTTCTAACTATCCTTTTTATTCCTTCTTGTATATGGTGGATCACTTGTCCAGTATTCATCTCTTTTAAATGAATGTGTTTGGTAAAAACCAAACTAAATTGCTAAGCTTTCGATCTTATTCGATCATCTTCGAAGCGTTTTTTAATGTTCCTGCCTCCTTTACCGATTTAATGAGTGAGGATCTGACAGAGAGAAAGATGATATATTTGAGAGAAAAAGTAATAGTAAAAATTAATGATACAAAAAAAATAGTTAATAGTGGGGAAAAAAGTTGAGCGGAGAAGAGAAAGTTATAAGTAACAGTAAGAAAAGAAATGGGTTCTCCAGGACATACTAGAGGCCAAATTTTTGAGATTTTACAATCAGGAAATTTTTCATGACAGAATTATATCTAAAAACTTCATTTATTTTAATTTATTGTTGTCTTATTTACGAATTTCACGAAGTCCTTGTGTTTACTACCAAATGTTCATTATTAATCACGGTTTATTAAATGTTTTCATTATTAAAATTCTTAATCACTAAACTTTGTTATTAGCCACTAAATATTATATTCATTATTAACCACTGAACTATTATTATTATTATTAACTACTAATTATTCAATATTGATCACTGTTTATTTAATGTTTTTATTATTACTTCGTTTAGTCGCTGAACTTTATTATTATTATTAGCCACTAAATATTATGTTCTTTATTAACCACTGTTTTTATTATTAATTCGCTTAACAACTGTCTATTAAATGTTTTTATTATTAATCGCTTAACCTTTGAACTTTAATATTATTATACTCTTTATTAACCACTGTTTATTAAATTTATTCGCTTAATCGATGGATTTATTATTATTATTAACCATTAAATATTATATTCATTATTAATCACTGTTTATTAGATGTTTATTATTCTTAATTCGTTTAATCACTGTACTTTATTATTATTAACCACTAAATATTAAATGCTTTTATTATTACTTCGTTTAATCACTGAATTTTATAATTGTTAACTATCGTTCACTTTTACATATTTTTCTACTCATCGATCTCTGAAGCGTTTTGACCACTTTTAATTTTCTGATAGGTTGACATGTTGACGGTGTGTACACATGAGTCTGGGATGTAGATGGCGCGTTCCTCCAACATTCCTCCTATCTCCTTCGGCGACCACGGTCCTTCGTAGGTCCATTTATAATCCCCACGAAGAATTCCATCGATCAGGCCCTACAGGTCACCCTTCGAGGGCTTGCACACTATAGCGCCGAAGACCTTGAGATCCACGTCAGCGGCGTTAAAGAAGAATCCACGTAATAGGATGTTTCTTTCCTCCGTGAGGGGTATTCCGGGATAGTCCAGGATGTCGTCGTCCTCGTCTTCTTCTCCGTGAAGTTTATATTCTTGTTCTTCTGTCTCTTCTTCCTTTCGGGATTTTGTCTTTTTCTTTTTCTTTTGCTGTTTGTTTTTTGGGCTTTTTGGGGGACTTTCATTTTTTGTTTCTTCTCCTTCTGTAGTTATTTCTTGTTCTGTGGATTTGTGCTGTTGTTGTTTGTCGGCAGGTTCTTTTGCAATTTCTTTGGTCGTGTCGTTTTGTTGTGAGTCGTCCATAAATTGTATTTTGAGCACTTCTTGTGAATGGGGATTGGGAGGAAACCAAAGTTTTTTCTTGAAACCGTTCTTCTGTAGTAGCTGATTTAATTCTTCGGAAAAAAGTGCCGGGGTTGGCCAGGTTTGCCAAGTGTGCTTAGATGACCATGGTCATTATTTCTTTACACTCACTTGGCCTCACCAGCTTTGATTCCTTAGTTTCGGTGACCGTGGTTCTTGTAGCCGCTACTGCTTCCGCGTAGGTATTTGCCTTTGCCTCCTTTTCTTTTTTGGACTTTTCACGTTTGGCCCGGATTGCCTCTTTGCGGACGGGACACCTCATGGCCAAGGCCCTGTGGTCCCCTCCGTAGTTTACACAGCGTGATTTTTCTGAGGCACACTCCTTACATCCGTGTCCTGGTTTGCAACAGACAGGGCATGTGACATCAGTCGCGAGACATTCACTCGTTGGGTGTTTTTCCACTGCTAGGAATTTGAAGCAAGTTTCTATCTGGACGAACTCCTCTGCTTCTATTTGTCCAGGGGCTACCCGGATGTAGAACCCCAGGAGTCCCTCCTTCATAGCCCCTTGCGCCATCTCAGTGCGTGAGAAAATAACTTTGACTATATTTTTGCCAAACTTTTCCACATTCGCAATTTTCGCCCATTTTTGGTGCTTAGAAAGCTTGGCCTTGATGTCTTCCCAGCTGTTGTCCGCGAAGAAGGGGTCGAACTTTCTGAGGATGACTGATCGACCAAACCTGATTTCGTGGGAAATGGAAGCTTCAAGTCCAACCTTCCGAAGGGGCTGTTTAGCTTCGTCTGACACGATCTTTTCGACGTCCTCGGGAGTCCAGCATAATGCTGCCCATCCGTTGGGCCTCTCAATTAGTCTTAGGAGGGCTACATTGAGTGGGCCAAAGATAGTCTCCACGACTCTTTGCTGGCTTGGTTTTGTCGCCCTACTGATGGTACGGAGGGGGATTCGTTTGACGTCCATGGCGCGTGGCCCCATGGCCCCCTTTTCGTAGCGATACTCCTCTGTATTCCTCTTCCGGATAATTTCTCCTTTTCCTTCCGAAAAAGAATGTC
Organism: Ceratothoa steindachneri; assembly: GCA_963969495.1. Classification (NCBI taxonomy): domain Eukaryota; kingdom Metazoa; phylum Arthropoda; class Malacostraca; order Isopoda; family Cymothoidae; genus Ceratothoa; species Ceratothoa steindachneri. Next base: position 48,220,477 of record OZ018333.1, on the reverse strand, counting down.
TGGCAAGGGCGTTTTCAGTTTTTACCTTAGCTTTTCCTCCTTTGCCAGGACCACACATGATGAACTCTACTTACTACTACTCTACTCCTCCAGGGCGAAAGAAGATTCAAGATAGTATAAAGTTAGAATGTGGAGAGAATGATAGGATAGTGAGAAAATATTGGGGAAAGAGTATGTGTTGATGGGATGAGAATGAGTGTAGGATGAACGATGAGATGAGGATGATGATGGTTTGTACCAGGTTGCCTCGCTAACGCTTTCCTTTTTGTTCTGTTTTGCTTTTTGATGTGATTTTAAGTTTATTAGATGTAAAAAATTAGCCTTCGAGCCTTTGTTTTCTTTTTGCTCAACCGAGCATCTTTATTTTTTTTGTATTTATTAGTTTTTCGTTGGTTTTTGTGTTATTTTCGCATCTTTTCTTTTTATATATATATATATATATATATATATATATATATATATATATATATATATATATATATATATATATATATATATATATTAAATTTTAAATGGTAATCTTCTTTGTTAATCTCGGTAATATTTTGACTCATCGGGTTTCTCATAATCGGTTGTCTTATTCGGTTTCACATATTGTTTGCATGGTCGGTTGTCTTCTTCGGTAATCTTGTTTTTTTTTTACCTATATATTGGGTTGACGTTGTTTAAAGTTTTTTTTTTACGCTGACGTAAAAACGATTTTTGTAGTGTATTTGCCGGATTTCGTTTTCCGGTCCTACTATTTGGTTAATTTCGTTTTGGGAAATTATGTTTTTTATATTATCCCACAGTTTCGTTGAACGTTTTTGTATGGTTAAATTTATGGGTTCCAGTACAGATCTTCGATTGAGTTCCTCAGATGTTATACCGTCCTGTCTTTTTGTGTTAGTGATGAACCTTGTGGCTTGATTTTGAATGCGATGGACCTTTTTTAATTGTCTATTATTTACTGTATTCATCGGTACTAGCCGTCCGCTTTGTAGATGCATGGTTAAACGTCTCGAAGTGTAGTGGTTATTGGGGAAGATGAACTCAACAGAATCCTAGCTGCGCCACTGAATACAGGCAATTCTCAAAATTAATTATTACTCGTAAATTGAATATTATACATTAGATGAAGTCCAAAAACTACAATTCATAATTTTATGATGTGCTTAGGCTACGTCTTGAAGTTGAGTAATAAGTCATTGCCGTTTATTTAAAAGTTGAGTTAATTTAATTTTTGTTCTGTACCCTCAAAATGGAATGTCAAGTTGAAAGAAAGGCGCATTTTGGACACTTGTTGTTATTCATTTTCAATCAAGACGGGAACAATGCAAACGCAGCCAAAGCTCGTCGCAAATATTTGTGCTGTGTACGGAGAAAATGCTTTATCAGAAAGGACAACTCAATGGTGGGTTTCACGTTTCAAAAACGGTCATTTCAATCTTAATGACCAAGAACGTTCTGGTCGCCCCATTAAGTTGGATGAATATCGATTGAACGATTTTCTTCATGAAAATCCTCGTCAATCGACTAGAGAATTGGCTGTACAATTGGCGTGTGATCAGAAAACTGTAGTGAATCACCTTCATTCGATGGGGAAAGTTAAAAAACTAGGTGCATAGGTTCTGCACGCTTTGAACGAAAGCGACAAACTTCAACGTTCCACGATTGCTGCAGGTTTGCTTGCTCGTCACAAGGCTACTCGTGGATATAAGGACAGATTTCTTCACCGCATCATCACTGGCGACGAAAAATGGTGTGTTTATGTCAACATGAACCATCGAAAACAATGGCTTAACCCCAATAAAAAACCACTTCCGCAATTAAAGCAAGGACTTCATCCACGAAAGACGATGCTGTGTGTGTGGTGGGATTGTAAAGGCATCATTCTTTATGAGCTCCTTGCGAACAATGAGATTGTCAATGCAGAACTCTACGTTCAATAAATGTATCGACTCGCCGAAGCTATTCGTGAAAAGCGACCTCATCGACGTTATGAGCTCCTTCTGCAACACAACAATGCTCATCCTCACATTGCCAATATGACAAAAGACGCCATCCAAACGCTTAATTGGGAAATCCTGCCGCATCCTCCATATTCGCCAGACTTGGCGCCATCGGAATTCCATCTGTTCCGATCGCTATCCAACAATTTGCATGGCATTTCGTTCAATACTGATGTGGAATTCAGAACCTGGTTAGACGAATTCTTCGAGTCAAAATCCAGAGATTTTTATTGCAAAGGCATCGAAAAACTAGTTGAACGTTGGGAAGAAGTCGTAAATAACAACGGAGAATCTGCCCTACACCATGCTTCCATTAGGAGTCACAATGTTCTTCCATTATCCCACCAGGATACACAAACTTTTATTTTCCATTACTAGTCACAAGCTTTCTTTTTCCATGCTCCTATCAGGACTCACAAGATGTCCTTTTCCATTTTGTAAACATATTAGTTATTATCTGAACAAAACGCTTACTCTTAGCCTCCCGGAGGTCGATTGCATCGTGAACTTTCCGAAACAGCCCCTTTACAAAAGTTCGTCCTTCTTTACTGCTGGGACTTCCTCGTCATTTATAGACTGTGATCAGGGTACGGTAGTCATTGTTATCATCTAATTTCTGATAGAATTCTTTCACTCTTACAATGATCTTTACTCTGTAATTTTGCCCCCCCCCCCTCTGTTTATCCTTTATTGTTGTTATTTGCTGCGTGACATTTGTTAGGTTTTAGTTATTTGTTGTTTTCAATAGTTTTTCACTCTATTTTTATTATATATTCTATCTTCTACTCAGATTTGTTGTTTTTTTTTAATAAGGTCAAGTGCAGTATTTTCAATCATTTCTCTAATTGCTCTGCCTCCTCTCATTTTTATGTCTTGTCTAAAGGTCTTTTGATAGCGTCACTTGTTCTTGTGTCAGATGAGTTTGTCTCTTTGTGATTTGCATATTGTAAACTTGTTTCGTATATATTATTTTTTTTTCTAACGATGCTTCTGTCACTTGATCATGAAGTTCAATAAACTTGATTCTTACGCGTAATTTAGACGTTAATTATTTTACCTCGAGTGTCAAATTTCAGTGGTTTTGATCTCTTTATTGCGACCGCTAGAAAGGATCGCTAAGATAAAAAAAACCTTACCTGTGGTAACTTTGTCCTTTTAGTTCAGTTTTGTTCTTGCTTATTAGTAATCTGTAGTCGCGACACGCGTTGAAGGAGCTGATAACCGATATGTCCTTAATTAAAAAATTCCTGTGGAAGATAAAGTAAGCGATCTCATTTTTTGCTTCATTTAATCCCTGTCCATCTTAAATTTCGCCTCTTTTGGGCCGAAGTTCATAAAATAAATGTTTGTTTCTTCTGTAAATTATACTGATCTTTTTCCACGTTCATTTCAGTCGCTTACACTGTGACCTTTCCTATCGATCAACTATTGCATCTCTGTTGTCCAATCTTTTCAATGACGTCCACATAACCATCTTGAACTGATCGTTTTATTGTATATGTGCAGTTGTGGTTGCTCCATGGAACTACTTAACTTCAACTGTGTTGTCTTTTTTTTTATTCAATAGAGCCCATCTGACGTCTGCCATCAAGGGCATACGTCGATGTAATTAAAAAATTCAGCTTAGTGCGAGGCTACCTTAAAATTCCAATAAAACTAACGACTGAATAAAAGCAAAGCAAACACGAAACAAAAGCAAGAAAGAATCACGCTCCGCCGTCAGGGGGAGCTTGGTTCTTTCTTCAACTCTTACAATGATCTTTACTCTGTGATTTTGTCTCTCTGTTTATTCTTTATTGTTGTTATTTGTTGCATGACATTTGTGGTTTTGGATTGTTGTTTTTTCCCCCTAGATTTTTATTATATATTCTATCTTGTAGCCAATGTTTCCATGCCCCCGGCCCAAGAACATGCGATCAACACGAGAGTCGAATAAAAATGGAGAGGTGTTGTGGGTTTAGATGCTCGGATTGCTTCTATGGAATATCTATGATTTCTGTTATGAAGGGAACCATGTCTCGATAATTGAGGAATCGCACAAGACTAGGATGTTTCTACCATTTTAAGGGTGTGCGACCCTTTTTCAACTGTGCGTAATTCTTCCTCCTTTACTTCACCCGCGAGGGAGTGGACGGTGTAACAGGGGCTTTACTCCTGATATACCTGAAAACTGGGAAGGGGTGACACGCTCTGCCCTCACCAGCATCTACCTTCAAGGGGTTGTCAGGTGTAACGTGGGCTAGCATGCTGGAGCTGACACCAAGAAGATTACGTGCCTCTAGGCCTAAATGATGAAAGGAAGAACTGTGGCTATACATCTTCCACACATTTTCACTTCTTCCCACTTTACATTTTTAAAAATCCTTTCCTCGAAACGGCCAACATACCCCATTGTTTTATTAAATTATCCCTCCAGTTCGTGCAGCTGCGTGTCATTCGAGGGTAAAGTGTAAAGTATTGGCAGCCATCATTATTGACAATATTCTTAGTAGTGGTGGCATTCATTATTGACAATGATCTCGGTAGTGGTGGTGATCATTATTGCCAATACTCTCAGAAATGATGAAACGCATTACAGACCATGATTTCCCATTGTTTATCTTAGTATATTCCTTTCTCGAAAAAATCAATCGGTTTTGATAAAATCCTTGATATCCTTTTGACCTGCAAACCTTTTCAAGGAAGAAATTCCCAATCGAAAGCATTCAGATTTTATTTGGTCAAACTTGCCACGTGTGGGCATTCATTATCATTAAGGAGGACGTCCTTTCGGGCAACCCATTTATGTGTACTTGCTATTATATGGTTTACCTAGATAGCATATGAATACAATATCCTGTACACATAAATTAGATTGATAGAAATGAAGGTTGAATTTTAACCCTCGGACTACGTGACGGAGTGCGGTGACACGAGGATGGGGGGGGTTGAATAGACAATCGTAGAAAAATATAATGTATTTTATAGAATTAACAAGTGGAACACAGATTAGTTATATAATAGATGTAAATTAGAATACGAGTTATTATTTAATGAATACGTAAAAAAAAGGCAATTCACAAGATAATAATTGGTAATCGAATTAATAGTAATAGAAAATCAAATAGATGTTAATAGGATATATAATGTTAACAGGATATTAGGTAGATGAAAAGTTATTTAATATAATATTAAGAGGTCAAACAATGTTAAAGGAATCACAATGGTAATAAGTAAAGTGGGGTCTGTGATGAATGAAAATTATATAAGTAGAGTACTCACGTTTGAGATGAATTTACAGACCTGGATAATGGAACCATTTTCTAAACTAACCTTTTTGGATGAAGGCGCGGCCGAAAGTGGAAGATTGCGCTTACAATTTTTTGTGGGTCTAGGCAGTTACATTATTGGAACTCATTTGGAGAGTTTAATATATATATATATATATATATATTGCTTGACTTCTCACTCCGCTAAAGTTGGATACAAATTACTTTGAAGGATAAATTGATTTAATTATTCTGGGAGTACAAAAGAAATACATAATATACATCATCCTATTTACTTTGGGAGTACTGCAGATTATAAAAATCTAGCAGTGCAACACCATGAATGGAGTTTTTGTTAAAAACAATTTAATTTTTGCATTTTCTGTCCATATACATGGATTTAAGTGATTATGTGCTTTAATTTTAGTTCATAATAAATCCTTTCAGAGTCCACTAAATGTAATGTATACATGTAGGCTGTTGGAAACCACGTCGAAATATAGGAATAGATTTTTTGCTTTAGATCAAACCAGTGTTTGTGCTAAATCCATTAACGTCCACCGTATTAGGGTTACGGTTAACTATCCTTCAAAAAATATTTATTAAAAACACTTCCTTCTAATTAATATTGTAGTAAAGAACACACTTTTCATCTCCCGTGGCATTTAAGTCCATAAATGGACTCAGTTCAGGCAGTTTATGTGGTACCTAAACACAATTTTATCGCCTTTTTCTATGTATATCCTGTCAAGGATTAGAGTCCACAACAGCTTTATCAGCCTCAAAATCAATTGCCGAATGGCGGTCTTGACCCTCAGAACTTATAAATTCAACGAACTTTTTAACCAACGCCGACATTTACAATAATTTGGCACTATTGCCTTCATGGTATTCATAGGACATGATGTGCTTTGTGCTCTATGACTAATGAAGGCGGGACTGTTTTTTTTTTAACTCAGGCCACCCTGTAAGACAAGAATAAAGTTGTAGAGTGGTCAGTCATGTTCAAGTGGAGATGACAAAACCCCCACTTGGGTGCAATCCTGGTGGAGGTTTAAGTTGCAATTTAACTGTTGCATGGGCCGCTATAAAATCCCTGGTCCCCCAGGACAAAAGGTGCAGCTCCACTTAATTGTGGTAATGTCGACTGGGCCTACAGCGCAGGCTAGAGGATCAAAGGCTGCTTTCTCCTTTAATCGCCCAAGTGGTCGTCGGGGGGGAGGGCAATGAAACAACACCAACTAATGAAAGGTTCCATCAAAATGGAGATGAAAAGGACCCAGGCATTGCTACAGTTCTCTTTAAACAGCTCGCAGCAAATTGGGAACAATTTAAACAACTCGAACCATCTTTCTAATGTCTTCAATGGCGGATCAAGGATAAAAATGGAGGGGTGGGGGCTAACCTGAATTCCTCCTTCTGAGTAGTCTGGGACAAGGGTATTGATGATTTAATAAGGGTCATCTTACACAGTATTGATAATAAATAACAGCATCTCCTAAAGGAGTGAGCACTAACTTTATCAGATCCGAATTTTTTTCTCGACACATCAGAAAATTATGAATTGTAGCTTTTGGAAGTAGGCTCAGGTATAAGACTGAATTTAATAATTATTTTTGAGATTTACCTGCATTTCAGACATGTATCATATAAGATACATTCGATGGCAATGGTTTAAACAACTTTTATATATATTATTACCTAGCGTTTTCTGAATAGCAGAATACAAGTATGGTTTAAAAGAAGGAATATAAACATAAACGGGTCTGAAATTGGGGTGGGTGGGGCCGGATCCGCGCCTGGTCATCTTCGCTTTGAGAAATAGCAGAAGCTTGACGCTGATCGTGGCATTCTCAAACTCTTGCCTCAGCGGAATTTGGGCAGGTCAGTGGCGAGGGATGATGATACCAAGCGGTCATAGTTTTAATTAAATACGTTTTAACATAAATAGCATACCTTTAGTGTGTAAAGTCAATTTTCTCTCATGCACCCCCAGCCCTTTATAGGAACCTCCTTGTTTCCAACTGTTTATTTATTTCTTTTTAATAAAGTCTGCATCGTTTATCTTTTCTGTCTATTCAGAAGTATCGCAATTTCTTTCAGTCTTGAGACACCGAGTTTTCTCTGCTATGTGAAAGTCACTTAAACCATTCCAAAAGGAGTAGTAAATAATTGGTTATGCTCATCATCACGGATTGCACTCGTTTGGGGGGCCGTTCATATCTTCGCGGGGACCTAGTTAAACGTAGTCGAACTGGAGTGACTCCATCTGTCGACCAACCAACCTCAAATCGGAAGTGGTGTTTCCACTCGAACGAACCTTCAAAAATGAATCTTGAGTCCTGTATTCATTCACTAAATGAGTTTTCTTGAATTAATTAATTAATAATAGAATGTAATAGATCCATTTCTTCCAGCATTCTTAGTTATACGATTATACGCATGGGAAATTTTGTCCGATGAATAAACGCCGATATTCTTCTTATTGTTAAAGCTCTATGGCAACGTAAATTCGGTTGATTCATTTAAGGCTAAGTAGAAAATAGACTGCATATATGACTTTTTTTGTATTGAAGATTGATTACGTTAGTTTTTCCTGAATAACTATCATTCATCTATCGAAAAAAACCTTGCTCATAATATTTCTTTAAATGCAGAACTGTATAGTTTTATCCGATGCAAAAATGCAGATATTCCTGTAATTATGGTCTCTATGGTAACATAAATTTGGTTGGTTTATTTAAGGCTAGGCGTAGGCTGTGGTCTCTATGACAACGGGAATACGATGATCCATTTAACGCTATGCATAGGGTTTTTTTTTATTATTTAATAGTTTCCATGCACAGTCCTTATTTAGGGTCAATGTGCTGAAAGAAAGGAGAAAAAGCTAAGCTGGGGCGGGACGGGGCGCTGAGTCCCGTCAGCAGGACGGTCAGGAAGGCAAATCGCCGCGCCCCTTACGGGGTAGAGGGTGAAAGACAATGGGTACAGAAGACGAAGTAGGGGTTAGCAGAAGGAGAAAAGGAATGCCAAGCTGGGGCCGGACGGGGCGCTGAGTCCCGTCAGCACGGCAGCCAGGAGAGCAAATCGCCGCGCCCCTTACGGGGATGCTATGCATAGAAGAGGCTTACTACTTACTAGCGGGGACTAATTATATTTGGTTTTGAACGAGTGGCATTTATCGGACTAAACTTTACAAACGTTTAATCAAGTGCTTTGGATTATTTGGGGGCTACTGATTCAGTGTGGAGCGTTTGCTGCTTATTGATCTTAGACAATAGGTTCTAACTCCATGGATCAGACCAATGATCGGTCGGCTTTGCATTGAACGCTTCCCAACACTTCATTCGCATTAGATAGATCCAGCGCATTTTGTGATAACTTGCTAAATCATTCAGTTCCTTACTTGTTATCCCCCCCTCCCTACATTCTGACATCGTTTCTCGTGCGTCATCGGCGATTTCCTATTTATCACCGTAATTCATGTCTTCTTTTCGTGGAGAGCCCAATGGTATACCCGGCCCCATTGATCAGAGGCATACCCTCCGGTAGTCTGAAACTACTAGTTGTTTTTTCTTCCTCTATACATCTCTTGTTACCTACCCCCCAGCCTTCTTTTTAAAGGTTCCTTCTAACCTATTTACTTAATGGCGACTTTTGCAGGCTAATCGCCGACCAGCCTTCGTCCACTCATCTCCGGTCGGGGCCGCAATGGGGATCACCCCCTTGCCTCCTCTTAAGGGTTGGGGCCGTTGGTTGTTAGTGTTTATTTACTCCCACGCTTCTACTGCTCCCCTATAAAGGGGTATCAGACGAAACCTAGAAACCATGCTACAGTTGACATTTGAAGGATTACGTGCCCTTGTGGCCCCAATCTTGTAAATGCATTTGGGGCTACATATCTTCTTCACTTTCCTTACAGACATTCTCGGCAAGGATGACCTCGGTGGGGTTTGCTGTTAGTTTTGAGGGTGGAAAATATTTTCGTCTTAACTTTCTTCTAGCAGATGAAGATGAGTCATACTCCCCCCCCCATCCAAATACCATTGCTCAGCTTCCTTTTGGTCACTTGTAATCAGCCCTTAACTTCACCTGGACTCCTGTAGGAAAAGGGGCGAAGGAAAAATAAAGTAGCGTGAGGAGAGTTGCGAACGTCCTCCTGCGTCGTTGGATGGCCGCTGGCGAGCGGTGAATCGATTGTGCCATCTTGAGTCTCAAAAACAAAAAAAAAAAACATTCAAGCGAAGCTTTTAAACAACTCGATTGCACTTCTCGGTAGGCTACACACAGCCCCCCTCATAGAAGAGGAGCTAATTTTGAAGAAATGAAGGAGCGCCGCTTGGAAACCCTATTCAAGGGGTAACGCTCAAACTCCGAGTCTGGGCATCAGTATAGATAGAGGGCTGTATAAAAACGGGTCGGTGAAAAAAAAGTAGCGTGAGGCGAATTGCGAACGGCTTCCTGCGGCGCCGGATCACAGCTGGCGAGCGGCGTATCGACTGCACCATCGTGAGTATCCGCACCCCACACCTCTCATTCAAGCAAAGCCTTTTAAACCGCTAACTTGAACTTCTCGACACGCTACAGGGCAAACACGTGTCCCCCACTGTATTTAATAGCTTTAAGTTAAATGCAAATAATATCCTTTTATTCCCACACCTGTGCAACATCGGATGCACACAGTAAAGCCGATACAAGCACACACGAACGTAGAGAACAAATCATGTCGTAGATTTTTCCGAACGTTCGTGATTTATTTGTCATAATTTATTTATTATTACTGATCTGGAAAAGTTACGCTGAATTTAACTAATATTTTATGTTTATTTTTATTAACATTACTTGATTAACAAAGTTTGTGTTTATTTTCATCTTCATTAACATCCCCACAAAGTGGGGCGCGGCGTTTAGCAAGGTCATTCATTGCGTGTTCCGCTCGGATAAAGACTTTCAGATCTCAGGGGTGCCGGGACAGCGTCCCATATCCAGGCTTAGTTGCCTTTTACACACAAAGGGGACAGGGGCGCAATATTTGACCTATACCCTTAACTAGAAGCACAGATCCTGTGCTTAAGGGATTCAGGCCCCCCCCCCTCCCCGTCTGAATTCCGCTGAGGCAGGGGTTTGAGTATCCCTGCGTCGAGCATTAAGACCCTGACTTCGCATATTTTTTTCCTGTTTCAGCAGAATCCCCAATCTCTCCCCTGCCCCGACAGGCGGCGCCAATGATTGCCCGATGCAAACACGGGGTGGGGGCGAAGTTTGACTATAAACTAGCCATATACCAAGGGCCAGTATAGGGTGCAACACTCTCGTGAAGGCGACTCGAAAGGAACTCCAGCCGGGGACTAAACACACCGGAAATTGTCCATTTAAAAATATAGCTCTTTGATTTATTATTAAATTTTTTTGATTTCTTTTTTATTCTCCTCGTTAGCTTATTCGGTCGCTATCTTCATTAGCTGATTGGTTGGCTAACCTCATTGTCTGATTCCTTTGCTACCTTCATCAGCTAATTCGGTCGCTACCCTCATTAGCTGATTCCTTCACTACCTTCATCAGCTGATTAGTTCGCTACTCTCATTAGTTGATTCGCTGGCTATCCTAATTACGTGAATCCGTCATTCGCTATCATAATCAGCTAATTAGTTCGCTACCCTAATTAGCTGATTCGTTCGCTACCGTCAACAGCTGATTCGTTCGCTACTCTCATCAGCTGATTCGTTCGCTACTCTCATCACCTGATTCGTTCGCTACCCCCCATTAGCTGATTCGGTCGCTACCCTCATTAGCGATATTTGAAAAAAATGCACTTGGCTTAAATTCTTTATAAAAAAATGCCCCACCCGAATCATTACAAGTGTTTGATTGGATTTAAATATGGGTGGGCTCTGTGGCGTTCATTCCATGGGGTGTTCCACATTTCTCCAAACCAAAAACCAATTCTTGGTGTGGTTGGAGGTATGGCCTGGAACAATAATTAAGCCGCTCAAATAGGACTTGATTCTTGGTGTTGTGGTATTAAATTTCAGGATGACTAAAATTTGGGGAGATATGGTGGGAGGCGCGGTCCGCCCCGGTCACTCGCTGGGGGTAGGGCATTTTTTTATAAATAATTTAAGCCAAGTGCAAGTTTGTCAAATATCGCTAATGAGGGTAGCAACCGAATCAGCTAATGGGGGTAGCGAACGAATCAGCTGATGAGAGTAGCGAACGAATCAGCTAATGAGGACAGCGAACGAATCAAGTAATGAGGATAGAGAACGAATCAACTAATGAGAGTAGGGAACTAATCAGCTGATGAGGGTAGTGAAGAAAATCAGATGATAAGGTTTGTTTTGATTTTATAAGAGCTCATCTGGCGACTGCCTACTTGGGCATTAGTCGCCGTATTAAAAACTGCCTAGTACTAGGCTACTTTAAAATAAGATTAAAAAACCCCACACAAAATAAAAAAAAGGAAAAGGCAATGAGCAAGAAGCAAACTCCTGGGTCGGGGGGAGGTCCCCCCGTCACAGGAACGTGCGACCTATTAAAAAAAAAACTAGTTAAATAAAAGGGAGAAGGCCAGCTCCCCCCGAAAAGTATACAAATCCACCAGTCAATGTGCACGCACTCGTCCCGAGTACAAGGGACAGGCGGTAGCGACCCCGCCCATCCCGGTACCGGAACAGGTAACGTGCGCGAAGATCGCCCAGACTGGGACATTCAACAAGAATCTGCCGAACAATCTGGGGGACAACGCAGTCTTCACAGTAGGGTGCTGGCGAGCGCTCCATAAAATGGTGGTGCGTCCCGCAAGTGTGCCCAATTCGGAGACGACAGAAAGCGACCTGAAGTTTCGCGGCATTGGGGGGTTAGTCCATGGGAACAGTCGCGGCGCAATGGCACGCAACTTTAAGTTCCCTTCGACCGTCTCCCATCTTCTTTGCCAAGTAGCCCGAAGAGCTGCCCGTATTCCTGCCATGTAGTCAGTGTGAGGAAGAGCGAAACGCTGGTCCGGCCGCAGAGACCTCGCGGACACTTTGGCGCGCTGATTCCCCGCAATTCATACATGTCCAGGAACTCAGCACAAGATAATCTCGACATCTGCCCAGCTCGCCAAAACGGTGGCGTCACGGATATCGCGAACCAGGGGATGCGGAGATTCCAATGCCCCGAGAGCATTCAGGGCGTTTTGTGAGTCGCTATAAATCACAATCTGGTCTCCGAACTGGGCACGTCGCGTAATCTCCCGTACCGAGTGGTGTATTGCGACCAGCTCGGCCGTGAAGACAGACGCAGCGCCTGGTAGAGCCCCGCTGACTTCAAACAGAGGGAATACGGCGTGGAAGCCGACTCCCTCTTGGGACTTGGAGCCATCCGTATACACTGGCACGGTTCCAGCGTGACACGATGTGTGCTCCAAAAAGGTCGAACGCAATACTCCCGGCGCTGTACAAGCTTTAGGAGCAGGGGCGTCAACGGGCCGAGAGCTAAACCTAGCTCTCGAAGGAGTTTCCTGGCCCTAAACCCAAAGGGCTTAATATGACTGGCGTCTCTCGGCTGCATAGGAACCGTCGAAATCAGCTGCGGATGCACTGAGAGCTGTTGGCGACTGAGGGAGGCGCCGGGCTCGCGCGTACAGGCGAATAATGCACTGTATACGGCGTAGAGCGAGTGGCATTGTGGTGGAGCGAATGTGAGTGTGTGTGTGAAGGGCCATTCTCCCACCTTTTTCCAAATACCCTCTCCCTCCCTCTGTAAGAATGTGTGTGTGAGTGGGAATGAGTTTTTTTTATATTTTCTTTTTGTATATATATGTATTTGATTTCAGGTATTAAAATTGTTTTTTTCTTTCTCAGATTGTACTTAGTTTCATGTCAGTTTTATAATACTTTAGCTGAAAACAAAAGAAAAGAGTTAGATGTAAAAATAGATTGAAAGCATAATATTTATATACATTTCAAAAGAACGCTAGCGAGGAAGAGTATTGTCTGATTAAAGAAGATTTACTGAGTTCGAGCATAGAGTGGAGACCGTGTGGACGCAACCATGGGACAACAAACTTCTAGCAGAAGTTGGACAGAGGCCTAGAGGGTTTCTACCCCGACCCTGATAGGAGGGTTTACACGACCTTTCATTGGAAACCACGACCGCACCTGGTTTCGCCAGCCATCATCGTGAACCAAGTCTAAAAAGGGGGTGCAGGGGTATCACTCGCAAGTTAGGGCATAACTTGCGAGTGATACCCCTGCACCCCCTTTTTGTTTTAAAAGCATCGTATGGTGTTGATTGAACTATCTTGTACCGTTCAGTTTTTCTTTTCATTTTTTTTGAGCGGCATTGTTTGACTCAGTACCGATTGGTGTTATTGTATATTTTTTTTTTCCTCTTTGTCCGTCGTAGTTTTTTATCTTGTTTTTTTGATTGGGGAATTTTGGCCTTGTTTGTGGTGTGCACACATTTTTTTCATTGAGTTCTTATAAGAAAATTTAATTTTCTTTTGTAATTATTGTATTTTTTGTTAGTAAAGGACTGTACATACAATCCATTTCATTCTCCTTCGATTTCTCACGTCCGGATTAGTGTAGGAAGCGGGTTGGATCGATTGGGGTTAGTCTAAATTTTTCGGCCCGCTACAGCATATCCCCAGCATCGACTAGTAGGCTCTCAATGGGGGAAGTGCGGAAGGTACCGGTCGCCAGACGAAGGCCGATGTGGGTGGACGCACCCGTAGTCAAGCTTCGAACGAACAAAGGATCGATAAAAAGTAAGGCAGCAGCCCTATCAGCGCCCCAAGCGCTGAACAAGACGGAGCGGAGAATATCCATGGCGCGGGTACCAGAGACCCTAAGGCTGCGAATATGAGCCTCCCAGGTGAGGCGTCGGTCAAATATAAGACCAAGGAAAATCAGCTGACGAGGGTAGCGAACGAATCAGCTGATGAGTGTAGCGAATTAATCAGCTGATGTGTAGCGAATTAATCAGCTGATGAGGGTAACGAAGTAATCCACTAATGAAGGTAGCGAAGTAATCAGCTGATGAGGGTAACGAAGTAATCAACTAATGAAGGTAGCGAAGTAATCAGCTGATGAGGGTAGCGATCGACTCGGCTAATGAGGGTAGCGAACGATTCAGCTTATAAAGGTGGCGAAATAATCGGATGTGTAGCGAACGAATAGCGAATGAGAGTAGCGAACGAACAAGCTAATGAAAGTAGCAAAATAGTCAGCTGATGAAGGTAGCGAAATAATCAGCTAATTAGGGTAGTGAAGTATTCAGCTGATATGGGTAGCGAAGTAATAGGGTAAGAGCAAATGAGGGTAGAGAACGAATCTACTAATATGGGCAGCGAAATAATCAGCTGATAAAGGTAAAGGGAGTACCGAACGAATATTCTAATTAAGGTAGCGAAAAGTCAGCTAATAAGAGTAGCGAACGAATAAGCTAGTGAGGGTGGCAAACAAATCATCTAATGCGTTAGCAAAGTAATCAGCTGATGAGGGTAGCGAAGTAATCAGTTGGGGAGGTTAGCAAACGATTCAGCTTATTAGGATAGCGAACTAATCGGCTGAGAGTAGCAAAAGAATAAGCTAATAAGAGTAGCGAACGAACAAGCTAATGAGAGTAGCGAATGAATAAGATAATGAGGGTAGCGAAATAATCAGCTGATAAAAAAACGAAATAATCAGCTGATTAGGGTAGTGAAGTAATCAGATGAATAGGCTGAAGAGGGTATCGAACGAACTAATGAGGGTAGCGAACGAACCACCTGAGGATAGCGAACAAATCAGCTAATGAGGAGAGCGAACGAATCAGGTAATGGGGATAGCGAACTAATCAGCTGATGAGGGTAGTGACGGAATCTTGTAATGAGTATAGCGAAGGAATCAACTATTAGGGGTAGCGAACTAATCAGCTAATGAAGGTAGGGAACTAGATATTTAATGATGGTAGAGAACAACTAAGCTGATGAGGATAGCGCACTAATCAGCTGATGGGGGTAGCGAATGAATCATCTAATGAGGAAAGTGAACAAAGCAACTAAAGACGAGAGGGAACGAATCAGGTAATGAGGATAGCGAACAAATCAGGTTGTGAAGGAATCACCTAATGAAGGTAGCGAAGTAATCAGCAAGTGAGGGTAGCGAAGTAATCAATCAGCTGGTGAGGGTAGCGAAGTAATCAGCTGATGAAGGTAGCGAAGTAATCAATCAGCTGGTGAGGGTAGCGAAGTAATCATCTCATGAGGTTAGCGAAGTAATCAGCTAATGAAGGTAGCGAAGTAATCAGCAAGTGAGGGTAGCGAAGTAATCAATCAGCTGGTGAGGGTAGCGAAGTAATCAGCTGATGACCGTAGCGAAGTAATCAATCTGCTGGTGAGGGTAGCGAAGTAATCATCTGATGAGGTTAGCGAAATAATAAGCTAATGAGTCTATGGAACTAATCAGCTAATGAGGGTAGCGAACGAATCAGATGATGATGGTAGCAGTCGAAATAGCTGATGAAGGTTGAAAACAAATCAGCTAATGATATTAGTGAACTTATCAGCTGATTAGCGTAGCGAATGAATCAGTTAATGAGGTTAACTATCGACTCAGATAATGAGGGTAGTGAACTAATCCTCTGATGAGACTGGCGATCGAATAAGGTAGATAGGGTAGCGAATTAATAAGCTAATGAGGGTATCGAACGAATCAGCTGATGATGGAAGCGCATTAATCAGCTGATGAGGTTAGCGAGCGAATTAGCAAATGAAGGCAGCAAACGAATCAGCTAATGAGGGTAGCGAACTATTCAGGTAATGAGGGTAGCAAACGAATCAGCTAATGAAGGTAGCGAAAGAATCAACTTATTAGGGTAGCGAACTAATCGGCTAATGATAGTAGCGAAGTAATCAGCTAATGAGGGTAGCGACTTAATCAATGATGAGGGCAGCTAACGAATCAGCTGATAAGGGTAGCGAACGAATCAGCTAATGGGGGTAGTAAACGAATCAGTTGATGAAGGTAGGCAACGAATCAGCTGATGAGGTTAGAGAACCAATCAGCTAATTAGGGTTGCGAAATAATCAGCTAAATAGGATAGGGAAATAATCAGCTAATGAGGGTAGTAAAGTAATCAGCTGATGATGGTAGCGAGAAATCAACTAATGAGGGTAGCGAAAAATGAACTAATGATGTTGGAGAAGTAATCAGATGATGAGGGTACCGAAGTAATCAACTGATGAGGGTAGTGAATGAATCAGCTGGTGAGGGTAGTGAACGAATCAGATGGTAAGGGTAGTGAACGAAACAGCTGGTGAGGGTAGCGAACGAATCAGCTGGTGAGGGTAGCGAATTAATCATCTAATGAGGATAGTGAACGAATCAGCTGACAGGGAATGAGGACAGCGAACAATTCAGGTAATGAAGATAGTGAATGAATCACCTAATGGGGGGGGATAGCGAACTATTCAGCTAATTATGGTAGGGAAGTAATCAGCTGATGACGGTAGTGAACAATGAGCCAATTAGGGTAGCGAATTAATCAGTTGATTAGTGTAACAACGAATCAGCTAATGAGGGTACCGAAGTAATCAGCTGATGAGGGTAGTGAACTAATTAGCTAATGATGATAGCAAACTTATTAGCTATTGATGGTAGCAAAGAATCAGGTAATGAGGGTAGCGAGTGAATCAGCTAAAGGGGAGAGAGAACTATTCAGCTAATGAGGCTAGTAAACTAATCAGCTAATGAAGGTAGCTAACTAATCAGCTGATGATAGCGAACGAATCAGATAATTAGGTTAGCGATCGAATCAGCTGATGAGGGTAGCGAACTAATCCCCTCATGAGGTTAGTGAATTAAGAAGCTAATGATGGTATTGAACTAATTAGCTGATGATTTTATCGAACTAATGAGTTGATGATGGTAGCGAACTAATCAGCTGATGAGAGTAACGAACTAATCAGATGATGAGAGTAGTGAATTAATCCACTGATGAGGGTAGAGACCGAATTAGCTAATGAGGATAACGAACTTCTCAGCTGATGAGAGTAGCGAACTTCTCAGCTGATAAGAGTAACGAATGAATCAGATGAGGGTAGCAAACTAGTTAGGGTAGACTACTACTCAGCTGATGAGGGTAGTAAACTGATTAGTTAATTTGAGGGTCTAATCAGTTAATGTCGGTAGCGAACGAATCATCTAATGAGGGTAGTGAACGAATCAGCTAATGAGGGCAGCGAAAAATCAGCTAATGAGGGTAGCGAAGAATCAGTTAATATGGGTAGCGAACGAAACGGATAATAATGGAAGCGCATTAATCAGCTGATTAGGGTAGCAAACGAATCAGATGATGAGGTTATCGATCGACTCAGATAATGAGGGTAGCGAACTAATCAGCTGATGGTAGCGAACGAATCAGGTAATGATGGTAGTGAACTAATGAGGGTAGCGAAATAATCAGCTGATGAGGGTAGCGAACGAATCACCTTAGTAAAGTAGGGAACTAATCGGCTAATGATAGTAGCGAACTAATAAGCTAATGGGGATATCAAATGAAAGTAACGAACGAATGTCTAATGAGAGTCGCTAACGAATCAGCTAATGAGGTTAGCGAACGAATCAACTAATGAGGGTAGCGAGCGAATGAGGGTAGGGAAAGATTCAGCTAATTAGGGTAGCGAACTAATCGGCTGAATGTAGCGAACTAGCTAATGGGGATAGTAAACTTATTAGCTATTGAGGGTAACAAAGAATCAGCTAATAACGGTAGTAAACGAATCAGTTAATGAGGGTAGCGAACGAATCAACTGATGAGGGTAGTGAACGAATCAGCAAATGAGGGTAGCGAGTGAATCAGCTAATGGGGGTAGAAAACTAATCAGCTAATGGGGGTAGAAAACTAATCAGCTAATGAGGCTATCAAACTAATCACCTAATGAAGGTAGCGAACAAATCAGATAATTCGGATAGCTGATGAGGGTAGTGAACTTATCAGCTAATGATTGTAGTGAACGAATCAGCTGATGAGGGCAGTGAACAAATCACCCGATGAGGTTAGTGAATGAATCAGCTGATGATGGTATGAACTAATCACCTGATAAGGGTAGCGAACTAATCAACTGAAGAGGGTAGCGAACTAATCAGCTGAGGAGTAACAAACTAATCAGTTGAGAGTAGAGAACT
The DNA here is from genome assembly GCA_963969495.1 of Ceratothoa steindachneri. NCBI lineage: Eukaryota > Metazoa > Arthropoda > Malacostraca > Isopoda > Cymothoidae > Ceratothoa > Ceratothoa steindachneri. The sequence goes on along the minus strand of OZ018333.1, from coordinate 48,202,084 downwards.
AATCAGCTGATGAGAGTAGGGAATTAATCCGCTGATGAGTGTAGTTAATTCATCCGCTGATGAGGGTAGCGATCGAATTAGCTAATGAGGGTAGCGAAAGAATCAGCTGATAAGGGTAGCGAAATAATCAGCTAATGCGGGTAACGAACGAATCAGCTAATGAGGGTATCGAAGTAATCAGCTAATAAGTGTAGCGATCGACTCAGCTGATGAAGGTAGCTAACTAATTAGCTAATGAGGATGGCAAATAATCAACTAATAAGGGTAGTGAATGAATCAGTTAATGAGGGTAGCGAACTAGTCAACTGATGAGGGTATTGAACAAATCAGATAATGAGGGTAGCGAGTGAATCAGCTAATAGGGGTAGAGAACTAATCAGCTAATGAGGTTAGTAAACTAATCAGCTAATGAAGGTAGCGAACTAATCAGCTGATGGTAGCGAACGAATCATATAATTGGGGTAACAATCGAGTCATCTGATGAGGGTAGCGATCGAATCAGCTGATGATGGTAGCGAACTAATCAGCTAATGATGGTAGTGAATGAATCAGCTGATGAGGGTAGCGAACTAATCTCCTAATGAGGTTAGTGAATGAATCAGCTGATGATGGTATTGAACTAATCAGCTAATGAAGATAGCAAACTTATCAGCTATTGAGGGTACCGAGCGAATCAGCTGATGATGGTAGCGAAATAATCAGCTAATGAGGCTAGCGAACTAATCAGCTAATGGTAGCGAACGAATAAGCTGATGAGGGTAGCGATCGAATCAGCTGATGAGGGTAGCGATAGAATCGGCTGATGAGGGTCGCGAACTAATTAGCCAATGACGATAGCAAACTTATTATCTATTGAGGGTAGCAAAGAATCAGCTAATAAGGGTAGTGAACGAATCAGTTAATGTGGGTAGCGAGTGAATCAGCTAATGGGGGTAGATAACTAATCAACTAATGAGGCTAGTGAAGTAATCAGCTAATGAAGGTAGATAACGAATCAGATAATTAGGGTAGCGATCGAATCAGCTGATGAGGGTAGTGAATGAATTAGCTCATGAGGGTAGCGAACTTAGCAGCTAATAATTGTAGTGAACGAGTCATCTGATGAGGGTAGCGAACAAACCAGCTGATGAGGTTAGTGAATGAATCAGCTGATGAGGGATGCGAACTAATCAGCTGATGAGGGTAGCGATCTAATCAGAGGATGATAGTAGTGAATTAATCCGCTGATGAGGGTAGCGATCGATTTAGCTAATGAGGGTGCGAACGTATCAGCTAATGAGGGTAGCGAACTTCTCAGTTCGGCGTATTAATCAGCTGCTTATGTTAGCGAACGAATGAGCTAATGAGCGTAGCGAATGAATGAACTAATGAGGGTAGCAAACAAATCAGCTAATGATGATATCAAAGTAATCAGTTGATGATGGTATCAAACTAATCAGCTGATGATGGTATCAAACGAATCAGCTAATGAGGATAGCAAACTTATCATCTATTGATGGTGGCAAACGAATCAGCTGATGGTGTAGGGCGCTGGCGAGCGTTCCATCAAATGGCGGTGCTTCCCGTGAGTTTGTTCAACTCTGAGACGACGGTAAGCAGCCTGAAGCCTTCGCGGCATTGGGGAGTAGGTTCATATGAACAGTCGCGGCGCAATGGCAAGTAAATTTTAAGTTCCCTTCGACCGTCTCCCATCTTCTTTGCCAAACAGCTCGAAGAGCTGCCCGTATTCCTGCAATGTAGTGGTTGAGGAAGAACGAAACGTTGGTCCGGTCGAAGAGTCCGTCGGCGCGCTCATTCCCCGCAATTCCTATATGTCCAGGAACCCAGTAGAAGATAATCTTGACATCCGCCCGGCTCGCCATAACCGTGGCGTCGCGGATATCGCGAACCAGGGGATGCGGAGATTCCGATGCCCCGAGAGCACTCAGGGCGCTTTGTGAGTCACTATAGATCACAATCCCGTAATCGAACCGGGCACGTCGCGTAATGTCCCGTATCGAGCAGTGTATTGCAACCAGCTGTGCCGTGAAGACAGACGGAGCGCCTGGCAGAGCCACGCTGTCTTCAAACAGAGGTGACACGGCGTGGAAGCCGACCCCCCTATTGGGATTTGGAGCCATCCGTATACACTGGCATGGTTCCAACGTGACACGAAGTGTGCTCCGAAAGGTCGAACGCAATACTCCCGGCGCTGAACAAGCTTTGGGAGCAGCGGCGTGGCGACAAATAGCCGAATGTGCTACCCTTCAGGGTGGCGTCCTGGGCAGAACCAGGGACGCCACTGGCCCGAGAGCTATACCTAGCTCTCGAAAGAGTTTCCTAGCCCTAAACCCAAAGGGCTTAGGGTATGAATGGCGTCTCTCGGCGGCATAGGCACCGTCGAAATCAGCTGCAGATGCAGTGAGAGCTGTTGGCGACTAAAGGAGGCGCTGGGCTCGCGCGTAAAGGCGAATAATGCACTGTGCACGGCGTAGAGCGAGGGGCATCTCCCTAGCATCGTTTAGTAGGCTCTCAATGGGAAAAGTGCGCAAGGCACCGGTCGCCAGGCGAAGGCCGGTTTGGTGAATCGAGTCCACCTTCCGCAATACACGCTCAGCTGCGGATGCATAAAACTCGCATCCGTAGTCGAGCTTCGAACGAACAAAGGATCGATAAAAAGTAAGGCAGCAGCCCTATCAGCGCCCCAAGCGCTGAACAAGACGGAGCGGAGAATATCCATGGCGCGGGTACCAGAGACCCTAAGGCTGCGAATATGAGCCTCCCAGGTGAGGCGTCGGTCAAATATAAGACCAAGGAAAATCAGCTGACGAGGGTAGCGAACGAATCAGCTGATGAGTGTAGCGAATTAATCAGCTGATGAGAGTAGCAACGAATCAGATGATGAGGGTAACGAAATAATCAATTAATGAAGGTGGCGAAGTAATCAGCTGATGATGGTAGTGAACGATTCAGCTTATTAGGGTAGCGAACGAATAGCTAATGAGAGTAGCGGACGAACAAGCTCATAAGAGTAGCGAACGAGTAAGATAATGAGGGTAGCGAAATAAAAGGGGTGATTAGGGTAGCGAACAAATGAGCTAATGAGGGTAGCGATGAATGAACTAATGAGGGTGGAGAACGAATGAACTAATATGGGTAGCGAAGTAATCAGCTGATAAAGTTAAAGAGGGTAGCAACGAATATTCTAATTTGGGTAGCGAGAATAAGCTATTGAGAGTAGCGAACGATCATCTAATATCGTTAGCGAAGTAATCAACCTGTTAGGTTAGCAAACGATTAAGCTTATTAGGGTAGCGAACTAATCTGCTGAGAGTAGCGAAAGAATAAGCTCATGAGCGTAGCGAACGAACAAGCTAATGAGAGTAGCGAACGAATAAGATAATGGGGGCAGCAAAATAATCAGCTGATGAAAGTAGCGAAATGATCAGCTGATTAGGGTAGTGAAGTACTCAGCTGATTAGGTATCGAAGTAATCAGCTGACAAGGGTAGCGAAGTAATAGGTTGAAGAGGGTAGCGGTGTAATAGGCTGAAGAGGGTAGCAAACGATTCAGCTGATGAAGGTAACGAACGAATGAGCTAATGAGGGTATCGAGCGAACGAACTAATGAGAGTAGCGAACAAATCAGCTAATTACGAGAGCGAACGAATCAGCTAATGAGGAGAGCGAGCGAATCGGATAATGAGGAGAACGAGCGAATCGGCTAATAGGGATAGCGAACTAATCAGCTGATGAGGGTAGTGAAGAAATCTTGTAATGAGTATAGAGAAGGAATCAACTATTGGGGGTAGCGAACTAATCAGCTGAAGGGGAAAAGTGAACGAATCAGGTAATGGGGATAGCAAACGAATCAGGTAATGGGGATAGCAAACAAATCAGGTAATGGGGATAGCAAACAAATCAGGTAACGAGGACAGTGAAGTAATCACCTAATGAGGGTAGCAAAGTAATCAGCTGATGAGGGTAACGAAATAATCAACTAGGGAAGGTAGCAAAGTAATCAGTTGATGAGGGTAGCGAAATAATAAGCTAATGAGGGTATGGAACTAATCAGCTAATGAGGGTAGCAAACGAATCAGATGATGATGGTAGCGATCGAATCAGCTGAAGGTAGAGAACGAATTAGCTAATGATGTTAGTGAACTAATCAGATCATTAGGGTAGCGAATGAATCGGCTGATGAGGTTATCAATCGACTCAGATAATGAGGGTAATGAACTAATCAGCTAATGATGTTAGAGAAGTAATCAGCTGATGAGGGTAGAGAAGTAATCAGCTGATGAGGGTAGCGATTAGCTAATGAAGATAGCAAACTTATTAGCTATTGATTGTAGCAAAGAATCAGCTAATAAGGGCAGTGAACGAATCAGTTAATGAGGTAAGTGAACGAATCAACTGTTGAGGGTAGCGAACGAATCAAATGATGAGGGTAGTGAACGAATCAGCTAATGAGGGTAGAGAGTGAATCAGACAAAGGCTTAAGAACTATTCAGCTAATGAGGCTAGTAATCAGCTAATGAAGATAGCGAACTAATCAGCTGATGGTAGTGAATGAATCAGATAATTAGGGTAGTGATCGAATCAGCTGATGATTGTATTGAATGAATCAGTTGATGAGGATAGCGAACTAATCACCTGATGAGGTTAGTGAATGAATCAGCTGATGATGGTATTGAACTAATCAGCTGATGAGAGTAGCGAACTAATCAGCTGATGAGAGTAGTGAATTAATCCACTGATGAGGGTAGCTATTGAATTAGCTAATGAGGGTAGCGAATGTATCAGCTAATGCGGGTAGCAAACTTCTCAGCTGATAAGAGTAGCAAACCAAACACCTAGAGTCATAGATTGTGATAAAATCCTTATTGATGGTGTAGATCAGTGGTAAAATCCCTAGTGAGTATAGACTAGGAGATCCATTACTGAGTATACATCAGTGGTAAAAATAACTAGTAAAAATGTAATTAATGATAAAACCAAAGCAAAAAGTGTATAGGTATCGGTGGCAAAATCCATTATAAGAATATAGATTGGTAGTAAAAGATCTGTTAATAGTGTGGGTTGGTGTTAGAACCTCTGCTGTATGGGGTAAAAACCCTTCTAGGTTATCATGGGTTTTAAGTTATATTTAACATAACATAACATAATTACACGGATGACAAAAGCCACAAGGGCCCATCAAAGGTCATCCGCCTCCGTCAAAACCCACCCACAAAAAGCACCATCACCAGGGGAAGACAAAATCAAAGTCCCCCACAATATAATATAACAGATGACAAAAGCCACAAGGGCTCATCATAGGTCATCCGAGTAAAATGGCCTCTTTTTTAATGCACCCAAACTCCCAGGAAAACTACATCCAGAAACAAGGGTATCACCAATCAAGGCTTGTCAAGAACTAAATCATGCAGCTATAGATATATACAAACAATATTAATATATACAAAACTTAGGAACCATCACAACCTTCCCTTCCCATAAACTCATCCAACCCACTCTTAAATACATTTAAATTTGGACTACCTACTACCCTCTGCGGCAATTTGTTTCAGAAGTCTACCACTCTATTGGTGAAAAAATATTTTCTTAAATCCAACCTACACCCTTGCTTTTTAATTTTCAAGTGGTGACCTCTAGTCCGATTTCCATCATCTAACTCAAAAAAATTGCTAACATCCAATTTATCTATCCCGGAAAAAATTTTAAAGAGCTCAATCATATCCCCTTTCACACACCTCCTTTCAAACAAGAACATATTTAATACCCTCAGTCTATCTATATATTCAAGGTGCCTCAGGGAAGGAATAATCTTTGTTGCCCTCCGTTGCACTGACTCGAGAAGGTTAATATCATGTCTAAAATGTGGGGACCATGCCTGTATACAGTACTCTAGATGTGGCCTAACATAAGAGTTATAGAGTTTAAGAATAACTTCCTTACTTTTGTAACTGACATTTCTCTTAATGAAACCCAGCACTCTATTTGCCTTATTTCTTGCTTCAATACACTGCTTAGAAAACCTTAATGACTTATCTATTACTACTCCTAGATCTTTCTCATCCTCTACTGAGCTCAGCCAATGCCCATCCATTTCATAGTTAAATTCTCTATTATCTTTTCCCATGTTAATAACTTTATGGGCAAATTACTTATTTTAATAGCAATTTATATATATATATATATATATATATATATATATATATATATATATATATATATATATATATATATATATATATATATATATATTATTGATATGTGTATTGCAAGATTTAGTTTTTTTGAAAAAGGAAGAGTAGTTTGGATACAATCTTGTAGATGGTGCTTATGGGGTGCGTGTTAACTCCAATGACCTGTGATAGGCTCTTGTGGCTTTTGTCATCCATTGAATTACATTATTTTAACAATCATTCTTCTATAATAGAATTTTGAAATGCTGAGTTGACCTAACACTATGCACATGTTTGACTATTTGTTTGAGTCATACTAAGTTACGCTCACTCGCACATTTCACAATTTGTTTGCATTTTTTTCATTCAAACAGTCATTTTCATTATGGAAAACATCTGTCAAGCTTGTTCTTTGAATGTCTGTGATCTAACCCACCATGAATTCTTTGCTATTAAATATACTTTTCTGATGTTTTTAAGCTTACTTTCAAGCTGCAATCACATTGTTAGCACAGTTGCATGAAATGTAAGCAATTTGTGGAGACAATGAGGATCATAAATCACTAACCTAATCTAACTCATCATGAAAAGTTTAGGTTAGTGATTTATGATCATCATCGTCTCCACAAATTGCTAACTTGGCACATAAATGTGAAGCTAACTTGAAAGTAAGCCATTATCAGCAGCAATGAATAACATATTCACATTCCTGATCCCTAAATAAATTCCAAAAATATATTTTATATCTAAAAATTTGTGGTGGGGATGTTTTTGAAATTTACCTTTACTTTTGTTATTTCTACTACAATTTCTTTCAGAATTAAAAAGAGTTATCTAATATTAACATTAAAAACAAGTGTGGGAGCATAACTTAAGCCATCACATGGCATTTCAAGATGCGCACATAACACTCTAGAACAAATATCAAAATATGTGTATGAGCTTAACTTAGTCTGAGTTAGAGCATTTCAACATAATTGATTTTGTCTTTCCCTGGCCATGGTGCTTTTTATGGATGGGTGGGTTTTGATGGATGCGGATGACCTTTGATAGGCCCTTGTGGCTTTTGTCATCTGTGAAATTATGTTATGTTAAGATGGCATTGTAGAATTATTGTGTTTCAACATCAGGTTGAAATATTGTCTTTTTGACTTTATGCATGATAGACACTCTCCACAATTTAAATATTACTACTAGGTCACTATTACAATTATACAAAATCAGCATTACAGGCTTTAGTAGCCTAAAATGTGTGCACCACTATTATTCAAAATTAACCTACTCTGTACTATATCTATCCATCCCTTGTAATATATATTCCATATTTTCTTTGGTCTCTGCCATTAATATGAAATCATCAACATAAAGCTAAGACTCCCAAGACTTCTGCTATATTAACCCCTTTGCCTGCCTCCAACCATTTTTAATATATACATCTATGTAGGTATATATTGAAAATGGTTGGATAGCAGATACCTCTACCCTATTTTTCATTAATCCTATTCTGAATTTAATTTTATTTCCCTTGTATATATCCCTAAGAATGTTTGGCACTTTATTACTGATCCCTATCCTCTTTAGAAGCTCAAATAACTTTAAATGTTCACCAACCAAGTCATGCTTTTTACTCTTTTTCAATGCTGAGATAGCCCATATATAGAATTTTATTTTTGTTTCTACTTTCAGGAATTTTCAAGGAAAGTGGTGCACAATTGTTTAACCATAATTTTTTGGCTAGAATTTAGCAGTTTTTAAAGTTAGTTTATATGTTCAATATAATTAATTAGGTTAAAAAGAACTTAAAAAGCTAAAATCTAGCAAAAAAAACAACAACCCTCACTAAAATATGTGCGCCCTTCTCCTTAAAAATTACCCTACTTTCTATTAATTCCTTAGGACATAGGTATAAGTTTTCCATTGGTACTCTCCCTTTTCGGAATTCAGCTTGTTCTTCATCTAGTAGCCTCCTTTTATCCAGCTATTGTATTTTATTTAACATAATTTAATGGATGACAAAAGCCACATTGTGCTGGTTAGAGGAATAGGTCTATAGTTTTCTAAGGCTTCATTTTTCCTCCACCCAATATACCAGCACTACCAAATTTCCATTACTTTTGAAATTTCTAAACTACAATTAAATATTGGAAATATTTAGACTAGAACTAAACTTCATACGTCCAGAGTTAAAACAAATTATGGTAAATGTGCCTTTCAATATGCTGCCCCTAGTATTTATAATAGTCTGCCATTGTATCTAACAAACAATGAAAATATATATCAATTTAAGAAGTTGAAGACCCATTTATTCTTTATCGCCTATGATCTTGAAACTGCTACCATTTGGCCAGGGAGTGGCAGCACCACCCAGACAAATTCCATTCCACTATACATTCTCCTACTGATGCACCCTAATGTTGGTATAGGTCTGAATACCCTCACAGGTAACTAATGACCTTACTGAAAGTAAATAACAAATAACTTTGGTAAATATGTAGACGAGCGGCCCGGCCGATAAGATGTACTATTTCATCCGTGTTCCAAAATGTTTCACGTTTTTGGAGTACATTTATAGGGGACGGCTCATGGGGGGGGGGTCTGGGGGGCACAGCCCCCCAGTATATAATCCAAATTTTTATAATGTTCTGACGTTTACATAGGTAAATACTTTAACTACATCATGTCAGCACCTTTAATCATTTTGTGAATTATAATAGGAGTTGGGGTTGAGGTATGACATCAGATGACTCAAACGCGCATGAATATTCAGAAACGGGTGAACTATAATATTTACACAAAATATTTTTTTCTGGCCGGGCCGCTCGTCTACATGTTTACCATAACTTTAAAGTCTAACAAGACATTAAATGCTGTACAAGTCTAATTCAATTAAATTAGAGCCTTGCAAATAAACTTGCATAAGTAATAAGTAAGTAAATTAATTGATAGATCAAAGTGAGGCACTACAACAGCATTGAGGTTATGGATTTCTGCTACAAAAGTGAAAAAAAGTATGAAAAAGAACTGAAAAATATGAAAAGGAATCATGAGGTATAATTTCTAATCCACCACCATTATCAGCTCTGAGTCCGGTTTCGGAGCACTTACCTAATGAATATGATGTCAGATTAGTAGAATGGATATAGAAATAGAATTAGGAGTAAATAATTCGGTAAATATGTAGATTATCGGCACGAACGATGGGACGTACTATTTCGTCCGTGTTCCAAAATGTTTCACGTTTTTGGAGTACATTTAAGTTGATGGCTCGTGTGGGGGTAAACACAATGGGGGGACTACACTACGATGATCCTGAGTTTCATTAAATTGGGGGGGGGGGGCACAGCCCCCCAGTATATAATCCTAATTGTTTATAGAATAATAATTCAAAAAGGACTCAAACGCACATGAATATTCCGACACGAGTGAACGATAATATTTACACACAAATTTTTTTCCGGCCGGGCCGCTAATCTACATATTTACCAATAATTCAATGTCATAAATTTTTTGATTTTAGGAAGGTTATTAATTTTATCAAAGAAAAATGTACACAAAAAATAAAAGTGACTATAAGATAAATTTAGACCAATACTAGGAACAAATGCAAAGTTATTAACATGGGAAGGGATAATATGGAATTTAGCAATGAAATGGATGGGCATTGGCTGAATTCAGTTGAAGATATGAGAAGGACTTAGGCGTGGTAATAGATAGGTCACTGAGGTTTTGGAAGCAGTTTACTGAGGCAAAAAATAGAGTGTTGGGATACATTAAGAGGACTGTTAGCTACAGGACTAAAGAGCTTATCCTTAAACTATACAACTCTTATGTCAGGCCACATTTAGAGTACTGCATACAGGCATGGTTCCCACATTTTAGACATGACATCAACCTGCTAGAGTCAGTACAAAGGAGGGAAACAAAAATAATACCTTCCCTGAAGCACCTTGAATATGAAGATAGACTGAGGGTACTAATTATGTTCTCATTTGAGAGAAGATGTGTGAGAGGAGATATGATTGAGCTTTTAAAAATCTTTTCTGGGATGGATAAATTGGATTTCAGCAAGTTATTTGAGTTAGAAGGTAGTAATAGGACTAGAGGTCACCACTTAAAGATTAAGAAACAGAGGTACAGACTGGATGTTAGAAAATATTTTTTCACTAACAGAGTGGTGGATTATTGGAATAGTTTGCCACCTGAGACTGTAGATAGCCCAAACTTGAATGTTTTCAAGCGCAGATTGGATAATTATATGGAGGGTTAACTTCTTACTTTTTGGTATGGGGGTATGTTTCTTGACTCATTCCTGTGGATGCAGTTTCTTTTTATTGTACATTTTGGGGGGGGACTTTGATTTTGGTTTTGACAGACTCCTATGGGGGGCTTTAAATTATATATTGTAGATGCATGATCTGACAAAATCCTATGGATGTATTATGTGGGTGGGATTTGATGGATAGGGATGACCTTTGATAGGCTCTTGTGGCTTTTGTCATCCGTGAAATTATGTTGTTGCTATGTTACATTTTTTTGGTAATTTGGTAAATTGAGGGCCAGAGAGTGCCAGGGTGAGCACTATGGGCCCTGGAGATGGTCAAAGCCTGGAAGTTTCTGTGCGCTAGGGCTTAGGAAAGGAGTAGAGTTCTTAATTGCTGGCCAACTCAGCAGTCTGCAAAGAAATGGGCCTTGTTGGCACAGGCTGGAGGGGGTGGATTATATTCTGTGCAACTGTCCTATTTTGGTCAGAAAGTACTGGAATCTGTTTGAAATGGCTTGGCGGATAGGGATAGGGTGACCAATTCCATTGAGGATGACTGGGATTGTTAGCTGCATTACTCCAATTTCTCTAAGTTTTTCATGGAGTAGAACCCGGTGGGAGTGGTGATGCGGGCATTCTAGTAGGAAGCAAAGAGGACCCAAATAACTTTAGACCAGTAAGCTTAACTTCTATAGTCTGTAAAATTCTTGAGAAGATGGTTAAGAAGGGAATTTCTGATCATCTAGAGAGTAGCAGGTTAATTAATGATGCTCAGCATGGTTTTAGAAAAGATAGATCGTGTTTAACTAATTTACTGGATTTTATGGATTATGTAACTAAAGAATTAGATAGGGGTGAGAAAGTTGATGTGATCTACTTAGATTTCAGCAAAGCTTTTGATAAGGTTCCACATAGAAGACTAGTTCATAAATTAAAGCTGCATGGGATATGTGGGAAGGTTTTAAATTGGATAACTGAATGGCTGAAAAATAGGAAACAGAGAGTTGTACTGAATGGAGTGAGGTCAGAGTGGAGGAATGTTATTAGTGGCGTACCTCAGGGATCAGTTTTAGGCCCTTTATTATTTATAATCTATGTAAATGATCTTGGGCAAGGTGTAAATAGCAAAGTGTCAATTTTTGCTGATGACACTAAATTGGCAGCTGTAGTCAAAGAGGTTGAGGGTAGCTTTAAAGTGCAGGGTGACTTAGATAAGCTGTTAGCTTGGGCTCAGAAGTGGCAGATGACTTTTAACCTTAATAAATGCAAAGTTATTAACATGGGGAGAGATAATAGGGAATTTAGCTATGAGATGGATGGATATTGGCTTAATTCAGTTGAAGATGAGAAAGACTTAGGAGTGGTAGTAGATAGGTCACTGAAATTTTCAAAGCAGTGTATTGAGGCAAAAAATAGAGCAAATAGGGTGCTAGGTTACATTAAAAGAAATGTTAGCTACAAGAGTAAGGAGGTCATCCTTAAACTATACAACTCTTATGTCAGGCCACATTTAGAGTACTGTATACAGGCATGGTCACCACATTTTAGACATGATATAAACTTATTAGAGTCAGTACAAAGGAGGGCAACAAAAATAATACCATCCCTGAAGCACCTTGAATATGAAGATAGACTGAGGGTATTAAATATGTTTTCATTTGAAAGAAGGTGTGTGAGGGGAGATATGATTGAGCTTTTTAAAATCTTTTCTGGGATGGATAAATTAGATTTCAGCAAGTTATTTGAGTTAGAAGGTAGTAATAGAACTAGAGGCCACCACTTAAAGATTAAAAAACAGAGGTGCAGACTGGATGTTAGAAAATATTTTTTCACTAACAGAGTGGTAGATTATTGGAATAGTTTGCCACCTGAGACTGTAGACAGCCCAAACTTGAATGTTTTCAAGCGCAGATTGGATGATTATATGGGGATGGAGGGTTAATTTCTTACTTTTTGGTATGTGGATATGTTTCTTGACTCATTCCTGTGGATGCAGTTTCTTTTTATTGTATATTTTGGGGGATTTTGATTTTGTTTTTGACAGACTCCTATGGAGGCTTTAAATTATATATTGTAGATGCATGGTTGGACATTCCTATGGATTGTTAAATTGTATATTGTAGCTGCATGATCTGACAAAATCCTATGGATGCATTATATGGGTGGGATTTGATGGATACGGATGACCTTTGATAGGCCCTTGTGGCTTTTGTCATCCGTTAAATTATGTTATGTTATGTTATGTTATGGTTGGGGCACCAGGGGCAGTCTGGGGAAGGAGAGATGCTATGTTACATTCATCCTTTGGGAATAAAAGCAATCATTTGTTGATATATGACGTCACACTACATGAACCCGACTGGTTCACATGAAAACATCCAAAATACTTCAGTTGCAAGTTTACTTCTTTTTTTTTTCCATCAATAGAATTGCTGAGCATATAAAGGATAAAATTATTGAAGGTGAATAAAAAAATATTGATATGCACTATTTCCAATAACTTAAAAACTTCGAGGCAATGACCGGAGGGAAGTCCTTGAATCCGAAATACTTATGAACTGAATTTATGTATAAAACTACAACTATAGATGATGAAACGTTCTTTAATGTACAAATAATGAGAGATGGAGCGAAGAAGGTCAATACGAATCATTAGGAATTAAATAAAATGCTAAAATATACATGAGTGAGAACTGGTAATTAATACTTTCTTTAGGTCGTTCACAATTTAGATATTTCTGAATTAATAACTGCTGCTTTATAATTGTAATGAAAAGCTAACGGATAAAAAATTAGGGTCGTTTTAATTTTCTTATCCCCAAAAGAAAAGATTTTATATCCAAATGGGGAAGCCGCGGTACCAAATGTGGACGAATACGCGTGTTGAAGAGTAGCCAAGTGCATTTTTTTCATCAATACACTCGCTTATAATTGTGTCCATAAAACAGCTATAATATTTTTTTATATTTAAAAAAACAAAAATTGGAATAAAAATAAATATAAATAAATTTAATGTACACTTAAGAGCCTTTAGGCCTAAATATTTTTTTCAGTGGCAGGGAGAGGAAGATGTTTGTGAATGTGACTCCCTGAAGCTATTCGGCCGACTTTCCCACTTATCTTATTTGTTTTTTTTCTCGATGCGTTTGGGCTATGATTCTTAACGGGAATCCAATGATAGATAACAACTATTGTTTTTCATTTATTCACTACCTATATCTTGATATGCTTGACTCCATAATATTGTTTATATATATAGGTACAAGAACTAATATTTTTAGTATGAATCTGTCATATCCTATTCCGCAAACACGTCTTATATTGGAATATTTAAAAACACATGAAAAATAACGCATTAAGATTAAAATGATTTTATGCTGGAGCGAAATTATTATCAATAAACTGAGATTCTTGTTAAGACAAACTGAACTAGCCATTAGTTTGGGCACTTTTGTTTACCTATTAGTATCTTGACGTGATGCATGTCGGCAAACTAGTAAATTAAATTTAGATCTCGCTTTCCTTACAAAATCATGTTTTTAGAGTTTGACCATGGAGCTATGTCATTACAAATATATTAAAACTAAATTTCAGCCACTTTACAAGTGAATTCTTAGGGTAATTTTAATATTGGTACTCCAATAAGTTTTATCTGGGTTAATTTTTAGGATTTACTCTGGTTTCACTATCACTCAGGTAATTTATATAAACCTTTGAGCTACAACATTGGAATTTACTAATACTTTATCTAAAATATATTAAGAAAAGCAGAGGATATTATAACTACTGAATATGTTCTTTGAAAGGTGTGTGAAAGGGATATGATTCAAGTTTTTAACATTTTTTCTGAGATAGACAAAATGGATATTATAAAGTTCTTGGATCTGGAGGGCAATGGTAACATAACAATTTCATGGATGACAAAAGCCACAAGGGCCTATCAAAGGTCATCCGCATCTGTTAAAACCCACCCATAAAATGCATCCATAGGATTGTGTCAGATTGTGCATCTACAATATACAATTTGAACCATCTACATGAATACGTCAAAATCCAAATCACCCATAATATACAATAATAAAAAAACTGCATCCACAGGAATGAGTCCAGAATCCCCCCCTCCTCCCCATGGAAGAAATTAACCCTCCCTTCCCATATAATCATCTAATCTGTGTTTAAAAACATTCAAGTTTGGACTGTCTACCGTCCCAGAGGGCAAACTATTCCAGTAATCTACCACTCTATTGGTGAAAAATATTTTCTAACATACAACCTGCACCTGTGTTTTTTAATTTTTAAGTGGTGACCCCTAGTCCTATTATTACCTTCCATCTCAAATAACTCCCTAAAATCCAACTTATCCATCCCAGAACAGATTTTAAAAATCTCAATCATATCTCCCCTCACACACTTTTTTCAAATGACAGCCTTCACCTGGCTACCAGTTCCTTCCGCACTCTTCCCATTGAGAGCCTACTTGTCGATGCTGGGGAGATGCCACTTGCTCTGCTCCGTGCACTGTGCATAATTTGCCTGTATGCACAAGCTTGGCGCCTCCCTCAGTCACCAACAGCAGTTGTGGTGTAAATCCCATTCCCAGCCCAACAGTGGGTCAGGGACCCTCACACCTATTCCAGGCCCTATCCCAGCTTCCTGGACCATCACAGGAGCAGACCTGCCGCCTCCCAGGTTCTCCCCCAAAGATCTAGCAGGCCCAGGTCTGTATGTACATGTGAGCAGTTGAAGAGATGTTTGGTATCGTGTATCTGTGTTAGGCTTTTGGGGCAGTCTGGTATTGTATGGGTATTGGGAGATATTTTGCGCATATATGATGTCAGGAGTGTTGATTTGTTTGTTTGTATTTGTGCTAGTATTTTGATTTGCTTTGTGAGTGCTTGTTCTGAGTTGTGTATGATTGGAGGTGGTGCACTTTGTCTGTGATTGGCAGGTTGTCTGGTGATGTGGTGGAGGGAAGGATTTGGATTTTGTGTTTTCTGCCTGAGTTGTGATGCATGTAGTTTTAGGTGATTTTTGATTGTTAGGATGTTTGTCTCATCCTGTAGCTGTTGGGTGTTTGTGTCGAGAGTGCATCCTGTGGCAGTGTGGAAGGCTATGTTTTGTATTGTCCGTATTTTTTTGGCGTTGCTTTCTGAAATGATTGGGGACCAGATTGTGTCGGCGTATTCTAGTACTGGTGTTGTGATTGTTTTGTATATGTTAATGAGCATTTCCTTGGTTTTTCCCCAGTGTGTAGTTGTGAGTGCCTTGATTACTTTGACTGTTTTCATGGCCTTGATTGTTGTGTTTTGGGAATGTGAGTTTGGGGTTGAAAGTGAGGCCAAGAATCTTCAGTTCTTTTTTGGTTTTTACCTTGATCTTACCCTAATGAGGGTCCTGCAAACTTTAGACCCCAGGATGAGGCTGTGGTGGATAAGGTGTCAATGTTGTATTGTAATTCAGGGGAGACTGGTTGGGAGGTTGACAGGGAATGTTGGAAATATAGTTTGAGGTCATCTGCAAATAGCATGTATTTACAAGTTAGATTGGCGCATAAGTTGTTGACAAAGAGTATGAATAGTAAAGGGCCCAGGACAGAGCCCTGCGGCACCCCACTAATGACCGGTAGGGCATTGCTCTGGATTCCATGTATGACCACACTCCTGGACCTATTGGAAAGAAAGCTCTTGATCCACTAAAATAGGTTGCCTGCGATGCCAATACAGTTAAGTTTGTTTAGTAGTGTCTGGTGATGAACCCGGTCGAAGGCCTCCACAAAGTCAAACAGTATCAAGTCAACTGCATGTCCTTGGTTGTACCATAGAGTTATTTGGTTGTAGGTTAGGAGCAGTTGGTCTGATGCTGATCTGCAGGCTCTGAACCCAACCTGGGCATCATTGATGAAGGAATACAGGGTCTTTGTTATAAGGCGCTCCAAGGATTTACATGGAATTGGCGTGAGGCTAATTGGGCAGTAATTTAAAGGATCGGTGCAGGATCCTTTTTTGAAAATTGGGGTAATATGGGAGTGTTTCCAGGCACTGGGAACAGTTCCTGTTTTAAAGATTTTTTCAAATATCAAGAAAAATGGGTATGCAAGTGACTGAGAGCAATGGTTGAAGAACATAGGGTGCAAATTGTCTGGTCCATGGCACTGTCAGTGTTGAGCATGCTTAGTTGGGATTGAACATCCGAGATGCTGATGTTGATGCTGGAGATTATGTGTTGACTGTGTTGGTAGGGCATAAGGTTGACTGGATCCTCATTGGTAAAGACAGTGGCAAAGGCTTCTACAAATTTATTGGACATTTCGTGGGCATCATCACAGGGTATACCATTTATCATGAGGGGGCCAACGGATGGGCGTGCAATCTTTTTTGTCCTAATTTACCAATGGAATAATTTGGGTTTGGTTTTGCGTGTAGGTTTATTAACTGGTTTTCCTAAGTTGATTTCTGTTGGATGATGGCTCGCCTGAGTGCTGCATGAAAAGCGAAAAGTTTTTGTTGTGTTAAATAGCATCTGCACTCATTTGCCCTTCTACTTGCTAGGTACTCAGCCCACGCCCTTGATTTGTTTTAAAAGGCCTGTGCAACCTGTTCATATCAAGGAGGTTTTCTGGTGGATGATGAGGGTTTCTCAGGAATGTGGCATTGAGCCAGGTTTGATAGTATGGTTGTCAGGTGGTCAGTCATTTGGTCAACATTGAGGTATGAGAATTCATAGTCCCAATCATAGGTATTAAGTACCCTATTTAAGATTTTGGTAGTTCGCTTGAGCGTAGTTTAGGCGTTTGTGGGGATTGCAGCTTGGGATTAGATCATTTTGGAAGATATAAGTAAAATGGACCAGAACTTGGCCACAGTGAGGAAAGGCGGGGATGAATTTTAAGGTCAATGAGTCTGTCTTGTTTGAGGTCAGAACAAGATCTAGTATGTTGCCAGATGTTATGAAGGTGGGTTCCTCCACATGTTAGAGCCCCAGAGTGGTAAATAGGTCAAGGAAGAGCGAGTCAGTATAGGACAATTGTTGATCAATTATAGGTCCGTTCCAGGTAATGGATGGTAGGTTAAAATCTCCCATTATTAACACTTCCCAGGCTAAATCCCTGTATAAAATCAGAAAGGGCATTGTTCTCCTCGGAAGGGTTTGAGGGATGCCTATATACTGTTAGTACATAGAGATTGTATGAGGGCAGGTGTACTGCTACTGTGTTTGGCAACATGTCATTACATGGTATACATTTATGTTTTTTTTACATACATACACACTCCATAGATCAATACTATTGTTGAGGCAGTAATCTGTGATGTAGTATATCTTGTTTTTAGGTGGTTTACATTTTTTAATGTGAATGAGAGTATAGTATTTGTAGTATTTACATTATTTACATTGGGGTTTGGTATAGACTGGGGACTTAGTTCCCTGGGGTATACACTGGGGTGACCATTGTGTCTAGCTGGTGTGGGGGGTTCACCTGGTGGATGCTGGGAGCTATTGCTACTGCATTGTTCTCCAGCCGCAGGGCATGGTTATTGCACTGTTTGGGGGCTTGTGGAGAGTTAATGTTAGGATTGGTCATTGTTTGAGGTTTTCCCTTTGTCGAAAGGTTAGGTCCCTGTTGATATAAACATTGGGGAAAGGTGATTGTCTGAGGTTTTTGGCTTGCAGTATCAGGTCCGTTCTTAGGGATTTATTTAGTATTTTGGCACTAACTAGGTCTGGTTTAATGGGGTCAATTTTGTGGAGCAGAAGCTGTTTACCAGGCAAAAGATGGGAGACCACCCGAACAAGTTTTGACTGTAATGTGTTGACTTCTGAGCCTAATCCCCTAATAATGATGGAGTCAGTCCTTTTCTCACATTCCCTGGCCTCTAAGACTTCTTCACCAATAGCTTTTTGGATTTTGGCACAGTTAAGAGAGGGAGTGAGAGTCTGTTTGATTGTCGCTAATTCATGTTTAAGTGTTGTGACTTCAGTTTGTAGTGTTTGTACTGTGTTGATTAAAGGCTTTATGAGTTTTAAGTCTTTGTGTATGGTCTGGATTGAGGTGGCAAGTATTTTTACTGTGTCAAAGTTTGGTGTAATCAGAGGCTGTTGGAGTGGCACAGGGTTGGGAGAGAGGGTTAGGGGGAGTGGAGGCCTGAGGTCTACACTTGTCACAAGTGAAATAAATAGCATCAGAGGTGGACAGAGCATTGAAAATTTTACGTGTGAGGTTACTGCAATTGAGAGCAGCATGGTACCATAAATGGTACCTTTCACATTGGACTGCATCATCTTCATTTCTATGTCTATCCCACACATACCACAGGGGTATGAGGCGTCAGGCTGTGACTGTGCGTTTTGCTTATTGGTTTTTGGGCGAAACATAGTGCTTACCTTGATAGGCTTACCTGCCAGGTGTTTGTT
This sequence comes from Ceratothoa steindachneri, assembly GCA_963969495.1. Taxonomy (NCBI): domain Eukaryota; kingdom Metazoa; phylum Arthropoda; class Malacostraca; order Isopoda; family Cymothoidae; genus Ceratothoa; species Ceratothoa steindachneri. Next base: position 48,183,245 of record OZ018333.1, on the reverse strand, counting down.
GTCTGGAGATTGTATTGGGCCGAGGCAAATTTTACAGGAGCCGGTGTTTGTCTTATTCTCTCACTTCTAAATTTATCACTTCATAACCATTGTCACAATATGAAGCCTTTTTGGTTACAAAAGAATTCAATTAACTCTATAATATGCACTAGTAGAAGCTTAGAAAGTTAAGAGTTTCTTATTTGCTTTCAGTTTGTTAAAGGCATACTTCATTAAATTTACTTAAGACAAAGTAATATCTTTGACAATCATTCCACACATAATTTTTTGTTAAAAGTGCATTAGGGAAAACAATTGTAAATTTCTTATGCACAACCACTTCAGTAGGTAATTGAACTTTTTCCTCAATATTCATTTTAATAATATTATTTAGGATCTTCCAAGCCATAATTAGGTCTGCACAGAGAAGACGTCCTTTGATGGAGAACAGACCCAAATTAGATAATCTATCAGCGTAAGAAAGATCAGAAAATTCCCAAATCTTTTTTGTCCATCTCTTTTGTATAGACTCCAACAAGTGCAAGTCACTAACATGAACTTAGTTGACCTACAAATTGTGCCTCTAAGAATATTATTAGTTACTCCATTTGCTTTACAGAAAGTTTCATTCACATGCAGGTGAAATTTTAGTGAAGAATCAGCAAGGACTCCCAAATCTTTCACAGAGGTCTTTAACGGAATAGGGTCATCACTAATGATGTACTCTCCTATAGAGATAGAAATTGATCTACTAAAGCGAATATGTACATATTTATTAACATCCTGTTGAAGAGAAAGACTAAAGCCTGTACCAGTAATTGCCTCAATAATGGGAAGAGAAAGAATGAATATGTGAAAGGTTTGTGCGATGAGTCAGGATTGGTGTTTGTAGATGTTTGGAGTAGGTTTATGGGAATAAGGGTTTGTATGCGATGGATGGACTCCATCTGAGCCGAGATGGGGTTGGGGTTGAGGTTTTGTGGCGGGAATTAGATAGTGTTATTAGGTCTTTAGAGGCGGGAAACTAGGTTTTTATAGTGGTTAGGGAAATTTAATGGCTCAAAGTGAGGCAGGGAAAGGAAGCAAACACAGATTTGTAGAAGGTAGTCAGGCTAATGGAAGGGCTTTAGGGTTAAATTGCTTGAGTAGTGATAGTGGTCAGGGAAATACAAGAGTACAGGGTCGGGGAAGGAGAGAAAGGAGATGCAGAGGAGATAGGCCCTCAGGTGCTTCAGGGATAGGTGGGCTGAGTTGTCTTTACCCAAATGCTCGTAGTCTTAGAAATAAGAGGGATAAATTATTTAGTTATATCATTCATAAAGATATAGATATAATATGTATAGTTGAATCATGGGTTAATGAAAATATATTTAATGATAATGTGAGTGAATTTGAACTAGAAGGTTATACTATGTACATTAGTCAAAGGAGAGATAGGACTGGTGGTGGGTTGATTATTTATATTAGAAATAGCATTTCTTCAAATCTAAATAACTCTATAAAGCAAGGAGAAGGCGAATCATTATGGATAGATATTAAGGTTGGTAAAAATAGGAAAATACACTTGGGAGCTTTTTATAGACCACCAGGACAGACTGATTGTATCGATGAGTTAATGATTAGGGAAATAAGTAAAGGATGCAAAGAAGATACAGTTATTCTTGGTGACTTTAATTTAACTTCTGTAGACTGGGAAAATATGATAGGAAGAGATAGAGCAAGTTGTAAGTTTATGGAGTGTTTTGAGGATAACTTTTTGACCCAATTTGTTAATAAGCCAACAAGGGGTGCCAATATATTAGATCTGATTCTTTCAAATGATGATCACTTAGTTCAAGGATTGAGTGTAGGGGAATCATTGGGAAACAGTGATCATCAGATGGTTCGGTTTAATTTGCAAATAGTTAAGGGTAGAACAACGACAAACCACAAAAATTCCAAATTTTTATAGGTGAGATTACGATAAATTACGCAACATGCTAAATCAGATTAGGTGGGATATAGAATTCCATGGAAAAAATACTTATGAGATGTGGGATATTTTTAAGACTATATTAAACATGGTTCAGGAACAGTGTATTCCAATGAAGTCTATTAGGAAGAAATGTAGGAAACCATTATGGTGGAATCAAGAAATAGCTAATAAAGTTTCAGAGAAAAAAAGGGCATACCAGAGATTACAAAGTGAGAGTAGTTTAGATAATTTAAACCATTATAGGTCAACCAGAAATTAACTAAATAAGATTATTAAGAAAACCAAAAGGACAGCAGAAATTAATTTAGCTAAAAATAATAATAGAGATCCTAAAAAATTCTTTAGCTATTATAGAATCAATAATAAATCTAACAATGATAAAATAGGGCCTATTAAATATGAAGGGGTTTTGAAAGAATCTGATGAGGAAATAGTAGAGGTCCTTAATGATCATTTTGCTTCAAGGGAAGTAGTGATAAATTCTATGAATATAGATAGAGAAGAAATTAAAGGGCTTATAATGCAGTTAAATACTAGTAAGGCATCTGGCCCTGACAACATTCATTCTAGGATACTCAAAGAAGGTGTAGAAAGTATTGCAGTAGCTCTTGAGAAGATATTTATTAGATCACTAGAGTCTGGAGAAATACCAAATGATTGGAAATTGGCAAATGTAGTGCCAATTTTTAAAAAGGGAAGCAAAGAGGACCCAAATAACTTTAGGCCGGTAAGCTTAACTTCTTTAGTTTGTAAAATTCTTGAGAAGATGGTTAAGAAGGGAATTTCTGATCATCTAGAGAGTAGCAGGTTAATTAATGATGCTCAGCATGGTTTTAGAAAAGGTAGATCGTGTTTAACTAATTTACTGGATTTTATGGATTATGTAACTAAAGAATTAGATAGAGGTGAGAAAGTTGATGTGATCTACTTAGATTTCAGCAAAGCTTTTGATAAGGTTCGACAGAGAAGACTAGTTCATAAATTAAAGCTGCATGGGATATGTGGGAAGGTTTTAAATTGGATAACTGAATGGCTGAAAAATAGGAAAGAGAGAGTTGTACTGAATGGAGTGAGGTCAGAGTGGAGGAATGTTATTAGTGGCGTACCTCAGGGATCAGTTTTAGGCTCTTTATTATTTATAATCTATGTAAATGATCTTGGGCTAGGTGTATAATAGCAAAGTGTCAATTTTTGCTGATGACACTAAATTGGCAGCTGTAGTCAAAGAGGTTGAGGGTAGCTTTAACATAACATAACAAAAACCACAAGGGCCTATCAAAGGTCATCCGTATCCATCAAATCCCACCCACATAATGCATCCATAGGATTTTGTCAGATCATGCATCTACAATATACAATTTAACAATCCATACGATTATGTCCAACCATGCATCTACAATATAGATCCTATTACTACCTTCTAACTCAAATAACTTGCTGAAATCCAATTTATCCATCCGAGAAAAGATTTTAAAAAACTCAATCATATCTCCCCTCACACACCTTCTTTCAAATGAAAACATATTTAATACCCTCAGTCTATCTTCATATTCAAGGTGCTTCAGGGATGGTATTATTTTTGTTGCCCTCCTTTGTACTGACACTAATAAGTTTATATCATGTCTAAAATGTGGTGACCATGCCTGTATACAGTACTCTAAATGTGGCCTGACATAAGAGTTATATAGTTTAAGGGTGACCTCCTTACTCTTGTAGCTAACATTTCTTTTAATGTAACCTAGCACCCTATTTGCTCTATTTTTTGACTCAATACTCTGCTTTGAAAATTTCAGTGACCTATCTACTACTACTCCTAAGTCCTTCTCATCTTCAACTGAATTAAGCCAATACCCATCCATCTCAGAGCAAAATTCCCTATTATCTCTCCCCATGTTAATAACTTTGCATTTTTAAGGTTAAAGTGCAGGATGACTTAAATAAGTTGTTAGCTTGGGCTCAGAAGTGGCAGATGACTTTTAACCTTAATAAATGCAAAGTTATTAACATGGGGAGAGATACTAGGGAATTTAGCTATGAATAGCAGTCTCAAGGCTTCATTGATCAAAATGGGATCGAATACGCTAAAGTTGCGGAGGAAACTTACAGATACGATGGATGTGCGGTTTAAACGAGACTTGCTCGTCGAAAATAACACCAAGAGTACTGATGGTATCAGAGAAGGCGATATTGGTTTCCCCAAGGTTAAGGGAGTGGAAGAGAGCTTTAAATTTCTCCACCATCGACAACAAGAACTTCAGTTTTATCATGGTTAAGTTTGAGAAAGTTGGCAGACAGCCATTCGTTTATGGAGGTATAGGCTGAAAGGAGCTTGGTAATTGATTGAGAGAAGGATACAGGGGATGAGGAAAGGTATATCTGAGTGTCATCAGCATAGAAGGACAGGCCCAAATCGCAAAGAAGGGAGCCAAGAAGATACAAGTAGATGCGAAAAAGGAGGGGACCAAGGACTAAGCCCTCAGGCACCCAAAAATGAATGGCGCAAGCTTAGAGGAGAGGTTATCAAGCACGACTGACAGTGCAGGATGAGAGCTATGAGCGGAACCAATCAAGTGCAGTGACCAAGGAAAGTGTGAAGATGATCAAAGAGCACAGTGTGGTCGATGGTGTTGAAAGCAGAGGAGAGGTCTAGGAGGACTAGATGAGCCTTGTAAAACGACACTCAGTTTACAGTTCTGTAAAAAGTCACTTAGCTAACCTAACAGAGGGTTACCAATGCCAATATGTTACAGTTTGGTTAAGAGCAAGTGATGGTTAACAACGTCAAATGCCTTGCTAAAATCAAAATACAGGACATCAATAACAGCACCAAAATCAAAGTGTTTACTAACATAATCATAGGTGAACAATAGCTGATTAGTCACTGATAATAAACCTGCATGAAAACCAAACTGAAACAGATGCAGTTATTATTGGGGACTTCAACTTAAACTCCTTGGACTGGGAAAATATGATAGGTAGGGATATAACAAGTGGCAGGTATATAGAATGCTTTGAGGATAATTTTTTGAATCAATTTGTTAATGAGCCAATGAGGGGGGGGGGGACAATATATTAGATTTAGTACTTTCTAACAGTGATCATTTAGTTCAAGAATTGACTGTTGGGGAAGCATTGGGAAATAGTGACCATCAGATAGTTCGTTTTAACTTGGGAATTAAGAAGGGTAAAATAACCTAGAATGCTGTAAAAGTTCCAAATTTTCATAAGGGAGATTATGTCAAACTTCGAAGCTTGCTAAATTTGGTAGACTGGAATATAGAATTCAGAGGTAAAAATGCTTATGGGATGTGGGATACTTTCAAGCATATAATAAATGTAGTCCAAGAGCAATGTATCCCAATGAAGGCCATTAGGAACAAAAGTAGGAAACCATTATGGTGGAATCAGGAGATAGCTAGAAAAATTTCAGAGAAGAAAAGGGCATATAAAAAATTACAGGTAAAAAATAATATTCAAAATTTAAGTGATTATAGAATGGCTAGGAATGAGTTAAATAAGATTATAAAGAAGAACAAAAGGGTGTCAGAAATTAAATTAGCTCAGGATAACAACAAAGATCCTAGAAAGTTCTTTAGTTACTATAAAATTAATAACATGTCTTGCAGAGTTAAAATATGACCTATCAAATATGAAGGGGTTGTGAGAGAAACTGATGAGGTAATAGTTGAGGTACTAAATGGTCATTTTGCATCAGTATTTACAAAGGAGAAACTAAATAGTCTTATGTATAGTACTCATGGGTCAGGGAAAGAGGTGTTTACTACCATTAGTGTGGATTGGAGGAAGATAAAAGGACTAATAGGTGAGTTAGATACTACCAAGGCCTCTGGCCCTGATAATATTCATTCTTGCATACTTAAAGAAGGGGTAGAAAGTATCTCAATAGCTCTGGAGAAGTTGTATACTAGGTCACTGGAATATGGAGAAATACCTGATGATTGGAAGAGAGCGAATGTAGTCCCCATTTTCAAGAAGGGTAGTAAAGAGGATCCAAATAACTTTAGACCGGTTAGCCTAACTCCTATAGTCTGTAAAATTCTTGAGAAAATAGTTAAAAAAGGCATTTGCCAACATCTAGAGAGGGAGGGGTTGATCAGCGATGCTCAGCATGGGTTTAGATCAGGTAGATTATGTTTGACTAATTTACTAGACTTTCTGGAGTTTGTAACAAATCAAGTAGATAAGGGAGAGAATGTAGATGTAATTTACTTGGATTTTAGTAAAGCATTTAATAAGGTACCACATAGGAGACTAGTTCATAAATTAAAAATGATTGGAATATGTGAGGGTGTTTCAAATTGGATAGCTGAGTGGCTGAAAGACAGGAAGCAAAGGGTAGTGCTAAATGGTGTAAAGACAGAGTGGAGGGATGTTATCAGTAGGGTTCCTCAGGGATCAGTTCTCGGTCCATTATTATTTGTCATCTATATAAACGATCTTGGGGAGGCAGTTAATAATTTAGTGTCAATTTTTGCGGATGATACCAAATTAGCAGCTGTAGTTAAAGATATTGATGATAATTTTAAAGTGCAGAGGGATTTAAATAAATTGTTATCCTGGGCACATAAGTGGCAAATGACTTTCAACCTTGATAAGTACAAAGTTATTAACATGGGAAAAGATAATAGAGAATTTAACTGAAATGGATGGGCATTGGCTGAGCTCAGTAGAGGATGTGAAAGATCTAGGAGTAGTAATAGATAAGTCATTAAGGTTTTCTAAGCAGTGTATTGAAGCAAGAAATAGGGCAAATAGAGTGCTCGGTTTCATTAAGAGAAATGTCAGTTACAAAAGTAAGGAGGTTATTCTTAAACTCTATAACTCTTATGTTAGGCCACATCTAGAGTACTGCATACAGGCATGGTCCCCACATTTTAGACACGATATTAACCTTCTTGAGTCAGTGCAACGGAGGGCAACAAAGATTATTCCTTCCCTGAAGCACCGTGAATATATAGATAGACTGAGGGTATTAAATATGTTCTTGTTTGAAAGGAGGTGTGTGAGAGGGGATATGATTGAGCTCTTTAAGAATTTTTCTGGGATAGATAAATTGGATGTTAGCAAGCTTTTTGAGTTAGATGATGGAAATCGGACTAGTGGTCACCACTTGAAAATTAAAAAGCAAGGGTGTAGGTTGGATTTAAGAAAATATATTTTTCACCAATAGAGTGGTAGACTTCTGGATTAAATTGCCGCGGAGGGTAGTAGGTAGTCCAAATTTAAATGTATTTAAGAGTGGGTTGGATGAGTTTATGGGGAGGGAAAGTTGTGATGGTGCCTAAGTTTTGTATATATTAATATTGTTTGTATATATCTATAGCTGCATGATTTAGTTCTTGACAAGCCTTGATTGGTGATACCCTTGTTTTGGGACGCAATCCTCTGGATGTAGTTTTCTTGGGAGTTTGGGTGCCTTAAAAAAGAGGCTGTTTGACTCGGATGACCTATGATGGGCCCTTGTGGCTTTTGTCATCTGTTTTATTGTATTGTGGGGGACTTTGATTTTGTCTTCCCCTGGTGATGGTACTTTTTGTGGGTGGTTTTTGACCGATGCGGATGACCTTTGATAGGCCCTTGTGGCTTTTGTCATCCATGAAATTATTTTATGTTATGTTAAAATTTGAAAGCAAAGAGTTGAGTGTCCAAGTAGGCATAAAGCTGCAAAACTATTATTCTCTCAAGGGTTTAGGAACAGATCGATGTCAAGCTTATAGGCCGGTAGTTTGAAGGGCTCAAATGAATGTCCTTCTTAAACAGGGTGGTGGGTAGTGTTATGTTTTGTATGTTTAGATTTAGGGTTGTATTGTATTCTGCAGGGTCTGGTGTGAAGAGAGTGGTTATTGTTTTGGTGAGTTTTCTATTGTCCATGTGTGTATTTTGTTGAGGTAAGGTTGTATCTGCTGTGCAGTGGTTTCTGGTTCGTTGTGTGATGAGAGTATTGTGATGTCATCTGCGTAAGTGAGAATTTTTACTGTTTGTGGGGGAGTTGGTATATCTGAGGTGTAGATGTTGAAAAGTGTTGGGGGAAAGTACTCTTTGGGGAACTCCGGATTTTGTGTGTCTGTGTTTGGATTTTGGATTTTAGTGTATTGGAGTCCTCCCTTGATTTAGTTTGCTATGTACTTGATGAGGGTGGTAGGTATGGTGAGTTTGGGGATCTTGTTGATTAGTTTGTGTAGGTCTACTGTGTCAAATGCTTTGGATATGTCAAGGGCGACTGCTATGGTTCTATGCGGTGGAATTTTCTGGCTTAATCCATTTATGATTATGTTGTTCATTGTGTTAATGCTGTGGTGGTTAAGTGTATAGGTTTGAACCCATGTTGGTATGGTGTGTTTTGGATGTTGGATCTGATGTAGGTAGGATGATTTTTTTTCTAGTGTTTTGGCTATAGGGGAAAACAGCACTATTGGTCTGTAGGAGTCGTCTTTGTTTGGTTTGGGTATTGGGATTATTTTTGCTACTTTCCATTGTTTACATATGTTGTTTGTGTTTATGGCCAAGTTGTAAGTGTGCGTGACGACGTTTATGGCATTTTGACCTAGGTGTTTGATGTTTATGTCATCCGGGTCAGTGTAGTTGTTGTTGCTTACTTGATGATGCTGAGTTTAGGGAGTTCAAGGCAAGCATCTCATTCACCCGATGTGGACCGTTGTCTTCAGGTTTCATTTGCTTAGAGGCGATGGAGTTGTCCTGACTACCCTCAAAAATTCAAGGGTATGTTGTAGGATTTTCTTTCGGATAGTGTCAGGGAGTCCCATTCCACTCAGGAGAACTTTGATATTGAATGACTTTATTTTGATAGAGGAAAGGTAGTTTCGTAAAATTGTCCTTAGTGAGTGGAAATGTGGGCACTGCAGTAAGAAATGCTCCACTGTGTCTTCAGTCGAGGGACTAGTCTCAGTTTGTAGAGATGTGCATTAAGGCCAACATGCCCTATCCTGAGTCTGACCAAGGAAGAATTGATACAATTTAATATACAGTCCTTTACTTTACAAAAAATTACAGTTTTAATTACAGTTTATATTTACCAAAAAATAAACACTCCTAACTTTATAAAATTATATAAATATTGATATAGTCTAAACAAAATATATCTCTGAAAAGAGAATACAATCGGTTATTATTCGTATTCATAATATAAAAAATCGGAAGGTAAATTATACCCACACACTCGCACAGTGGTAGGGAAAGATATATGTAAAGGGGGGTGGGAGAATGGCCCTACAGACACACACACACACCGCTTCCCCACAAAGTTGTCTGTTATTTGATCTTACCCAGGGTTGTGGAGCAGAGTGTCTTCTAAATTTGTTTAAATGAGTTTGAGATAGATCTTGGTCTAAGGACTCATCCCAAAGGGATCTACATGAATTCTTGACAGTTTTGGAGAAGCTGTGATAATCTATGAGATATCAAGTCAGTTCCGGGGATGAATGGGCTAGAGTGGCTGCTTCATCCACAATCTCATTACCTCTGATGTCTATATGGGAGGGTATCCATTGGAAGTTAATGTCATATCCCAGGGTATAAACGGAGAGGTGGAGGGATTGGGAGTCAAATACCAACTTTCTATGAGAGGGGGGGAGGGTTGTAGCAAGGAGTAAAAAGGAAGACTTAAAATCTGAGAATATTACTATGAACTGTGGTCGTAGTATTTCTTTGGTAAAGGACAGAGCTCCCAGCAGTGCAACCAGTTCTGTGGCAACTACTGAGTGTTGTTTGTCTATGAACCAGGTTCGACTAGCAGATAGGGTTTCTACATATATGGCTGCTGAGGAGGAAGGAGGAGAATGGGAACCATCTGTGTAAATTCTAAGGTGTTTCTTGTAGCGAAGGTTAACTAGTTCCAGAAAGAGTTGGGGGGGCAAGGATATTATCTTGGCGGATTGGAACATGAAAGTCAAGAGAGAACTTGGATGAAAGTGGGAACCAGGGAGGGATAGGTGAGACAGGGGGTATAGGAGATGGTGGAGGAGGTGTTAGGGATAAGGAGGCTAGTGATTGCAGGGCACGGACCTGGAATGGGGCATGTCTGTGGAGGGGCCAATTTGGATGTGATGTGTCAATGTGGGAATGAGTGAAGAGGATGCCTACAGGGTGATAGGGAAGATGTGTCATGAGTCTATGATATTGTGTACAATTTCAATAGTGCCTTACCCAGTCAAGGGGCAGTAGTCCTGCTTCGGTGTGTAATGATTGCACTGGTGAGGAACTGAATGCCCCCAATGCAATCCTCAATGCTGATTTTGGATGATATTTAATTTTCTTAGTGTGGTCTGAGAGGCTGAGCCATCGATAGTACATCCGTACTGTATTTTACTGAGAATAAATATTTTGTACAACTTAATTAAGAGTTCTCTTGAAGCTCCCCATCGAGTGGCAGCCAGGCTTTTCATTATATCCAATCTCTTCATGCATGAAGTACGAAGATAATCACTGTGGTGTTTCTAGGTGAGTATTGGTCCATCTAGACGGAGTCCCAAGAATGTGCGTTGTCTTCGGATAGGAACTGTAATATCATTGATGGCTATGTTGGGGAGGGATGGAAAGGCGCGTTTCCGAGTGAAGCACATGAGCGCACATTTCTGAGGGTTGACTTGAAGTCCCCATTTATTGAACCATTCGGCTAGATTTTCACTCCTGACTGTAGGCATTTCTGTGCTTCTACGAGGGTGGAGGCAGTACTGACTAGAGTCAGGTCATCTGTGTATATTAGTGTGGAGGTTCCGGCGGGTCTGGGTATATCTGCCATGAGGATGTTAAATAATAGTGGACTAAGGACTGAGTCTTGGGGAACTCTGCGCTGGATAGGGTGTGGGGTGGTGTGTGTCTCACCAGGACAGAGGGGTACCCTGTACACCCATTCTTGAGATTTATAAAGTTTGCCTTCATGTGATGCTAAATCAAAGGCACCCTCCAAATCAATGAATAGAGTGAGCATGACTCTTTTGTCTCTGTAAGTGACTTGTATGGGGTGTTCTAGTTGATGAAGGACTTCTAGGGTGGTCCTGCCTGGCCGAAAACCACACTGTTCTCCATGGAATAGTTTTTTTGATTCCATCCACCGCTGTAGTCGGGTAGTTACTAGGTGTCCAAGGAACTTACCCAGGCAAGGTAGAAGGGCAATGGGGCGGTAACCAGCAGGAGTAGTTGGATCCTTACCAGGCTTGGGGATAGGAATGGTAATTGATTCCTTCCAGACCTTAGGGAATGTTCCAGTTGACCAGCTTTGGTTGTATAGTTGTAGCAGTAATTCTCTTGAGTTTTGTGGAAGATGAGTCAAGAACTCGTATGGGATATTGTCTGGGTCTGCTGCCTTTCTTGGGGGGAGATTGGGAAATGGCAGAGTTCAGTTCGTTTAGTGTAAAGGGGACCGATAGACCAGGTGTGGGAGATGCTTCTATGGCTCGTTGTATGGGAAGGGTAAATTGGTTTGGATTGGTAAGTGGGGCGGTAAACCCAACTTTGTATGTAGGAAGGATGCTAGGAATTCTGATTTAGAAAAGTCTGACAGAAGATCTTCTCCATCTTTGCGTAGTGGATATGAGAAGGTGGAAGCTTTCCCTTTCATGGCTCGTAGGAACCTCCAAGTTCTAGTAGTGGTTGTGGAGAATGAGAGGGATGATACTAAGTTTGACCATGCTTCCCATTGTGCTGTTTTGAGGGTACGTTTGCATTCTGCACTATCTCTTTGCAGGCTTCTGTCCACCAAGGTATGCTGCAGTTGGGAACTGATCTTTGTTTTACTAGGTGGAAGGTCTTGGGAACTGATCTTTGTTTTACTAGGTGAAAGGCCTTGTGTCCTGCTAACTGTAACCAATCAGAGAATGAACCCACAGCTTCCTCTAGTGGGAGAGTGAGTTCTGGTGAGAGGCTGTAATGTTTGTTTTAAATATTGGCCAACCTTTGTTTTCTAACCTCCATCTGTGTCGACCTGGAATTTTAGTAGTAATTTTTTTTGTTGGGAAGTGCAGGATAAGGGGTAGGTAATCACTTCCCATATAAGTACCTGTTGCAAATTCCACACCCAGTGATTGAGATTCTCCAAGGCATAAGTCTAGGACATTTTGTTCCAGTGTGTGGGTCAACTTGGGTATACAATCCTGCTGGGGAAAGTAGGATATATCGATTTGTATCTGTAAGATAATTGAAGAGAGAAATACCCAATGTATTACAAGAGCTAACAGGTATATCTGGTTCCCATAGACTATGACAGGCATTGAAGTCCCCTAAAATCAGTGTAGGGGAAGGGAGTTGTTCAAGTTAGTGGGCGATTTCAGATGAGGTGACATTTTTGCAAGGTTTATACACTATCAGTATTGTAGTCCATCCATCAAAGATCTCTACTTGGACTGCAAGGGTTTCCAAGACACCACCTTCAAATCTAGTTAAGGTGAGGGGCTTGCAACGTATATTTTCCCTAACTATGAGGGCTAATCCTCCACTATTGTGTGGTTGTCTGTCTTTCCTAATGACAGCATATCCTCTGATCTCAAAATTCAGTTTTGGTTGTAGCCATGTCTTGCAAATCCCTATAATTGCTGGTTTTAGTTCATTGATAAAAATCTTAAATTCTTGGGTTTTTCTAACCAATGAATGAGCGGGGATTCCAAAATAAGAAGTAAAGGGAATTGAGCTGTTTATTTATGATGAGGGAAGGAGAGTTAGTAAACCTAGGTATGAGTTGTTCACAGAGATCCTTAAGAGGAATACGTATGAGAATGTGGACTAGCGTCATTATGCAGACATTGAAGTTAGCTGGAGGGGAGGAAGGGCCATGAGTGTGAGCCAATTTAGGTGTTTGATGTGGGGGCCTGGACTTACTTTTGTCATTTTTATCTTTTTCATGTTGGCTGTGAGGTTGCACCATAATTTCTTCCAAGGGCCATTCAATGTTTGGATGAAATTCTTTTGAGTGTGCAGGTCTATGATACGGACGATGTTGAGGAGTTGGAGGATAGTGTCATACTATTTCTGCATAGGAAGTTGGATGAGCGGATACTGAAATTGGTTGCGTGTTTTCCATTTCTTGTATTTCCTTATGTTCCATGGAATCCTGGGATTGTAGTAGATGAAATCTGTTGGACAATGGGGGGGTGATTAATTGTGGGTGGGGTCTGTGTGTATCCTCTCTTGTCTAGTATTCAGTTGGCTATTAGGTACTTGGGTATTGGCAGTTATATTGGATTGTGGGTTCCTTATCCGGTTGGTTGTCCTTTTTTGACAGAATAGCATTGGAAGCGCCCTCAATTGGATATTTATATCTTGGACAGGAGTTTTGTCAGCAATAGCTTTCTTATAGATATTTGAAGCCTCAAGATAAATGGGGCATATATGTGAGACAGGTCTGTGGTCATCTTGGCACAGATAACAATAAGGGGATTTATTACATTTTTCACCTGTTCATCTTTAAAGGAATGGTGACCACTGCACATTGTGCATCTATTGTTGTTTCTACAGGTAGCAGAACTGTGGCCAAATTGTAAACATGCGAAACAATGTAAAACTTACAATTGGTATGTTGAGACTGAATGACATGCTGTGGCATTTTACTCTTATTGGTAATGGGCCCCAAAATGTTAGTTTAATATATTGAGATTTGACTGACTGATTAGGCTTGGGGAATTTGGCTGGGAGCCTGTAGGCCTCTACTACTTCACAGAGGTCGAGTGGGTTTTCATTGTTAGGTTGGATGATACTAACATCTTGTAAGAAATCCTGTTTCATATTCTAAGTCGCTGACCTACAATGCTGAATGTGTAATGTTGGTTATCTGTTATGCCGACCTCACGACATTTCACTGTCCAAGGTCCCAGAATTTCTAGGTTTTCCATTGGTTTTTTGAGTTTTAGGATATCACATTTCCTTATTTTAATGACCAGTGTTTTGCTGGATCCTTTGACTTTCTGGGTCACCTGTGTGGAAATATTTGGCGAAGGGGCTTTGCACTATGGCTTGTGTTATTTTGGGGGGATTATTGAATACCCTAGCTCCAGATTTTTCTTGAATATGGTATGTTATCAAGAGTTCATCAGTGGACTGGCCTGTTGCTTGGAGGATGGGGGGGGGGGAAGCGATCCTAGCATGCGTTTCTTTTATCCTTGTTTGTTTTGGCATACCTTCCACTGTGTCTTCCTCATTACAAGATGGTGATCGTGTTCTCTTTGCCGAGAGTGTTGGAGGATTGATTAGTTCATCTTTATCTGGAATTTTGTCCATGGCGGATCCCCGGTTGAGCACATCTCAAACCAGTCAGTTTGGGATGTATGCTATAGGTTCCTGATATTAAGTTTCTTTAACAGGAAGTGTTCTCGCTCAGTAAATTGGTACCTTTCCTCTTATGAGGGTTTGACCTTATTCATTTTGAGATTAGGCTTATTTTAAATCGTATATTGAAAATAAATATAAATCACAATAATTGTAGAACAGCAGCTGTCAAACAATCTAATCACTACGGTCTTACTTGTTTTATGGCTCTGATAGCCTGTTCTGTTGTGGTTTGGGGAGGTTTTTTGTATGTTTGTCTGTCTATTTTCCTGTTTTCCTTTTTCTGTTTGGTATATGGTTGTGTTTGTGAATTGTTTGTTGAAGTGTTCTACTTTTTGTATAGATGTTCTGGCTTCTTTGTTTCCGAAGGTGATGGTGTTGTTTCGGGGCTGATGTTTTTTTGTTTGTGAGGCCAGCAATGGTTTTCCAAAGTTTGTGTGTGTTTGTTTTGTGGTCCCATTGCTGTTCTAAGTGATTTTTTCAGAATTGATTGTGTTCTTGTATGGCACAATCTATTTGTGTTTTGTTCTATGATGTTCGGGTCTGATGGGTTTTGTTTTCTAGTGTTGTTCCATTGTGCTATGAGGTTTCTCATTGGTTCAGGGAGTAGTTTTTGTATTTTTCTACATGGGTGTTGTGTTTGTCTGCTTGTAGGTTGGTTTTGGTTAGTATTTTGTTTGCCGTGTGTACATCTTTGGGGAGTTAGAGATTGGAGAGTGCTTGTTCAAATTCTTTTGTGTATTCGGTCCAGTTTGTCTTATGATAATTTGTGTATGTTTTGAGGTTTTGTTGTAGCCTGAAGTTTGTTGTGTTTAATGTGATTAAGATAGGGAGATGATCAGAGGAGAAAGCGTGTGTCGTGTTCCAGGTGAGGGGTCTGACTAAGTGGGTTGTTGGTTGGGGTGTGTGGGTATACAGGTTGGTGTATCTGTGTTTAAGGATTTGAGTTTTGGATGATGTTGGCGATGTGTTCTCCTCTGTGTCTTCTGTGGGTGAGTTCCAAATTCTGAGTGTGCGTTGATGTCTCCTGTGATTATGGAGTTCGTGAGAGTGAGGAAGTTTGTTATGTCTGCATCTTCATTTGGGTGGTTGGGGTCCATGGTGTCTCTGGGTAGGATGTAGAGACTTGTGGGTGTAAGTGCTTAGTTTTGGTTAGGTGGATTTTGGTGATTTGTGCTCATTTTTTTGTGTTTATGTTGTTTGGGAGGGGGTCTGTGTATAGATGTTGTTTTTTATGTATGTTTGTTTGTGAGATGCTCAAGTTCTGCCATGGGCATTGATAGGTTGTGGTGCTTGGTGTTTTGGGCACATTTAGTGTTTTGTGTATTGTTTGATTTTAGTATTTGTGCATTTGAGATGTACCCAGTGTGTTGTGGTGTTGCACATTATGGATGTTTGTCTTTTTGTGATGTTTAATGTATAGTGTACATGTCCATGTTGTGGGGCCTGGGTTGATTTGGTCTCCATTTCCTCCCCGAGGAGGAGCAGAGTCACTGCCAATGTGGCAGAGCACCAAAAAAGTGAGATCAGCTGATCTTGACAGTGCCTATGCTGCTGAGAGACACCAGTCATACCTAAGCCCTTTGGGTTTAGGGTTAAGAAACTCCTTTGAGAGCTAGGTATAGCTCTCAGGCCAGTGGTGCCCCTGGTTCTGCCCAGGTTGCCACCCTGGAGGGTACCACCTTCGACTATTTGTCACCACGCTTCTGCTCCCAAAGCTTCTACAGCGTTGGGAGTGTTTCATTCGGCTTTTTTGGAGCACTTTGTGTCACGCTGGAACTATGCCAATGTATACGGATGGCTCCAAGTCCCAAGAATAAGTCGGTTTCCACCCTGTATTTCCTCTGTGTGAAGTCAGCAGGGCTCTGCCATGCGCTGTGTCTGTCTTCACAGCCGAGCTAGTTGCAATACAATGCTCAGTACAGGAGATAATGCAACCTGCCTGGATCAGAGACTGGATTGTGATTTATAGCAACTCACTGAGTGCCCTGAGTGCTCTCAGTGCAATGGAATCTCCGGTACACAAGGGTGGAGATATCCATGCTGCCACAGTTTTGGTGAGCCAGGCAGATGTCGAGATTATCTTCTTCCTGGACATGTAGGAATTGCAGAGAATGAGCGCACCGATGAGGGTGCCAAAGAGTCTGCCAGGACTGGGTGACCAGACTAGTGTTTTGCTCTTCCTCACATGGTTACATGGCAGGAATACAGGCAGCTTCCCAGGCTGCTTGGCAAAAAAGATGGGAGATGATTTTCCCTTGTACTCTATATGGATTTGTGCACACTGACCTGTTGAGTTTACAACTTTTTGCCTCCTCCACTCTATTTGATTGTTTTTGTAGGTCGCATGTTCCTGCTCTGGGGGAAGGTGGGCCTACCCCCGATGCCAGAACCCACTTCCTTCTTGCCTTTTGCTTTTTCTCTTTGTTGTTAATTTCTTTTTTAGCCTTGCCTTTGTTCTTTTTGGAGCTCACCTTTTAATTTCTTTTAGTGTTATTTGTTTTTTAATAGAGCCTAGTAGTAGGCTCTGGTGAGTACAATGACTTATGCCCCAAGTAGGTATCAAATAAGAACATATTTAGTACCCTCAGTCTATCATCTTCCTGTATGTTGCTTCAGGAATGGTATTATTTTTGTTGCCCTCCTCTGTACTGACTCTAGTAGGTTTATATCATGTCTAAAATGTGGTGACCATGCCTGTATACATTACTTTAAATGTGACCTAACATACAAGTTGTAGAGTTTAAGGGATAACATCTTTACTCTTGTAGTTAACATTTCTCTTAATGTATCCTAGCACCCTATTTGCTCTATTTTTTGCCTCAATACACTGCTTCAAAAACCTCAGTGACCTACCTACTACTACACCTAAATTCTTCTCATCCTCAACTGAATTCAGTCATTGCCCATCCATTTCATAGCTAAATTCCCTATTATCCTTTCCCATGTTAATATCTTTGCATTTTTTAAGGTTAAAAGTCATTTGCCTCTTCTGAGCCCAAGCTAATAACTTATTTAAGTCACTCTGCACTTTAAACCTACCCTCAACTTCTTTGACTACAGCTGCCAATTTAGTGTCCTATGTGGAACCTTATCAAAAGCTTTGCTAAAATCTAAGTAAATTACATCAACATTCTCTCCTTATCTAATTATTTAGTTACATAATCCATAAAATCCAGTAAATTTGTTTAACACGATCTACCTCTTCTAAACCCCATGCTGAGCATCATTTATTAACCTACCACTCTCTAGATCAGAGCTTTTGAACCTTTTTTTTATCTCATGGCACATCAAGCCAGGGAGTAATAGGGTCTAGGCACACCAGTATTTAAGAATATATTTAATCATTTATTAATTTAGTTGCCAAACGTATCATAGTACGAACATGAGTTAAAATTAGAAGCCTTATCATACATACCTAAAAATATCGATGAGAAATTTGTCCTTGGTGTTGCTTCATAATTTCCCTTATCTGAGGAGGCTGAATGGTGGATAGGCACATCCGCCAGTCCCCCTCCAGTGTCTGAAGCCGTAACCTGTTCTTTTTTTTTACTGTGTTCATTGCAGAGAATTCAGCCTCACACAGATATGAAGTTGAGAAAGGAAGAAGAGATTCAATGGCTTTCTTTGTAATTGCGAGGTATTCGTCTTGAATAGACAACCCAAAAGCAGTCATATTTGTGGCTTCGTGCTTCAGTTTTAGTCCTCTGTCGTCCCTGATTTCCGTCAACTCATCCTCTTCAGTAACAGTTAACTCTGCTGATTCACAAGCACTTGCCACCTACAGATTTCTCAGCCAGTCCAAAAACGATGTTTCAAATGATGTAAAATACTTTGCAATGTTCTTACTCAGTTGCGACAAGCTTTGTAGAATTAAAGTAAGAAATTTTTTGTCCAATCTGCAATCCTTTGTTAATTCAGACATTTCAACTTTGTTCTCTTTTTTTATTCTAGATTCCCACAATGTTAGTTTTTCCTTTTTCCTTGTCTACAGGTAAGAAGATTTTCCTTCTTTCCTTGCATACTCTTATTAAGAATGTTCAAGGCTTGAAAAATATCAGCCAGAGATGCCACTTTATTGCACCAGGATTCATCACTAAGTAGATCAGCCAGGTTGGACTTTACTGATGTTAAAAATATAAGAATCTCCTCCCTTAGTTCATAAAATCTTGAAAGAACTCGTCCTCAAGATAGCCACCTCACTTCTGTATGTAATAGAAGTTGTACGTGAGCAGATTGCATGGCAGAACACAGAGTTGAAAACAGCCTCGATTTTAATGGCCTACTTTTGATATAATTAAATATTTTGATTGCCTCATCTAATACTTGCTAAAGCTCAGGTACTGCTGATTTTGAAGTAAGGGCCTGCCTATGCAGGAAACAATGTGTAAAAACAATTCTAGTTTTTTTTATGTTTTGCTAGTGCGACGAATCCTTTTATATTTCCTGACATAGAGGGGGTACCATCTGTGCAGATACTAATACATGATTTCCATGACAAATCGTGAGAGCTGAAATAATTGTCAACAACCTCAAAAATGTCTTGACCTCTTGTTGTTTCTGGAAGTGATTTGCAAAATAGAAATTGTTCACTTATGTCTTCATTACAAACCAACCTGATGAATGCTAAGAGTTTAGCTTTTCCAGCGATGTCAGTTGATTCATCCAACTGGATGTGGTTAATGTGGTCAGTTTTTGAGACTGGCTTGTTTGGTCATTGATAAGCCTTTTAAAATATTCAATTGGTTTCTCACATAAATAAGAGTGCTTTGCTTGAAAGTGTCTTTTCAGTTTACTTGGAATTATTGCTTGGTTTGCCAGTTTCTCGCCACAAGCAGATGAAATGAATCCAAAGGACAAGTAGACTTCTTTATACTGGTGCACAATTGATTTGAAAGTAACACTAGGTCCTAAGGGTTTTAATTCCAGAACTAGCTCCAGCTACTTCGCTGTTATCATTTTCTAACTTGTGTTTCTTTGTAAGAAATCTATCCATACCTCTTAAGACCTGGAAACAAGAAAATATGACTGAATATTTATTTTAAAAAATGCAACTAAAACAAGGTAATCATTAAGTGCATTAACATAAGAATAAAAAACATTTTAAAGAAATTAACAATAAGCAGACACTACACAAAAAGAATAAAAAATAATAGTGTAAATTACCTAGCAGGAGATCAAATACACTAAATTTTAAAAAAAATTATAAATAAATATAATATGCAGTAAAGAAAAATTCATACTGCATTCCACCCAAAATACAGTAAAGATTTTAAGACATAAACAGCCAAATAAATGAAGAAAAGAAAAACATTCAGTGTACAAGGAAAAATAAAGCACTTAATTTCTAAAACCAAATACCATTAAACAAACCTATCAACTTATTTAATTAACAAGAAATAAACACAACAATGAAAAACAGAAATAGTATTTCCCAAACACAAAAATTTAAGGATTAAACTTCTTAAATTTCTCATTTATTAAACAATTATATATCAATTGTAAAGATTAGCCTTAATAACATACCTTCCTTAAATCTCCTGTAGGAGACTTGCAGTTGCTTTAAGAATTAATCTTAAAGTTCTCACACTTAATAAGAAATTATATATCAAATCTAAATACCAAACTTATAAATCTTTATATGCCTAAAGACCAAAAAATTCAAATATTGGATTGACATTGAAAGATAGAAAACAAATTTATTAATATTAGTAAAAATCTGGCAACTATAGCTGAGGTAGGACACTGTTACGGCAGGACACTTTATTGTGCATACAAACTCTAGTGATCTAGTATATATCTTCTCAAGAGCTACTGCAATACTATCTACACCTTCTTTAAGTAACCTAGAATGAATGTAGTCTGGACCAGAAACTTTACTAGTATTTAACTCCAATATAAGCCCTTTAATTATTTTCCTGTTCACATTAATGGTATTCAACACTACTTCCCTTGACCTAGAATTATCATTAATTAATCTATCTTGATTCTGTTGTGTAAATACTGAAGAAAAATGATCATTAAGAACCTCTACTATTTCTTCATCAGATTCTTTCAAAATCCCTTCATATCTAATAGGCCCAATTTTATCACTGTTAGATTTGTTATTGATTCTATAATAGCTAAAGAATTTTCTTGGATCTTTATTATTATTTTGAGCTGAATTAATTTCTGCCACCCTTTTGCTCATCTTAATAATCTTATTTAGCTCATTTCTGGTCGACCTATAATGATTTAGACTATCCCTGCTTTCTTGTCATGAGTTTGTCATCTGACACCCCAATTGCCAAAGTGGATGTCTTTGACATTAATGAATCTTTTGAGTCCTGCTGGGGTGAACCCTGCTGGATGTGGTCAAGAGGTAGTGGTGATATAGTAATCAAGGTGTCATCTCACTGTGCGAAATCTGTCTTCGATAGCCAAAGTTCCCTTAACCATTTTGCCCCATCCATGTCTGAATTTTGTCAAAGGTGACTAAAACTGTAGGCTCTACTAGAGTCCCAACTGCCACATTGGTGTCCCAGTAAGCCCCTACATCGAACTACCCAGATGTTGCTTTAATTGTAATCAATTTGGACATGTTGGTCATGCCTGTTGGCATGCCCATTCCTGTGTGAAATGCAGTTCTGATTATCATGGCTCTGAATGTACCAGAACACCGTACTGTGCCAACTCTAGTGGTGCCCACAGTGCTGCATCAAAAATCTGCCCAATATTCTTATATGAAAAGGAGGTCCTTGCTTTGCACAACTCTCTGCATCTGGACATGAGAGAGAGGCTTGCCAACGTGCTCGAGCACAAGCCTGACCTCTTGGCTGTCTCTTCTCAGACATTTTGTGTGATGCTGGATGAAACCAACCATCACATTCGAGTTCCAACATGCCTAGAGCATCTCATCACCCATCTACCGTTAGTGTCAGAAGCATTCACGATATACTGCCAAAGCATCAATCTCACACTGCCGAGACACCTAGTGTTGCCTCTTCCCCCCCTCTCTCCAGCAGCTCTAGCTGGCAACGACACTCAGGCTGAGACACTTGATGAAGACAGACATTATCTGAAAGAATCTTCTATATCGACCAGTGAAGGTTCTTCTATCTGCCCCCGGGACCCAAAGCCCCATGGTAAGAGGAAGGATTCCTCACCTGGGTCATCGGCCACCAATAAGTGGGCAGCCTCTGGAGCTGACTCAGCCAAGCCTCAAGAATCTTCAATGCTTTCTTCTGTTGCTGAATATTCTCTGCCCTCAAGCCTGTCCCACCCCTTACCGGTCCAAATGGTAGCAGAAAGCCACCCAGTCCCTTTACTTTCTCCAGATCTCTTGCCTCACCCACTCAACCCCCTACTCATGATCTGATGGAAGAAGATGATATTCGAACATCGCCAGCTGCCATTGTTGGGTCAACTCTTCAGACATCAAAAGCGCCCCTTGGCCCATCAACCTGGATGTACTGTCCGAAAATTTCTTCTCAATCTTGTGTTTCCTCCTGTCACATATCCCCTGTCACTGCTCCTTCTAGGATCTCTTCTCCTGCAATAGCAGGCTCTTCATCCCCCAAGCTCTTTGGGACGCACTTCAAACATAACATCAGCCACAAAGGAGAAAAAGATATCTACTGTGGTATTTAACCGTCCCACATAATATCCTCCATTTTACAATGGAATTGTCAAGGCGTTCTTCCCAAATGGGAACAACTCAAGTTCTTTTGATGACTCTCCACCACACTGTTATTTGTCTTCAAGAGAACAAACTGGGTACACAGCCTTTTCTGGCAGTACCCAGTTTTCATATTTTCAACTCTATTGCCCCTGTCCACAGCTCGTCTCAGGGGGGGGATATCAGTTATGGTTTCATCATCCCACCATGTATCTTCCCTCCCTCTTCACACTACCCTCCAAGCTGTTGCCATGAGGGTTTTTCTTACAAGGCTTTTTACGGTTTGCTCTATTTACCTCCCTCCTTCTTTACAATTGTCAAGACCCAACCTTTTAGAAGTTGTAGAGATTTTAATGCCCATCACCCATTTGGGGTGATATCATTTGGAATGTCAAGTGTCTTTTATTATCTTTCTTTGCATTTTAAACACTGGCGATTTTACCTCTTATGTCCAGACAGATTCTTTTAGTTGTGTTGACCTGTCTTTCTGTTCCTTTGATTGCCTCACTAATTTTCAATGGTCAGCCCTTGATGACCTCCATGGGAGTGACCACTTCCCTATTGTCTTGTTGGCTGTTCATCCTAGCCCTCATACAACCATATCTCTCAAGTGGGACTTAAGCCATGCTAATTGGGAAGGCTTCTGAGAGGCGTCCTTCACAAGTGCCTCCTTGGAGACCTTAAATGGTGTTGACGTGGCAGTAGCATACTTCACATAGATTATTTACAATGCAGCCACACAGACCATTCCATAGAGGCAACCCATAATGGGTCACTCAACCTTTGCCTGGTGGACCTCAGAGTGCTCAAAAGTTGTCAATAACTACAAGTTAGCTCATGTCCGATTGCAATGGAACCCAACCTTTTACAATAAGGTTGACCGAAAACGAGCTCAGGCTCTTCGCCAAAGAACCTTTCATCAGGCTTGCTGAACTTCATGGCCTTCGACCTCTTAATATGTTTTGAGAGATCATTCCAGAAAGCTTTCTTTTTAAAGCACCGAGTCTCAGCCATATTTTTCAACATTGAGAAAGCCTACGATACAACATGGAGATACAGCATCTTAAAGCAGCCATACCTTTGTGGTATGAGAGGAGGTCTTTTACCATCTATCCTTTATGGTATGTGTTCGAGACACCTACTTTGTCCTGCAACCCCAAGAGGAAGGAGTTCCTCAGGGCAGCATTTTAAGTGTTTTATGTTTCCTAATTGAGATCAATGATATCATTTCCTCTCTCCCAGAGGGTTTATCAGCTACCCTATTTGTCGATGACTTGGCACTATACAGTTCCTTGCAACTGACAGTCGATGCGCTCTCAAAAAGTGCACAACTTAGGGAATTCCTCTTTTCCACAAACAAAACTAAGGCAATGTATTTCCACCAGGTTAGAGGGGCTCTTGTTCCGCCCCCTATCCCCCTACAAGGTATAGAGATAGTTTGTTTCTGGGCGTAACTCTTGATCCCAAGCTATCCTGGTTACCACATCTATGCCATCTTCAAAGAGGCTGTCTGCGGGCTCTAGACATTTTGAAAGTCCTCTCCCACACATTATGGGGCAGTGATGGTCAAATACTGTGGTCACTATATACTTCCCTCATCCAACCCAAATTGGACTATGGAGTGTTTTACAGGCAATTCACTCTTTTAATGCTTCCCATCCCTTAGTTACAGAAATTTTCTACTGGCTGGTCTCGATATCGAGTTATATTTTGTTGGATCCCTGAGCATGTAGGGGTCCTGGGCACAAAAGAGGGCTGATCAGCTGGCCCATTCAGCCTACTGTGTGTCCCCAGATAACTCTGCATTGCCTTTTCAAGATTTCTTCCCCTCTATAATAGATTATATTTTTCAGTTGTGGTAGGACAAATGGGATGGATGTTCATCATTTAAATTATATAAAATCAAAATGTGTTCGCTCTTGGCCCTCGAGACTTCAGAGACTACGGTCCTTAGAGGTGGCCCTTTGCCACGTTGGCATCAGCCACACAAGGCTTACCCACAGCTATCTTGCTGCGGTTTTTGTGGTGGGGACCATTTGGTCACCCATCTTCTACTAGAATGTCCTTATTTCGCCACTCTCCAGTCATCCTGTTTCCCGAACCTTTTAACTATCCCTTGCCTGTCCTGCCTTCATTTCATTCTACCAGAGGAATCTTTTAAACCCTCATTTTTAAAAGTTTTATCACATAGTGGTCTTCTTTTTCTCTTTTTTTTAGGCTGACCACAATCAAATCACTCATCTACAACCTACCCATGACAGAAAAATTATCCAACAGAAAGTCTGAACTATTAACCCTCTTAGTCTAACTTCTTTTCATCCTCTCAAACATCCTAGATTTCATGCTGATTGATAAGTAGGTATATAGCTAGCTTCATCAGGAAAAAGAGAGGAGCTTTCAAAAAATTAAGTACAGTAAACCCTCGATATAATGAATCTCAATATAACAAATTTTGGATATAACAAACCAAATTTCCTGGATGAACTCCATCAGGTTTAACAGGCAAGCATTATGACCAGCTTGAGTGAGTGTTGGTGTGTCACATGTCTCCTACAGTGCAAGGTTGGTATCAATACTATGTTGTGTAGTCCACTTAACTTTATTAGTAATGACATATGTATTACATATCCATAATGAACTTGGTTCATTATTTCCATTGCTTTTAATGCCCATCAGGTTTAACGAACGACCCCCCTGCCCCATATAGTTCGTTATATCGAGGGTTTACTGTACTCTCTAACCTAAATAGCTATAGAAAGGTTAGAAATGATTTGAACAAGATAATTAAAAAGAATAAAAGGTTGAAATTAGCTTAATACCGAATAGTAATAAAGATCAGAGTTTAGTTATAAAATAAATATAGGATGAATCAAGTTAAAATAGAACCTTAAAGTAGAAGGGAACATTAAAGAAAAGGATGAAGAAATGGTAAATATACTCAATGAGCATTTTATATCAGTGTTTATTAGGGTGTGTCACATCAATAGAGGTGGAATTTCAAATGAAATGATACTAATGCGCAACTCTTTATTCTTTTCTTTTTCCAACAGAAACAAAATGAGATAATTTTTTGTAGATTGGACGATATCTTCTTGTCACGCAGTCACCATACTTTTCTTCATTGACAGGAGAAATTGTGTCATATTACACAAATTAGTAATCGGTGCTTCAAGATGGCTTGGGTGCACACTGACTTGTGGTCTTTATGACTTTTAGGAGGAGGCTGGCCTCCTACTTTACTTAACTTTTGTTTGTTTTTTGTTCTTTCTTTGTAGGTTGCATGTTCTGCGCTGGGGTGAGGTGGGCCTTTCCTGGACGCCAGAGCGGGCTTCCTGCTTGTTGCCCTTTACCTTTATCCTTTTTTTATTGTTGTTGTTTTTTGTTTTGTTTTACCTATTGTTATTTTAATGTAGCCTAGTACTAGGCTGTTGTGAGTACAGAGACTTATGCCCAAGTAGGTAGTCACCAGATGGGCTCCTAAATTTTTATTTTAAATTTGTGCTTCAACTTCATCGGGCTTCCTTTCTTGGCCGTCGGATACATGTTCTTCGACAATGTGCAGGAGACATTGCAGCCGGTCCTCTGACTGACTGCATGCCAGGGTTCTTAGTAAAATCCTGCACCAGAGTGACTCCTTATTCTGTGGTGTCATTGGGGATGAGAAGGCCACCTACTCACATTGCCCCAGCCTAGTATATGGTGTTTGTCCCCCGACAGGGCATGATTGACGTTGAGGAACCCTTTGTTGATTTCTAGCAGATCCAGGAATTTCTCAGTGTTTTTCTTGATGGAGGCAATGGTCTTGTTGTCTAAGTCAGTCTCTTCAACACGAACCTTGGGTGGAGGTTCCTCTGATGCCTCCACACTTTGAAGGTTAGCAACAAAATTCCGTTTCTCCTCCATGGACAGCTCATCGTCAAAAAGCGCAAGACTGTCACTTCTGATAGGTACTACATGTGATGTCCCAGTGTTTTTCAGCCCTGACTCTCTGATTGTCTTGTTTGTCTCTTTCGTGGGTTTTTTTTTAAAGGTCAAGGTCGTTTCTTGCATCTATTGCTGAACACAGCTGAGAACCACGCTCGAATGTAGCAGTGTACAATGAAGACACAGAACTTGCCCAGCTTTGGAGGAACTGCGGCCTTAACTGTGCATGAAGTGGACGGCCGCTGTTTGTTGTATTCTGTGAACTGAGGCGCAAATATCCATGTTTTCAGAGCATAAATCACTCTTGCCATCCATCGAGCCCGATGGACTGCTCCCATCTTGTGGAAAGAGATCTTACATCCATGAGGGATTCCACCAAGGAACACAACAGCTAGTTCTAACAGTTCCCGGTAGTCGTCACATGTGTGGCATTGTCAGAGGTAGTCTTGGCAGAGTTTGAGGACATACATCGTCCACCCAGTCCTCCTTGAGCTCTTTGTTTGCTGTCCTGTACTAGTCTTGATCAACAAACAGCCAGAACTCTCGGAAATGGGAAAAGGCAGTGATATCTGGACTTTGAGATACTTCTGGGTTGAGGGTCGAGAAAACAGCTTCCAGCAAAATTTACAGCCATGATGGCGACAGGCCAGATGCAGCACAGTGCTCAAATTCGATTGGAAATAGCGCACTCAGATATAACAGAATGGATGGTGTTTGCCATAGGCTCCGCTTTGCCGTCAGTGATGGGAACTGCAAGGATCTTCTCCACGTCTTCTCCAGAAATGAGGATTGACAGTCGGTCCACAATGCCTTCGTTTGTGAGGGAGGGCATAAGTTTTCCATCCCAGGGGAGTGTGAGCGGTACATCAGGAGCAAAGTTTTCTTTCAGCTCTCGAGCCTTTTCCTGGCGATAATGTTTTCACTGCTGATTGATCGTGCTTGTGCTTAATGACAATTCTCCAGCATTCGCTCCCAGCTCCTCCCTGAATGGAAGCAGCACATGTGCAGCTTGACGGTCATTTATGTTGGTCTGGTCAAGAGCAGCAGAAACTTGCGGGGAAATGATTTTCTTCTACGATGGTGCACAGCAGGATCTTTTTGGTGGAGGAGTTACTATCATGCCTGGCTCTTCAGATGAAGCGGGGAAGGTTGAAGACTCAGGTTCTTTGTGTCCTGCCTTTCTGTGAATGCTTTTTCCACCCAGGCTGGATCGACACCGCCCATTTTTCCCTCCCTGCCCGGCTTCCTCTGAGCTTCAAGGAACTCATGGTCCTCCTTGATCTTGAAGTACATGGCATCGTGATGTGCTACATCAAATAAATTTTTCACTAAGCAACGAAATTGACTCGGTTTTCCTCAGCTTGCCCTGTTGTCCAGGATTTTTATTTCTTCAATCCGTTGTACTCTTCATGCAGACGCTGTACTTTCTTGAAGATATCACACAGATCAATGGTTGGAATATTTGCCTTGGAGTACTGATGTTGAACTTTGAGGGCCATCTGCTGAACTAAATCACACAGGTTTATCTTTGTGTGGTACTGCAAAAAACACAGAACTTCCTCATAATTTGGGAGAACACTCAATGGCAGCTGTTGAGTTGCTGGGGCTCCTAGGAGCCATAACTTGTTAGTGGACCTCGTGGAAGACATCTGTAAAAAAGAAAAACAAAAGTTAATGAACAAGAAAATAAGACGGAGATCTCTCCATAACATAAAACAATACTGAAACCACTTCTTACACTGCAAAACTGTATGAGGTGGGCCCATGCCTTTGTTGCATGGGGAAGGAAGTTATTCTCAAGCTATATATTTAACTTGTCTGTTAGACCATACCTGGAATATTGTATTTAGGCAAGGTAACCACATTACAGGCAGCATATCAATATTTTAGTCAGTACAGAGAAGAGCAACATAAACCATACTTTCCTTCAGACAACTGTTTTCATTTGAGAGTAGGTGCTTAAGGGGTGACATCTGCCAGCTTTTTTAAATTACAAATATAAATTTTTTGAGCTGGAGACTGATATATAGGACAAAGACACCTTTTTAAAATTAAAATATCTAGATGCAAGCTTGATTTGATGAAATATTAATTCACTAATATTGTCGCGGATGCTCAGAATGCATTGCCTGGAGATTTTGTAAATAGCTTTAGTTTGATACAATTCAAAAGAAAGCTATACCAATATATGTAGGTATGTTTTTCAAGTGTTTTGGTTAATGTGAACTGTAAAATAGCAATGTAAAGGATGAGAAAAGAGAACCTTTTCTGGTGCAATAGAACAGGAAGAGGGTGACCCACAGAGAAGTATCCCCAGTGTCCCTCTTTGCCATGAGCATCAATAGTATCACCAGGTGGCTCAGATACCTACCTCAACTAGACTCCAACAGGCACTGAGCCACATATCTCACTATGCAGAAATGCATACATTTAAGATAACAAGTGTTAGCATAGAAAAGCCAATTTACTTATCAAAATATGAGGTACAGGAGTCATCCCAGAAGAAAATGTTATCCTGAAGGAGGAAAATATCTCTGAAATACAACTGGCTTTCACCCATATATCTCACAGATACTCACAGAGGATCTTCTGGAAGAAGCATATTATACCCATCACAACACCATGATGCCCAGTCACGGAGGTAACCTTCCTAGTAAATAGTGTCAGCTTAAAAAGAATCCGGACAGAGATTCAAACTACTGGCCCAACAATTGCGGGGCAAGTGCGCTAACCACTATACCAGCCGGGAGGTTATTTGATTGGATTTCACCATTGAATTTGGATGTGGCCTGATGCACTTTGCTTTCATGGAATGATATTGCTCTATTACCTTCCCATTCTGTGGTTCAGATCCCAGACTAAATGGCAGGTCCCCACTGAGAAATATAGCCTAAAATGATTAAGAGATGAGTGGTAAAACCATTGATAAATTATTATTTTCTCAGTCCTTAATGTTGTATAAGTGTTTAGTTGAGCTATTTACATTCTTACGTGTGTTATTCACTCACCCCTATTTCTTTTTTATACAGAACTTGTTCAAATCTTTCTGGCTTAACACCTGAATTGTTTTGCCCTTTTTTTTAATAAGTAGAAATATTAAGTGTTTTGTACATTATGCCTCTGAAAGCAATTCTATATAACTATTCAGACAACTCTAAATTAGACTTTTTCTTCTAGATTTTTTGATCTATGTTATTAAAATATGGCAACTGAAGAGTCACATAGCGCCAATGAGATATATTTTAAGGAAGAACCATATAAACCCCCCAAAATTGAGGAGATATTTGGCATTGAACCTGGTCATTATCCCATTTTAAGCGAACAAGTAAGTAACTTGTGTAGTGAAGATGGTTTGTTTTCAGGGTCTGAAAGTATCTAAGCCATAAAAGCATTAGATAATAATTCTTTGGATTAAATTTTTAAATATGTTGGTTTTGCAGAAATAATTCCTACAAATTTTGCATGCGGAAAAAAAATTTGTCTTTAATACTTAAATTGCCATTTTATTTAAGCTTTACACATTCATAAAAATTTATAACAAATTAAAATGACTACCATATGGCAAGCTTCAGGTGACTACCAAACACCTGATAAATATGATAGTGGGATGGTTATGGTGGCAGGTTTTGTATTCCTACTGTCACACTACTGTTCCTCTAGTAAGGCCCCCTGGGTGTTTGAAGGGTAATGAGGGGGGTTCTAACTAACTTTTCCCTTTTTATTTATAGGGCGAGCCCCCAAAACAAAAGTACAAATGATATATAAATAAATTGCAGTAATTTATATTTATAGGTTTATAACAGAAAAATAGAAACTCAGTTGAAATACAAAATATTAATTCTTAACCTATTGTCCTGACCTACAATCCTATCCTAAGTCTTCTAATATTGGTAAAATGTACAAAATATAAATGGATATAAGGTGACTGCAATGCTATAATCTTCAACCTTATAATCTAAAATATAGGATATCGCTTTCTTCTGAGAATTCTGCATAGTTCTGGGATTGGTGTAGCATTCTGCACTTATGGAACTGGTATGCCCAAGTTCCAACCACTGTGTTGGGGACTGGGTCGTGCTTTCAATGACTGATGCTTCGGAATGGATTCTTTATCAACAATTACTGAGAATGTGGGCTAAGGGTTGGCTTCCCCTATATTTTGTTGCTGCCTCTCAAGGGCAGATGGTCAATCAACTAACCAGTCAGTAACATGGAGCTGGGAAAGAGAAGGCATCTTAAGTCACAGATTGACTGCCACACTCGAACTTCCTTACCACTAAAATACATACACTCATAACCTATTCACACACACTGATACTGACATGGTTGTCTGTCCAGCTCCCTCTGCTTTCTCACTTCTAATCTGATCACTGTGGCAGTTAGATGGTGACTGTGGTATACCCTTTTCTCACGTTTAAGGGGCATATCAAATTATGCCATCAGCTTCAGGGAAATGTCATATGGCATTGATATGGTGACCTTACTATATAATAAAAAAAATCAGCTTCAGGGTAATGCCAAACATTGCCATATGGCATGGAGATGGTGACTGTGGTATATAATATAATAAAACTTACTGTAACTGAGACACCAAATTACACTGGCAGCTTTGGGGAATGCCAAATATTGACATCTGGTAGTGAGATGGTGACCTTGGTATATAATTAAAATTTGTGTTAAAAAATTAGTTCACTCATTGATAAGTGACTAACTAGTATTTATGGTAAATGAGGCTCCTTGGGTTTTTTGTTCCTCTTTATCCACCCATTTCTTCTGTCTGTCCTCTCTCTGCCCATTTCTCCAAGAAATAAAAATATATGGGTTACCTTATCCAAGTATCCATGGTTAACTTCTGAGATACATGCAGGATTCTTAACATATGTTTAATTTAAATGGGCTTTTTTAGTTTCTTCAGTTTTATTGGTGGTTCTCAACATATATTCTGTTTTCATGGAGGTTCTTAACATGTCTTCAGTTTAAATAGGTAGACATTTGGTCAAAGAGTAACCAGTCAGAGCTATGCCTTGAGGTACTCTTATCCTCCCAAACTTAAACCAGTAAGGGGATTTAACCAGGACCTATCATAGAGCCTGCCATTCAATCTTTGTATACACACCCTCTTTAGAATACCATTCCACCAGACATTAACTCAGAAACAACCCTCCCACATTAGACAGGGGTTATCCTGGCTAGAGCCTAATCTCAAGGAGAGCAATCTTAATAAACTCAGCCAATGGGACTGGTTCCTCTTAGAGATCAGATCCACTTTTCTATAAATTTTGCGAATAGGATGAGCTGCATCTGCTTCCTGGTGGCAGCAAGTGCAGATGTCTGGTGAAATGACATTTAGGAGATACACTTGACCCTCGATTTAACGGATTAAAAGGGGCAAGGGTGGTCCATTGCTTGAAAATACTTACATACGATAAATACCGGTATACAATAAAATTCCACCACAGAAGGTAGAGAACTTTAAGGGATTGACATTTTATAATCGTCTCTCGTACCTTATGGCTTCTCTACCGATTGATATCAGTCGTGTACATGCAGACCAGGAATTCTAATTACGAAAGCCCCTGGAGCTATGAGCAAAAGGCCAATGAACCAAGCTTGGCTACAAGAAACACATTTGTCACTTACTTTTTTAGTCATTTGGTATTAACTTTGCCCTTTCAATAATATTTCAGCACTAAGTAAAACTTATTCTAGAGCAATTTGCTTTTGCTATACCATCTTTATAACTTGTCTTTAATAATTTTTAAGCCATGCACCAGTGGCTATATTAACCTCGCCAACTAAGGTTTTGTTTTTATTTTGTAACAATATATTTTATGTTTAAGTAGACGCCGTAACACACCACAAACCTTTTCACTTACCAGGGTATCAGGATACCCAACAATTCATTTTGAAAAGAAAAAAAAATGAAGAATTGTGGGTGTTTTCCTCAGCTGATTACGAGGCTAAAATCAAGGCATTTCTACAATGGTAGTAGCCATATACCTTATGATCAAACATTCGTGCCCTTGTGTTAACAGTTTTATATTTGGCATTTGGCTTATAATATCAATAAGGAATCGCCGTATGCTAACTATTTTTGTTTTTAACACTTTTGCGCATAAAAAACAAAGGTTATTTATATATACTTATTACTTTAACCTTCGGAATAAAAAAAGAATGAAAGAGTTGAACTTGGGTCTCTATCGCAATTTCCATTTGGGAGTAGGTTCTCAGTGTCTGGTAAGGAATCAGCTCTGAGAGGCATTCAAGCTTTTTCCCTAAGGACTTAGCTTCACAGCATACAATTTGTCAATTGGTCCTAACCCTTGGTGACTCTCAGTACTCAGTGGGGTTACCATTCACTAATTAAATAATGTAGGATAAAACTAACCTGACTCATGATGGTCTAGACCCAGCTCGTGTTCCCTTTTATGGGAAAACAATCCAATACTTGATGCCAAATCTACCCAGCAATGGACAGAATGTTTGTCGCTGGGTATTTATCCATTGAGATTTTGTGATCTGTTAAATCAAGGGTTGAGTGTAGTTTGAAATTCTTGCTACTTTATGTATATGTGGTTACATGGTGGCAGAATTCCTTAGAGTATTTTAGCATAGTGTGCTTTGGGAGTTTTGCAGTCATCCTCCAAAACTACCAATGCAAATATATGCTCCTGCTACCACAAGGAACCAGACACTGTCTATATCATATTCACAATATACTGAATACTTGTATATGACAAAATCTACAGATGAAGGATTGTTTCTCTGGGAGAACCTTGTTGATGCAGCTAGTATGTATCATCGTATGCTGCTGTATCATAGGCCAGGAAAATTTAACTTACATTACCAGTTTGACAGTAAAAAAGAAAATTTTATTTTCTAACATTCTATTCCATTTTCACACTTACAAAGTCATATCATGTGAAAATAGCAATAGAATTTTTTTTAAAATAATGAAATTTTTATTTTTTTTTATATATAAAATGCATTGGTCAATAGTGCCTGGAAGGGGGATTTTAAATATTCACTGTAGTGGCCAACTTTTATAATTCATTTTCAATTTTGTAATTACCCTCAGAACATGTGCATACCTTTTTCTAAACTTTTTTTATCACCCTCTTACCTTTGCCCAGGGCTGTAATTAGATCATAACTTTCATTCTCTCGGTAATCTTCATTTGATGAACTTTTGGGGCTTCTTCAGCTTTCCTCCTTCAGGCTCTGACTCTTCATTTTCTCCCGGAGAAGTAAATCCTCTAGAATCTGAGCTAGTTATGGTTTCATTTGGTAGAAAGTGGTTCATGAGAGGGCAAATTCACGTAAACTTGTTAAAATTTGTCTAAAGCCCATACAGCATATAAATGACCTAATGAGATGTGTAGTAATAAGAGTGAGAAAATTATTTTGTAACTAACTTAATATTTGCACAGCATAAATGTTTTACATGAAGTGAAATATATTGAAATTTTTTTTTAACTTCTTTAGGCTCCTTGACCTGCATATGGATTTTTCCTTGTCAAGAAAGCAATTTGTTCTCCCACTTGCTCTGCATCACATTTCCATTGCATTTGATTCCATGTATATACAATGTGAGTTACTGTTATTCATGCAATAACTCACAAACCATGGAACCTCATGCTCAGTTGTGCATGGTATGCTTGGCATAAACATTGTTTGTGAGAGTGCTGCATTCAAGAACATTCCCCTCCCCTTTTTGTGTTATTTTAGCCCCTATTATGCCACCTGATAGCGGTAGTAACAAGCCTAAGTGTATTATGATGGAAGTAAAGAAGGAAATTATTGCCAAACATGAAAATGGCATTCATGTTTCCAACATCACCAAGCAGTGCAATCTGGCAAAATTGACAATCTCTATTTAAGGATATTTATTTCAAGTTTATTCTATATTCTTCATCATAAAAAGAATGCTTAAAAATACCATATTTCTGTGGCTGACACAGATTATAACTGTACATATTTACATTAATTTGACTAGATAAATTGTTTTGGTTTGTGAACTATGGCCCAGAATGGATTAAGTTCATGAACTGAAGTTCTACCATACCTACCTATATCTTGCACATCTCACTTCTCATTGACTGGGAGGCTCATATTCGCAGCCTTAGGGTCTCTTGTACCTGCGGCATGGATATTCTCCATTCCGTGACGTTCAGCGCTTGGGGCGCTGATAGGGCTACTGCCCTACTTTTTTATCGATCCTTTGTTCGTTCGAAGCTCAACTACGGATGTGAGTTTTATGCATCCACAGCCGAGCGTTTATTGGTGGATTCGATCCACCACACCGGGCTTCACCTTGCGACCTGTGCCTTCCGCACTTCCCCCATTGAGAGCCTGTTGGTCGATGCTGGGGAGATGCCACTTGCTCTGCGCTTCGTGCAGTGCATCACTCGCTTGTACGCCAACAGCTTTCACTGCATCCGCAGCTGATCTCGACGGTGCCTATGCCGCCGAGAGACGCCAGTCATACCCTAAGCCCTTTGGGTTTAGGGCCAGGAAACTCCTTCGAGAGCTAGATATAGCTCTTGGGCCGGTGGCGCCCCTGTTTCTGCCCAGGACGCCACCCTGGAGGGTACCACATTTGACTATTTGTCGCCACGACTCTGCTCCCAAAGCTTGTACAGCGCCGGGAGTATTGCGTTCAACCTTTTTGGAGCACACCACGTGTCACGCTGGAACC
Organism: Ceratothoa steindachneri; assembly: GCA_963969495.1. Taxonomy (NCBI): domain Eukaryota; kingdom Metazoa; phylum Arthropoda; class Malacostraca; order Isopoda; family Cymothoidae; genus Ceratothoa; species Ceratothoa steindachneri. The sequence goes on along the minus strand of OZ018333.1, from coordinate 48,148,719 downwards.
GTGCCAGTGTATACGAATGGCTCCAAGTCCCTTGGACATGTAGGAATTGCGGGGAATGAGCGCGCCAAAGAGTCTGCAAGGACTCTGCGACCGGACCAACTTTTCGCTCTTCCTCACACCGACTACATGGCAGGAATACGGGCAGCTCTTCGGACTGCTTGGCAAAGAAGATGGGAGACGGTCGAAGGAAACTTAAAGTTGCGTGCCATTCGCGCACGTTACCTGTCTCGGTACCGGGATGGGCGGGGTCGCTACCGCCTGTCCCTTGTACTCGGGACGAGTACGTGCACATTGACTGGTGGACTTGTTAACTTCTTGGGGAAGGCTGGCCTTCTCCCTATTATTTAAGCAGGGTTTGTTTGTTTTTTTTTCCCTTAGGTTGCACACTCCTGCGCCGGGGGGACCTCCCCCCGACGCACCAGCTTGCTTCCTTTCCCCCTTTTTGGTTTTTTTTCTCTTTAATTTTATTTTAAAGTAGCCTAGAACTAGGCCAGTTTTAATACAGCGACTAATGCCCACGTAGGCAGTCGCCAGATGAGCTCTTAAAAAAAAAAAATGGCTCCAAGTCCCAAGAGGGGGTCGGTTTCCACGCCTTATCCCCTCTTTTTGAAGTCAGCGGGGCTTTGCCAGGCGCTGCGTCTGTCTTCACAGCCGAGCTGGTGGCAATACACCACTCGGTACGGGAGATTACTCAACGTGCCTGGTTCGGAGACTGGATTGTGATCTATAGCAACTCACAAAGCACCCTGAGTGCTCTCGGAGCATTGGAATCTCTGCATCCCCTGGTTCGCGATATCCGTGATGCCACGATTTTGGTCGAGCCGGGCGGATGTCGAGATTATCTTCTGCTGGGTTCCTGGACATGTAGGAATTGCGGGGAATCTCCGCGCCAAAGATTCCGCGAGGACTCTGCGACCGGACCAGCGTTTCACTCTTCCTCACACTGACTACATGGCAGGAATGCGGGCAGCTCTTCGGACTGCTTGGCAAAGAAGATGGGAGACGGTCGATGGGAACTTAAAGTTGCGTGCCATTGCGCTGCGACTGTTCCCATGGACCTATCCCCCAATTCCGTGACAGCTTCAGGTCGTTTTCTGTCGTCTCCAAATCGGACACACCTGTGTGATGCATCGCTATTTGATGGAGCGCTCACCTGCGCCCTATTGTGATGACTGCGTCATCCCCCAGACTGTTCAGCAGATTTTTGACGAATGTCCCAGTCTGGGTGATCTTCATGCACGTTACCTGTCCCGGTCCTGGGATGGGTGGGGTCGCTACCTTGTACTCGGGACGAGTTTGTGCACTTTGACTTGTTGACTTTTGGGGGAAGGCCGGGCTTCTTCCCCTTTATTTAAGTAGTTTTTATTTCGGTTTTTGTTTGTTCTCTTTGTAGGTTGCACGCTCCTGCACTGGGGTGAGGGGGACCTCTCCCCGCTGCCGGAGATTGCTTCCTAATTGTTAAGTTTTTGCAATATTTATCATTGTTATTTTTTCATATTTTTCTTTTAAAGTAGCCTAGTTTTAGTCTGTCGTTTTTCCGGCGACTTATGCCCAAGTAGGCAGTCGCCAGATGGGCTCTAACCCCCCCCCCCCATTGATAACTGCCATAAGTATGTTCATTCAAATGAAAGAAAATGATTTGGTTTGACTCTCACACCAGTGCAGGGATACAAAGTCCAGTGCCATGGACTAGAGTCACTTTCCACATAAAAGTATTATTTTGATTTGGGGAACTACACACCACAGCAAAAGGATTGAGCTTAGTGTTTAAGAATGGTAAGAGGCCTTAACACACACATATACCACCTACCAATCACAAAAAACAGATGCTTTGGAAAATTTTAGGTTGAGTTAGTTATGTTATTAATCCCTTTTCATTTGTGGACAAGCTCTCTCAACTGAATAATGAAATTTATATAAAATTCAGAATGTCACTGGTACCTGAAATCACCTGGGTGAGGCTCTGTATTCATTGGAGGGATTGGGCAGCAAGCATATAACCCTTGACCTAGTCCAGACCATTTCACATCAGGGCTGTGTGGTGGAATATACCCCTTTGTCAGATTCTGTGATGGAGGAGTGAATGGGCAAAATGTAGTAATTTTGGCAGTGAAATTTCTCATTGGGAATACATTGGCAATCAGTGTATTAACCCTACTAGCAAAAATCCACCTTACAGGCATTTTTTTACTAGGCCTGCAGCACTTGTTCGCTTTGCTCACAAAATTAAGAAAGTATGCAAAAGAAAAAGGGGTTTTTATTTCACAACACATTCACAATTGGTATGCAAGAAAAAAAATTATGGTTAGCATTATCATTTTCATTTTTTTTTTTTAATGCAAAGATAGACACACACACAAACTAGGATCATTATAATTAGATTGCTGGTCATCATGTTCCTGAAAGATATGAATCTTCATTCATTGGGAAAGTCCCTCAATCTCAAAATATATTTTATATACATAACTGGGTATAATGATTTTTAATTTGAAAATAATTTTATATCAATGTTAATAATTAATAAAAATAATAAGGTACTCATTTAAAATACTTTGCTGAAAAACTTTGAAAAGTTGATTTCTAAATTTTATATTTACAAGCCATGGCTTCGCCACTTCCCCCTACAAGGGCTGCTTGCACTTTGATGCACTTGCTAACAGAGGCCGGAGGCCAACAGCCCAAAGGGCTGTTGGCCTCCGGCCTCTTTAGCCTTTCAAACTGCTTTCTTTCAATCCCATTTCATAAGGGTTTTAATAATTTGTTTAAACACCCCCTCAATTTCCTTAAAAAGAAAGAAAATACTTAAATACACTAATTTTTTTCTATTTTTGATAATTTCTAATAAATAACCGGTATTATAAATTATTTAAATAAATGCTTTTTGAAATGCTTTAAATTATTACCTTTCAAACCACTTTTTTCAACCGTCTTTCATAAGGTTTTTAACTATTTGTTGAAATATACCTCTTGATCTCATAAAAAGAAAGAAAATACATAAATACACTAAAAATTAATAATAATAATAATAGATCTTATGCTGGTCTAAACCCAGCTCACATTCCCCTGGTAGAACAGATGAAGAGATTTATCCCTAAAGATATATGTAGATAATAGATCTCACAATGATCTAAACCCAGCTCATGTTCCCCTGGACATCCAAACCAAGAGAAAAAAAAAATTAATTAAAATCCCATTCTAAAAATATAGAGTTTGGGAATAATATCGCAGCATTATTCAAATAATTTTTTACATCATGGTACACAAAAACATTCTAAACATAGTAGAACTTTTCATTTGGCACAAAATTGTGACTTTTCAATCAGAATTTGATTTATAAATTAAAGACAAAATAAACTCTCATTTTTACTTTAATATACATACTTTCATTTATTCTTCATTTTAATATTCTATAAGTTTGATACAACTGATGCTTATATTTAATAAGTTTTTAGAGGATATTTTTTTGTTTTTAATTAAAACATATAATAAATTAAAAAACTATTTCCTTGATACCAAATATGTTGAATTATAAAATAAAACCAATAATTAATTATGACCTAGTATGATATAACTGCATTTTTTGGCAAGCAAATAGTAAAACGGTCCCCCATAAAGGAAGAAAATTGGAATTTTGGTCATATAAACAGAACAGCTAAAAGACTACAACAAATTATAGACACACTAGAACATTGGCTCACACCAAACTCCATGTCTGCCTCAGCCAATAAAGCAACAGTAAGGTTTTTTACACCTGACTACAACAAATCAAACAAACACCCCCAAATCAGGCTAAATATACAACCCCTGCAACTAGATAAAAACTCTACCCCCTTCCTAGAACTCGCACTAGACACCCACATGACATTCAAAACCCACACAACCAATGTTATAATAAACAATGTCTATCAAATATTACATTTGGAAAATAGACATAGCCTCTCACCACTCTATACAAACATTTCATCAACACCACCCTCACCTATGCACCACTAGTATGGCATCCAGCTTCAGCTAAATCTCACAAACACCCCCAAACCACAGAATGTACCCCCCATCCCCCCAATCAAAATACACCTAGACAGAGCATTGACCCAACCACAAAACCCTAACTTAAACACATTCACACTACCTTCACCCAAGGCACTTGAATGCATGCCCTACCACCAACCATAACATAACACTGCAACACTGCCTAAAAAACAACATTTGCCCTTAATAAACCTATCTGAGAAATCACTACATAGAGCACACACTGTAATCCTATCTCAACTCAGGTTAAGCCATTCCACTATGCTACAACAATACAGACCTAGCATAAGCCTTGCCCTGAACCACCATGCACCAGATTCAACCAAAGCCCAGACAACATAGACTGCCTAACATCATACAAGCATGCACTACACACAATATCCTCTCTTATGGACCTGTGGACCCACCAGCTATGGGTGACCGGAAGTGCTTAAAGTGAAATGATATATTTTGTACAATAATCATAAATTAATTCTTATATATATATTCAGTTGAAGGGAATAATTCAATCTTTTATGTTTTACCACTTTTTTTTCATATATTCACTCAATATAATTTCATTAATTATTTACCAAGTCTGTTGCATTCATTCAGAGTAAAGTGTATCGATTCAACATCCTCCAAATTCACTCTCTAAGCAGTTAATGCCCTCATATGTTTTTGAGGTGACTCAAAGCAAAAAGGGCCTAGTGTCATACACTTAGTTTCTGCAGTGCCAGTAGTGTCTGAAAAATTGGTTTCATGAAGTATGCACAAAAATTAGTATCAAAAGCCCAGGTCCTTTGTTTGAATATCTTTCAAAATATAGTCTTTCTTTGGTCATTGCTTGGAATAATGGTTGATTTTATGTATAACATTAAGTAGTGTGAGATTAAGCATACCAATAGTTCTACTCTCTTCCCGCTTGAGGAATCGTGCATACCCTTGCCCCTGTATCAGTAGAGAGCCCCTGACTTATGGATCAGATAGTGTAAAACCTTCTCTCAGAGCCATATATCTGTGAGTGGGCTATCACTCACAGATCTATGGACATACAATCTCATTCCTAACCGTGATCATGCTCAATTTAATCTTATCGCCCCCATGGGAGTATATGAGGCACAATAATCTCTAGCTGCCATTGTCTACAGCAGCTCCTGATGCAGGAGCTTGCCAATCAAACACACATTGAACTGCTGGCTGCAATGAGACCCTTCTGCCTTTAACACTTCCATCAGCAACAATCCCTGAAAGCTATTTTTTGCAGCACCTCCTACCCCTGACGCAACAGGTGTTAGTCACCTTTTCAGCACCTATTACCCCTGATACAGCAGGTGTTAGTTACCTTCTTTCAGCACCCTCTTTGGACCAGGTATCAAAAATGTCTGACACCTCATTCAAATTATTTTCCCATGTGGTAGCTCCATTAAACTCTTCCCTCCCGCAGAGTCAGTTCAGCATTTTGAGGTGTTAAAACTCTGGAGAAATTCTTGGCATCTACTTCTGAACCAGCTGTCCATGCCCCTCACAACACAGCCACTCCTCCAGCTGCCTTCTACCCTCTTCTGTCAGCAAGGGGCATGAAGACCACTGCTGATAGCACCAGAGATTTAAAAGAGGCTTGTAAGTGCGTATTTCCCTGTTCCTTTCAGGGAAACTAAACCCCTTCCCTCACTTATTGGCAGGTCTGGGGTGTGACTGCCAACTTGACTGGTTGACTCAGTCACCAAGACCCAATTTCTGGTACCTCGATCCCATTAAGACAAAAACAGCTTAGTTTAGAGTTATAACCCTCCACCTGGAATTTACTAGTAATAAAGGTTTTGCCTATGATAGTTAGAGCTGATTCCTTACCCCATTTTGACCTCTTGGTTGATGTTAAGCAGCATAGGCTCCTTGACCTGCAGATGGATTTTCCTTGTCAAGAAAGCAGTATGCACTCCCACTCACTGCATCACATTTCCATTGCAGATGATTCCCTGTATGTACAATGTGAGTGATTGTTATTCATGCAGTAACTCGCCACATAAAAACATGCTCCTCCCACCCATTACTTGTCTGCCTCCTCACAAACTTGCAGTGGTTTAGGAGTTTGAAATGATGCATGCTGGTATCATCCAGCCTTCCAAGAGTGAATGGGTACCCCTTGGCTTATAGTTCCCAAATCTTCAGCCGAGTTCTATGGTTATTTTAGAAGCCACAATACCAAAACAGAGTGACTGTGATGGATTTTTCTGCCAATTTCCATGGAAAATCCATATTCTCAAAGGTTCTTCTGGTTAAGGCATACTAGCAAATACTCGTTGACCCAGTTTCAATATATATGACCTCCGAGATATCGCAGTTTGGACTTTAAGTGTGTTAATATGCCAGTATTTCTTAAAAATGCAGCAGTTGCTTTTCAGGGTTTTATTGACTCATTGTTAAGAGATCTTGATTTTGTCTTTTTATTTCTGGATGACATTTTAATGGCAAGTTTGAGTCTTGAGGAACACATCTCACCTACAAACACACTTTGAGGATCTATGGAGGTTGAACTTTGAATTAAGCCTGCAAAATGTACCTTTGGGACACTTCTCCAAGATGCTAAAGCCTGCTGAGAGGTATTATAGTTCCTTTGGTCATGAGTTCCTGGCTGTATTTCTCCACATTCACCCTTTTTCCTAAGGTCACTGATTGTCCTACTGGACTATACAGTACATTATTACTTTTCTTGACCAAACCACTTTCTCTAGAAACCTTTTCACAAAATTTACATTAACACAAAGTTCATTTGATCTATCAAAGTTACACATTAAAGACTTGAAGGATTGATGTACTCGTCATTTTATTCAATGAAATTGGTGTTGGTCTTAACCATGACCAAGCATTGTCTGAACCTGCTGCTGGCCTTTTTGACAATCCCCCTGGGTGAAAACTGGTGTGATCCTGGACCTAAGATCCACCTGGGTGGTTGGCACACAAGGACTTGGTCTCTCAACTATCCATGCCATGCTCATAATAGTCCAAGGAGTTGCAGTCTGGAGGAGTTAGGAGGCCAGATATTCAAGTGATGAGGTCAAAGAAATTGTGTGGCCTTACAAACAATGTCTCCTGGATTCAGGGCAGCACCAACTGCTTGAGACAGTTGATGTAGCCCTTCATGAAGATAAATAGGGGCATAGCCTGGCCCTTAGGGGTTCCAAGCCCCTGTGTGCCCTCGTAATCACAGCCTCACTCATCCAACTCTTTCTTGAGTCTCTGCACTGTCCTCAGATGACACCTAAGCACTTAGACATATTTGCATTGTAGTTCCTGGCAGGAATCCCAAGCAGTACAGCTTTCCTTTTCCTCCAAATATTTGCAGGATTGAATTCATACATGATATTACTTTGTTTACCACTGAGCCTACTATGATAAGAAAAGAGAGAACTAATGCCAGGCAACATACATTTACAGAATTCAGAGTTGCCTGTAACCTTAATAAGAGGCTTTATCCAAAATACCATTGCGGTAGGCTTTATTTGTATGCATTAAACCAGCAAGGGAATTTTACAGAACCTTTGAAAGAGAAAGGAAAATGAGTGGAAAGGTTGTAGGTCATTCTACAGGCAGTGGGGCTAGGAGGGCTCCAAAATGCCGGTATTGGGGCTGGGAGGGCACCAAAATGGTGATATCAGGGCTGGGAGGACAAAAAAAATGCGGATATTAGGGCTGGGAGGGCACAAGAATGCTAGTATTGGAGCTGGGAGAGCACAAAAGTGTGGGTATTGGGCTGGGAGGGCATAAAAATATGGGTATTGGGGCTGGGAGGGCATAAAAATATGGGTATTGGGGCTGGGAGGGCACAAAGATGGTGATATTGGCACTTTAAGGGTACAAAAATGTGTGTATTGGGGCTGAGAAGACACAAAAATGCCGTTTATGGGCTGGGAGGGCATAAAAGGCAGTATTGGGCCTAGGAAGGCATAAAAATGCCAGTATTGGGCCTAGGAAGGCATAAAAATGCCAGTATTGGGGCTGATAAAGTATAAAAGTGTGGGTATTGTGGCTGGGAAGGCACATAAATATATGTATTGAGTTTAAGAAGGCACAAAAATGTGGTATTGAGTTTAAGAAGGCATAAAGATCCTGGTATTGAGACTAAGAAAGCACAAAAATGGGGGTATTGGGGCTGGGAGAGCATAAAAATGGTGGGATTGGGGAGGGGAAGACATATAAATATGGGTATTTGGGGCTGGGAGTGTATAAAAATTTGGGTAATGGAGCTGGAAGGGCACAAAAATGTGTTTATTGTGGTGGGAATGCATAAAAATGTAGGTATTGGGGCTGGGAGGGCATAAAAATATGGGTATTGGGCTTGGTAGGGCATAAAATTGTGGGTATTGATGCTATAAGGGCATAAAAATCCCAGCATTTGGGTTGTGAGGGCACATAAATGCTGGTATTGGGGAGAGAGGGTACAAATGCTGGTATTGGGCTTGTGAAGTCACAAAAATGTGGGTATTGGGGCTGGGAGGGCACAAAAATGTTGGTATTGGGGCTGGGAGGGCACCAAAATGTTGGTATTGAGGCTTGCAAGGCACATAAATATGGGAATTAAGGCTGGGACATCACCTAAATGTGGGTATTGAGGCTGGAAGGGTACAAAAATGAGTGTATTGGGGCTAGAGGGCACAAAAATGTGGGTATTGGTGCTGAGATGGTACAAAAAGGACAGTGTTGGAGCTGGGAAGGCACAAAGATGTAGGTATTGGGGCTGGGAGGGCACAAAAATGCTGGTATTGGGGCTGGGAAGACAAAAAATGCTGGTATTGGGGCTGGGAGGCACATAAATATGGGTATTTGAGGCTGGAAAGGCACAAAAATGTGGGCATTGGGTCAGGAAGGGGGCACAAAAATGTGGGCATTAGGTCAGGAAGGGGGCATAAAAATGCCAGCATTGTGGCTGGGAGGCACATAAATGTGGGTATTGAGGCTAGGAGGGCACAAAAATGTAGGTATTGATGCTGGGAGGGCACAAAAATGGCGATATCTGGTCTGGGAAGACTAAAAAAAGGCAGTGTTGGGACTGGAGGGCACAAATGTGGGTATTGGGGATGTAAAGGCACAAAAATGTGTGTATTGAGGCTGCAACAACATAAAAATATGGGTATGGGGGCTTGCAGGGCACAAAAATATGGGTATTGGGGTTGGGAGGTCACAAAAATGCATATTGGGGTTGGGATTTCATAAAAATGCTGGTATTCTTGCTGGGATGCCAAAAATTATAAGTATTGGGGCTGGGATTGCATAAAAATGCTGGTATTCCTGCTGGTAAACCACAAAAATGTAGGTATTGGTGCTGGAGGGTACAAAAATATGGGTATTGGGGCTGGAATGCCACAAAAATGTATGTATTATGGTTGAGAGGGCACAAAAATGCAGATATTGTTGCTGGGAGGGCATAAAAATGTGGGTAGTTGAGCTGGAAAGGCATCAAAATTGTGGGTATTTGGGCTAGGAGGGCATAAAAATGTGGATATTGGGACTGTGGAAGGGCATAAAAATGTGTGTATTGGGGTTGGGAGAGCAAAAAAATCTGGGTATTGTTGCTGGGATTGCACAAAACTGCTGGTATTGGGTCTCAGAGGCCACATAAATGTGGGTATTGGGGTTGGGAAGGCACAAAAATGTTGGTATTGGTGCTGGGAGGGCATATAAGTGTGGGTATTGCAGCTGGGAGGTCACAAACATATGGATATTGGGGCTGTAAAGGTATAAAATGTGGGTATAGTGGCTGGGAGGGTATGAAAATGTGGGTATTGGGGCTCAAAGGGCAAAAAATGTGGGTAGTGGAGCTGGAAGGGTGCATAAATGTGGGTATTGGGGCTAGAAGGGCATAAAAATGTAGGTATTGGGGCTGGGAGGGCACAAAAATGTGAGTATTGGGGCTGGAGGGCACAATCCTCCAGAAGTGAGTTTCAGCATGGTTACTCATGCTATACCTGACATCCTTATAAGGGGTATGGCCACTATACTCATGGGACTCAGTGCCCCAGATTGGCTTCTATTAATTCTGCCTTCCTGTAACAACTCTCCTCCTATCCCTCCCTCTCGGAGGGGGGTGCCCTTTGTAGTCTGTTGCAATCATTACCTGGAAGAGCTTAACACTATATCCCTCTTACAAAATATTCATCCAACCTTGGTGTTTAAGTGTGTGAGGAAAACCATGACAGCACCACTCTGACCCGTGGAGAGGGTTCCCTCCAACTATATTTGTGTGGAAACAGTCCATCATGCTGTGCCTCCCTCTGTAATTGGTGAGTGACTGGTAGTTTGAATGAGAATAGGAGTGGGGATGGAGTTGTGGGAGGAGTATGATCGTGTTATTAGGTCTTTGCGGGCAGGAAACTAGATACTAATAGTGGTCAGGGAATTATGAGAGGACATTATAGTACTGAAAGTCAGAAATAGATTCCAAGGCGATAGAGGTGAGGTCATTCAAGTTTCAAGAGGTGCTTCAGAGATAGGGGGGTTAAATTGTTTCTATACAAATGCTCGTAGTCTTAGAAACAAGAAGGATGAGCTATTTAGTTATATTAGCAATGAGGATATAGATATATTATGCGTTACTGAATCATGGGTTAATGAAATAGAATTTAGTGACACTATAAGGGAATTTGATTTACAGGGCTATAATATGTACATTAGTCAAAGGACAGGTAGGATTGGTGGAGGAATAATTATCTATATAAAAAACAACATTATTTCAAGTTTAAATACTTCAATAAAGCAGGATGGAGTTGAGTCACTTTGGATAGATATTAGGTTCAGTAAAAATAGAATGGTGCATTTGGGAGCTTTTTACAGGCCACCTGGGCAGACTGATGATATGGATGAACTAATGATAAGGGAAATAAGTCAGGGATGTGAAACAGATGCAGTTATTATTGGGGACTTCAACTTAAACTCTGTGGACTGGGAAAATATGATGGTAGGGATAGAACAAGTGGCAGGTTCATAGAATGCTTTGAGGATAATTTTTTTAATCAATTTGTTAATGAGATAACGAGGGGGGACAATATATTAGATTTAGTACTTTCTAACAGTGATCATTTAGTTCAAGAATTGACTGTTGGGGAAGCATTGGGAAATAGTGACCATCAGATAGTTCGTTTTAACTTGGGAATTGAGAAGGGTAAAATAACCGAGAATGCTGAAAAAGTTCCAAATTTTCATAAGGGAGATTATGTAAAACTTCGAAGCTTGCTAAATTTGGTAGACTGGGATGTAGAATTCAGAGGTAAAAATGCTTATGGGATGTGGGATACTTTCAAGCATATAATAAATGTAGTCCAAGAACAATGTATCCCAATGAAGGCCATTAGGAACAAAAGTAGGAAACCATTATGGTGGAATCAGGAGATAGCTAGAAAAATTTCAGAGAAGAAAAGGGCATACAAAAAATTACAGGTACAAAATAATATTCAAAATTTAAGTGATTATAGAATGGCTAGGAATGAGTTAAATAAGATTATAAAGAAGAACAAAAGGGTATCAGAAATTAAATTAGCTCAGGATAGCAACAAAGATCCTAGAAAGTTCTTTAGTTACTATAAAATTAATAACAAGTCTGGCAGAGTTAAAATAGGACCTAACAAATATGAAGGGGTTGTGAGAGAAACTGATGAGGAAATAGTTGAGGTACTAAATGGTCATTTTGCATCAGTATTTACAAAGGAGAAACTAAATAGTCCTATGTATAGTACTCATGGGTCAGGGAAAGAGGTGTTTACTAACAGTAGTGTGGATCGGAGGATGATAAAAGGACTAATAGGTGAGTTAGATACTACCAAGGCCTCCGGCCCTGATAATATTCATTCTAGGATACTTAAAGAAGGGGTAGAAAGTATCTCAATAGCTCTGGAGAAGTTATATACTAGGTCACTGGAATATGGAGAAATACCTGATGATTGGAAGAGAGTGAATGTAGTCCCCATTTTCAAGAAGGGTAGTAAAGAGGATCCAAATAACTTTAGACCGGTTAGCCTAACTCCTGTAGTCTGTAAAATTCTTGAGAAAATAGTTAAAAAAGGGATTTGCCAACATCTAGAGAGGGAGGGGTTAATCAGCGATGCTCAGCATGGGTTTAGATCAGGTAGATCATGTTTGACTAACTTACTAGACTTTCTGGAGTTTGTAACCGATCAAGTAGATAAGGGAGAGAATGTAGATATAATTTACTTAGATTTTAGTTAAGCATTTGATAAGGTACCACATAGGAGACTAGTTCATAAATTAAAAATGATTGGGATATGTGGGGGTGTTTCAAATTGGATAGCTGAGTGGCTGAAAGACAGGAAGCAAAGGATAGTGCTAAATGTTGTAAAGTCAGAGTGGAGGGATGTTATCAGTGGGGTTCCTCAGGGATCAGTTCTCGGTCCATTATTATTTGTCATCTATATAAACGATCTTGGGGAGGCAGTTAATAATAAAGTGTCAATTTTTGCGGATGATACCAAATTAGCAGCTGTAGTTATATTGTTGATAATTTTAAAGTGCAGAGGGATTTAAATAAATTGTTATCCTGGGCACATAAGTGGCAAATGACTTTCAACCTTGATAAGTGCAAAGTTATTAACATGGGAAAAGATAATAGAGAATTTAACTATGAAATGGATGGGCATTGGCTGAGCTCAGTAGAGGATGAGAAAGATCTAGGAGTAGCAATAGATAAGTCATTAAGGTTTTCTAAGTAGTGTATTGAAGCAAGAAATAGGGCAAATAGAGTGCTGGGTTTTATTAATAGAAATTTCAGTTACAAAAGTAAGGAGGTTATTCTTAAATTCTCCAACTCTTATGTTAGGCCACATCTAGAGTACTGTATACAGGCATGGTCCCCACATTTTAGACATGATATTAACCTTCTCGAGTCAGTGCAACGGAGGGCAACAAAGATTATTCCTTCCCTGAGGCACCTTGAATATGTAGATAGACTGAGGGTATTAAATATGTTCTCGTTCGAAAGGAGGTGTGTGAGAGGGGATATGATTGAGCTCTTTAAAATTTTTTCTGGGATAGATAAATTGGATGTTAGCAAGTTTTTTGAGTTAGATGATGGAAATCGGACTAGAGGTCACCACTTGAAAATTATAAAGCAAGGGTGTAGGTTGGATTTAAGAAAATATTTTTTCACCAATAGAGTGGTAGACTTCTGGAACAAATTGCCGCAGAGCGTAGTAGGTAGTCCAAATCTAAATGTATTTAAGAGTAGGTTGGATGAGTTTATATGAAGGGAAGGTTGTGATGGTTCCTAAGTTTTGTATATATTAATATTGTTTGTATATATCTATAGCTGCATGATTTAGTTCTTGACAAGCCTTGATTGGTGATACCCTTGTTTCTGGATGCAATCCTCTGGATGTAGTTTTCCTGGGAGTTTGGGTGCCTTAAAAAAGAGGCTGTTTGACTCGGATGACCTATGATGAGCCCTTGTGGCTTTTGTCATCTGTTATATTATATTGTGGGGGACTATGATTTTGTCTTCCCCTGGTGATGGTGCTTTTTGTGGGTGGGTTTTGACGGAGGTGGATGACCTTTGATAGGCCCTTGTGGCTTTTGTCATCCGTGTAATTATGTTATGTTATGTTGTGACATTGTTTGAGGGTGATATACCCGCCTGCTCTCTTTCCCAATGGCACCCTCGGGCCATTGAGAGTGAGTGGAATCTCTGTGATGTTGAGCCGAGGGTTTTCATTGAGCGGCTGCGCAGTGTCTTTGAGCCTGCTGGCTTCAAGCACTTCTCATTGTTCATTCTACTGATGGGAGCATGTTGTCAACAGGATATATGCCCCATCAGTGCCAGGCATTAGTTAGGGTTCTAGGGACCCTTTTGATGAATGCAGCGGACCCTGCCCAATGGCTGGCCTATGCAGGTGACACCACAGTCTACCATGAATTTTGTGAAAGGGATTGTTTATGTGAGGGAAGCACTCCAGCACCTGGGGGAGTAGGCCTACCCCTCTCCCTCAATAATGCAAAGCATGTTTCCTTTCTTGTTTAGTTTGTTTGTACTTTTTCTTTTGTTTTTGTTTTTTTGATGAAACCTAGTCATAGGCTACATTTGATTATGGCAACTTATGTCCTTGCCGGCAGTTACCAAATGGGTATAAAAAAATATATATATATATTTCTAACATCCCTTTGCACGTTAGATAAGGATAAGAAAGATGGGAGCATCAGAAGTAAAGGGTAAGGACAGTGCAGGTATTTATCAATAGATACACACACACATATATATATATATATATACAATTATACAACCATCAGAACCAAGGGGCAAGTCACCTCCATCCCTGAAACCAACCAGGGATAAATGGATGAAAGATGCTACTCAAGAAAAAAGGTGAGACAAAATCCCTTGTAGAATTCCAAGTAGCACCCATATTTGATGTTCCAAAGGTAATTGATGGTCTCTGAAGTTGATTTTGGAAAAATTCGGGATATTAAGGAAATTTTTTTTAAATTACAGTATCTACCGGTTTCCCTTAAAAAAATTTGTGTATTATGCATCATTGCCACAAACTACCCACTAATCCCACCCCTTTTATGTCTTATTAAACATAAGACCCCCATCTTTTTGTTTATTTTGAAAGCCCTTCATAGTGATGCTGTAGCATTTCATCCACTCAGGGTTATCCCCAGGCAGAAGGGCCCTAGCACACACCCTCCATGCCCACCAGTCATTTTTAAGAAAGCAACAGTTTTAAAAAAGAATATTGGTAAAAATATTACATCAAGTCTTGCCCATTATCAGGATCAGGGAGACATTTTAAATTTCCACAGCCAAATCTTTGCTGGGTGGGTCATACAGGGTGTCCCCCAACCTGGAACACCTGGAGAACCTGGAAAAGTCAGGGAAAACCTGGAGAACCTGGACAAGTCGGGAATAACCTAGAAAAGTCAGGGAATTTTGACTTACCTACTGTAAACTTTTTTAAAATGGTGTGTAACAGGTACTTTTTTCAAGTGGTACTTTTAAATATAGTAAGGGCAAAACTTGCTTTCTTTTCTATTATTGCAAATTAATTTGAAGGATTTTTACAAAATTTCAGAAAGATTTCTCATTGACATCATTCCTTTATGAGGAACTTTTTTGTTTACTAAAATATATTGGCAAAAGAATTCTGAAATACAAAGTATATGAGGAAAATAATAGTTCCTGTAGTGCTTAAAAGCTGATCTTTACAAAGGTGATAATCTTTTACATTTCAACGGTATAGATTTGTCATTTACTACAAAAACAGCTATTAGAAACTCATCAAGATGACCAACTGATGAAGAAATAAAGTTGTTCACCAAAGATTGCTTGATTTTCTTTCAGAATACCATCTTAAAAATAATAGAACGACCTCCCCCCCTTGTGGTTTATAGTTAAAGACTTTAGTTCCATTTATCCAAAAGTCATGATATCATCTAAAGTAAGCTGTCAAAGACTTGATTTATTATTAGAAAACCTTATTAAAGTAAATCGCCTAACAGGAATAGAAGCAGATTCCATAAAAGAATCGCATTCTAGATTGATTGAGAATCTGTTTGTTAAAAAAATATGGTGTAATTATGATTTTGAAAAACATTGATTAGATTAATTTTTCTCAACAATTTTTAAATCAGTTAACATTACAAATGATTATCAAGATTTTGTTAATATGATCTTACAATATTTCATGGCAATGCCTCAGTTGAGATAGGATTTTCAATAAATAAATATTGCATGGACAGTAATTTACATGATCAGTCATTAGTTGCAAGAAGAACTATATGATGAAATCAGAGAGATGGATTGGGACCTGTCTTGTTTTGAAATAGACAAACAGTTGTTATTAAGCTGTCGTAATGCTTGTGGATATTATAAGGATTAACTCGAGGAACAAAAGAAAAAGAATATGGAACAAAAAAATGCAACTGTAAATAAAAGAAAAGCAATGGAAGAAATAAGGGAATTTGAAGAAAAAAAAGGAAAATAATAGAAGAAAAAGAAGTTCAAATCCTAGAGGACCAAATTCTAACCTGGAAATAATATTTTTTTGTGAATTATGATTTTCTGTATATAACTTGTATATTGTATAATTTAATGTTTATATTTTTTTGTATTAAATATAAACAAAAGAAAGAAAGCAGAGCATGAACCTCGTACCTTCATAAAATTGGTTATTGCTAAAATATTAAATTTGGTTTTCTTATTTCTTTATTAATATTATATATTATTAGGACATTTCTTTTGTACCAGGTCGGTATGGGGTGGGTTCTGGTGGCCTTTCTTTTATTTTTTTAATTTTAACAAGATTTTGATTCTTTACCAGAATTTCATGTAGGTCAGGGAATTTGAAATTGGAATTTCAAGAGACACCTTGGTCATATCCACATTTATCATTGGTCATTATAATTTATCAAATAGAAAGTACTGTTACAAAAGTATTTTATTAACCCAGTAAACCCTCTTGTACAAGGGAGTCAGTTAAATCTATCATAACCCATTTATTACCATTCATGATTTCAGAATATGTTGATCAAGCAAGAAAATATGGATGAAAGCATGAAGGAAGAGGGTCACTCTGTGGCCAATGGAGAGATTACTGGAAACCCCCAAGGAGAGCAGGTATGCTTCATAGCTTGTCTCCTCCCCCTTCCTCCATGCCCTTATCCTGACTCATAAATTACTGCCAAATCACTTTATCTTATCATCAACCACTTTCCTACATTGGCTAGTGCGGTTCAATGCCACCCTTTGCATATTGCACTTGTAAAAACATAACTTTGAGGTGTGTGGTTTCCCACTGAACCTGTTAAAGTGATCCTTACTCTATAATTAATTGGTTGTTTTTTTAATATAAAAACACATTTGGGACAAATGTAGTAGGCTCTAAAGAGTTGTGAACCTTTCAAAATTTATTTAGGTATACAGTGTTATACCAAGCACTGTAGGTTTGCTATTCAACTGGAGTGGGGTATTTGCGAGGGTGGTAATTGAATGTTTGTCATTGTCCAGTATGTGTATGGGTTGTGAAGAGAACATGATTTTGAAAATGAGACTGTCATTAGGTTTTGTTGCAGCCATTTGAGTCTTTTGGTCTAAGTTGTACACCACAACCTTCTTGGGTATGCTTTTAGTGTGTGGCAAGGGTAGTGATGTTATTGGTGTAGATTTATCCTTGTTACTTTATTTTTGTGATTTATGGTTGTTACTGTATATAGTTTGTGTACTTATTTAGTATTTATAAATATATTTGTGTTGTACATATAAACAATGATAATTTATGTTATTGTTCCAAATAGATGAATGTCATGGTATAGCTCTATATATCCTACATACCTCAATTATATTTGATTTAAAGTGCGTGGGGGTTTCCTTTTAAATGGTTTGGGTAGGCTGAGGTCCGGTTACAAGGTCAGATCCTTGTAAGGGAGGGCTAGTCCAATAGATGCTACTTTATAACTTGGTATTGGCTGAGAGTTCCAAATCTCACTTAGTTAAAGGCTGTTACACAGCTATGATGAGCTCAAGGGTTGGAAAGTAAAGGAGTCGGCAAAAATAGACTTTAATAAATATTTATAATTAAAGTTAATATATTACAACAATATACAGACATATAAGATAAATAGTTACACAAATGATAATGAGGAATATTAAACGGCAATTATAAATTTGGGGAAGCTAAAATATTTGTTACGATACCTTGTACACAAATGGAGGGGTTGGGAAGACGATGGTCGTTTCCGGCGAAGTGGTGAGATGATGGTTAGGTCACTTCGATGGGGTCCAAGGTCAACTTGCTTGTAGTGAAATATTCTTTTGAGATGACGGGGGTGGGGGGGAGCAGAGTATTCAGGAAGGGAGGTTGGGAATTCTTCCGGTGTAAATTCCTTTGAAGAAAACGGAGGGTGAGTTTCTCCGAGATGTCAACGGTTTGTTTGGTTGCATATGCGTAATCAAGAGGGTATTACGCTAAGATGAATCTTCACTGAAGCCTTTTGGGATAAGACTTGATTCTTGTTTGGAGATGGTATCGATGAGCGGAGTCGGACAGGTATTCTTACAGGGAGAAGAGTTCTTAACTAACTCTAAGGGGTGGATATTTGTTTTATCCAAGAAGGGATGCTTGGTTTTGTCCCACAACGTTTCCTTGCCTTCGGCGTAATGACAACCCGAATCGAGGAGGAGTAAGACGGTCTGCACTTGTGAGCATCTCTCGTACCAATCGGATTATTCCACATTACGTAGGTAGATATGGACACCAGAAGTGAGGGAGCTTACCCCATAGGAGAGGGGGGGGACTATTGCACATCGTTTGAGTCATGGAGAACGCTACCCGGGTGGCGATTGTCTCAACTGCTCCCAGCGTGGCTGACAGGGGGGGGGGGGATTTCTTGTCTTGTTCAAATACTCGCCTTGATAAGGGCTACATTCCATGAATCCGCTCCTATACTTTCTCACGCTTTTGAGCTTCGAAAATTGTTTGTAAGTTACATGAGGCCCATCACGTGGAGGCAAATGCTTAAAAGCGACATTATTTCTCCTGTCATGTGCTTGTTCCCTCACAATGAATAATACTAATAATAGTTGCTCTGACTGTTTTCTGGGGATGGGGGGTCAAATGGGTGGTTTGCCCAGGGCACAATACCTGCCAGAATCGCCACTGGTGATGTCATTGGTATGGATGATTACTGTGGTGTTGTCATTTTCTGAGGAATGGAGGAGGGATTTCATGGATAAAAAGATTGAAAAGGATAGAGGGAGTACTGATCCTTGAAGGGGCACCATTGTTTATGTGGTAGCTGTGAGGGAGTCAGTAAGGCATTTTTTTGTATTTGGAATCGAGTGTGGTGTCAAGTATTTTGTGAATGAGGTTGGGTCTAGGTACCATTTGAAGGCACTTGTAGAATTGCAGATGGGCAAAGACCCTGAGATCCACCACTTGAAGCTACCCCAAGAAAGATAAGGTAGGAGAGCAAAGATCAGTGGAGGTAACAAGCAGATATACATTTATATGTATGTTACTGTACTTCTTTGGATATATATATATATATATATATATATATATATATATATATATATATATATATATATATATATATATATATACATACACACACACACACACACACACACACACACAAACACATACACTACCAAACAAAATAAGAGAAGATTTACCCTATTAAAATTTTCTCAAAAATATAATGAGTAGGTACATTCAATTTGCATGCTATATAAAGGCATGCATTTAATATATTTTATGAAGATTTCATTTTGAAATATTTTAATTGAGGAAAGGCATTCTCTTATTTTGCTAGATAGTATATACATTATGCGCGGTTGATATATACGCACTAAGGATTTTGCCCGCCTTTAACTGAACTCTGTACAATTGAAGGGTCAAGGAACAAAGAAAACCCACTTTTTTCTAGTAAATTATTGGATATCCTTTGGCATTTCTAACAAGTTTCAGTCACTTTGGAAGAGAGTCTGCTACAGTCTGGAGCTATGTTTGAGGCATGGAGTCCCACAACTGCTGGATGGTGTCCGTGAGCTTCAGTACTGAGGAGATATAATAGTTCTGCAACCCAGACTTTATCTTTCCCCAGAGGTTTTCTATGGGGTTGAGGTCAGGGAATTTGCCGGGCCAGGTGTTGAAGTGGTGAATACCCCAAAATCAAGATCATCAGTCACTAGTTTGGCTTTGTGACATGGTGCCTCATTCCTTTGGTGCGGCCCAGATGTCGACTCCAACAGGCATTGAACCACGTCTCTCGCTATGCCGAAGCGCACAGGTTTCGGTTTTCTTTGGCCAAGACTAAGGTGGTGCACTTCTGCCGCCATCCACGGCTTCACCCCGACCCAGATTTGTTTCTTAATGGGGTGCGCCTGGATGTGGGGGAATCGCACCGTTTCCTCGGTCTTGTATTCGACCGATGCCTCACCTGGGAGGCTCATATTCGCAGCCTTAGGGTCTCTTATACCCGCGCCATGGACATTCTGCGTTCCGTGACGTTCAGCGCTTGGGGCGCTGATAGGGCTACTGCCCTACTTTTTTATCGATCCTTTGTTCGTTCGAAGCTCGACTACGGAGGAATTGCGGGGAATGAGGGCGCTAAAGAGTCCGCGAGGACTCTGCGACCGGACCAGCGTTTCGCTCTTCCTCACACCGACTACATGGCAGGAATACGGGCAGCTCTTCGGACTGCTTGGCAAAGAAGAATCGAGACGGTCGAAGGGAACTTAAAATTGCGTGCCATTGCGCCGCGACTGTTCCCATGGACCTATCCCCCAATGCCGCGGCGGCTTCAGGTTGCTTTCTGTCGTCTCCGAATTGGACACACTCGTGTGACGCATCGCTATTTGATGGAGCGCTTGCCTGTACCCTATTGCGACGACTGCGTCGTTCCCCAGACTCTTCGGCACATTCTTGTCGAATGTCCTAGTCTGGGTGATCTTCGCGCACGTTACCTGTCCCGGTACCGGGATGGGCGGGGTTGCTACCGCCTGTCCCTTGTACTCGGGACGAGTGCGTGCGCCATGACTGGTGGACTTGTTGACTTTTGGGGGGAAGCTGGCCTTCTCCCTTGTATTTAACTTGTTTTTTTTGTTATTGTTGTTTGTTTTTGTTTTTTTGTAGGTCGCAGGCTCCTGCGCCGGGTGGAAGGGGACCTACCCCTGACGCCGGAGCTTGCTCCCTGATTGTTTTCCCCTTTTTATTGTTGTTTCTGTTAAATTTTTTATTTTAAAGTAGCCTAGAACTGGGCTGTTTGTTTGCGGCGACTTATGCCCAAGTGGGCAGTCGCCAGATAGCCCCTTGAAAAAAAAAAAATCGTGTGACGCATCGCTATCTGATGGAGGGCTCGCCTACGCCGTATTGTGACGACTGCGTCGTCGCCCAGACTCTTCGGCACATTCTTGTTGAATGTCCCAGTCTGGGTGATCTTCGCGCACGTTACCTGTCCCGGTACCGGGATGGGCGTGCACCATAACTGATGGACTTTTGGGGTGAGACCGGCCTTCTCCCCTTTATTTAAGTAGTTTTTTTTTGTTATTGTTTTCTCTGTAGGTTGCACGCCCCTGCGCCGGGGTGTGGAGGACCTCCCTCCGACGCCGGAGATTGCTTCCTAATTGTTACGTTTTTCCCATTTTTATCATTGTTATTCTTATTTTAAAGTAGCCTAGTTCTAGGCTGTCGTGATTCCGGCGACTTATGCCCAAGTGGGCATTCGCCAGATGGGCTCTAAAAAAAAAAAAATCTCTTTTCTATAAATACCTCCATCCATCATCAGCCGACTTTGATTCAGGGACTTTCGCCATGTTGTGGCATAGTTGCCGAGGCCCTTTCTAATGCTCAGGGATTTGAACAGTAGATAACCCCTCGGGGGTAATTATTGATCTCACCTGAATAAAAGGCTAAAGAGAGGTGTTCTAAATGTACCCATCACTGTCCGGGAACCACTTCATTTTCCTGTCTTGATCTATCTCTGTGTTCTCCAGATGCACAGCTTGATTTCAGGTGTGAGGTGGTTAATGACATTCATGGTAGTGATCACTTTCCCATTCAAATATCATTTTCTGGTCTACTGCCGCCTGAGAGCATGCCCGGTGGTGCTTAGAATGTGTGTTTCTCCACATTTCAGAAAATGACTGATACCTCTCTCTCACATTCAAAGAGTTTATTTAGGTCAGTGGCTGATGCTGTTGATTTTCTCCCGCAGCCTCATCACTGTGGACCTAACCATTATTCCTAGAACATCTGGTCATTTTGCACACCGTCCTCAGCCAGAAGCAATAAGCGTACATGCGCTATAAGCACGGCCCTTTACTATCCATGTACTTTGTTGAGCTGGGGCTAGGTTCTGGTATATTTTTAAGCAGCACGCCTGCTGCTCTTCCTGGTGTGTATATGTGTCCTTATTTAACTGGAAGACCCCTCTTGCAGAGGTGTGGAAGCGAGTCGAAAGGAATTTTGGGCAAGTTCTTGCAGGACCCCTGTCCCATTGAGAATGGGACTGCAATCTTGGAACCTGCATCTTCGGTGGTCCTTCATAATCGCTTTCTCTGCATTCTCTAGCCAGGATGCTGCTCTTCTAGCATTAAATGCATGTGATGTTGCTGAAGGCTGCTAACTGGACTCTACCTCCAGAAGCGGAGAACTCTTCAATGACAAGTTAATTTAGTGAGTTCCCTTCTGCTCTTGCCGCATGCGAGGCACGATGGCCTTTCTCTTTGATTCGCTCAACAGGATCTGGGTAGAGGGTATCCTCGCAGACTCCTGATGAATGGCTCCTGTGCTCGCTTTTTGAAAATACTGGCAAAGATCATTCTACCCCAGCTGGTTTCTGACCAATTTCTCTAATGTCAAGTGTGTCAAAGTTGGAGAAATTGGTAAATTTTAGATTAGCCTTTTTCCTGGACAGTAGAAGCCACCTGTTTTGTGCACAGTGTGGCTTCTGCAAGTTACTGTCAACATCGGATGCTCTGATCCGACTTAAAGATGCTGTCTGCAAAGATCATTCTACCCCAGCTAGTTTCTGACCAATTTCTCTAATGTCAAGTGTGTCAAAGTTGGAGAATACAGTTATCATGGAAACACTTTACACAATAGGGGTGAGGAGACATCCCCTAATCGTTATTTGTGAATTTCTGTACGGTTGTCGATTCTGCATACGGGTAGGAGAAGCCCTCTCCTGCCCATTGGGGCAAGAATAGGGTGTCCTCATTGTTTCACTCTTTGCCCCGAGCATCAACGGTACCGCTTGAGTGCTGCTGGAAGTTGTTCTCGCTAGGCTCTATGTAGATGACCTTTTGATTTCCTTTGGTGTGGCCCAGAGCCCAACTCTAGCTCACCGACTCCAACAGGCATTGAACCCATCTTTCGCTATGCCGAAGCGCACACCAGATTTCAGTTTTCCTTAGCCAAGACTAAGGTGGTTCATTTCTGTTACCATCCACAACTCCATCCAGACGCGGACTTGTTCTTAAACAGGATTCGCCTGAAAGTGGTGAATTTGCGCTATTTCCTTGGTCTTGTTTTTGACTGACACCTCAATTGAGACGCTCATATTCGCAGTCTTGTGGCTCATTTACCCGCACCATGTACATTCTTTGTTCCTTGACATTCAGCACTTGTAGTGCCAATAGGGCTACTACCTTACTTTTCTACCAATCCTTTGTTCATTTTAAGATTCACTATGCCTGTGAGTTTTAGGGAGCCTAGCCGAGTGTATTTTGTTGAAGGTAGACTCGATCCACCGCACTGATATCTACCTGACAACCAGTGCACTTCGCACGTGCCCCATTGAGAGCATACTTGATGCCAGGGAGATGCCACTCGCTCTGTGCCGTATACAGTGCATTGTGCGCTAGAGCGCGCCGTCTCCCTCAGTCGCCAACAGCTCTCACTGCATCCCCGGCGATCTCGTTCCTCCCTGTGCCTCTGAAAGGCACCGATCATACCCAAAGCCCTTTGGGTTTGGTGCTAAGAAGCTCTTTCGAGAGCTCTGTGTAACTTTCGGGCCGGTGGTGCCCCTTGTTTTGGTGGGTACCACCTTTGACTATTTGTCACCACGCTTCTGCTCCCAAAGCTACAGCGCCAATTCATCTTTATACAAAAATACAAAAGAATATTCCATTTTAACATCCTTCATTTATGTTTATTATATTTTCATTGTTGCTCTTTTATTTTTTTGTTAATAAGTAAATAAGATGTCTTAGGTCAAATTTTGTCAGTGTTTATACAGCAGAAGGACAGAGATCTGATGCTCCGAAACTGGTCCTGTGCGAGTGAACAAAAATATAAAAAAAAAGGTTCTCAAAAAAATCCTTTCATTTGCATTCAACCATCAACATGTACACTACACGTTACTACGCTAATACTACCACACATTCCTTTAACCACCCAGACAGGAGATTGTTTCATCTGGTATTTGGGTCCCCCGCAAGCAACCAACTGTAACTGTCATCTGGATTGTCGCATGCTTTCTAAGCTCCAGGTGGATCTGGGGCTATGTCTCTAACCACACATTTTCACTTCCATCTTCATCAACACTTTCCTTACAGATCTCACCCTCAAGGAGTGGCATTTAGTGGCTTATGTACCCTCCCACCCCGACTTCCTACAGGGGAATCTGCAGCTCTATTTTCTCTCACATTTTCATTTCCTCCAACTTCACCATTCTTTACTGAGCTTTCCTTACAAACTTTCCAGAAGAGATGCCCTCGTTGGTGTTCGCTTCTTAGTTTTAAGTGATCATAGTGCTATGGAGAGAGTAGTTGAGGGGGGTGATTCCCGGGACTGAGCCCTCTCGGTTTGCTTTCAGGGCGACGTGGCGCCGATCACCGCTGACATGGCGGCGTGCAATGAGATGTACGTTCCTGCCGTTACCACGGAAACGGACAACTATGCGTCGTCGGTCGCCATGGATGACCCACGCCTCTTCCTTACACCTATTACCACCCTCGAGGAGGAGGAGGAGGAAGAAGAAGAGAAGCCAGGCAAAGGAACCTTCCCGGCCCCCGACATCTCGGACAATTTTAGCGTCCCTGGGACCTCCTCCATGGATGATTCGGGGACTTTTTCCATTCCGGGTACGTCTGGAGAATTCATGATTCCGGGCACTTCCGGGATCAAGGATCTACCCAAGTCCCTGGGCCAACTCCTGTTCGAGCACCGGCTCGGCCCCGGCTCCCAGGATCACGAGAGCAAGAACGACGATTCGGAAGTGTTGTTTAGGTGCCTCCACTGCAATTACACCACGAACACGAAGCGGTACTTGGGCTACCACAATCTCAAGCACTCTGACGTGAAGAGATTTAAGTGTACCGAGTGCGACTACTCGACAAACCGCAAGTACATCTTCATGAACCATCTCCTCAAGCACTCGGGTATCAAGCGGCTCAAGTGCACCCACTGCGATTACGCCACCAACCTCACTCATAACCTCAAGACCCACCTTATGACCCACGCCGAGGTGAAGAAGTTCCAGTGTCCCCAGTGCGACTATGGCACAAACCACAAGCTGGACTTCGGCGTCCACCTCCTCACCCACGCCGGCGTCAAGCTCCTGCAGTGCCCCGCGTGCGACTACAGCACCAATAAGAAGAGCAGCCTCTCCTCGCACCTCCTCAAGCACTCGAGCATCAAGAAACACAAGTGTCCACGATGTACCTACGAGACGAATATCAAGCGGGACCTCACCTACCACCTCCTTAAGCACAAGTGCACCAGTAAAGTGGAGGACGACGAGAAGAGCAAGGAGGAGGCCTTAGCTAAACTCTCGAAGGAGGCCGAGTTGAAGAAGTTTAAGTGCAATCGCTGTAATTACGCCACCAAACGCAAGAGAAACCTCAAGGTTCACGCCTTGAGGCACATAGGTGAGCAGCCCTACCCGACCCTCGAGTGCGGGTGCGGACCCAACCAAACGTGCAATATGGAGGCTCATATAATGAATCACCCGAGTGTAAAGAGATTCAAATGCTCCGAGTGCAGCTACGGTACCTCGCTTAAGAACAATTACGCCCACCACCTCTTAACTCACACCAGCGCCAAGTTATTTAAGTGCACGGAGTGTAGTTACGGCACAAATAGAAAGAGGGATCTCATGATCCACTCAGTCAAGCATTCCCAACCCGCCGGTGAATGCACATAGAAAGTTCCTAGCAGGTTTCTTATTTGCTAATAGCGTTGTAATTGGTCGCTTTGAACACGCCCCACTCGCGATAGACACTCCCCCTATGTCGCCGAGTAGTAATGATAATATAGACAAGTTTCATGTCAACTAATTGTAAGTAGCGAGAAGGCAGCGGTTAAGCTGTAGTTTGTGTGCCCTCTCTTATAAACATTAGACTTCATATGCTTCTGCAACAATTTGCTATGATTGACGTGATGATGTGAGGTACAACAAAAGACCATCTGAGGATGTGTTGTTCTTACATCGCTCATCTTCGAGGACTAGTTGAAGTGAAGGCCCGTCTTCTCTTTTTGTACCATACCCCCCATCCCCTCGCATTTTTTTGTTCGCTTTGTCTTCTATTGATAAATCTCGAAGAAGAGTCTGTGCCAGTCATTTGAGGACGACCTCGGGATCTTACGTAAACCTCGAACTCTAGCTGTCCCTAAACTAATCACGAACTCCGATCGTAGCTTGCAGGCGATTTTCTCCGCATCGGATCTCTTTAACTTTAGCGCCAAAACCCTAATAATAAGCCTGTACAAACTACTAGCAACGGCCTTTGTTAGGGACTGATTGTTAATTTTAAATCGAGAGCAGCTTCAGTCGTCTTTTAATTGACCCAAGGCTGCTTCTGGCTGAGGCTCTTAAACCGAGGAGGTGATGAAGCCCCTTTTGAAATAGCTGTTGTTGTTTTGTTTTTCTTTGTAAAAGCCATGGTTATCTATCTGCAAACTACGCCCTAACCATGTGACGAAACCACATTGAGTATGGTTAGTCAAGGGGGAACCCGATTTGAGTCATTTTCGTGGTTCGAAACCCAGAGCCGCGTGAAAGACGTGTCAGTGGTAAAAACTCTACCTAAAAAGAAGGTAGTTCGCGGTCCGTAGTTTGAGAACGTTGGTCTTTGGCAGAGTAAGGCTGCAGGTGTTACTGTTCCACCTTCCCTTCCTGTGGGGCACTGTCCGCCCGAAACCACTATTTATTTTAACTGGGGTGTTTTTTTGTATTGCAAGTAACATGAAGAGTAGCTTTGTTAAATTTGGGTAGATAATAATATATGAACAATGAATCTTAAGTATACACATAGAGATACTTTCCTCTTATTAGATCGAGGCCTTGGATAGATTGGCACCCAACATTCTCTCTACCAGTACAGTAATGATCGTTTGAGACACGTCGAGGGTCATGATACCCCTAAACATAAGAACATGAACAAGAATCGTGCCTGTTCCTTAATGGGCACATTTGTCCTTGTGTTGAAATCTTAAAGCCAAAGCAGAGATCCCTCGACGGCCCAAATGTCCTTTTATTAAAGATGGCACTCCCTGAACTCCTTTCGGTGCCCAAAGTGGGCGGGATAGCCCCCTTTGTAAACACTCAAACTCTAGATTAAGGGAAAGTTTGCACGGCAGCTCAAACAGAATCGAACGCAAGCCATATATTAATATTCCTGGTTGTCCACCTGGTGTGGCGGGATCTTCGAGAAAGGTTTATCTGAGGCGTTGATTCTTTTATGTCTTTCCCTCTCACTACGCGCCTAGTGTTCCTAAATCTGAGCCTAGGATAATATACATATACCCTCTCGGGAAGCTCTCTTTATCCTATGGATAAGGCGTCGGGGGGGAGGAGGGGGTATCACTGCCCACATCGACAGACTGCCGTAACGTAGAGGGGAGTGCATATGTTGGGCTGTGAAGACGAAGACTGGGAAAAGAATAACGGTGTTGTGATAGGCTATGTGATTAGTGTAGCAGCTACCTACCCAAGCGGAGATAGTCCCACCCATTAAGCGGCCATTCTTTCAAATACGCTGACGTTTTATGCCCGCGTTCTCTGTAATTAAACCCCGCACCTCGACGTCAGGAATTATTTGGCCATATACGATTAGTTGCCGGATTAGGCCCGAAATATCTATTTTAGGATTGTATCTTAGAATTGTCGTTAATCGTAAATGTATTTGCGAGGAAATTCGTTCAGAGTAAATAATTGTCGCAAGTTTGTATTCCTTTCATACTTCCCTTTTTGGTCTCACTGAATGCACGCCGTTTGGGAAGGCGAGAATGCAAGGGAAAAGGAGTTGGAGTGGGGTCACTCGTTCCCAAGCGGATAGGATACGACCACCCCCACATGGATGCAATCCTGGACTGAGGCCACTCCGAACTTGATTGCAATCCTGTACTGGAACAACCCCCAACTTGAATGCAATCCTGGTCGGGACAACCCCCAACTTCATTGCAATCCTCAACTGGCACCACCACCAACTTGAATGCAATCCTGAGACTGGGACTACCACCAACTTGAATGCAATCCTGGGAGTGGGATCATCCCAAACTTTAATAGAATCCTGAAATGGGACCACCCCCAACTTGAATGCAATCCTGAGACTGGGATCATCCCGAACTTGAATGCAATCCTGAAATGGGACCACCCCGAACTTGAATGCAATCCTGAAATGGGACCACCCCTAACTTGATTGCAATCCTGAAATGGGACCCCCCCCCCCCCCCAACTTGAATGCAATCCTCGACCCGGACAACCCCCAATTTAATTACAATTCTGAAATGGCATAACCCTCATCTTGAATGCAAACCTGGACTGGGACAACCCCAAACCTGAATGCAATCCTTGTTGTCTAGGATGACCCCCAACTTGAATGCAATTCTGTACTGGGACCATCCCCATCTTGAATGCAATCCTGGACTGGGACAAGCCCCAACTTCACTGCAATCCTGACTCGGACACCGCCCAACTTGAATGCAATCCTGTACTCGGACCTCCCCCAACATTGATTGCAATCCTGTACATGGACCACCACCAACTTTAATCCAATCCTAGACTAGGACAACCCCCCAACTTGAATCAAATCATGTACTGGACGACCTTCATCTTGAATGCCATCCTGGACTGGGACAACCCCCAACTTGTATGCAATCCTGTATTGGGACGACCCCCATCTTGAATGTAATCCTGGACTGGGACAACCACCAACTTGTATGCAATCCTGTACTTGGACGACCCCCATCTTGAATGTAATCCTGGACTAGGACAACCACCAACTTGTATGCAATCCTGTACTGGGACGACCCCCATCTTGAATGTAATCCTGGACTGGGACAACCCCCAACTTCATTGCAATTCTGGCCCCGGGCGCAACGATTTGACATCCTGGCCGCCGTGCTGACGGGACTCAGCGCCCCGTCCGGCCCCAGCTTAGCCTCTTCTCCTTCCTTCAGACAGGCTGTATCTTTTCCCTACTTCCTCACTTCCCTTACAACCTCTCCCACAACTTTCTCTGGTCAGCCTCTAATTTCACAGGGTAAATGCTGACCTTCTCAGCCAACTATCCCGGATCGGGGGAGAGGGGACAATGTTTCCTAACCCCTTAGCTCCGGTTTGGGATGATGGGTTTTTAATAACCTGCTTCATCCTACCCATACCATCCTCACATCCCTTTTCCTTCTCTCTTCACACACTATGAATTTTACGCCGCGTCCAAGGTGGAGCCGCCATGCTGAAGGACTGCCAGGCCACCAGGCGGGAGGGGTGGTCTTGAATGGCGGCAACTGGCTCTGCCAGGCATGCACGCACCCCTTGCAGGGCGGGCTATGCGAGGGAAGATGAGCCTGTGCATCCCGTTCGAAAATTAGGGTCACCATGCCCAATGATGCAAATTTTTTTTTAAAAACTTTTCCTTTACCCCTTCAATCAACGGAGCCCCCTTCGGGCAGCTCCACAGAAGGTAGACTATTCAATAAATCCCAGTAAGATAGGTGTCCTAAATGTGGATGAGTTTACGCATCACTGCCCGAGAAACGATTCATTTTCTTGCCTTGATCTATCTGTGTTCCCCGGATGCACAACCTGATTTTGATTGAGCGGTGATCGATGACCTCCATGGTAGTGATCATTTTCCCATTCAAAAGTAATTTTCTGGGCCCCTGTCGCGTGAGAGACCACCTTGGTGGTGCTTGGCGCGGGCGCAGTGGCCTGTATTTCAGGAAATGACTGAATTCTCTATCTCAATCGAGGAGTTAAGGTCAGTAGATGAGGCCGTTAAGTTCTTCCCCGAAAATCTCCTCGCGGCGGGCCTGACTATTATTCCAACAACGTCTGGCCGTTTTGCACGCTGACCACTCCTGTCTTGGTCGGCCGAGTGTGAGACGGCCCTCAAACAGAAGCGTTATTTCTACATGCGCTATAAGCGCCGCCCGAGCGAATTCATTGTTGGTGAATTACGTCGGGCTATGTCTCGGTTCCGGCATATTTCGAAGCACGCCCGCCGCTCTTCTTGGCGGGCATACGTGTCTTCACTTAACGGGAAGACCCCTTTAGCTGAGGTGTGGAAGCGAGTCAAAAGGATTCGGGGCAAGTTCTCGCAGGACCCCTCTCCCGTTCTCCAGGAGAAGGGGACCGCAATCTCGGACTTCGCGACCGCTTTCTCCGCATTCTCTAGCCTGGATTTTGCTCCGCCAGCATTCAATGCACGTCGTCATGTCACGGAAGCGCCGACTGGAAAACCCTTTAACGACAGGTTTACTGTGAGTGAGTTGCGTACCGCTCTTGCTTCGTGTACGGACATGCTTCGACAAATGGGTGAACGAGGCATGGCCTTTCTGTTAGATTTGTTCAAAAGATCTGGGTAGAGGGTCTCCTCCCAGATTCCTGGCGAATCGCTACTGCGGTCGCCTTTCGCAAACCGGGAAGAGATCACTCTACTCCGGCCGGTTTCGGCCCAATCTTTTTAACCTCTTGCGTGTGAAAGTTAATGGAGAAATTGGTAAATGTTAGATTAGCCGTTTTTCTGGACAGCGGAGGCCATCTGTCTTCTGCACAGTGCTGCTTCCGCAAGTTCCACTCCACGTTGGATGCTCTGTTCCGACTGGAAAATGACGTCTGTGA
Source organism: Ceratothoa steindachneri (assembly GCA_963969495.1). Taxonomy (NCBI): domain Eukaryota; kingdom Metazoa; phylum Arthropoda; class Malacostraca; order Isopoda; family Cymothoidae; genus Ceratothoa; species Ceratothoa steindachneri. The sequence goes on along the minus strand of OZ018333.1, from coordinate 48,118,137 downwards.
GGCCTTCCTTCGTAGACAGCACTACGCCACGGTGTTTTTCGATCTGAAGAAGTCCTGTGATACCGCATGACGATACGGTATCATAGAGACTCTCCACATGATGATGTTTATATCTGAATTTTTGCGAGATGATCGATTCCGCGTACGTATTAGGGGGGACCCCTCTCCGGCCCAATGGAGCAGGAAAGTGTGTCCCGCAGGGAAGTGTCCTCAGTGTCACACTCTTTGCCCTGAGCATCAACGGCATCACCTCGGTGATGCCGGAAGATGTTCTCACTATGCTCTACGTGGACGACCTTTCGATCTCTTTTGGCGCGGCCCAGATGTCGACTCCAACAGGCATTGAACCACGTCTCTCGCTATGCCGAAGAGCACAGGTTTCGGCTTTCCTTGGTCAAGACTAAGGTGGTGCACTTTTGCCGCCTACACGGTTCCACCCTGTCCCAGACTTGTTTCTTAATGGGGTACGCCTGCAAGTGGTTTAATCGCGCCGTTTCATTGGTCTTGTATTTGACGTTCAGCTATTGGGGCGCTTTAAAGGGGTACTGCCTTACTTATTTATCGATCCTTTGTTCGTTCGAAGCTCGACTATGGATGCGAGTTTTATGCATCTGCAGCCGAACGTGTATTGCGGAAGGTGGACTCGATCCACCACATCGGCCTTCGCCTGGCGACCGGTGCCTTCCGCTCTTCCCCAATTGAGAGCCTACTAGTCGATGCTGCATCCACAGCTAATTTCGACGGTGACTATGCTGCCGAGAGACGCCAGTCATACCCTAAGCCTTATGGGTTAAGGGCCAGGAAACTCCTTCAAGAGCTAGGTATAGCTCTCGGGCCGGTGGCGCCCCTGGTTCTGCCCAGGACGCCACCCTGGAGGGTACCACATTTGGCTATTTTTCGCCACGCATCTGCTCCTAAAGCTTGTACAGCGCGGGAGTATTGCGTTCGACCTTTTTGGAGCATACCTCGTGTCATACTGGAACCGTGCCAGTGTATCGAATGGCTCCAAGTCCAAAGAGGGGGTCGGCTTCCACGCCATATCCCTTCTGTTTGAAGTCAGCGGGACTCTGCCAGGCGCTGTGGGAGATTACGTGACGTGCATGGTTCTGAGACCGGATTGTGATCTATAACGACTCACAGAGCGCCCTGAGTGCTCATGGGGCATTGGAATCTCCGCATCCCCTAGTTTGCTATATTTGTGACGCCACGGTTTTAGCGAGCCGGGTGGATGCCTAGATTATCTTCTGCTGGGTTCCTGGACATGTAGGAATTGCGGGGAATGAGGGCGCCAAAGAGTCCGCGAGGACTCTGTGACCGGACCAGCGTTTCGCTCTTCCTCTCACCGACTTCATGGCTTCAATATGGGCTGCTTGGCATAGAAGATGGGAGACGGTCAAAGAAAACTCAAAGTTGCGTACCATTGCGCCGCCACCGTTCCCATGGATCTACCCCCAATGCTGCGAAGGCTTCAGGTTGCTTTCTTTCGTCTCCGAATTGGACACACTCGCAGGACGCACCGCCATTTGATGGAGCGCTCTCAAGCGCCCTACTGTGAAGACTGCGTTTCCCCAGACTGTTTGGCACATTCTTGTTGAATGTCCTAGTCTGGGTGATCTCCGCGCCTTAACCCCTCCCGGTACCGGTATGGGCGCGGTCGCTACCGCCTGTCCCTTGTACTCTGGACGGGTTCGTGCACATCGACTGGTGGACTTATAGACTTTTGGGAGGAGGCCAGCCTCCTCCCCTTTATTTAACTATGTTTTGTTTTTTGTTATTGTTTTCTTTGTAGGTCGCACTCTCCTGCGCTGGGGGGAGGCGGACCTCACACCGACGCAGGAGCTTGATTCCTAATTGTTGCCATTTTCCCTTTTTATTGTTGTTGTTTTTTCATATTCCTATTTTTAAGTAGCCTAGTGCTAGGTTGTCCTGATTGCGGCGACTTATGCCCAAGTGGTTAGTCGCCAGATATGCTCCTAAAATTTAAAAAAAAATGGTTACCCAGTTAACTTGGGTATTGAAATCCCCCATGGCGCTACACACACTGTCTTGAACAAGTTCACCCAGTAGCCGGTACAGATCCCTGTCCTTTTCCACGAGTTGGGCAGGGGTATGTAAAGCAGCAGGGTCCTGTATCTAGCAGGACCTATATGTAGGTCAATTCCTAGTAGCTCGTGGTCAGATACAATGTTGCAGTTCGTCGATTTGAGTGTATACTTGACATACACCATCACATTGCCACCCTCTCTGTCTGGCCTATCGTTTTGGAAGAGTTGGTAACCGGGAATCGTGAATTCACCTTCAAAATCTCGGTTTGAGGTTTTTCCCCACGACTCTGTCATGGCTACCATTTCAGGTTCTTCCGTTGCTACGAGGCCATGAAGTTCAAGAAACTTGTTCCTGATCGACCTCGCATTAAACAGAAGAACTTTCAGTGAATCCCCGAATGTAGGACCCCCTACGCTCTTCCGTTTCCAGGCTTATTTGTTGGCGAGGGGGCACCTCTATTTGCGACCTCCGAGAAGGTCGTTCCAGGAGAGACATAGGCATACTGGCGTACGTCGGCCCTCACTCTGGGCCAGACACTCCTTTGGGTCCGCTCCACGACATCATGTATCATGTTACAGAGTACATCCTTTCCTTTAAAGGAAAGATGCACTCCATTCATTTGGTAGGATCGTTTCTACTATGAAGGGTGCGGTAAGGGTCCACAACAAAGACTCCCTCCGTTGTAGACAAATATGCCAGGCCTCGGTTCAAGGAGATGTTCCTCGAGTGAGCTATCCGGGTTGGACCTCTTCTTGGGAGCATCCCGACCACAATACGTATGCGGGTTTTCAACCTATAGTCGTCCACCGCTCCCATGACCGTGTGTATAATCTTCCCTTCAGGACCTACCTTACCTCGTTTGAGGTAGAGGTCGTTGCCACTTACCATCCAGGTAACGACTGAGTTCTCAGAAATCTGAAATTTTTCCGCCTGTACCCTGATTCGGTGGTTTCTCCGTGCTTGAGAGCGCCAATAAGGTTGACTCTCGCACATTCGGCTGCAGAGCAAAGAGTTTTTTCTTTCGGAACCGACTTGTCCGTTACCTCTTTAAGCTCCATATTTTTCTTCTTTATCTTCTTCTTTCTTTTTTTTCTAACTTCATATGGTTTCACTTCTGTTTCTGCTTTCTTTTTTTCTGTTTCTACTTTCTCTTCTTTTTTCTTTCCTTTCTTCCTCTTTCTCTCCTTCTCTTTGGCTCGTTGAGCCACTCCCGCAGCAGCTGACTACAGCTCTGGGACGTTGTAAGGCTGGCGTGGCACTGTCAATGCAGTGCTCGCTTCTTGGGCGAGGGTCTCGTCGGTGGGAGATGCATTATGAACCGACTGGGCTTCTAGTCTCGAGGACAACTCGCCGATCCTGTCCTCGAGACGGCGAAGCTGACGAGCGTGTTCAGAATCTAGGTTCTGCAGCTTCCTCTCCAGTGCTTTAGATTTTTGCTCAGATGATCTAAATAGATCCTTGAGCTCTTGCTCTTCTCCTTTAAGGACATAGTCTGCAGATACTTGCCAGGTGGCATTTCGAGTAACACCCTTCGAGGAAGTCCAGGCACCACTTGTCCTTTTTGCACACCGAACATGTGTATTTAAGAGCAGCCGGTCCTTTCTTTATATCTCTGAATACTTTATATACGACCAATCAATAAAAAAGAGGGGGGACGGGTTAAGTTCGCCCCGCGTGAGTCTATCCCACCTATCCATCGGAGATGTTTCGGATCTTTCAGAAGGTAGGCTCCTTTTACTGCTGTTCTTCCGACCGAGTCGTTCAAGCCCGGCGTGCCGTGGCTCCCAACCAAGCAGCGCTGACAGCCTCCGAAGGGGGGAGGGGGTATCGATTTCGCACCAGGTGAACAGCGGAGCATGCCCCGTACTCAACTCCTACTAGTTCCCTTCGCGATGGCAAAGATCTCGGAGCAGCGTTCAATGGATATCTCGCCACACCAAGAAACTCGACCCAAGGCTTTTTGTTGGCCTGGCAACCAACATGGGAACAAAGGGCCGTCACCACGGACCAATGCTACCAGAGGCACCCCTCAACGGTCACTGGAAATGGTCAGTAATTACGCGCCAGGAAGGGGTTAATGGGGCACTTACACTCATACTATTCATCGCGTCCCAGCGCCTAGGACCCCTCTAGTCCTAGTCTCTCGCAACCAGTGATGGCCGATTGGCGTTATTTTTAGAGGTTCCAAAGCCTCTCTTCTGACGTATAAGGTAGCTGTCAGGTCCGTAAATTTAGATAGATGAAGGATAAAGCTGAAAGGATAGTAGTAGTTTTTTGTTTAATCAATCGAAGGGATATAGAAAACAGTAACATAATACAGGATAGAAGAGTAGAAGATGGACGCACTTTGTCTGGAACCTCATTTTCGACCAATTCGACAGGGTAACCCTATTAGGGGTACCATAAAAGTACCCTCCGATGAAATAGCTCGAAAAATCTATGGTACACGCAAGCACTTTCCCCATGGCAAGGGGGCCTCTCTGAAAGAGAGAGAGAGAAAGAGTAACAAGGAGAAACAAGGAAAAGAGGTACCCTAGAAGACCTTGCGATCCATTCAAAGGGGGTACCTTAGAATGAACACTTGAGCTGGCGGAGTCCTCTAAAGGGTCAGATTAATGCTCTAGAAGAGCACTAGCGCCACGCTTCAAGTCTCCAAGCGGCTAGTTTTCAAGACTTTGTCTAGTCTCGACTTGAACTGTGCAACAGAGTTGCTGTTGACAACTTCCATTGGAAGTGCGTTCCAATGGCCGCAGATGCTATATGTGAAAGATTTCCCACCTAGATCACGCTGGTAACGCTTCAGTTCAAGTTTGTAGCCGTGATTTCTTGTTCTGCACTGACTAAGCTGGAAAATATTCCTGTAGTCTACAATGTCAAAGCCTCGAAGTATTTTGAACACTTCAATAAGCTGACCATGCAGTCTCTGGGTCTCCAGCGAGAACAGATCTAATTCACGTAATCTATCTTCATAACTCTTGTGTCTGATAGAGGGAATCAGTTTGGTTGCCCTGGCTTGCATACGTTCCAATCTCGCGATATTCTTTCGAAACGAAGGACTCCAAAATTGTACGGCATACTCCATCTTCGGTCGGACAAGTGAATTCTACAAACAGAGTCCTATTTCCTTGTTTCGATATCTAATTAGATAATTAGTAAATAGATTATTGGTAATTTGAGTATAACAAATGATGATTGGTAATTGGTAAATAGAGTATAACAAATGATGATTAATTATAAGTAAATTTGGTAAATAGATTGGCTTATAAGTAAATTGGTGAATAGATTGGATTATAAGTAAATTTGTAAATAGATTATAAGTAAATTGGATGATAAGTAATTTGATATAGTAATTGGTTTATAAGTAAATTGGATAAATAGTTTATAAGTAAATTGGATTGGTGAGCAATTGGATTATAAGTAATTGTATTATAACGGAGTTGAATGGGTCTGTAAACGAGACAAAAGAATCGAACATTAATTTAGTATTCTATGTGGCAAATATTTAGCTAAAGAATTACAATTCAAATATTTACAGACCTGTTCACCGATGCAGCACAGCTAAGTGAATGAAGCCTCATGGCTTATTTTAAGACGCTTGGGAGAGCGGGTGTACCAATCTCCCGATTTAAGTCAGGGTTACCAACCCTTCTTGAAATTATATATATATATATATATATATATATATATATATATATATATATATATATATATATATATACAGTAAGAAATAAATATTTACATTTGTAGGGATGTAGACCGCTACAATGATGAACAGTAGTGGTCCCAGGACAGAACCTTGAGGAACACCGCTTGTGACGTGCACCCACTCAGAAGCCTGTCCATTCAACACCACCCGTGGCTGTCTGCCACTTAGCCAGTTCTCTATCTAACCTGCTACCTTTCCGTCTATGCCCAGCGCAAGCACTTCCCGGAGGAGGCTGCGGTGTGGTACCTTATCAAAGGCTTTTTGAAAGTCTAAGTAGATAACATCAACCACCTTATCCCGATCATGCTCACTGAGAGAGAGAGAGAGAGAGAAAGAGAGAGAGAGAGAGAGAGAGAGTAACAAGAAGTAACAAGGAAAGAAGGTACCCTAGAAGACCTTATGGTCCATTCAATGAGGGTACCTTTGGACTAGCAGTCGAGCGGGCACATCTCTGCTCAAATGCTTTGCGTCCTTTCACAGCCATTTTTCAAGACCCTGTCTAGTCTTGACTTGAACTGGTCAACAGGTTCACTGTTGATAACTTCCACCGAAAGTGCGTTCCAACTACCACATATACTATACGTGAAAAATTTTCCACACAAATCGCGGTTGTAACGCTTCAGTACAAGTTTAAAGCCGTAATTTCTTGTTCTGCTCTCAACAAGTGTGAAAATATCCCTGTAGTCAACATTGTCGAACCCTCGAAGTATTTTGAAACCCTCGATGAACTGACCACGCAGTCCACCGGTTTCCAACGAGAACAGATCTAATTCCCTTAATCTATCTCCATAAATTTATGTCTGATAGAAGGAATCAGTTTGGTTACCCTGGCTTACACGCGTTCCAAGCTCGCGATGTCCTTTCGAAATGAAGGACACCAAAATTGTACGGCATAGTCCATGTGCGGTCGGATAAGTGAGTTATACATACACAGTACAATCTCCTTGTTCCGATATCCAAACTGGCGCTTTATGTAGCCTAGCATCCTTTGGGCCTTTTTCTTCGCCTCAATGCACTGCTTCGAGAACTTGAGGTCACCCGTGATAGTTACACCCAAGTCCTTCTCAGTGTCGGTGGATTCAAGAGCAGTGCCCTTAAAGATATACTGAGATTAGGGGTTTCTGTGGCCGATATGCATCACTTTGCATTTGTTTACGTTGAAAGGCATTTGCCACGTGTCCGACCACTCCCCAATCTTCCGAAGATCTTCCTGCAGGCGAGTAGTATTTCCATCCCTTGCAACGTTCATACCAAGCTTGGTATCGTCGGCAAATTTGGAAATCTTGGCAACCATGTCACCTCCATGTCGTTCACGTAAATGATGAATAGTAGTGGTCCCAGGACAGAACCTTGAGGCACCCCGCTAGTAACGGGCACCCACTCAGAAGCCTGTCCATTCACCACCACCCGTTGCCGTCTGCAACTTAGCCAGTTCTCGATCCAGCCGGCTACTTTTCGTCTATGCCAGTGCTCGCACTTTCCGGAGAAGGCAGCGGTGTAGTACCTTATCAAAGGCTTTCTGAAAGTCTAAGTACGCCACATCCACCGCCTTGTCCCGATCGTGCTCACTGAACACGAAGTGGAAGAATTCCACAATGTTCGTCAGGCATAACCGTTGCCTTCGGAAGCCGTGCTGGGAACTCCTCAGTAGCAGGTTGGACTCTAAGAGAGAGAGAGAGAGAGAGAGAGAGAGAGAGAGAGAGAGAGGGAGGCAGTAACAACAAGGAGTAACAACAACGAAAGAAGGTACCCTAGGAGACCTTACGGTCAATTCAAGGAGGGTACCTTTGGACTAGCAAACGAGCCGGCACATGTCTGCTCAATTGTTTTGCGTCCCTAAACGGCCACTTTTCAAGACTTTGTCTAATCTTGACTTGAACTGGTCAACAGATTCACTGTTGACAACTTCCACTGGAAGTGCGTTCCACTTACCGCAGATACTGTAAGTGAAAAAATTTCCACACATACTGCGGTTGTAACGCTTCAGTTCAAGTTTGAACCCGTATTTGCGCGTTTTGTTCTCACTCAGTGTGAAAATATCCCGGTAGTTAACATTGTCGAGCCCTCGAAGTATTTTGAAAACTTCGATGAGCTGACCACGCAGTCTACGGGTTTCCAGCTAGAACAGATTTAATTCCCTTACTCTATCTTCATAACTTTTATCTCGGATAGAGGGAATCAGCTTGGTTGCCCTGGCTTGTACGCGTTCCAACCTTGCGATATCCTTTCGAAACGAAGGACTCAAAAATTGTATGGCATACTCCAGGTGCGGCTGAACGAGTGAGTTGTACAGACAAAGTTATATCTCCCTGTTACGGTATCCAAACTGGCGCTTTATGTAGCCTAACATCCTTGGGCTTCCTTCTCTGCCTCAATGCACTGATTCGAGAACTTGAGGTCAGCCGTGATAGTTAAACCCAAGTCCTTCTCAGTGTCGGTGGATTCAAGAGCAGTGCCCTTAAAGATATACTGAGATTAGGGGTTTCTGTGGCCGATATGCCTCACTTTGCATTTGTTTACGTTGAAAGGCATTTGCCACGTGTCCGACCACTCCCCAATCTTCCGAAGATCTTCCTGCAGGCGAGCAGTATTTCCATCCCTTGCAACTTCATACCAAGCTTGGTATCGTCAGCAAATTTGAAAATCTTGGAAACCATGTCACGGTCCATGTCGTTGACGTAGATGATGAATAGTAGTGGTCCCAGGACAGAACCTTGAGGCACCCCGCTAGTAACGGGCACCCACTCAGAATCCTGTCCATTCACCACCACCCGTTGCCGTCTGCAACTTAGCCAGTTCTCGATCCAGTCGGCTACTTTTCCGTCTATGCCCAGCGCTCGCACTTTCCGGAGAAGGCGGCTGTGTGGTACCTTATCAAAGGCTTTCTGAAAGTCTAAGTACCCCACATCCCCCGCTAGTCCCAATCGTGCTCACTGAACACGAAGTGGAAGAATTCCACAAGGTTCGTCAGGCATGACCGTTGCCTTCGGAAGCCGTGCTGGGAACTCCTCAGTAGCAGGTTTGACTCTAAATGCGAAGTCATTTTGTCCACCATCATGCTTTCCATGAGTTTACCGACTATCGAAGTCAGACTGATAGGTCGGTAGTTCGACGGTTGGCTACGGTCTCCTTTCTTGAAGATAGGAGTCACCTCCGCCTCACGCCAGTCTCTAGGAACGCATTCGGTCCGGACTGACATGTTGAAGATTGCGCTCAGGTATCGTGATACTTCATCACACACTTCCTTCAACACCTTGGATAGAAACCCGCCCGGTCCAGGGGACTTATTCGTCTTTAGGTCAGAGTTCTTTTTCTTTATTTCTCCTTCGGTGAAGTCCATTGCCTCCATCTTTTCCCCCGAATAGGAATCCATTGGCTGGAGGATGGGACCACACTCTTTAGAAAAACACTAGAGAGAAGTAGTCATTGAGCAGGTTAGCATTTTCTGCATCTGAGTGAGTTAATGCACCCTCCTCGTCCACTAAGAGCCCAATCCTACAATGGATTGGTTTACGGCTATTTACATAGCCGAAGAACTCCTTGGGATTCTCTTTACAGAGTCTCGCCACTCGGAGTTCCTCAGACCGCTTAGCCGCCCTTATGCTGGACTTCACTCTCCTGGCTAGCCTCCGGTATTCGTCAAAGTCACCCGAGATCTTCCATTCCCGGTACACAGTTCTCTTCTCCCTAAGCAGTTGGCCGATTTCTCGATTAAAGCACTTTGGTTGAACAGAAGACCGACGGGGACATTTCAGAGGGATGAAACGCGATTGAAGACTCATGAATGTGGTTTTGAAACTGTTCCACGTGTCTTCAACAACATCGCACACTTCTAGCCTCGGGTCAGTCAGTCCAGCACGAAGACCTGCAAAGTCTGCTCTTTTCAAATCGAGTTTCCTCGATTTACAAGTTGCAGGCCCTGCCTTCGGGACTATGACTACAAATCTAATTAGTCGGTGGTCACTGCCACCGACATCTTGGCCAACAGAGAGGTCCTCAACGATGTCATCCTCAGAGGTGAAAACTAAGTCGCTGATAATGTCTCCTCTCGTTGGCTCTCTCACCCATTGAGTGAGGAACTCGTTGTTCGCGAACTCCAGGAGTAGTGCGTTCTCGCCACAAGGTTCTCTCGTTTCCCAGTCAACTTGTGTGTTGAAATCCCCCATGACGATACACACTCTGTCTTCGACAAGTTCTCCTAGTACCTGGTACAGATCTCTGTTCTTTTCAACGAGTTGGGCAAGAGGTCTATAAGCACCAGGGTCCTGTATTTGGCAGGACCTATCTTTAGGTCAACACCTAGTAGTTCATGGTCGGATACGATGTTGCAATCCGTCGAGTTGAGAGTATCCTTGACATACAGCATTACACCGTCACCTTCTCTGTCTGGCCTATCTTTCAGGAAGAGCTGGTAACCGGGAATCGTGAATTCACCTTCAAAATCTCGGCTTGAGGTTTTTATCCACGACTCCGTTATGGCCACCATCTCAGGTTCTCCTGTTGCTACGAGGCCACGAACTTCTAGAAACTGGTTTTTGATAGACCTCGCATTAAACACAAGAATTTTGAGGGAGTCCCCGACTGTAGGACTCCATACGCTCTTCCGTTTCCAGCTTTCTTTCTCTGTGGCGAGGTCACTTCCCTCTTTGTGACTTCAGAAAAGGTCGTTCCTGGAGTAACACGAGTGTACTGGCGTAGGTCCTCCTTTACTTGGGGTCTGACACTTCTTTGGGTCCACTCCACAACATCCTGGATCATGTTCGCGAGTACAGCTTTCCCTTTAAAGGAAAGATGCACTCCGTCCCTTTTGCACATGTTATTTCTCCCATAAAAGGTGCGGTAGGGGTCTACAAAAAAGACTCTTTCCGCCGTACAAAGATCGGAGAGGGAGAGAGAGAGTGCGCGCGCGCTACAAGGAGCTACAAGGAAAATAAGTACCCTAGAAGACCTTACAGTCCATACAAGGAGGGTACTTTTGGCGCAATCTTCGAAGTTGTCCGTTGGCAACCTCGAAGATCACTCGCGAGGATCTTAACGGCGATTTCGCAAGACTTTATCTAGTCTTAACTTGAACTGGTCAACAGATTGACTGTTGACAACTTCCGTCGGAAGTGCGTTCCAACTACCCCAGATACTGTAAGTGAAGAATTTTCCACACAGATCACGGTGGTATCACTTCAGTTCAAGTTTAAAGCCGTGATTTCTTGTTCACCCCTCGCTGAGCTGGAAAATATCCCCGTAGTGCAGTCTGTCGAAGCCTCGAAGTATTTTGAATACTTCGATAAGCTGACCACGTAGTCTCCGGGTCTCCAGCGAGATCATATCTAATTCCCTTAATCTATCTTCATAACTTTTATGTCTGATAGAGGGAATCAGTTTGGTTGCCCTGGCTTGCACGCGTTCCAATCTCGCGATGTCTTTTCGGAATGAAGGACTCCAAAATTGTACGGCATACTCCAGGTGCGGCCGAACGAGGAAGTTGTACAGACAAAGTACTATCTCCCCGTTACGGTATCCAAACTGGCGCTTTATGTAGCCTGACATCATTTGGGCTTTCTTCTCCACCTCAAAAGGCATTTGCCACGTATCAGACAACTCCCCAATCTTCCGAAGATCTTCTTGCAGGCGAGCAGTATTTCCATCCTTTGCAACGTTCATACCAAGCTTGGTATCGTCAGCTAATTTGAAAATCTTGGAAACCATGTCACCGTCCATGTCGTTGACGTAAATGATGAATAGTAGTGGTCCCAGGACAGAACCTTGAGGCACCCCGCTAGTAACGGGCACCCACTCAGAAGCCTGTCCATTCACCAACACCCGTTGCCGTCTGCAACTTAGCCAGTTCTCGATCCAGCCGGCTACTTTTCCGTCTATGCCCAGCGCTCGCACTTTCCGGAGAAGGCGGCGGTGTGGTACTTTATCAAAGGCTTTCTGAAAGTCTAAGTACCCCACATCCACCGCCTAGTCCCGATCGTGCTCACTGAACACGAAGTGGAAGAATTCCAATAGGTTTGTCAGGCATGACCGTTGCCTTCGGAAGCCGTGCTGGGAACTCCTCAGTAGCAGGTTTGACTCTAAATGCGAAGTCATTTTGTCCACCATCATGCTTTCCATGAGTTTACCGACTATCGAAGTCAGACTGATAGGTCGGTAGTTCGACGGTTGGCTACGGTCTCCTTTCTTGAAGATAGGAGTCACCTCCGCCTCACGCCAGTCTCTAGGAACGCATTCGGTCCGGACTGACATGTTGAAGATTGCGCTCAGGTATCGTGATACTTCATCGCACACTTCCTTCAACACCTTGGATAGAAACCCGCCCGGTCCAGGGGACTTATTCGTCTTTAGGTCAGCGATCTTTTCTTTATTTCTCCTTCGGTGAAGTCCATTGCCTCCATCTTTTCCCTCGAATAGTAATCCGTGGGCTGGAGGATGGGACCACACTCTTTAGAAAAACACTAGAGAGAAGTATTCATTGAGCAGGTTAGCATTTTCTGCATCTGAGTGAGTTAATGCACCCTCCTCGTCCACTAAGAGCCCAATCCTACAATGGATTGGTTTACGGCTATTTACATAGCCGAAGAACTCCTTGGGATTCTCTTTACAGAGTCTCGCCACTCGGAGTTCCTCAGACCGCTTAGCCGCCCTTATGCTGGACTTCACTCTCCTGGCTAGCCTCCAGTATTCGTCAAAGTCACCCGAGATCTTCCATTCCCGGTACACAGTTCTCTTCTCCCTAAGCAGTTGGCCGATTTCTCGATTAAAGCACTTTGGTTGAACAGAAGACCGACGGGGACATTTCAGAGGGATGAAACGCGATTGAAGACTCATGAATGTGGTTTTGAAACTGTTCCACGTGTCTTCAACAACATCGCCCACTTCTAGCATCGGGTCAGTCAGTCTAGCACGAAGACCTGCAAAGTCTGCTCTTTTCAAATCGAGTTTCCTCGATTTACAAGTTGCAGGCCCTGCCTTCGGGACTATGACTACAAATCTAATTAGTCGGTGGTCACTGCCACCGACCTCTTGGCCAACAGAGAGGTCCTCAACGATGTCATCCTCAGAGGTGAAAACTAAGTCGCTGATAATGTCTCCTCTCGTTGGCTCTCTCACCCATTGAGTGAGGAACTCGTTGTTCGCGAACTCCAGGAGTAGTGCGTTCTCGCCACAAGGTTCTCTCGTTTCCCAGTCAACTTGTGTGTTGAAATCCCCCATGACGATACACACTCTGTCTTCGACAAGTTCTCCTAGTACCTGGTACAGATCTCTGTTCTTTTCAACGAGTTGGGCAAGAGGTCTATAAGCACCAGGGTCCTGTATTTGGCAGGACCTATCTTTAAGTCAACACCTAGTAGTTCATGGTCGGATACGATGTTGCAATCCGTCGAGTTGAGAGTATCCTTGACATACAACATTACACCGCCACCCTCTCTGTCTGGCCTATCTTTCAGGAAGAGCTGGTAACCGGGAATCGTGAATTCACCTTCAAAATCTCGGCTTGAGGTTTTTATCCACGATTCTGTTAGGGCAACATTTCGGGTTCTTCCGTCGCTACGAGGCCACGGAGCTCAGGAAACTTGTTGCTGATTGACTTCGCATTGAACAGAAGAACTTTGAGGAAGTCCCCGACTGTAGGACTCCTTACGCTCTTCCGTTTCCCGGCTTGTTTGTTGGCGAGGCACCCCTCTTTGTGACCTCTGAGAAGGTTGTTCCTGGAGTGACACGGGCGTACTGGCGTACGTCCTCATTTACTTGGGGTCGACACTTCTTTGGGTCCTCTCTACGACATCCTGGATGATGTTCGACAGAAAGGCCTTTCTTTAAAGGAAAGATGTACCCCATCACTTTAGTAGAGATCATTTCTACCATAAAAGGTGCGTTACGGGTCCACAAAAAAGACCCCCTCTGCCGTACACAAATCTGCCAGGCGCCGGTTTAAAGAGACATTCATCGAGTGAGCGGTGCGTGTTGGACCTCTCCTCGGGAGCATTCCGACTACCACACGCTTGCGGGTTTTCAGCCCACAGTCGTCCACGGCACCCATGACCGTGTGTGTGATTTTATCTGCAGGGCCTACCCTACCTCCTCTCTGGTAGAGGTCGTTTTCACTGACCATCAGAGCAACGACTGAAATCTCACAAATCTGCCAGGATGTGGTGGTTACCACATCCTGGCAGGCAGCTTACCTTCACACTAGTGCGAAGGCGGTCCGCTAGCAGGGGCTGCAGGCCCCGTGCTGGAGAATCACCAATAAGGGTGACTCTTGCACATTTGTCTGCAGACGACTTAGTCTTTTCTTTCGGAAGCGACTTGCCGCTTTCCTCGTGTATCTCTACATTTTTATTTTTCTTCTAATTCTTCTTCTTCTTCTTCTTCTTCTTCTTCTTCTTCTTCTTCTTCTTCTTCTTCTTCTTCTTCTTCTTCTTCTTCTTCTTCTTCTTCTTCTTCTTCTTCTTCTTCCTTTGTTTTCTCTTCTTCCGTTTCTCTTTTCTCTTCTTCTCTTTCCACTTTTCCTTGCGCTCCAGTAACGCTCGAATCTTCTAAACTAGGGTGAGCTGCATTAAGGTCATTTTTCTTCTTTTTCTCATTGGCTTCTCCACATGGCTGAAGTGGGATTGCCAAGGCAGTTGCAGCTCCTTGAGCTGGAGTCACATCGGCGGAACCACCCAAGTCAGTGGGACTTTCGTCTCGAGCTTGAGCTGACTGGGCCTCTAGTTTAGAGGCTAGCTCTAGGATTTTTTCTTCGAGACGCCGAATCTGAAGCGCGTGCTGCGTTTCTAGGGTCTGTATTTTACTTTCCAGTGCCCTAGATTTTTCTTCAGAGGTTGTGAAAAGATCCTTGAGTTAATTGCAGTATGTCACTGCCTCTCGGACCTCTCCTTTAAGGATGCAGTCGGTGCATATACTTCCCGGGTGGCATTCCGAAAAACATCCTTCCGGGAAGTCTACGCACCACTTATCCTTCTGGCATATCGCACATGTATATTTGAGTGCAGCTGGAGCTTTTTTCCCTGTCATTTTGAACACCTTCTATCTTTCAAAAATTTGCGACCAATCAATAGAAAAAAGGGGGTTGGTGAGTTCTCTCCGCGTGAGTCGCTCCCGCCTATCGATCGGAGACGCTTCCGAACTTTCAGAAGGCACGCTCCATGTGCTGCTGTTCGTCCGACCGAGTCGTCAAGCCTCGGCGTACCGTGGCTACCAACCAAGCAGCACAGATGGTCCCCGAAGGGGCCATCGATTTGTCACCAGGTGAACAACAACGTGCACGCCCCGTACTAAAATCCTACTAGTTCCCTTCGCGACTGCCAAGATCTCGGAGCAGCGTTCAATGGATATCTCGCCACACCAAGAAACTCAACCCAAGGCTTTTTGTTGGCCTGACAACCAACATGGGAACAAAGGTCCATCACCACGGACCAATGCTACCAGAGGCACCCGTCAACGGTCACTGGGAATGGTCAATAATTATGCGACAGGAAAGGGGTTAACGGGGCACTACCCTCATCCCATCCATCGTGCCCCAACGCCTAGGACCCCTCAAGTCCTAGTCTCTCGCAACCAGTGAGCGTCGATTGGCGTTGTTTATAGAGGTTCAAAAGCCTCTCTTCTGACGCATGAGGTAGCTACCAGGTCCTTGTATGTAGATAGATGAAAAAAAGGGTAAGAGTGACATGATAGGAATGGGAGTTGTTTTTAGTCTGGAACCTAATTTCCGACCAAATCGACAAGGGAAACCCTGCCAGGGGTACCAGAAGATAGGTATCCCCGCCGACATAGCTCGAAAAGTCAAGGGTACGCACAAGCTCTCTTCCCGCGACAAGGTGGCATCACCTCTCTCTCTACTTTCTTTAAGAGAGAGAGAGAGAGAAAGAGAGAGAGAGAGCGAGAGAGAGAGAGAGAGAGAGAGAGAGAGAGAGAGAGAGAGAGAGAGAGAGAGAGAGAGAGAGAGAGAGAGAGAGAGAGCGCTACAAGGAGCTACAAGGATAGGAAGTACCCTAGAAGACATAACGGTCCATTCAGAGAGGGTACCTTTGGACTAGCCATCGAACAGGCACAGTTCTGCTCAACGGCTTACGTGCCCAAACGGCCACTTTTCTAAACTTTGTCTAGTCTTGACTTGAGCTGATCAACAGAATTGCTGTTAAGAACTTCCACTGGAAGTGCGTTGCAGCTACCACAGATGCTGTATATGAAAAATCTCCCACACGGATCGCGGTGGTAACACTTCAGCTCAAGTTTGTAGCCGTGATTTCTAGTTCTGACCTCACTAAGTTGAAAGACATCAGTGTAGTCTACATTGTCGAAGCCTCGAAGTATTTTAAACACTTCGATAAGCTGACCACGCAGTCTCCGCGTCTCCAACGAGAACAGATCTAATTCCCGTAATCTATCGTCGTAACTTTTGTGTCTGATAGAGAGAATCAGTTTGGTTGCCCTGGCTTGCACATGTTCCAATCTCGCGATATCCTTTCGAAAAGAAGGACTCCAAAATTGTACGGCATACTCCAGGTGCGGTCGGACAAGTAAACTGTACAAACAGAGTACTATTTCCTTGTTTCGATATCCAAACTGTCGCTTTATATAGCCTAACATCCTTTGGGCCCTTTTCTCCACCTCTATGCACTGTTTTTAGAACTTGAGGTCACTAGTGATTGCTACACCCAAGTCCTTCTCGGTATCAGTGCGTTTGAAAGTAGTGCCCTTAAGAATATACCGTGATTGGGGGTTTCGGTGGCCGATATGCATTACTTTGCATTTGTTCACGTTAAAAGGCATTTGCCACGTGTCCCACCACTCCCCAATCTTCCGGAGATCTTGTATGCGGGCAGTGTTTCCTTACTTTTCAACGTTCATACCAAGCTTGGTATCGTCGGCAAATTTAGAAATCTTCGCAACCATGTCACCATCCATGTCATTAACATAGATGATGTAAAGTAGTAGTCTTAGGACAGAACCTTGAGGTACACCGCTTATGACCGGCACCCACTTAGAAGCCCGTCCATTCAGCACCACCCGTTGCCGTCTGCCGCTTAGTCAGTTCTCTATCTAACCTGCTACCTTTCCGTCTATGCCCAGCGCATGCACTTTCCAGAGGAGGCGGCGGTGTGGTACCTTATCGAAGGCTTTTTGAAAGTCTAAGTAGATAACATCCACCGCCTTATCTTGATCATGCTCACTGATATATATATATATATATATATATATATATATATATATATATATATATATATATATATATATATATATATATATATATATATATATATATATATATATATATATATAGAGAGAGAGAGAGAGAGAGAGAGAGAGAGAGAGAACAAAGACACATTTTGCCAGGTCAACGTATCAAAGATGAAATGGTAGGAGCTAATCACAGGCTCCGCTCGGCTGACAGGTAGCTAAGCACCCTCTCTGCGACCAAAGGAAGGCGGAGCTACGCGTCGCCTCCAAAATGATGCACGGTATAAATAAGAGAACATTTCCATTTAAAGATCATTATCATAATTATTATTATAGATTATTATTGACCCATTCATTGATTGATTATTAGACTCTTAATTGACCGCTCTGCGAATCTCCATTATTCTTGCTCTTGCCATTATAACCCGATTTAAAATACTCCGTTGTGCAAATTAAATCTTTACCGTAAGTGTAAACATTCCAAAGTGGTATAAAAAATACAAGTGTTTAATTCCTTCACAAAGGAGGCTTTTACTTACAAACCTTGATCGGTTAATACCACTCGGACTGTACGTCAAGAACCCTGTAAGCAAGCCACTTTACCAAACCCTTATAGGATCGCCTTGCAATCAAAACAAGGCCTACTTACTCCAAACCTATAACTGGCGACCTATGACATAACCCAGCCTGCTACATCGTGAAGAGTTCCCCTTTTCGCACATTTTATCTAAAAGGGACCTATAACGGCAAAATACTCCATACCTATAATGGCGTGTAGGAAGAAGGGTATAGAAATTTTGAAAAAAAAGAGCAGGAGGCGAGTTGTGAATAACTTCCCTGCATCGCTGGGACCACTGATGTAAGTGGCTCACTTAACCATCGTTCATCTAAGAAAAACTACTAACTAAGTGCTTGTTTCTGGTCACTAGGTCCACAATAATTATAAAGCAATTTTAAAATTTAATAAATGAACACAGTTTACACACAAAATGTTCTTAAATTATGATACAGCAAAATTTGCTTTTGCGTTACATTGTGGCCGATAGTTGACAAGTTATCACATTGTTAAAGTCGTTAAAATTTAATTTACTTATCATCAAATAAAACAGAATTCCAAACTAGGCGCCTTGGATTTGCCTGTCTGATGCACCGAACAATATCCTCTGTGCTATCAGAGAGCGATTCTGTGTAAAGAACCGCCGTCATTACAGATATGTTTTACCGCAGATGAGTTTTAAGGGTCTTCCTCGGCCCACCTCACTGGAGAGACATCCCACCAAGACAAGCTGTTGGATATGGCTCTCTGTGAAGCAAATTTCTGGAACATGGCCTTCAGTGTGTGCTAACCAGAAGATGTTCCAGCAATGGAACTCTGTCTAAAATTAATTCAAGAGCGATGAACTGATGTTAACTCGGTTAACATAACAATTTTTCAGTTTGAATTTGAAAATGAATGTGTAAGGCAGTAAACGTCCAATATAAATTGGAGGCAACGACGTTTTCTTATTTATATAAAGGTAAAAAGTAAAGAAAAAATGCATTTTATTTCCTACAATTGCGTTTTTATTTGCTATGTAATAAAGCTATGAAAACTGTAAGCGCCATCAAGAAGTTTTGCACCCTAAAATTCCATGTTCAAAATAACTAAAATTTAGACCTGAGACAAACCTCTGAGTGTCATCAGTATCACACTCTTTTTCCCGAGCATCAACGGTATCACATTGTTCCTGCTGGAAGATGTGCTAGTTAGGCTCCACATATACGATCTTTCGATATCTTTTGATGCGGCCCAGATACAAACTCTGTAGCGTCTACTCCAACAGGCATTGTGCCGTACCTCTCGCTATGTCAAAGCGCATATGTTAAGGTTTTCTTTGGCTAATACTATGGTAGTGCACTTTTACTGCCACCCGTGACTCCATCTCGACCGGTACCTGTTCCTAAACGGAGCTCGCCTCGAATTTGGAGATTCGCATCGTTTCCTTGGTCTTATTTTGGACCTGTGTGGCCAGTATTTGCAGCCTTAGGGTCTCTTGTACCCGCGCCATGGACATTCTTCTTTCCATGTCGCTCATCATTTAGGGTCTCTATAGGTCTAGTGCTTTGATTTTATACCGACCTTTTGTTCGTTAAGCTTGACTACGTATAGGAGTTTTATGCACCCGCAGCCGAACGTGTATTGCAGAAGGTGGACTCGATCCAGTACACCGGTCTCTTTCTGGCGACCAGTGCTTTCTTACATATCCCATTTAGAGCCTTCTTGATCCTCGTCGTTTACAGAGCATTACGCACTTGTACGCGCGGGCATTGTGTCGTCCTCAGTCGCCAACGGCTTTCACTGCATCTGCGGCCGATCTCGACTATTCCTTTGCCGCCAATCGATGGGTGAAAGAAAAGCGGCGAAAAAAATAAAGAACGAAAGTAGCGTAGACGAGTTGTATACAGCTTCTTGGGTCGCCGGACCATTGTTTGAGAGCAGCAAATCCACTACGCCATCCTGAGTCTCAAAAAAGAATTATTCAAGCGAAGTTTATAAAGCGCTCGCTTGCACTTCTCGACACGCTATGCATCCTCCTTCTAGAAGCGGAGTGTATTTTGAACAATTGAAGACGACGAACGCCGCTTGGAAACCTTATCCAAGAGGGTAACGTTCTCCCTCCTGAGTCTAGGCACCATTATAATTAGAAGGCTGTAGGATGAAAGTAGCGTAGGCGAGGTGCGAACAGCTTCCTGGGTCGCCGGAGGACTGTTACCGAGCAGCAAATGGTTCATTGATGGCTCGGCGCAGCTATCAGGCAGGTGGAGCCTCTGGTTCTGCCCAGGACGCCACCTTGGAGGGTATCTTTTTTGACTATTTGTCGGAATCATTACATTCGACCTTTTCGGAGCACACCTCGCGTCACGCTGGATCAGTGCCGGTGTACATGGATGGCTCAAAGTAAAAGTAGGGGTCCAGCTTTCACGCCGTATCCGCCCTCTTTGATGTCAGCGGAGGCTTTACCAGTCTCTGTGTCTGTCTTAACGGCCGGGCTGGTTGTAATATACCACTCAATATGAGATATAACGGGTTGTGCCTGGTTCGGAGACTGGATCGTGATCTAGAATGACTCACAGAGCGCTCTGATGCTCTCGGGGAATTGGAATCTCTGCTGTCCCTAGTTCGAGATATCACGGTTTCCGCGAGCCAGGTGAATGGCGAGATTATATTCTGCTGGGTTCCTCGACATCTAGAAGGATGAGGGGGGACAAAAAGTCGGCGAGAACTGAGTCACCACAGCAACGCTTTCCTTTCCCTCACACTGACTACATCGCAGGAATGATGCCAACCCTTCGGGCTGGATGGCAAAGAAAATGGGAGAGGACAGAGGGAAACTTAAATTTGCGTGCCATCGCGCCGCGACTATTCCCGAGTACCTATCCCAATGAATCGGCGATTTCCGGTTGCTTTTTGTCGTCTTCGGATTGGGCACAGTCATGGAACGTACCAACATTTGATAGAGCGCTCCCTTGCACCTTACCGCGACGACTGTATTGTCCCGGCCGGACCGTTCGGCAAATACATGTTGAATGTCCCAGTCTGGTAAATCTTCGTGCACGTTACCTGTCTCTGTACTGGGACGAGCGGAATCGTTACAGTTTGTCCCTTCTACTCGGGACGTGTTTGTGCACCTAAAGTTGTGGACCCTGACTTTTTGGAGGGTTCCACAACTACATTCTATATTTTATTTGACTCTCTTTGATATTATTCGCATGCTCGATCGACGGTGGGGGGGGGGGTGGAGGGCTCAGCGCTACCATGCTTCTTTTTTTTTTTGCTTTTGTTTGTGTTAGTTATTTTGTTTAGTGTTTTATTGTTTTGTTTAATGAAGTCTAGTATTAGCCTAAAATTGATTACGGCGATTTATGCCCTTGGTGCCACTCGTCTTATGTGAGCTATAAAAAAAAACAAAAAAAACAAATAACGTGACAGGGCCAGTAAAACTACATTCGGAATTACCATCACAGGGTGCCTCGATATTGCCAGCAGGAGCCACATCTTCGATAGGAACTTTTGTCTTACCGACAATCAGCAAATCACACAGAGTAAGCTGTCTATGACCATATGGGTTCACCCACATTAAACAGAAAACAAACATAAGCATAATTCAATTTCACTTCAACAATATACACTAATTCACTTTAGAAGATTCATATTTGGATGATTAATTTTGACCCTTAAGTAAAACGGCTTGGACCTCCCAGCCATGTCGGTAAGCGTGTGCCCGATGGAGTTTTCCGTGTACCTATATATGAGGACTTGCGAAGAATTGTATTAGTACAAGTGTAAAGGAGAGATTGTAAGTAATTAGATGGGACATCTTTCTACCACCTGTAACTTAATCCACGTCATTCTAAAGCAAACCGTGTTCCAAATGATCACGTTATATCGCTTACACTGAAAATTACCAATGTGGTCGTGAGTAGTAAGACTAGTACGTATTCGCTAATCTTAAACAATTTTCCCTATTGTTAGTAATTTTTTCAGTTGGGATGAAATAAATGATAATCTATCAGAATGTATGTATGATGGAAAGCCAATTATTTGGAAATGAAAGTACTTAGCTACAACTGTAATCAGGTTGAATACCTTTTTAGTGTTGAATACCGTTAAAGTGAACAGGAAAATAATTAAAAGGTTTGTATTGAAGTTAAATACTAATAAGTCATCTGGCCCAGATAACATTCATTATATTTACACACAATTTTTTTTTCTCGCCCGGGCCACTAATCTACATATTTACCTAAAGTTCTTGAGAAGATAGTTAAGAAGGGGATTTCTGACCATCTTGAGTGTAGTAGGGTAATAAATGATGCTCAGCATGGGTTTAGAAAAGATAGATGGTGTTTAACAAATTTACTGGATTTTATGGATTATGTTACTAAACAATTAGATAAGGGAGAATGTTGATGTAGTTTATTTAGATTTTAGCAAAGCTTTTGATAAGGTTCCACATAGGAGACTAGTTCACAAATTAAAAATGCATGGGATATGTGGTAAAGTTTCAAATTGCATAACTGAATGGCTGAAAGACAGGAAACATAAGAGTTGTGCTGAATGGGGTGAGGTCACAGTGTAGGGACGTTATCAGTGATGTACCTCAGGAATCTGTTCTAGGCTCTTTATTATTCATAGTTTATATAAATGATCTTGGGGAGGCTGTAAATTCCAAAGTGTCAATTTTTGCTAGATGCGTGAGGGGAGATATGATTGAGCTTTTTAAAATCTGTTCTGCGATGGATAAGTTGGATTTTAACAATTATTTGAGTTGGAATGTAGTAATAGGACTAGGGGTAACCACTTAAGAATAAAAAAACAGAGTTGCAAGCTGATAAAAATTGAGTGAAAAACAACAAAAATATGTCAATTAAAAATGTAAACAATGCAACCTCCACGCGATGTGGCACATGTGGTGATGATGATGAGATGAAATTCACCATGCAGTGCAAGGAATGTAAAGCATGGATCCACTATTCCTGCACTGGCCTACCGATATACTAACTGCTGTGTTTTGCTCGCTCACAGTGGAAATTTACAGGTAGCAATTGCAGTTTTGACTGCAATTGCTGTAAATGACATGGAGAGGCAAAAGAAATGCAGTGCTGCACAAAGGATGGCCCCAGTGCAGCAACAGCAGCCTCCCAACAACAACAACAGGAAACAAGCTCGGGGTATGATTCTACACCAAGAGAAGGCCATA
Organism: Ceratothoa steindachneri; assembly: GCA_963969495.1. Lineage (NCBI taxonomy): Eukaryota > Metazoa > Arthropoda > Malacostraca > Isopoda > Cymothoidae > Ceratothoa > Ceratothoa steindachneri. The sequence continues at coordinate 48,095,463 of OZ018333.1, read as the reverse complement.
ACATAACATAACATAATTTCACGGATGACAAAAGCCACAAGGGCCTATCAAAGGTCATCCGCATCCGCCAAAACCCACCCACATAGGACTATATCAATAATTGCGAGGGGAAGACAAAATCAAAGCCCCCCACAATATAATATAACAGATGACAAAAGCCACAAGGGCCCATCATAGGTCATCCAAGTCAAACGGCCTCTTTCTGAAGCCACCCAAACTCCCAAGAAAACTTCATCCAGAGGATTGCGTCCAGAAACAAGGGTATCACCAATCAAGGCTTGTCAAGAACTAAAACATGCAGCTATAGATATATACAAACAATATTGATATATACAAAACTTATGAACCATCACAACCTTCCCTTCCCATAAACTCATCCAACCCATTCTTAAATACATTTAAACTTGGACTACCTACTACCCTCTGTGGCAATTTGTTCCAGAAGTCTACCACTCTATTGGTGAAAAAATATTTTCTTAAATCCAACCTACACCCTTGCTTTTTAATTTTCAAGTGGTGACCTCTAGTCCGATTTCCAGCCATCTAACTCAAAAAACTTGCTAACATCGAATTTATCTATCCCAGAAATTTTTTTAAAGAGCTCAATCATATCCCCTCTCACACACCTCCTTTGGAACGAGAACATATTTAATACCCTCAGTCTATCTATATATTCAAGGTGCCTCAGGGAAGGAATAATCTTTGTTGCCCTCCATTGCACTGACTCGAGAAGGTTAATATCGTGTCTAACATAAGAGTTATAGAGTTTCAGAATAACCTCCTTACTTTTGTAACTGACATTTCTCTTGATGAAACCCAGCACTCTATTTGCCCTATTTCTTGCTTCAATACAATGCTTAGAAAACCTTAATGACTTATCTATTACTACTCCTAGATCTTTCTCATCCTCTACTGAGCTCAGCCAATGCCCATCCATTTCATAGTTAAATTCTCTATTATCTTTTCCCATGTTAATAACTTTGCACTTATCAAGGTTGAAAGTCATTTGCCACTTATGTGCCCAGGATAACAATTTATTTAAATCCCCTGCATTTTAAAATTATTATAAATATCTTTAACTATGGCTGCTAATTTGGTATCATCCGCAAAAATTGATACTTTATTATTAACTGCCTCCCCAAGATCGTTTATATAGATTACAAATAATAATGGACCGAGAACTGATCCCTGAGGAACCCAACTGATAACATCCCTCCACTCTGACTTTACACCATTTAGCACTACCCTTTGCTTCCTGTCTTTCAGCCACTCAGCTATCCAATTTGAAACACCCCCACATATCCCAATCATTTTTAATTTATGAACTAGTCTCCTATGTGGTACCTTATCAAATGCTTTACTAAAATCCAAGTAAATTACATCTACATTCTCTCCCTTATCTACTTGATTTGTTACGAACTCCAGAAAGTCTAGTAAGTTAGTCAAACATGATCTACCTGATCTAAACCCATGCTGAGCATCGCTGATTAACCCCTCCATCTCCACATGTTTGCAATTGCCTTTTTTAACTATTTTCTCAAGAATTTTACGGACTACAAGAGTTAGGCTAACCAGTCTAAAGTTATTTGGATCCTCTTTACTACCCTTTTTGAAAATGGGGACTACATTCACTCTCTTCCAATCATCAGATATTTCTCCATATTCCAGTGACCTAGTTGGCTGTCTGGCTTTGTCAGTTGGCTCTCTGGCTTTTGAGTTGGCTGTCTGGCTTTAACATAACATAACATAACATAATTTAACGGATGACAAAAGCCACAAGGGCCTATCAAAGGTCATCCGTATCCATCAAATCCCACCCATATAATGCATCCATAGGATTTTGTCAGATCATGCAGCTACAATATACAATTTAACAATCCATAGGAATGTCCAACCATGCATCTACAATATATAATTTAAAGCCTCCATAGGAGTCTGTCAAAAACAAAATCAAAATCCCCCAAAATATACAATAAAAAGAAACTGCATCCACAGGAATGAGTCAAGAAACATATCCACATACCAAAAAGTAAGAAATTAACCCTCCATCCCCATATAATCATCCAATCTGCGCTTGAAAACATTCAAGTTTGGGCTGTCTACAGTCTCAGGTGGCAAACTATTCCAATAATCTACCACTCTGTTAGTGAAAAAATATTTTCTAACATCCAGTCTGCACCTCTGTTTTTTAATCTTTAAGTGGTGGCCTCTAGTTCTATTACTACCTTCTAACTCAAATAACTTGCTGAAATCTAATTTATCCATCCCAGAAAAGATTTTAAAAAGCTCAATCATATCTCCCCTCACACACCTTCTTTCAAATGAAAACATATTTAATACCCTCAGTCTATCTTCATATTCAAGGTGCTTCAGGGATGGTATTATTTTTGTTGCCCTCCTTTGTACTGACTCTAATAAGTTTATATCATGTCTAAAATGTGGTGACCATGCCTGTATACAGTACTCTAAATGTGGCCTGACATAAGAGTTGTATAGTTTAAGGATGACCTCCTTACTCTTGTAGCTAACATTTCTTTTAATGTAACCTAGCACCCTATTTGCTCTATTTTTTGCCTCAATACACTGCTTTGAAAATTTCAGTGACCTATCTACTACCACTCCTAAGTCTTTCTCATCTTCAACTGAATTAAGCCAATATCCATCCATCTCATAGCTAAATTCCCTATTATCTCTCCCCATGTTAATAACTTTGCATTTATTAAGGTTAAAAGTCATCTGCCACTTCTGAGCCCAAGCTAACAGCTTATCTAAGTCACCCTGCACTTTAAAGCTACCCTCAACCTCTTTGACTACAGCTGCCAATTTAGTGTCATCAGCAAAAATTGACACTTTGCTATTTACACCTTGCCCAAGATCATTTACATAGATTATAAATAATAAAGGGCCTAAAACTGATCCCTGAGGTACGCCACTAATAACATTCCTCCACTCTGACCTCACTCCATTCAGTACAACTCTCTGTTTCCTATTTTTCAGCCATTCAGTTATCCAATTTAAAACGTTCCCACATATCCCATGCAGCTTTAATTTATGAACTAGTCTTCTATGTGGAACCTTATCAAAAGCTTTGCTGAAATCTAAGTAGATCACATCAACTTTCTCACCCCTATCTAATTCTTTAGTTACATAATCCATAAAATCCAGTAAATTAGTTAAACACGATCTATCTTTTCTAAAACCATGCTGAGCATCATTAATTAACCTGCTACTCTCTAGATGATCAGAAATTCCCTTCTTAACCATCTTCTCAAGAATTTTACAGACTATAGAAGTTAAGCTTACTGGTCTAAAGTTATTTGGGTCCTCTTTGCTTCCCTTTTTAAAAATTGGCACTACATTTGCCAATTTCCAATCATTTGGTATTTCTCCAGACTCTAGTGATCTAATAAATATCTTCTCGAGAGCTACTGCAATACTTTCTACACCTTCTTTGAGTATCCTAGAATGAATGTTGTCAGGGCCAGATGCCTTACTAGTATTTAACTGAATTATAAGCCCTTTAATTTCTTCTCTGTCTATATTAATAGAATTTATCACTACTTCCCTTGACCTAGAATTATCATCAATTAATCTGACTGGTTTCTCTTCTGTGAATACTGAAGCAAAATGATCATTAAGGACCTCTACTATTTCCTCATCAGATTCTTTCAAAACCCCTTCATATTTAATAGGCCCTATTTTATCCCTGTTAGATTGATTATTGATTCTATAATAGCTAAAGAATTTTTTAGGATCTTTATTATTATTTTTAGCTAAATTAATTTCTGCTGTCCTTTTGGTCTTCTTAATAATCTTATTTAGTTCATTTCTGGTTGACCTATAATGGTTTAAATTATCTAAACTACTCTCACTTTGTAATCTCTGGTATGCCCTTTTTTTCTCTGAAACTTTATTAGCTATTTCTTGGTTCCACCATAATGGTTTCCTACATTTCTTCCTAATAGACTTCATCGGAATACACTGTTATGTTATGTTATGTTATGTTATGTTATGTTATGTTATCACGTCAAGATACTAATAGGTAAACAAAAGTTCTGGAAGGTTGTCTTACAGGAAGCTCCTGATTCTCATTGTAAGATTGGGATATAATACTGATTTGGGTGTGTAGTTTTTCTTGTATTTATTTAATCCACCAATCACTGTAATAAATACATTAGGGATTAATACTTTTGGGGAAGATAACTGGCAGCAATCCTGAGCAAGAATTTTTTTGGGTGAGTGTTAACTTTTTCCTTAGTAAATTTCTGAGAGTATGGCTTTTTGTATAAATGGTGAGAGCATGCCATTTGAAAGTAGTGTGTGATGCATGTGGAGTTGAAAGGAGAGTGAATGTAACTGAATGCCGTGTATGTTTTCTGGAAGGGGAGGTTAGGAGGTTGAGTGGGGAATGTAAGAGGTTGAATGATTTGGTGTTTGAGGTGAGAAGAGATGCAAGTGTGCGATTGAAGGGTGAGATTAGTGCTAAGAGGGTGGAAGATAGGGCTAGGACTGGGAACAGTGTGGAAGTTGTGAGTGATGATGAATGGTGGGTGAAAATGGATAGGATAGACAAGTTAGGACAGGTTAGGTGTGTGAATGAGAGGGACATAGAACCTGTTAGGTTGACTAACAGATTCAATGTCCTGAGAGAGGAAGAGTGTGAAAGTGATTTGCCTGGTGTGATTGTGGATGAAAGCAGGATGGGTGGTAGTGTGACTGAGAGCAGGAGGGAGGGTAATGTTAGGCCAAGACAGAATAGGAGAATGACTGAGGTGCTAGTGATGGATGACTCTCAGATTAGGTATTTAGATAGGAAGTTGAGTGATAGCAAGTGGAAGGGAATGAGAGTTTGTCTGCCGGGTGCTGGTGTAAGTGATGTTTGTGAGAGGTATGATAGGCTGGTTTCTGGGTGTGAGAGGGATGCAGTTGTGATTACGCATTTGGGGGTGAATGCTGTAAAGAAGGTGGGTACATGTGAGTTACGTGAGCAGTATAAAAGGTTAGTTGAAAGGATGAGTAAAAGCAGGGTAAAAGGTGTTGTTTCTAGTGTGCTTCCGAGATTGGATGTGGGGGTAGAATGGTTGTCGCGTGCAATTGGTTTGAATGAATTTGTGAAAGGACTGTGTGTGGAAGTGGTTGAATCGCACCGTTTCCTTGGTTTTGTATTTGACCGACGCCTCACCTGGGAGGCTCATATTTGCAGCCTTAGGGTCTCTTGTACCCGCGCCATGGATATTTTCCGTTCCGTGATGTTCAGCTCTTGGGACGTTGATAGGGCTACTGCCTTACTTTTTTATCGATCTTTGTTAGTTCTAAGCTCAACTACGGATGCAAATTTTATGCATCCGCAGCTGATTTCGACGGCGCCTATGCCACCGAGAGACGCCCTTTGAATTTAGGGCCAGGAAACTCCTTCGAGAGCTAGGTATAGCTCTCGGGCCTGTGGCGCCCCTGGTTCTACAGGATGCCACCCTGGAGGGTACCAAATTTGTCTATATGTTGCCACGCCTCTGCTCCCAAAGCTTGTACAGCGCCGGGAGTATTGTGTTCGACCTTTTGAGAGCACACCTCGTGTCACAGTGTGGTGGAGTGAATGTGAGTGTGTGTAAAAAGGGCCATTCTCCCACCCCTTTCCCTCCCTCTGTAAGAATGTGTGTGTGGATGGGAATGGGTTTGGTTTTTGTTTGTTTGTTTTTTTATTGATTTGCATGTTATTTAAGATGTTTTTTTTCTTTCCAGGCGCCATAATTTGGAAAGATAAAAAGGGCAAGCACCTGTAAATTACCCCTGTAATTGAAGCTGACTATAACTATTGATTATTATTAATATCAAAGGCCATTAGTATAGGACAAGGGTTCCAGGCCATGTTCTGTCCTATTTGATTGAGTATAAAATAGTTTAGCTTTAATGAAGGAGGGCTTATTAGAGCCACACAACTCTAACAAGGTTACCTATCTTAGTCCAAGCTCGGAGGCGCTAGTTTGAATACAAAAATTTTGTTGTAACATGTGAGGCCATCTTTTGTTGTTCATTGACTGTAGTAACCCAAATTTTATTTGGGTTGTTTGATTTTTATTGTTCTTAGGATCAATTAATAATATTTATAAGTGGGACTTATTTATTTTTTCTGATTTCATATATATAGGATTTTTTTGTATTTTTTGTGAAAAGTAACGAGATCTCCAATATAATCGCCCCTCTCTATTGTAGATATTTTGTAAAATTTTTGTAAGTAAAGGGACTGTATATACAATCCGTTTTATTCTCCTTCGATTTCTCACGTCCGGACAGTGTAGGAAGCGGGTTGGGTCGATTGGGATTAGAGATATATTTTTGGCCCGCTACAACGCTGAAACCGTGCCAGTGTATACGGATGGCTCCAAGTCTGAAGAGGCGGTCGGATTATCTTCTGCTGGGTTCCTGGACATGTAGGAATTGCGGGGCATGAGGGCACCAAAGAGTCTGCGACGACTCTGCTACCGGACCAGCGTTTTGCTCTTCCTCACACTAACTACATGGCAGCTCTTCAGACTGCTTGGCAAAGAAGATGGGAGATGGTCGAAGGGAATTTAAAGTTGCGTGCCATTGCGCCGCGACTGTTCCCATGGACCTATCCCCCAATGCCGCGGTGGCTTCAGGTTGCTTTCTGTTGTCTCCGAATTGGGCACACTCGGCAGTGCCCTATTGTGATGACTGTGTTGTTCCCCAGACTGTTCGGCACATTCTTGTTGAATGTCCCAGTCTGGGTGATGTTCGCGCACGTTATCTATCCCGGTACCGGGATGGGTGGGGTCACTACCGCCTGTCCCTTGTACTCAGAACGAGTTGGTGCACATTGACTGGTGGACTTATAGACTTTTGTGGGGAGGTTGGCCTTCTCCTCTTTATTTAACTAGGTTTTATTTTTTTATTGTTGTTTTCTAGGTAGGTCGCACGCTCCTGCGCAGGGGTGAGGGATGACCTCGTCCTGGTGCTGGAGATTGCTTCCTAATTGTTACGATCTTCACTTTTTATCATTGTTGTATTTTATATTCTTATTTTAAAGTAGCCTAGTGCTAGGCTGTCCTGATTGCAGCGATTTATGCCCAAGTGGTCAGTCACCAGATAGGCTCCTAAAATAAAAAAAATAAAAATTCTCTTTGCACAAGAAACCTATCCAGTGTGATTTGTCTCCTTCTGTTCTGGAAAGGTTTTCAGAAGTGAGACATAACATTGTCATTCATAAGGTTCACCACTCTATTGCTCACCGTTTGGTCAGGATGATGCTTTTCAATAAACATCTGCGGTTTACCCCACATGTGACACATTTCTTGGACCTCAATACTTGAAACCTCTTCCCTTTCTTCCTCATCCTCTGATGAACTCTTTCATTTCCTGCTCTATATCCTTCATGTTCATTCTTCAGCTGAACTTAGTCTTCTGTGGTTAGTTCTTCTTTGTCGTGCTCACAAGCTCCTCAACATCATCAGCATTGACCTCCAATCCCCAACTTTTGCTAAGGGTCAAGACCTCATCCACTACTGTTTCTGCTGCTGCCTCCCCAAAGCCATCAAAATCTCTTTCAGACACACAACTTGGCCAAAGTTTCTTCCAAGCTGACTGCAGTATGCGGGAAGATACCTCATTCCATGCCTAGTCAACAAGGTTTATGCAGTGGAGAATATTGAAGTGGTCCTTCCAAAAGTCTCTCAAGGTTAAATCGGTGTCATTGGTAACTTGGAAACTTGCAAAGAGAGCCTTGGTGTATAACTTCTTGAAGTTAGAAATCACTTGCTGGTCCATTGACTGCAGTAGAGGAGTTGTGTTGGGTGGCAAAAATTTTACTTTGATGAACTCATAATTAATGCCTAGGTCATCTTCCAAACTTGGAGGATGTCCAGATGCATTATCCATGACAAGAAGACACCTAAGGGGCAAATTGTTCTCCTCAAAATATTTTTTCACTGCTGGTGCAAACACTTCTTTCAACCATTCAACAAATAGAATTCTAGTCACCCAAGCCTTGGTATTAGACCTCCACATTACTGGTAGTTTAGACTTATGCACATTATTCCTCTTGAAAACTCAGGGATTTTCTGAATGGTAGAGAAGAATTGGTTTTATTCTACAGTCGCCACTCGCATTAGCACAGAATAGAGAAAACCTCTCCTTCATTGGCTTGTTTCCAAAATAATCCGGTCTCATCACAGTTAAAAACTTGCTGTGAGATGAAACCTTCATTTTTCACGTAAGCAGCAAATTCACCCACAAACTTCTTATCAGCACCTTCTTTGTTGGAACTGGCAGCCTCACCATGCCTTATACAACTATGAATACCACTTCATTTGCGAAACTTCTCGAACCAACCTCTGCTTGCTTTGAATTCTTCAGTGTTGGTATCACTTGAACTGGGTGTTTTAGCTATTAAATCACTAACACTGTCTCCTTTTAGTTGCATTTCATGTATCCAAACTAACAGTAATTGTTCAACTTTGTCTAAAATTTGAGGCCTTTTATTTGATTTACCAAACACTCCTTTACCCACATTAGCAGCCTTTATTGTCTCTTTATGCTTTAGAAATGTACAGATTATAGACTTGGCCATTCTGTACTTTAAGGCCAGATCAGAAACATGAACTCCACTCTCATTGTTTTTGTATTATTTCCTTTTTCAGTTCCACACTATAACACACAAGCTTCATACCACTGCTTACACTGTCACTTTTCACTTTCTCGGGAGTCATAATGAGGGCTAATTTCAAGAAAATATGCGAAAAATATCAAAAATAACAAAGAGCGGTATTCACAACAGGGGAGCGCAGGTGTGACTGACTGAGTGACTTCTTCTGCAGCCGTTTGTTTGTGTTCAAATTGGGGGACAAAATTTGTTTGATAAATGTGTTAGAATTGGAAGGCATTTGAATCACCAGGTACCACTGTACTAGAATGGTTAGGGCCAGCCCCCCCAAACGCACTTCATTAAAGATCAGTAAGTATATAAGATGCTTGCAACTCCTTGTAACACAGACTATTTAAGAATCCCTTGTCTTAAGTACAAAACTCATTAATTTTCAATATGGTAATTAAGTAGGGCTCTATTGCAGCAATTCATGTAGGAAGTAAATAATATATTGGTTACTCTTGGTTAGTTAAATATCATTTCAAATTATTCTTCCATATTTATTGTGAATTGTATTTAATGTTATATTCATCAGGCTTAATCTTAATGGGCATTATTTCTAATTTATTTGCCTGTATCAAAATTAGTTATTCACCTCAGTCATTCAATCTATAATTAATTATGTAACCATATTCAAACTTTATTTTTTCTTCCCATTCATTTATTTTCTGTTTCATAAAGGAATTCATTATTCTCATAAATTTATATTAATATTCCAGTTATTTTTTTAGGTGAAATCTTAGATACTCATATTAATTTATATCTGTCTCCCTTCCTTGACCTATCATCATTCAGATGCGCATCTTCACTCAGTAGCTTTTACTCTTTTCAAGTGATAACTTGTCCATCTATTTGAGTAACATCTTAGGCTCAAAAGAAGGAAATTTCTTTTGTATTTTGGAGAATAATAGGTGGGCTTTTATTCCTCTGGGGACCTGTAACTTAATCAAAACTATGGGTATCTATATTAATGGGTTGAGGAATAAGTTCTTGCAGTTTTATCAAATTTATTCATTACCATTAACAATTTTAGAAAAACTTCATTTTTAATTGATAACAATATTCAATTTAATCAATAATGTATTCTCTGTTGTTACTTATGACTTCTTCCCAATATTCGACTAGTTTTTTGTTGGAGAGTAATCGGAACAGATGGAAATCCGATGGAGCTAAAGTCTAGCGAATATGGAGGATGCAGCAGGATTTCCCAATTAAGCATTTGGATGGCGTCTTTTGTCATATTGGCAATATGAGGACAAGCATTGTCGTGTTGCAGAAGGACTCCATAACTTCAATGAGGTTGCTTTTCACAAATAGCTTTGGCAAGTCGATACATTTATTGAACGTAGAGTTCTGCATTGACAATCTCATTGCTCACAAGGAGCTCATAAAGAATGTTGCCTTCACAATCCTACCACGCACACAGCACCATCTTTCGTGGATGAAGTCCTTGCTTTTTTTAATTGCGGAAGGGTTTTTTTATTGGGGCTAAGCAATTGTTTTTGATGGTTCATGTTGATATAAACACACCACTTTTCATCACCAGTGATGATGCGGTGAAGAAATCTGTCGTTATATCCACGAGTAGCCTTGGGATGAGCAAGCAAACCTGCGGCAATTGTGGAGCATTGAAGTTTGTTGCTTTCGTTCAAAGCATGCAGAACCCATGCACCGAGTTTTTGAACTTTCCCCATTGAATGAAGGTGATTCACTACAGTTTTCTGATCATATGCCAATTGTACAGACAATTCTCTAGTCGAATATCAGGATTTTCATGAAGGTCATTCAATCAATTTTCATCCAACTTAATGGGGCGACCAGAATGTTCTTCGTCATTAAGATTGAAACTTGAAAACCATCATTGAGCTGTCCTTTCTGATAAAGCATTTTCTCCGTACACAGCACAAATATCGCAATGAGCTTTGGCTGCGTTTGCCTCGTTCCCGTCTCGATTGAAAATGAATAACAACAAGTGTAGAAAATTCGCCTTTCTTTCAACTTGACATTCCATTTTGAGGCTACAGAACCAAAATTAAATTAACACAACTTTTAAATAAACTGCAATGACTTATTACTCAACTTCAAGACGTACCTAAGCAAAAGCCTAATAGTCTACGCTGTTAAGAGATGTAGCCTAACATTTTCAAATTTTGCTCTCATTATTTATTATTGTTTCTTAATATGTGCACAAATCACGTCAACAAAACTTAAATCAACACAACATTAAAATAAATGCAAGAACTTATTCCTCAACCTAATATATAGCAACTATCATGAAACAACTGAATCTGAACTCCATCCGGCAACTATCTCAACCTGATAATACTTAATTTTGTTGTAATTGGAAACGGTTTTCACTTGGCTGAGTTAAGGGGGGCAAAAAAATTTCCTGAGAGTTTACAGCTATTTTACACTTAGATTCCTTCAATTCATATTTTTGCCCAATATTGACTCCTTATTTTTTGTATTCATCTAATCTTTCAGATATTGTAGATTCAATATAAAATTACATTTTCTACTATTAATAATACAATGAATAGTCCAAGGTCAAAGAAGCTGAGAATACATTACTCCCTATTTGTTGTTACCTTACTTGTATATTTGGGTATGGCCATCTCCAAAGAACAGACTGCATCTACGCATGAAGATGCTGCATTAAAGTGCGATGCTTGTAAAGTTATTGCCAACAGAGTAAGTTCCTTTTGTATTAAATTGTATTGTTGATTTTCTTGAGTATATTGATGCAAATTGTTTGGTTTTATACTGGATAGATATGAATCATCTTTTGTGTCTACTTATAGGGAATCAAATTCATACCTATTAAGTGGCACTAAGCAATGGATGGGTCATCTGGCTGTGACTAACTTGCCACAATCTGCTCACCATAGCGAACTGCCCACATTTTATAAATTTCAATTTTTACTTCTAAATGGGTATAGGTTAGGTTATGTCTGGTTTAACATAACATCTATGAATGAGCAAAGCCACAATAGCCTATCAAAGGCCATCCAAGTCAATCCCCACCCCAAGATCCCACCATAAACTATATCCAAAGGATAGTGTCCATAAAATCACCTTGAAGTTATCACCATTCACTGCTCATTAATTCCTACCTTAAGAGAAGACTCAAAATCACAATAACCTTCCCTCCCCATATACTTGTCCAATCTATACTTGAAGACATTTACTTTCCTTGGCAAATCATTCCAGAAATCTGCCACTCTAGTTGGGACAAAATATTTTCTTACACCCCTGTTTTCTAAGTTGCAAGTGGTGACTCCTAGGCCTATTACTCCCCTCTAACTCAAAGAACTTTCCAAAATCCAATTAATCCATTCCAGAATTTTTTTTAAAGGGCCAATCATATAGTTACTCTGGTCAGTTGGTTACATCAAGATGGTGAGTTGGCCATGATAAGTTAAACCCAGACCCCTTTTGAGTACCTGTAACTTTTGTATAAATGTTCCTTGAGGTTTGTAATATATTTTCTACTAACTCTTATTTGTGGTTAAACTTTTCTAGTGCACTGTTTTTCATCCTTTTTATTCATTTTCTTTATACTTTTTTTTCTGTCTAATCTTCTCTTTTATCTACAAAGTAAAAGAATTACCCGTTTTAATTGGACTTCTTCCTTTCATTATGTTGCATCATTCTTTTAACAGTAGCAACTACCTACTCTTCTTTGATTCTCATTTTCTGTCAATTTGCATTTTGATGGAATATTCCATCCAGTTTTCATAACCCTTCACAAATTTTAGCCTTTATATAGAAAGGTGTATGGTAGTATCCCCGCCATTAACTCTGAGATTTTAAAATATCTTCACCCTTAACCATTAACTCGCAGATTTTAAAATATCTTCACTCACACCCATTAACTCCTAGATTTTAAAATATCTTCACTCATACCCATTAACTTCTGAATTTTAAAATCTTAACTCTCTCCCATTAACTCCTGGATTTTAAAATATCTCACTCATATCCATTAACTCCCCAATTTTAATATATATTCACTCTTAACCATTAAATCCTGAATTTTATAATATCTTAACTCTCTCTTATAAACTCCTGGATTTTAAAATATCTTCACTCACACCCATTAACTCCTAGATTTTAAAAATATTCACTCTTAACCATTAAATCCTGAATTTTAAAATATCTTAACTCTCTCCCATTAACTCCTGGATTTTAAAATATCTCACTCATATCCATTAACTCCCTAATTTTAAAATATCTTCATCTCAACCATTAACCTCCAGATTTTAAAATATCTTCACTTAACACATTAACTGTGGTATTTTAAAATTACTTCACTCACCCATTTATTTTGGATGGATTAATAAAATTGGCTGTTCAGACAATCATTTTCAACCTTGATCTCTGTTGACTCGATTTCCATTCCCCCCTACCCCTCCCACTCATAGAGAGCTGCATTCATTGCTAAGTCAGGCAGGTTCAGGAGAATTGTGTGCTCTCATTGTCCCTGATGCTTGCTTGAATTTAAAGAGCAATACTAACTAGGGTGTATCACAACCAAAGTTTGTAAGAAGAGATCTGTAAAGAAAGTGGAAATGTGTGGAAGAGATAGATGCTGATCCTCCGGTAGGCATTGTGGCCAGGAGGGCAAACTGTGGGAGGGCACACACTTTTCCAGATTTCAGGTTCAGCAAGGTTGCTCACACTACACTTTTCATCCTCTCGCAGGTGGTACTCCATGAGTCCACTTTCTACATTGCTTCCCTCTGCTAACCTCATCACTTTGTTTCAAAAGCTTTAGGATGAGAGTATGTATCACACAGCACAGCATCCATACCACCACTTTAATGACCTTATACCAGATATCATCATGGAAGAAATATCCCTTTCATGTAAAACACAGGTCACCCTGGCAAGGCCATGGTGCAGTCACTATCCAAAACTAAACATGAATATCCCACTGGCTTGAGTGAATACAAACATCTGTCTCTGTCACAACTAGAAGCCAGACACAGCTCAATACATTCACAATATGCCTGACACAAACGCAACTTAGAGCTGCGGATAAACAAAGTACTAGAAGAACCCCATCAATTTGGAGTTTGTCGAGGGGCTCAACCTAATGGACCTTAACTATTTGAATTCCTTCATTTGTTTTGACTTACTTGGTTGTCCCCAGCCTGGCTACTGCAGCCAGCCTGTATCTGCCAAGAAGGCCACTGTCGATGGTCATGCCTAAAAGTCTGATGGAGTTGAGTCACTTTGGATAGATATTAGGTTCAGTAAAAATAGAATGGTGCATTTGGGAGCTTTTTACAGACCACCTGGGCAGACTAATGATATAGATGAACTAATGATAAGGGAAATAAGTAAGGGATGTGAAACAGATGCAGTTATTATTGGGGACTTCAACTTAAACTCTGTGGACTGGGAAAATATGATAGTAACAAGGAGTAACAAGGAAAGTAAGTACCCTAGGAGACCTTACAGTCCATTCAAAGAGGGTACCTTTGGACTAGCAATCGAACAGGCACATGGCTGCTCAATTGTTTTGCGTCCCTGAATGGCTGCTTTTCAAGACTTTGTCTAGTCTTGACTTGAACTGGTCAACAGATTCACTGTTGACAACTTCCACTGGAAGTGCATTCCACTTACCGCAGATATTGTACGTGAAAAAATTTCCACACAGATTGCGGTTGTAACGCTTCAGTTCAAGTTTGAAGCCGTGATTGTGCGTTCTGTTCTCACTCAGTGTGAAAATCTCCCGGTAGTCAACATTGTCGAACCCTCGAAGTATTTTGAAAACCTCGATGAGCTGCCCATGCAGTCTACGGGTTTCCAGCAAGAACAGATCTAATTCCCTTAGGTAGGGATAGAACAAGTGGCAGGTTCATAGAATGCTTTGAGGATAATTTTTTGAATCAATTTGTTAATGAGCCAACGAGGGGGGACAATATATTAGATTTAGTGCTTTCTAACAGTGATCATTTAGTTCAAGAATTGACTGTTGGGGAAGAATTGGGAAATGGTGACCATCAGATAGTTCGTTTTAACTTGGGAATTGAGAACGGTAGAATATCCGAGAATGCTGTAAAAGTTCCAAATTTTTATAAGGGAGATTATGTAAAACTTCGAAGATTGCTAAATTTGGTAGACTGGGATGTAGAATTCAGAGGTAAAAATGCTTATGGGATGTGGGATACTTTCAAGCATATAATAAATGTAGTCCAAGAGCAATGTATCCCAATGAAGACCATTAGGAACAAAAGTAGGAAACCATTATGGTGGAATCAGGAGATAGCTAGAAAAATTTCAGAGAAGAAAAGGGCATATAAAAAATTACAGGTAAAAAATAATATTAGTTAAATAAGATTATAAAGAAGAACAAGAGGGTGTCAGAAATTAAATTAGCTCAGGATAGCAACAAAGATCCTAGAAAGTTCTTTAGTTACTATAAAATTAATAACAAGTCTGGCAGAGTTAAAATAGCACCTATCAAATATGAAGGGGTTGTGAGAGAAACTGATGAGGAAATAGTTGAGGTACTAAATGGTCATTTTGCATCAGTATTTACAAAGGAGAAACTAAATAGTCTGATGTATAGTACTCATGGGTCAGGGAAAGAGGTGTTTACTACCATTAGTGTGGATTGGAGGAAGATAAAAGGACTAATAGGTGAGTTAGATACTACCAAGGCCTCCGGCCCTGATAATATTCATTCTAGGATACTTAAAGAAGGGGTAGAAAGTATCTCAATAGCTCTGGAGAAGTTGTATATTAGGTCACTGGAATATGGAGAAATACCCGATGATTGGAAGAGAGCGAATGTAGTCCCCATTTTCAAGAAGGGTAGTAAAGAGGATCCAAATAACTTTAGACCGGTTAGCCTAACTCCTGTAGTCTGTAAAATTCTTGAGAATTAGTTAAAATAGGGATTTGCCAACATCTAGAGATGTTGTTAGCAGCTGTAGTTAAAGATATTGATGATAATTTTAAAGTGCAGGGGGATTTAAATAAATTGTTATCCTGGGCACATAAGTGGCTAATGACTTTCAACCTTGATAAGTGCAAAGTTATTAACATGGGAAAAGATAATAGAGAATTTCATCATGAAATGGGTTAATCAGCGATGCTCAGCATGGTTTTAGATCAGGTAGATCATGTTTGACTAATTTACTAGACTTTCTGGAGTTCGTAACAAATCAAGTAGATAAGGGAGAGAATGTAGATGTAATTTACTTGGATTTTAGTAAAGCATTTGATAAGGTACCACATAGGAGACTAGTTCATAAATTAAAAATGATTGAGATATGTGGGGGTGTTTCAAATTGGATAGCTGAGTGGCTGAAAGACAGGAAGCAAAGGGTAGTGCTAAATGGTGTAAAGTCAGAGTGGAGGGATGTTATCAGTTGGATTCCTCAGGGATCAGTTCTCGGTCCATTATTATTTGTAATCTATATAAACGATCTTGGGGAGGCAGTTAATAATAAAGTGTCAATTTTTGCGGATGATACCAAATTAGCAGCCGTAGTTAAAGATATTTATGGTAATTTTAAAGTGCAGGGGATTTAAATAAATTGTTATCCTGGGCACATAAGTGGCAAATGACTTTCAACCTTGATAAGTGCAAAGTTATTAACATGGGAAAAGATAATAGAGAATTTAACTATGAAATGGATGGGCATTGGCTGAGCTCAGTAGAGGATGAGAAAGCTTTAGGAGTAGTAATAGATAAGTCATTAAGGTTTTCTAAGCAGTGTATTGAAGCAAGAAATAGGGCAAATAGAGTGCTGGGTTTCATTAAGAGAAATGTCAGTTACAAAAGTAAGGAGGTTATTCTTAAACTCTATAACTCTTATGTTAGGCCACATCTAGAGTACTGTATACAGGCATGGTCCCCACATTTTAGACACGATATTAACCTTCTTGAGTCGTGCAACGAAGGGCAACAAAGATTATTCCTTCCCTGAGGCACCTTGAATATATAGATAGACTGAGGGTATTAAATATGTTCTCGTTCAAAAGGAGGTGTGTGAGAGGGGATATGATTGAGCTGTTTAAAAAAATTTCTGGGATAGATAATTCGATGTTAGCAAGTTTTTTGAGTTAGATGATGGAAATCGGACTAGAGGTTACCACTTGAAAATTAAAAAGCAAGGGTGTCGGTTGGATTTAAGAAAATATTTTTCACCAATAGAGTGGTAGACTTCTGGAACAAATTGCCGCAGAGGGTAGTAGGTAGTCCAAATTTAAATGTATTTAAGAGTAGGTTGGATGAGTTTATGGAGAGGGAAGGTTGTGATGGTTCCTAAGTTTTGTATATATTAATATTGTTTGTCTATATCTATAGCTGCATGATTTAGTTCTTGACAAGCCTTTATTGGTGAAACCCTTGTTTCTGGACGCAATCCTCTGAATGTAGTTTTCTTGGGAGTTTGGGTGCCTTAAAAAAGGGGCCGTTTGGCTCAGATGACCTATGATGGGCCCTTGTGGCTTTTGTCATCTGTTATATTATATTGTGGGGACTTTGATTTTGTCTTCCCCTGGCCATGGTGCTTTTTGTGGGTGGATTTTGATGGATGCAGATGACCTTTGATAGGCCCTTGTAGCTTTTGTCATCTGTGAAATTGTTATGTTATGTTATGTTATGTTTGGGTATGTTGATACAAGGAGTTCAGTGTTCCTGAGGGGTGGTTACAGTGTGGTCAGTGTTGTCTGCTCGGTTTATGCTGAATTTATGAGAGGGACTTCCATTTGTAGAGAGGGTAGATTCTTCCTTTTCTTTGTCTTTGGGTTGTTTGGGAGGTTGTATAAGGGGCAGCTGACTATTTGAGTAGATGAGATTGGTTTCTTTTAGTTGCAGTAGACAGGAGGTAGGAGGGACTTTCTTTGTTAGTCCTTGGGGGAAGTGGGTTGCAGAGTTTGAATGCAGTAGAATGCAGAGTTTGTTTTGTTATGTTAGATGGTGGCTTGATTTGTCTGTGTGAGGTGATAATGCTACTGGATTGGAGGGGGGACGTCATCTCATTTTGGGGTCAGAATTTGAATTGTATAATATGTTTGTATATTTCCTTTGGCTCTATGTTGCAGTGTTAGGATATTATCGTGAGGTCATCTGCATAGGATTGTATTCTCATGGGGGAATGTTGGAGTAGAAATGTCAAGGTTGAAGAGATGGGAGTAGAGGATAGCCTCTTGAGGGGACACCATTGTATAGTGCATTTATTTTGAGTTTGGTTGTGATGACTCTTCCTAGTCCATTTAGAAAGAAGTTAGGGAGCCATTTTGCTGGATGTGTGTGTTGAGTATTTTTTTTAATAAGGATGTGTAAGTATTGTTGAGTGGTTTTATGGATAAATGGGATTAGTGCTGAGATTAGTTTTGCATTAGTTTCTCTAATTTTTTGGAGTGTTTAGAGAATAGATATGAATCTGTAATGTAATGGTATGTTTGGTTCAGTGGCTACTCGTAGCATCTTTGCTTAGGCATGCAATTGTAAATGAGAAAATAGAAAATATAATGTTCCTACAAAAACTTTCATAAGTGTTACATATTTATAGAATTTAGTAAGCTAGAATAGCTTTCATAAACATTTTGACTCATTTTTGAAAAAAATTATTCAATCAAAGAAAAGGTAAAACCTAACAAATTTATTAATGGTTTAGAAATTTTTTTAAAAATATTTGAAAAGCATTACAAAATTCAAACTTACTTATATATGAAGTTCTGCTTGTTGTGTTTTCTTGGAAAATTCTTCAATTACTCTATTATAAAAGTTTTCTCAATTCTCCATAAGTTTTTTGAGCAATTTTATTCAATTGAAACAATAGCAAGATTAGAAACCTTGTCTTCACTTTGTGAATTTCCTAAGTAACTTTTAATTCTTTTAACAGTTGCTGTTGTTATTGGCATAGTTAGAATCAAATTTGTTTACTTATATATTTCCTTTAGACATTAGTCCATTTTATTTTCAAGTACAAATTTAAGAAGCTCGGTAACATTCTTTTTTGCAAGAGATTTGTGCAAATATAAGACACACAATTCAGAATGGAGGCAAGGAAACTCAAAAAAGGAACTGTAGCTTTTTTTCAAAGATTCAAAAGCTTTTAAGGGGAAGGTAACATCATAAAACTCAAACTCTTTGCAATCTAAAAGCTCAATTAATACTAAATTTTCTATTGAACTGAAATGTTCTTTCATTTGAGTGAGTATTTTATCAAATATGTCATCATAGAATTGACTGTACTTGTCTTTTGGGGAAAGATTCTGTTTTCTTTTGCTTGATGGTTCAACACACGCTGTTATCAAGCTCTGCATATCTGATAATTTTTTGTTTCTCATTTGTATAATTTCCGTTTCAACAGTCATTGATATATACACAATTTCCATGGATTTTGTTTGCAAGACATCAAATAGATATTCAGCGAAAGGAAAAATTGCAGAAAATACTTCTAATAAAAAATTGAAATTAAATGTATCATTGCCTGAGCAAGCCACACACGCTGTTTTTTTAGTTTATTTTTGGCAAACTCTTGGATTTTCAAGAATATATCTAAAATAGTCCCTTAAACCATCTTTATTTTCCTTAACTGTTGCAATTAGCCTAGAAGAATAGTTCCATCTTGTAGGAGCTAATTTAGGGAAATACTTTCCAACAATCTTGTCAAGCATTGCTGTTTTCTTAGTTGAACTACTAAGAAATGATGATAAACTTCCAGGTATTGAGAAAAAAAATATTGTAGGCTTGTACAAGTATAACGCCCTCAGTGCCCTCACTGCCTCCAAAATGTAAGATGCCTGAGCCACTCAGCCTTCCTTCTGTGTAGTTGCCAGATCTCACCTGTGGTTGCATGCTTTCTGTATTACATCAATAATTTAAATAACAACTAAATTATATACATGTATAAATATGTTGTAGCTGAAACATAAATATATATTAATTTTTTAGCATGTTTTGTAACATTTTAACTCGTGTATTTAGCTACAAAACCTGAAGAAGTTAGGTGTTATAGAAAGCAAAAGAATATATGCAACAAACAACTTTGTGTCCTAAGCAATAAAAACTATTTTTCTGTACACAGACGCAATCTTTGAAAGCTATGTGATCTTGGATGGATTGCTGATGTACGCAACAAACTGTATTATTCTTTATAGCAATCGAGACCATTTTTATGTACCCGAATAGAAACTTTAAAAGCTGAGCTAATCTCTGCTGCTTCAAGCTAAGCTACAGGAAAATTATCCTTTTAATCCTATGAAATAATGTTTGATTTCTCTGCATGCAGTGCATGCCTTGCATTCATGGAGGAATTACTACTGGTTTGGTTGAGGAATGAGTACTCATTAGCTCTTTTACAGATGGTCTAGATAGAGCTGTGTAGCCAGTAGTAGTTGAAAATGTTTGTTAGGGCGATGATAGCTATAAGGCATAGATGTTTTATGTAATGGTTGGATATTTTGCCTGGGCTTGAGGCCAAAGAGTTTTTCAGGTTTTGGATGGTATGTCTGAGAGTTGGAAGGCGGATTCTGCATTTGTGTCTTGGCAAACTTTCTTTGTATTTATTGTCATTGTTTGTGTGAATAGCTGATCTTGGAGTAGTAACATTAGGGTGTTGCTTGTGTCAGAGAATTTTGTTTTGTGTTTGGGGGAATCCAGTTATGTATGTTTTTTGTTTTCCAAAGTTGGATTGGTTTGAGTATATAATAATTAATATTCTCCCTTTGATCCTTTCTAGCTCTTTCTATGTTGTTGAGTTGAGTCAGTGGTTCATTTTTATTCTTTTAGCCTTTAGGTGGGTAGCAAATACTGATGGATGAGTATAACTTCTATTGTTCTTTTAAGTTACACTTTGCCCTTTTATAATTCTTGCATACCGTTCTTCTGTCACTCCTACTCATTGTTTTCCTTAGTAATTTATCTTGTTCCTTGAATATCACCCTGACTGACATTTTTCTATTAACTTGTTTTCTTCCACAGTTTTCAAATTCTTTCAAATCGGCTGAGGCAGAAGTTGGAGGAAAGCAGCTGAAAGAGGTGGAATACATTGAGGCAGCTGAGGGCACCTGCGATGAAGATTGGTCCGGGTAAGGTTCAAAGACAGGCACCCTGTAAGGGGCTCGGCGATTTGCCTTCCGACCCCTGCTTAGCCTCTTCTCCTTCCTTCAGAACCCTTGTATTTCCTCCCTGTTTCCTCACTTTTCATACAACCTCTCCCACAACTTTCTCTGGTCAGCCTCTAATTTCACAGGGTAGATGCTGACCTTATTCTCAGCCAACTATGCTGAATCGGGGCTGATGGGGGAGGGGACAATGTTCCTTAACTCCTGAGCTCCGGTTTGGGATGGTGGGTTTTTAACAACCTGCTTCATCACCACCCATACCTTCCTCACATCCCTTTTCCTTCTCTCTTCACACACTATCAATTTCACGCCGCATCCAAGGTGGAGCTGCCATGCTGAGGGGGTGGTCCAAAATGGCGGCACCTGGCTCTGCCAGGCCTGTACTCACCCTTCGCAGAGTGGGCCACTGCAGGAGGTGATTAGCGTTTGCATCCTGTAATAAAAAAAAGGGTCACTATGCCCAATGATGAAAACTTTCGCATAAAATCTCTCCCAATTTCCCCTTTAAGAACAACAGAGCCACCCTCAGGCAGCTCCACAGAAAAAATGGAGGTCCTTCTCCCTCTTGTGGTTTCCCAGGGGACCCTTGATAACTCTTCAACTGGAGAAGAGGCTTACTACTCTCCAGTGCCTACGTGTGCAGGGGGCTCCCCCTCACCCCCTTCTGACTCCATCTCAAATCTGGCAGTCCCGCCTTTGCTTTCACAGGGGACTGCCAGGAAAGCCAGCAGGCAGCCCATAACTGGCTACTCCATGTTGTAGTGGCTCAGTAGGGCAAACCCCCTTAGGGGGGAGAGGGAAGAAAGGCCCCATCGGCCGCTTCCCTCTAAAGACCTACTGCCCCAAATATTAAATATAGCAGGGGTGAAGGCCTATGCCCCCCCAAAGAACAAGGACGAAACTGACATGACCCGTGATGTCATGGGGGGGGGAGATGGCCAAATGGAGGCCCCCTGAGATAGCCATGCTTCCTGATGCAGCCCAGCTTCAGAAGGTGGGGCCTTGCATGGGGGCAGATTCGGGCTTGGCATCAAACACCGAGCCCGATTCTGCTCAAGTGCAGGGCCCTCACCAGAAGGGTCTGGCTTCTAAGACATGACAAGGAGTGGAGGGATCTCCTCCTCCGACCTGTGCCCCCACGACTGCTAGGACCTTCACCATCTTGGCAAAGGACCTTGCAGAGGCTGGCCCATCTAGCCTGGCAGCTCCTGCTGGGGAAGGGGAGAAGCGGGTCCATTCCTCACCCTCCTCTCCTAAAAAGAAAAAGACTAATGAAAAAAAGGCCAAGAAGATGGGGGGGGGGGGAAGCTCTTCTCCATCCACGGGGGCCGCGGGGATGGACGAGGCCGCTAACATCCTTGAACGCGACCAAGCCAAGATCAACACGTTCAGCTGGGCGGGAAATCCCCAAATAAGACCAAAAGTGCACAGAGCAGAGCCTCAATTACGTCGGGGCCCCGCATTCAGAGGTGACCTGACATTTTTGAGCCTGCTGGCTTCAAACGCTTCTTAGTTATTCGCTCCACTGATGGCAGCATGTTAGCCAAGGGCAACATGATCATTCAGAGGAGAGCATTAGCTGGTATAATTGGTAGAGAGCCAAAGGTGAATTGTTTCTTGGATGGGAGCCTTCTGGCGAATGTGGCAGGTCCCTCCGAGGCAGCCAAGATAAGTGCTCTTCAGACACTTGATGGCAACCCGGTGAGTGTAACGCCGTACTCTACCATGAACTTTGTGAAATGAGTAGTTTATGTGAGGGAACTTGTTGACTACTCAATAGAGGACATCACCTTATTGCTGGCCGACCATGTGGCGGTCAAGGTCAAACGCGTGATGAGAAAACAGGGAGGGGTCTCGAGACCCAACCCCTACACTTTGTCACATTCGACTGTGACAAGCTCCCTGAGTCGGTGCATGCCGGTTGGTACTGCTACTGTGTGAAGGCATTCATGCCACTACCGCCGAGGTGCTATTGCTGTCATCGCCTCGGCCATATGAATCTCATGTAGGCTTGCAAAGTCTGTGTAAATTGCTCCAAGGCCACACATGATAAGTCCAAATCGTGTGTGGCCAAGTGGGTCAATTGCTGAGATCTGCACCTCACTTATTTGAATCAATGTGGTGCATATCTCCTTGAGAAAGAAATCCTGGCTGTTCAGGCACAGGAATGTCTCTCATTCCGCGAGGCTAAGGACTTGGTCCTGGCATGCCCAGCTCTGCCTGGGACGTCTATGCCTCAATGCTTAGAAAGACACCCTCTGCTTCTGACCCATCCAGGCCAATGAGCATGGTTGTTTCTGCACCCATTTGGAGCCCTTCTGCAGGCTCTACTCAACCCAGGCGCTCTCCTAGTAAAGCTGGCGGCAAAAAAGGTTCATACCCAGCCCCAGCTAAAACCAGGGCTCCCTCCCCTTTCCCCAGCGTGACCGTTTCCCGTAAGGCAAAATGGCCACGCACCTCCACCCAGTCATTAGACTCGCAGGAGGCAACACCCTTGAAGTTGGTTGACAGGCCATCTTCTGGGGTTCCTAAAGCTGCCCCCCAAAAGGAGGACAGCAAGAAAGGAGCTTTGAATCCTTTGCCCATGTCTATTAGTGGGCTGGGTGGCTCGGAGATGGTGGATCCTCAAAAAGAGGGCCCCTCGCCTCTGAAGCTGCCACGCCCGCCTAAGGTTTCGAGGTGGAGGGCAAAAAAGAT
Organism: Ceratothoa steindachneri; assembly: GCA_963969495.1. NCBI lineage: Eukaryota > Metazoa > Arthropoda > Malacostraca > Isopoda > Cymothoidae > Ceratothoa > Ceratothoa steindachneri. The sequence goes on along the minus strand of OZ018333.1, from coordinate 48,072,014 downwards.
TCGCATGGTGAGCCCAACCTCCGCAAATAAGTCCTCAAAGGCGACAGCACATTGTCCGGCCAACAGTGCTGACGGGATCCAGCGCTCCGTCCGGCCCCAGCTTAGCCTCTCTTCCTTCCTTCAGATAGCCCGATTTCTCCCCTACCTCATCGCTTTTCATACAACCTCTCCCACAACTTTCTCTGGTCAGCCTCTAATTTCACAGGGTAGAATGCTGACCTTCTTCTCAAGCCAACCACCCTGGATCGAGGCTGAGGGGGGAGGGGACATTGTTCCCTAACCCCTCAGCTCCGGTTCGGGATGTTTTTTTTTAACAACCTGCTTCATCCCCACCCATACTTTCCTCACATCCCTTTTCCTCTCCTCTTCAAAATCTATCTTTTTTACGCCATGTTCAAGGTGGAGCCACCATGCCGAAGGACTGCCAGGCCACCAGGCGGGAGGGGTGGTCCCAAATGGCGGCGCCTGGCTCTGCTGGGCCTGTAAGCACCTCTTGCAGTGCGGGCTACTGCAAGAGGTGGTGAGCGATTGCGTCCCGTAAAACAAAGAGGGTCACCATGCCCAATGATGAAAAAAAAACCACATCTCCCCTTAATTCCCCCTAAAACAACGGATCTGCCCTCGTGCAGCTCCACAGAAAAGATGGTCTCCCCCCCTGTGCTTGCGCAAGGGACCCTCCATACCTCTTTAACCAGAGAGGAGGCTTACTCCTCTCCTACGCCTACGGGTGTAGGTGACTCCCCCTCACCCCCTTCTCTGGAGGTGCTTTCGGGCACCTCCCTATCTCCAGCGGCAGTCCCTCCTTTGCTTTCTAAGGGGACTGCCAAGAAAGCCAGCAGGCAGCCCATTGCCGACCTCCCCTCGTGCAAGCTGCTCGGTAGGGCAAACCCCCTTAGGGGGGAGAGGGAAGCCAGGCCCCTTCGGTCGCTTCCCTCAAAAGACCTGCTGGCAAAAATATTAAACCTTGCCGGGGTCAAGGTCTGTGCCTCCCCACTAAAGACTTATGACGCTGCCAAGGGGACCTGCGATGTCCTGGGAGGGGATGGCCAAATGGAGGCCCCTCCTGTGATAGACATGGTCCTTGAGGAAAACCAGCCTCAGACGGTAGGGCCTTCCATGGGGGGGAATCCGGGCTCGGCGCCAAGCACCGAACCTGAATCCGCCCCTATGCAAGGTCCTCATCAAACGGCTGTGGATTCTCAGGCAGTACAAGGAGGGGAGAGATCTCCTTCGGATGATGCCCCTGCGACCACCAGGACCTTCTCCATTTCGGAGAAGGACCTGGCTGAGGCCGGTCCATCTGGCCTGGGGGCTTCTACCGGCGGGGGTGAGAAGCGGGTTCATTCCCCGCCCTCCTCTCGAAAAAAGAAAAGGACGAAGAAGACTCGGGGCTCCTCTCCATCTGAGTGGGCTACGGGGATGGATGGGTCTGCTGCCACTTTGGCAAGCGACCAAGCCAAGATCGGCACATCCCGCCCCTCTGCCCCCCGGGTACGGAACTCCTGATGATGACAAAGACCAAAAGTGCACAGGGCGGAGCCTCGATGACATCGGGGCCCCTCATTCAGAGGTTACCTGGCGTTTTCGAGCCCGCTGGCTTCAAACGCTTCCTCGTTATTCGCTCCACTGAGGGCACCATGTTGTCCAAGGGCAACATGATCCATCAGAGGAGAGGATTAGCTAGTGCAATTGGTAGAGAGCCGAAGGTAACCCGTTTCTCGGACGGGAGCCTTCTGGCGAATGCGGCAAATCCCGCCGAGACGGTTAAGATAAGTGCTCTTCGGACACTTCATGGCACCCCGGTGAGTGTGACACCGCACTCTACCATGAACTTTGTGAAAGGAGTAGTTTATGCGAGGGAACTCGTTGACTACTCCATTGAGGACATCACCCTAGAGCTGGCCGACCATGGGGTGGTCAAGGTCGAACGTGTGATGAGAAAACACGGAGGGGCCTCGAGACCCACCCCTACACTCTTCGTCATGTTCGACTGTGACAAGCTCCCTGAATCGGTGCGTGCCGGTTGGTACCGCTATCGTGTGAAGGCATTCGTGCCACTGCCGCGGCGGTGCTATTACTGTCACCGCTTCGGCCATACGATTCGCTCATGTAGACATGCAAAGTCAGGGTCACCTGAAGTATGTGTAAATTGCTCCAAGGTCGCACACGATAAGTCCAAATTGTGTGTGGCCAAGTGTGTCAATTGCGGAGAGCCGCACCCTGCTTCTTCGAAGCAATGTGGTGCATATCTCCTTGAGAAAGAAATCCTGGCTGTTCAGGCCCAGGATCGACTCTCATTCCGCGAGGCAAAGGACTTGGTCCTAGCGCGCCCGGCTCTGCCTGGGACGTCATATGCCTCAGTAGTTAGAAAGGCACCCTCTGCTCCTGGTCCATCCAGGCCAACGAGCACGGTTGTTTCCGCGCCCATTCGGAGCCCTTCTGCGGGCTCTACCCAACCTGGGCGCTCCCCTGGTAAAGCTGGCGGAAAAAAGGGTTCATACCTTGCCCCGGCTAAAACCAGGGCTCCCCCCTCTTTCCCCAGCATGACCGTTTCCCGTAAGGCGAAACGGCCACGCGCCTCCACCGAGTCGTTAGACTCACAGGAGGCAACACCCCTGAAGATGGTCGCTAGGCCATCTTCGGGGGTTCCTAAAGCTGTTCCCCGAAAGGAGGACAGCAACAAAGGAGCTTCGGCCCCTTCACCCACGCCCCGAGGTGGAGCGAGTGGCTCGGGGAGGGTGGTTCCTCGAAAAGAGGGCCCCCAGCCTCCGAAGCCGCAACGCCCGCCTAAGGTTTCGAGGCGGAGTGAGGAAAAGACTCGCATGGTGAGCCCAACCTCCCCCAATTAGTCCTCCAGGGTGACAGCGCTTTATCCGGCCAAGCGCCCGGGGTTCTGCCCCCGGGAAGCGTACGGCCATTCCCGTGAGGGTCTTCAATTCGAGGAGGGCCCCCGCGTCTCCTCCGAGCTAGGCCTGCATTGCATATTCCTTCAATCGAATTGCCGTGGACTCCGGGCCAACTGGGAGGAGCTGCGGAGGCTCGTCTCGTCCCGTTCCCCGTTAGCTATTTTTTTGCAGGAGACCATGCTAGGCGCGTGCCTACTGCCTGCCCTCCAGGGGTATATGGGTCTTGCGTCCCCACCACCGCGGGATGGCCGGGTTGGGGGATGCGCGGTTTACACCTGGCATGATGTCTCCGTTCTTCCTTTCTCTTTAGATACCTCCTTTCAGGCAGTGGCTGTGCAGCTGCAACTGGATAGGAGGTATACTGTCATTTCTGCGTGCATTCCAACGTCAGCTCACTTCAACGCGGGGGACTTCCACCGCATCGTGGCACGGTTGCCGAGGCCCTATCTCTTGCTTGGAGAATCACTGTCCGAGAACCGCTTCATTTTCTTGCCTTGACCTATCTTTGTGCTCTTCGGATGCACAGCCTGATTTTGATTGGGGGGTGGTCGATGACCTCCATGGTAGTGATCACTTTCCCATTCAAATATCATTTTCAGGGCAACTGCCGCCTGAGAGACCACCTCGGTGGTGCTTGGCGCGGGCGCGGTGGCCTGCATTTCAGGAAATGACTGAATTCTCTATCTCAGTTGAGGACTTTAGGTCGGTAGATGAGGCCGTTGAGTTCTTCTCCGGCAACCTCATCGCCGTGGGCCTGACTTCTATTCCTAGGACGTCTGGCCGTTTTGCACGCCGACCACTCCCATGGTGGTCGGCGAGTGTGAGGCGGCCCTCAAACAGAAGCGTTATGCCTACATGCGCTATAAGCGCTGCCCGAACGATTTCACTGTCGCTGAATTTCGTCGGGCTAGGGCTAGGTTCCGGTATATTTCGAAACACGCCCGCCGCTGTTCTTGGCGGGCATACGTGTCTTCACTTAACGGGAAGACCCCTTTAGCTGAGGTGTGGAAGCGAGTCAAAAGGATTTGGGGCAAGTTCTCGCAGGACCCCCCTCCTGTTCTCCAGGAGAATGGGACCGCAATCTCGGACCCCGCGTCCAAGGCGGAATCCTTAGCGACCGCTTTTTCCGCATTCTCTAGCCGGGATGCTGCTCCGCCAGCATTCAATGCACGTCGTGATGTCGCGGAAGGCCGCCGGCTGGACTTTACCTCCAGTGGCGGAGAACCCCTCAACGACAAGTTTACTGTGAGTGAGATGCGTTCCGCTCTCACTTTGTGCGCGGACACCGCCCATGGTCCGGACGATGTCCCATACGCCATGCTTTGACACCTGGGTGAGCGAGGCATGGCCTTTCTGTTAGATTTGTTCAACAGGATCTGGGTGGAAGGTCTTCTCCCAGACTCCTGGCGAATCGCTACTGTGCTCGCCTTTCGCAAGCCGGGGAGAGATCACTCTACTCCGACCGGTTTCCGCCCAATCTCTCTAACCTCTTGCGTGTGCAAGTTGATGGAGAAATTGGTAAATGTTAGATTAGCCTATTTCCTGGACAGCGGAGGCCATCTGTGTTCTGCACAGTGCGGCTTCCGTAAGTTCCACTCCACGTCGGATGCTCTGCTCCGACTGGAAAATGCCGTCTGCGAGGCTTTCCTTCGTAGACAGCACTACGCCACGGTGTTTTTTGATCTGGAGAAGGCCTATGATACCGCATGGCGATACGGTATCATGGAGACTCTCCACACGATGGGGGCGAGGGGACGCCTCCCAATGTTTATATCTGAATTTTTGCGAGATCGTCGATTCCGCGTACGGGTGGGGGGAGCCTTCTACGGCCCAAAGGAGCAGGAAGAGGGTGTCCCGCAGGGAAGTGTCCTCAGTGTCACACTCTTTGCCCTGAGCATCAACGGCATCACCTCGGTGCTGCCGGAAGATGTTCTCGCTACGCTCTACGTGGGCGACCTTTCGATCTCTTTTGGCGCGGCCCAGATGCCAACTCTGGAGCGTCGACTCCAACAGGCATTGAACCGCGTCTCTCGCTATGCCGAAGCGCACAGGTTTCGGTTTTCTTTGGCCAAGACTAAGGTGGTGCACTTCTGACGCCATCCACGGCTTCACCCCGACCCAGATTTGTTTCTTAATGGGGTGCGCCTGGATGTGGTTGAGTCGCACCGTTTCCTTGGACCTGGGAGGCTCATATTCGCAGCCTTAGGGTCTCTTGTACCCGCGCCATGGACATTCTCCGTTCCGTGACCTTCAGCGCTTGGGGCGCTGATAGGGCTACTGCCTTACTTTTTTATCGATCCTTTGTTCGCTCGAAGCTCGACTACGGATGCGAGTTTTATGCATCCGCAGCCGAGCGTTTATTGCGGAAGGTGGATTCGATCCACCACACTGGCCTTCGCCTTGCGACCGGTGCCTTCCGCACTATCCCCATTGAGAGCCTGTTGGTCGATACTGGGGAGATGCCACTCGCTCTGCGCCGCGTACAGTGCATCACTCGCCTGTACGCGCGAGCCCGGCGCCTCCCTCAGTCGCCAACAGCTCTCACTGCATCCGCAGCTGATCTCGATGGTGCCTATGCCGCCGAGAGACGCCAGTCATACCCTAAGCCCTTTGGGTTTTGGGCCAGGAAACTCTTTCGAGAGGTAGATATAGCTCTCGGGCCGGTGGCGCCCCTGGTTCTGCCCAGGACGCTACCCTGGAGGGTACCACATTTCGCTATTTGTCGCCACGCCTCTGCTCCCAAAGCTTGTACTGCGCCGGGAGTATTGCGTTTGACCTTTTTGGAGCACACATCGTGTCACGCTGGTACCGTGCCAGTGTATACGGATGGCTCCAAGTCCCAAGAGGGGGTCGGCTTCCACGCCGTATCCCCTCTGTTTGAAGTCAGTGGGGCTCTACCAGGCGCTGCGTCTGTCTTCACGGCCGAGCTGGTGGCAATACACCACTCGGTACGGGAGATTACGCGACGTGCCCGGTTCGGAGACCGGATTGTGATCTATAGCGACTCACAAAGCGCCCTGAGTGCTCTCGGGGCATTGGAATCTCCGCATCCCCTGGTTCGCGAAATCCGTGACGCCACGGTTTTGGCGAGCCGGGCAGATGTCGAGATTATCTTCTGCTGGGTTCCTGGACATGTAGGAATTGCGGGGAATGAGGGTGCCAAAGAGTCCGCGAGGACTCTGCGACCGGACCAGCGTTTCGCTCTTCTTCACACTGACTACATGGCAGGAATACGGGCAGCTCTTCGGACTGCTTGGTAAAGAAGATGGGAGACGGTCGAAGGGAACTTAAAGTTGCGTGCCATTGCGCCGCGACTGTTCCCATGGACCTATCCCCCATGCCGCGTCGGCTTCAGGTTGCTTTCTGTCGTCTCCGAATCGGGCACACTCCTGTGACGCATCGCTATTTGATGGAGCGCTCGCCTGCGCCCTATTGCAACGACTGCGTCGTCCCCCAGACTCTTCAGCACATTCTTGTCGAATGTCCCAGTCTGGGTGATCTTCGCGCACGACACCTGTCCCGGTACCGGGATGGGCGGGGTGGCTACCGCCTGTCCCTTGTACTCGGGACGAGTGCGTGTACTTTGACTGGTGGACTTATTGACTTTTTGGGGAGGCTGGCCTTCTCCCTTTCATTTAACTCGGTTTAATTGTTGTTGTTTTTGTTATTGCTTTGTTATTGTTATTTCTTTTTATTGTTTCCTGTTCAATTTTTTAAAGTAACCTAGAACTAGGCTGTTTGTTTACGGTAACTTATGCCTAAGTCGGCAGTCGCCAGATAGACCCTTAAAAAAAAAAAAAAAATGTCCGGCCAACAGCTCCTGAGGTTCTGCCTCCGGGAAGTGTACGGCCATTCCCGTGAGGGTTTTCTGTTCAAAGAGGGCCCCCATCTCCTCTGAGCTAGTCCTGAAGGGCATATTCCTTCAATGGAATTGCCCCGGACTCCGGGCCAACTGGGAGGAGCTGCGGAGGCTTGTCTCATCCCGTTTCCCATTAACTTTTTCTGCAGGAAACCATGCTAGGTGCATGTGCCTTGCCCACCCTCACAGGATATAAGGGTTTTGTGACCCCACCACCAGGGATGAGGGCCGGGCTGGGGATGCGCGGTTTACACCCGGCATGATATCCCTGTTCTTCTTTTCACTTTAGATACCTCCTTTCAGGCAGTGGCTGTGCAGCTTCACCGGGATAGGAGGTACACTATCATTTCTGCGTACATTCCACTGTCACCTGACTTCAATGCGGGGGACTTCTGCCGCATTGTGGCACGGTTGCCGAGGTCCTTTCTTTTGCTTGGAGATCTGAAGGGCAGGCATCCTCTCTGGGGAGAATACTCAATAAATCCCAGGGGACAAGTCCTTGCTGATCTGATCGAAGAGCTTTAGATGGGTGTCTAAATGTGGATGAGTTTAGGCATCAGTGCCCGAGAACCGCTTTATTTTCTTGCCTTGACCTATCTTTGCTCTCTCCAGATGCACAGCCTGATTTTAATTTGGGGGGGGGGTGTCGATGACCTCCATGTTAGTGATCACTTTCCCTTTCATTTTCTGTTCCGCTGCCGCCTGAGAACCCACCCCGGGGGTGCTTGGCCCGGGTGCGGTGGCCTGCATTTCAGGAAATGACTGAATTCTCTATCTCAGTCGAGAAGTTTAGTTCGGTAGATGAGGCAGTTGAGTTATTCTCTGGTAACCTCATCACCGCAGGCCTGACTACTATTCCCAGAATGTCTGGCCATTTTGCACGCAGACCACACGTTTGGTGGTTGACCGAGTGTGAGACAGCCCTCAAACAGAAGTGTTATGCCTATATGCGCTATAAGCACCACCCAAACGATTTCATTGTCGGTGAATTACGTCGGGCTATGTCTCAGTTCCAGTATATTTCAAAGCACGCCCCCCCTGCTCCTCTTGGTGGGCATATAAGTCTTGACTTAATGGGAAGTCCCCTCTAGCAGAGGTGTGGAAGCGAGTCAAAAGGATTCGGGGCAAGTTCTTACAGGACCCCCCCCCCCCTCCCATTTTCCAGGAGAATGGGACCACAATCTCAGACCCCGTGTCCGTGGTGGAATCCTTCGCTTCCGCATTCTCTAGCCAGGATGCTGCTCTGCCAGCATTCAATGCACGTCGTGATGTTGCGGAAGGCCGCTGGCTGGACTTTACCTCCAGAGGTGGAGAACCCTTCAACGACAGGTTTACTCTGAGCGACTTGCGTACTGCTCTTGCTTTGTGCGTGGACAACCGCCCATGGTCCAGACGATGTCCTATATGCCATGCTTCAACACCTGGGTGAGCAAGGCATGGCCTTTCTGTTAGATTTGTTCAATAAGATCTGGGTAGAGGGTTACCTCCCTGACTGCTGGCAAATTGCTACTGTGCTAGCTTTTCACAAACCAGGGCGAAATCATTTACCCCGGCCAGTTTCCGCCCAATTTCTCTAACGTCCTTTGTGTGCAACTTGATGGAGAAATTGGTAAATGTTAGACTAGCAGTGTGGCTTCTTCAAGTTGCATTCCATGTTGGATGCTCTGATTCAACTGGAAAATGCTGTCTGCCAGGCCTTTCTTTGTAGACAGCACTTTGCCACGGTGTTATTGGATCTGGAGAAGGCTTATGATACTGCATGGCGATACGGTATCATGGAAACCCTCCACATGATGGGGGGCGAGGGAACGCTGCCCGGTCTTTATATCTAAATTTTTGCGAGAGCGCTGATTCCATATATGGGTGGGGGGGGGAACCCTCTCCGGCCTAATGGAGCAGGAAGAGGGTGTCCTCAGTGTCACACTCTTTGCCCTGAGCATCAACGGCATTACCTCGGTGCTGCCGGAAGATTTTCTCGCTACGCTCTACGTGGACGACCTTTCGATCTCTCTTGGCGCGGCCCAGATGCCAACTGTGGAGCGTCGACTCCAACAGGCATTGAACCGCGTCTCTCGCTATGCCGAAGCGCACAGGTTTCGGTTTTCTTTGGCCAAGACTAAGGTGGTGCACTTCTGCCGCCATCCACGGCTTCACCCCGACCCAGATTTGTTTCTTAATGGGGTGCGCCTGGATGTGGTTGAGTCGCACCGTTTCTTGGTCTTGTATTCGACCGACGCCTCACCTCGGAGGCTCATATTCGCAGCCTTAGGGTCTCTTGTACCCGCGCCATGGATATTCTCCGTTCCGTGACGTTCAGCGCTTGGGGCGCTGATAGACCTACTGCCCTACTTTTTTATCGATCCTTTGTTCGTTCGAAGCTCGACTATGGATGTGAGTTTTATGCATCCGCAGCTGAGCGTTTATTGCGGAAGGTGGACTCGATCCACCACACCGGCTTTCGCTTGGCGACCGGTGCCTTCCGCACTTTTCCCATTGAGAGCCTTACTATTCGATGCTGGGGAGATGCCACTCGCTCTGCGCCGCGTGCAGGGCATCACTCGCCTGTACGTGCGAGCCCGGTGCCTCCCTCAGTCGCCAACAGCTCTCAGTGCATCTGCAGCTGATTTCGACGGTGCCTATGCTCCCGAGAGACGCAAGTCATACCCTAAGCCCTTTGGGTTTAGGGCCAGGAGACTCCTTCGAGAGCTAGGTATAGCTCTCGGGCCGGTGGCGCCCCTGGTTCTGCCCAGGACGCCACCCTGGAGGGTACCACATTTGGCTATATGTCGCCACGCCTCTGCTCCCAAAGCTTGTACGTCGCCGGGAGTATTTCGTTCGACCTTTTTGGAGCGCACCTCGTGTAAGGCTGGAACCGTGCCAGTGTATACGGATGGCTCCAAGTCCAAAGAGGGGGTCGGCTTCCACGCCGTATCCCCTCTATTTGAAGTTAGCGGGGCTCTGCCATGCACTGCATCTGTCTTCACGGCCGAGCTGGTGGCAATACACCCCTCGGTACGGGAGATTACGCGACGTGCCCGGTTCGGGGACCGGATTGTGATCTATAGCGACTCACAAAGCGCCCTGAGTGCTCTCGGGGCATTGGAATCTCCGCATCCCCTGGTTCGCGATATCCGTGACGGCACGGTTTTGGCGAGCCGGGCAGATATCGAGATTATCTTCTGCTGGGTTCCTGGACATGTAGTAATTGCGGGGAATGAGGGCGCCAAAGAGTCCGCCAGGACTCTGCGACGGGACCAGCGTTTCGCTCTTCCTCACACCGACTACATGGCGGGCAGGAATACTGGCTGCTTGGCACAGAAGATGGGGGACGATTGATGGGAACTTAATGTTGCGTGCCATTGCGCCGCAACTGTTCCCTTGGACCTACTCCCCAATGCCGCGAAGGCTTCAGGTTGCTTTCTGTCATCTCCGAATTGGACACACTCGAGTGACGCACCGCCATTTGATGGAGTGCTCGGCAGCTCCCTACTTTGAAGACTGCATTGTCCCCCAGACTTTTCGACACATTCTTGTTGAATCTCCCAGTCTAGGCGATCTCTACGCACGTTACCTGTCCCTTGTACTCGGGACGAGTTCGTGTACATTGACTGGTGGACTTATAGACTTTTGGGGGGAGGCCAGCCTTCTCCCCTTTATTTAACTAGTTGGGTTTCTTTTTGTTTTTTTAGTAGGTCGCAGGTTCCTGCGCCGAGGGGGAGGCGGACCTCCCCCAGACGCCGGAGCTTGCTTCCTGCTTATTGCCTTTTTCTATGTTTTCTTTTTGTTTTTTATGACTTTTTTTGTTTGTTTTTGCATCCTCTTTTAAACATGCCTAATATTAGGCAGTGTTAAATAGAATGACTAATGCCCAAGTAGACAGTTTCCAGATGTGCTCTTAAAATTTTTATTTAAAAAAATGCAGTTTTCCTTGGCCAAGACTAATATGGTGCACTTCTGTCACCATCCACAATTCCACCCAGACCTAGGCTTGTTCCCGAATGAGTTACTTGGAACTGGTGGATTCTCAGTTTCCTTTGTCTTTTTTCAGCCAATGCCTTCACCTGGGAGGCTGATATTTGCAGTCTTGTACCCACGCCATGGACATTCTTCATTCTGTGGCATTCAGTACTTCGGGTGCTGATTACTTCTTTTTTACTGATCCTTTGTTTGTTTGATGCTTAATTACAGATGTAAGTTTTTCACATCCTCAACCGAGCATATAATGCAGAAGGTGGATTTGATCCACCATTCCTGCCACTGTTCCTGGTGGGCATATGTGTCTTCACTTAACTGGAAGACCCCTCTAGCACAGGGATGGAAGTGAGTCCAAAGGATTCGGGGCAAGTTCTCGCAGGACACCCCCTCCTGTTCTCCAAGACAATGGGACTGCAATCTCAGACCCTGCATCCATTGCGGAGTCCTTCATGACTGCTTTCTCCTCTTTCTCACCCCGGGCCCTTCAGGAGGGCACCCTGGGTATCCTGAAGCACTTGGTACCTGGAGGAGCTGCCCCTCCTCCCGATGAGTGCAAGTTAGGGAAGCCTTCCCTGTCCCTAGGTTGGCTTGAACTCTATGATGGGGCCTGGGAGGGTGTTGGTATGCTTTCCCCTCACCCCCACTCAACACTACTTTACCTTTTTACTAGTATGGTTGTTGGGGCGACCCTGTCCCCTGCTCGACAGTGGGTCGGGGACTCTCGCACCTATTCCAGGCCCCACCCCAGCTCCCCAGACCATCACAGGAGCAGACCCGCTGCCTCTCGGGGTCTCTCCCAGAGATCCACCGGGCCCAGGTCTGTGTGTATCTGTGGGCAGTTGAAAAGATGTGTGGTGTCGTGTATCTGTGTTAGGCATTTGGGGCCGTTTGGTGTTGTAGGGGTGGTGGGAGATATTTTGTGCATATATGACGTCAGGAGGGGTGATTTGTTTGTTCGTATCTGTGCTAGTGTTCTTCTGATCTGCTTTGTTCTGAGTTGTGTATGGTTGGAGGTGGATCACTTACTATTTTGTTGTGGTTTCTGTGTGTCAAGTATTGTTGTGTGATCTGAGAGTGGATTGTTTTCATGTTTTGCTTGAATGTGTTTTCTGTTGTTGTGTTAGGGCCTGTGTCTAAGTTGGTGGTGTAGTTGTTGTTATCAAAAACGGTCTGTTTTTTGTGTTAGTGATTGGGAGGTTGTCTGGTGATGTGGTGTAGGGGATGATTTGGATGTTGCGTTTTCTGACTGAGTTGTTGTGCATGTAGTTTTAGGTGATTTTTGATTGGTAGGGTGTTCATCTCATCGTGTAGATGTTGGGTGTTTGTGTCAAGAGTCCATCCTGTGGCAGTGCAGAGGGGTGATTTGTATTGTCGGTAGTTTTTTGATGTTTGTTTCTGAAATGATTGGGGACCAGATTGTATTGGCATATTCTAGTACTGGTCTTGTGATCGATTGTCTTGTATATGTTAATGAGAGTTTCCTTGGTTTTCTCTCAGTGTGTAGTTGTGAGTGCCTTGATGACTTTGAGTGTTTTCATTTTGAGTATGTGAGTTTGGGGTCGAAAGTAAGGCCAAGGTTCTTTTGTGGTGGGTAGTGTTTTGTTTTGTATGCTTAGATTTATGGTTGTGTTGTATTCTGCAGGGTCTGGTTGAAGAGAGTGGTCATTGTTTTGGTGGCATTTAGCTTTAGTGAGTTTCCTATTGTCCATGTGTGTATTTTGTTGAGGTAAGGTTATATCTGTTGTGCAGCGGTTTCTGGTTTGTTGTGTGAGGAGAAGATTGTGATGTTGTCTGCATAGATGACAATTTTTACTGTTTGTGGGGGAGTTGATATATCTGAGGTGTAGATGTTGAAAAGTGTTGGGGAACTCCAGATTTTGTGTGTCTGTGTTTTTATTTTGTGTTTTGTATTTAGGTGTTTTGGAATCGCCCCTTGATGTAGTTTGCTATGTACTTAATAAGGGTGGTGGGTATGGTGAGTTTGTGGATCTTGTTGATCAGTGTGTAGGCCTACTGTGACGAATGCTTTGGATATGTCGAGGGTGACTGCTATCATTCTGTGGTGGAATTTTCTTGTTGAATCCATTTGTAATTTATGTTTATTGTGTGTAATGCTGTGGTGGTTGAGTGCATGGGTTTGAACCCATGTTGGTGTGGTGTATTTGGGATGTTAGATGTGATGAAAGGTATGAGGATTTTTTCTAGTGTTTTGGCTATGGGGGAAAGCAGCGCTATTGGTCTTTAGTAGTCTCCTTTGTTTATGTCTTTTTTTGGTTTGGGTATTTGGATTATTTTTGCTACTTTCCATTGTTTAGTTATGTTGTTTGTGTTTATGGCGAGGTTGCAAGTGTGCATGAAGAGGTTTATGGCAATTTGACCTAGGTGTTTGATGTTTATGTCATCCGGGTCAGTGTAGTTGTTGTCTCTTGCTTGTTTTATGGCTCTGATGGTCTGTTCTGTTGTGATTGTGAATTGTGGTTTGGGGAGGTTTTTTGTAAGTGTCTGTATTTTTCTGTTTTAATTTTTCGTTTGGTGTATGGTTGTGTTTGTGACTTGTTTGTTGAAGTGTTCTGCTTTTTGTATGGGTGTTGTGGCTTCTTTGTTTCCGAAGGTGATGGTGTTGTTTTGTTGCTCTTTTGGTTTTTTGTTTGTGAGGCCAGTAATGGTTTTCCAGAGTTTGTGTGTTTTTTTGTGGTACCATTAGTATTATCATCAGCATTATTATTTAGTATGATTTTGATATTATTTATGATATATTATTATGTATTATTATTAATTATTATTAGTAGTATGTTATTATTTAATATTATTATTCAATACTATTAATTTTATTATTTAATGATTTTTATATTAGTATTTATTAGGATATACTATTATTTAGCATTATTTCTTATAATTATGTACTAAATTATTTATTATTAGTACTAATTACACTGGTCAACACACATTTTTCATCAGAGACCTTACTAAATGCATTTTCCATGTTGAATCCGAATAGACCTTCAGTTTTGCTCCAGCATGTACTGTTTTTAAGATATGGCAAAGATTCAAAATGGGTGCCTGCGATTATAAAATGTATTATATTACTGGTATTTCTCTATTGCATGCATCATTATTGTACTGCTAAGATGAGCAAACTAGATGCTTTGTGAGTTCTTGCTGGTTAAAGGGATATAGAGAAGAATTCATTTACATTTGTAACCTGCATGCATAATTTGCGCAATTATTTATAATTCTGTATTATGCTTTCAGGTTCCTCATGTGATGTGCATCTTCTAAGCTGCTCCTTCTGCGTTGATCATAAGAGGTTTCCAAATATTTCCACAAAGCAGTAACAATGCCTTGAGAGTGCAAAAATCATCCAGATAAATTCTGCTATATATGTGGGCATTTTACAACAAAATCTCAGCAGCGTACTATCACAAATGATATAAAGAAAATGTACAAACTATTTTGGTTGCCCTCTGGGTGACCAAGATAAAGCATGGGCACAACACCAAATTTGTACTTCCTGCTCTAATGGATTATGTGACTGGATTAACAAAAAGAAAGCTTAAATGCCCTTTGCTGTTCTTATGATATAGAGAGAGCCCAGAGATCATCTCGAAAATTGCTATTTCTGCAGTGATGACAAACGGGTTTTCTACAAAGAACAAGCACTAAATTGTTTATCCAACCATGGATTTGGCATGCAGACCAGTTCCACATGATGTATCTTTGCCAATTCCAGTTCCACCTGATGATGGCCTCGTACCTGATGATATCAGTGATGATAGCAGTACTGAAGGGGCATGCACATTAGATGCAGATGTTGAATATGAGGATGCTAACTCAGAGCCAAATTTATTTACTCAGTAAGATTTGAATGATCTTGTGAGAGATCTGTCACTGTCAAAGGAGAAAGCAGAACTTCTAGCATCTCGACTACAGGAAAAATTCTTACTCAAGAAAAATGTGCATGCGAGTTACTTTAGAAAGCATAATCATGATTTAACTTCATTCTTCACAGTTAATGGACCTCTCTGCTACTGCCATGATATAAATGCATTGTTCAAAGCCTTGTCACAGATATATGAGGCATCTCTTTATTGATGCTTCTAAGACAAGTCTGAAAGCTGTCCTCTTGCACAATGGCAATGTAAAGCCTTCCATTCCTATTGGCCATTCTGTCCACCTTAAGGAGACATATGATAATATGGATATTCTTCTTAAAGCCATAAACTACTAAGCCCATCAGTGGTACATCTGTGGTGATCTAAAAGTCATAGGCATGCTAATAGGTATGCAAGAAGGATTCATGAAGTACTGTTGTTTCCTCTGCCTGTGGGATATCCGTGCCACTGCAAAACATTATGACAAGCCTGACTGGCCACTCCGATCTACATATGAGCCTGGTATAAGCAGTGTTCAGTCTGCCCCCCTGGTAGAGCCTCAGAAAATATATCTGCCACCTCTTCATTTGAAACTAAGTCTAATGAAAAACTTCATGAAAGCAAGGGCTAAGGACAATTCTCAGAGATTCCTATATCTGTGCAAAAAATTTCCACAACTGAGCGTGGCAAAACTAAAAGAAGGCATATTTGTGGGACTACAAATCAGGGAGGTTTTAGCAGACCCTGACTTCAAGAAGACCCTCACTCCTCTTGAACTAAATGCATGGCTAGCCTTCAAGTGGTTATGTGCAAATTTTCTGGGCATCAACAAGTCACCTACATACAGAGATGGCATGGAAAACCTTCTTCAATCTTATAAAGAAATGGGATGCCATATGTCACTTAAAATCCATTTCCTGCATTTGCACCTAAGAGTTTTTCCCAGAAAATCTTGGAGCTGTAAGTGATGAGCAAGGTGAACGTTTCCAGCAGGATATCAAGACCATGGAAACTCACTCTCAAGGATTTTGGAATGAGAGCATGATGGGAGATCATTGTTGGATGTTGTATCATGATAATCCTGAGAAAAAATTCAAACGCAAATCCCATGCACAATGTTTATGAATTTGAGTTTTGACTTATTAGCCCTTCAATCATTGTTTACCATTCTTATACATGCAATTTTTAGTACCATTAACTTTATGATGCTTGTGGAATAAACAAAACATGGCTATTTATCTTTATCATATGTTTATGCCTAAAGAGAATGATAAATTTGAGAGTTTCTATATGTTAAATGCATCATTTTGTGTCAATTCAACTTCTCAATGCACATGTAGATATACAGAAAGCAATTTCTTTCTAGCAATGTCACTATGCAACCATATATCACCAGTTTCAGCAAAGAAATCAAGAGTAAAATGCTACATTCTATCAGCGATGGTGGTCATATTGCATTTTCAAATATCTCAAAAAGCTGATGTGATCAGGAAAAACTAAAGTCAGATTTGAAATCAGAGAGAAAGATGCCATGAGAAAAGTTTGCTCAGGTCTCTGATGATTAAAAAAAGTTCAAATTTTTTGGCAAGTGTTATTAGTAATATAAGTTAATATTATTTATTATGTTATTTATTATTATCATTACAGCTCTCCACTCAATGTTTTCTCCCCTCACTTTGCACCAGGGGTGGGGGGGTCCACCTGTACATAGTTTGGTCAAGTAGCAATGGTGCATTGGTGATCACCCACTCTACTTGTTAGTGGACCCTCCATCTCTACTTCTCTTTATTACATACCCTCCTTCCCCTTTCCACATCTGCTCTCCTATCCATGAGGTTCTGGCTGCCCCACAAACTTTTGTCCTCGTGAAGCTTAGTCGAGTGGTAGTGTGTACTGTGAGGGCTAAAATCACACTGGCAAGGGCAAGTATTAGGTACAGAATGTGCTAGGGCACCTTCCTCCACTACACATTTATGGTGGCTATGCTGGCACTATCCTTTATGGTCAAAGTTACGGTACAATTTCACCTAAATGGTGGGTCAAGTTGGACCAGGACCGATTTACACCAGCCATGATGTCTCCGTTCTTCTCTTTGGTCTAGATATCTCTTTTTAGGCAGTAACTGTGAAGCTGCACCTGGATCTGAACGGTAGGCACCTCTTTTGGAGAGACTAATTGATCAATCTTGGGGTTCAGGTCCTTGCTGACCTGCCCGAGAACTGCTTCATTTACCTGTCGATCTATCCCTGTGATCTCCGGATGCACAGCCTGTTTTGGGGTGGGAGGTAGTCGATGACCGCCATGGTAGTGATCACTTTTCCATTCAAATATCATTTTCTGGACAGCTGCTGCCTGAGAGACCCCCACAGTGGAGCTTGGCATGGGCACACTTGTCCAGATTTCAGGAAATGACATTTCACTGTCACAGTCAAGGAGTTTAAGTCGTTGGATGATGCCATTGAGTTATTCTCCGGTAGCCTCATTGCAGTGGTCCTGACTACTATTTCTAGAATGTCTGGCTTTTTGTACGCCGAACAATTCCTTGGTAGTCAGCCGAGTGTGAGGCGGCCCGCGCAAACAGAAGTGTTATTCCTACATGCACTGTAAGCGCCACCCAAGTGATTTCACTCTTGGTGAATTTCCTTGAAATAGGGTTATGTTTCCAAGCACACCTGCTGCTCTTCCTGGCAGGCATAGGTGACTTCACTTAATGTGAAGACCCCTCTAGCAGATGTGTGGAAGCGAGTCAAAAGGATTCAGGGAAAGTTCTCACAGCCCTCCCCTTCCCATTCTCCAGGACCCCGCATCCTTGGCAAAGTTTTTTGTGGCCACTTTCTTCACTTTCTCAGTGGGATGCACTTCTGCCAGCATTCAATTCTCGTTGGGATGTTGTGGAAGGCTGCTGACTGGACTTTACCTCATGGGGTGGAGAACCCTTCAATGAAAGGTTTACATTGAGTGAGTTTATTTGATACTGCCCCTGGTCTAGATTATGTCCTGTATGCCATGCTTCGACACCTGGGTGAGCGAGGCATGGCCTTTGTGTTAGATTTGTTCAACAAGATCTGGGTACAGGGTACCCTCCCATGGTAACCTGTGCTCGCTTTTCACAAACTGGGAAGAAATCACTCTACCCCAACTGGTTTCCAACCACTCTCTCTAACCTCCAACTGTGTGCAAGTTGAAGAAGAAATTGGTAAATGTTAGACTAGCCTTTTTCATGGATAGCAGAAGCTACTTATCTTCCGCACAGTGTGGCTTCCACAAGTTCCACTCCACTCATGGTATCGCATGGTGATACAGTATCATGGATACTCACCACACTATGGCCCCCGTAAGGGGCACGGCGATTTGCCATCCTGGCTGCCATGCTGATGGGACTCGGCGCCCCGTCCAACCCCAGCTTGGCCTCTTCTTCCTTCAAAACACTTGTTTCCTCGCTTTTCATACAACTTCTCCCACAACTTTCTCTGGTCAGCCTCTAATTTCACAGGGTAGATGCTGACCTTCTTCTCAGCCAACCGTTGCGGATTGGGGTAGAGGCGGGAGGGGACAACGTTCCCTAACCACTGAGCTCTGGTTCCAGATGTTTTTTTTTAACAACCTGCTTCATCCCCAACCTTACCTTCCTCACATCCCTTTTCCTTCTCACTTCACCATCTATCCTTGATTTTACGCCGTGCCCAAGGTGGAGCCACCATGCTGAAGGGCTGCCAGGTCACCAGGTGGGAGGGGTGGCCTTAAGTGGCCGCACCTGGCCCTGCCAGGCCCGTAAGCACCCCTTGCAGAGCGGGCTACTGCGAGGGGTGATGTGCTATTGCATCCCGTGGAAAAATAGGGTCACCATGCCCATAGATGAAAAACTTTAAAAAAACCCAACTCTCAACTTCTCCTGTTCCATCGATGGAGCCGCCCTCGGGCAGCTCCACAGAAAAAAAATGGAGGTCCCCACCCCTGTGCTTACGCAGGGGACCCTCGATATTTCTTTAACCAGAGAGGAGGCTTACTCCTCTCCTACGCCTACGGGTGTACGGGACTCTCCATCACCCCCTTCTCTGGAGGTGCTTTTGGGCACTTCTCTTTTTCCAGCAGTTGTCCCCTCTTTTCTTTCCAAGGGGACTGCAGGCAGCCCATTGCTGACCGCTCCCCATTGAAGCGGCTCAGTAGGGCCGCTTCAATTGGGGGAGAGGGAAGCCAGGCCCCTTCGGTCACTTCCCTCAAAAGACCTGCTGGCAAGAATATTGAACCTTGCCGGGGTCAAGGCTTGTGCCTCCCCACACATGAATAGTGATGCCTCCAACGGGACCTGTGATATCCTAGGAGGGGATGGCCAACTGGAGGCCCCTCTGGTGATAGACATGGTCCTTGAGGCAACCCAGCCTCAGGCGCTAGGGCCTTCCATGGAGGAGAATCCGGGCTCGGCGCCAAGCACCGAACCTGAATCCGCCCCTATGCAAGGTCCTCCTCAAACGTCTGGGGTCTCCGAGACAGTACAATAAGGGGAGGGATCTCCTCCAACCGGTGCCCCTGCGACCACCAGGACCTTCTCCATTTCAGAGAAAGACCTGGCTGAGGCTGGTCAATCTGGCCTGGAGTATACTACCGGTGGAGGTGAGAAGCGGGTTCATTTCCTGCCCTCCTCTCCAAAAAATAAAAAGAAGACTTGGGGCTCCTCTCCATCCGCAGGGGCTGCGGGGATGGATGGGTCTGCTACCACTTTGGCAAGCGACCAAGCCAAGATCAGCACATCCGGCCCCTCTACCCCCCATCCATGTGTGGAGCCTGTGACTATGACTAAGACGAAAAGTGCACAGGGTGGAGCCTCAATAACATCGATAACATTTGCTCCACTGATGGCAGCATGTTGGCCAAGGGCAACATGATCCATCAGAGGAGAGCATTAGCTAGTGCAATTGGTAGAGAGCCCAAGGTGACCCGTTTCTCGGACAGCGGCCTTCTGGCGAATGCAGCGAATCCCGCCGAAGCGGCCAAGATAAGTGCTCTTCGGACACTTCATGGCACCCCGTGAGTGTGACGCCGCACTCTACCATGAACTTGGTGAAAGGAGTAGTTTATGCGAGGGAACTCATTGACTACTCCATAGAGGACATCACCCTAGAACTGGCCGACCATGGGGCGGTCAAGGTCAAACGTGTGAGGAGAAAACAGGGAGGGGCCTCAAGACCCATCCCTACACACTTCATCACATTCGACTGTGACAAGCTCCCTGAGTCAGTGCGTGCCGGTTTGTACCGCTAGCGTATGAGGGTATTCGTGCCACTGCCGCGGCAATGCTATTACTGTCACCGCTTTGGCCATACGAATCGTTCTTGTAGACGTGCAAAATCGGGGTCACCCGAAGTCTGTGTAAATTGCTCCAAGGCCGCACACGATAAGTCTGAATCATGTGTGGCCAAAGGTGTCAATTGCGGAGAGCCGCACCCCGCTTCTTCGAAGCAATGTGATGCATATCTCCTTGAGAAAGAAATCCTGGCCGTTCAGGCCCAGGATCGACTCTCATTCTGCGAGGCTAAAGACTTGGTCCTAGCACACCCGGCTCTGCCTGGGACTTCGTATGCCTCAATAGTTAGAAAGGCACCCTCTGCTCCTGGTCCATCCAGGCCAACAACCAGGGTTGTTTCCACGCCCATTCAGAGCCCTTCTGCGGGCTCTACTCAACCTGGGTTCTCCCCTGGTAAAGCTGGCGGCAAAAAGGGTTCATACCCTGCCCCGGCTAAAACCAGGGCTCTGCCATCTTTGCCCAGCGTGAGCGTTTCCCGTAAGGCGAAACGACCACGCGTCTCCACCGAATCGTTAGACTCACAGGAGGCAACACCTCTGAAGTTGGTCGCCAGGCCATTTTCCGGGTTTCCTAAAGCTGTCCCCCGAAAGAAGGACAGCAACAAAGGAACTTCGCCCACGCCTAATGGTGGACTGAGTGGCTCGGAGACGGTGGTTCCTCGAAAAGAGGGCCCCCCGCCTCCGAAGCCGCAACGCCCGCTTAAGGTTTTGAGGCGGAGGGAGGAAAAGACTTGCATGGCGAGCCCAACCTTCCCCAATAAGTCCTCCAGGGCGACAGCGCTTTATCCGGCCAAGCGCCCCGGGTTCTGCCTCCGGGAAGCGTACGGCCATCCCTGTGAGGGTCTTCTGTTCAGAGGTGGCCCCCCGCTTCTCCTCCGAGCTAGGCCTGGATGGCATATTCCTTCAATGGAATTGCCGTGCACTCCGAGCCAACTGGGAGGAGCTGCGGAGGCTCGTCTCGTCCCGTTCCCCGTTAGCTATTTTTCTGCAGGAGACCATGCTAGGCGCGTGCCCCCTGCCCGCCTTACCGGGGTATAAGGGTCTTGTGACCCCACCACCACGGGATGGCCGGGCTGCTGGATGCACGGTTTACACCCGGCATGATGTCTCCATTCTTCCTTTCACTTTAGATACCTCCTTTCAGGCAGTGGCTGTGCAGGTGCACCTGGATAGGAGATATTCTATCATTTCTGCATACATTGCACCGTTAGTCGACTTCGACGCGGGGGACTTCCGCCGCGTCGTGGCACGGTTGCCGAGGCCCTTTCTCTTGCTTGGAGAATCACTGTCCGAGAACCGCTTCATTTTCTTGCCTTGACCTATCTTTGTGCTCTTCGGATGCATAGCCTGATTTTGATTGGGGGGTGGTCGATGACCTCCATAGTAGTGATGACTTTCCCATTCAAATATTATTTTCAGGGTAACTGCCGCCTGAGAGCCCACCTCGGTGGTGCTTGGCACGGGCGCGGTGGCCTGCATTTCAGGAAATGACTGAATTCTCTATCTATGTCTAGGAGTTGATGTCGGTAGATGAGGCCGTTGAGTTCTTCTCCGGCAACCTCATCGCGGCTGGCCTGACTACTATTCCTAGAACGTCTGGTTGTTTTGCACGCCGACCACTCCCATGGTGGTCGGCCGAGTGTGTGACGGCCCTCAAACAGAAGCGTTATTTCTACATGGCTATAAGCGTCGCCCTAATGCGGAGCAGAATCCCTCGCGACCGCTTTCTCCGCATTCTCTAGCCGGGATGCTGCTCCGCCAGCATTCAATGCACGTCGTAGTGTCGCGGAAGGCCGCCGGCTGGACTTTACCTCCAGAGGCGGAGAACCCTTCAACGACAGGTTTACTGTGAGTGAGTTGCATTCTTGCTTCATGCGCGGACACCGCCCATGGCCCGGACGATGTCCCGTACGCCATGCTTCGACACCTGGGTGAGTGAGACATGGCCTTTCTGTTAGATTTGTTTAACAGGATCTGGGTGGAGGGTCTCCATCCAGATTCCTGGCGAATCGCTATTGTGCTCGCCTTTCGCAAACCGGAGATAGATCACTCTACTCCGGCCGGTTTCCGCCCAATCTCTCTAACCTCTTGCATGTGCAAGTTGATGGAGAAATTGGTAAATGTTAGATTAGCCTTTTTCCTGGACAGCAGAGGCCATCTGTCTTCCGCACAGTGCGGCTTCCGCAAGTTCCACTCCACGTTGGATGCGCTGCTCTGACTGGAAAATGCCGTCTGCGAGGCCTTTCTTCGTAGACAGCCCTACGCCACGGTGTTTTTCGATCTGGAGAAGGCCTATGATACCGCATGGCGATACGGTAGCATGGAGACTCTCCACACGATGGGGGCAAGGGGACGCCTCGCAATGTTTGTATCTGAATTTTTGCGAGATCGTCGATTCTGCTTACGGGTGGGGGAAGCCCTCTCTGGCCCAAAGGAGCAGGAAGAGGGTGTCCCGCAGGTAAGTGTCCTCAGTGTCACACTCTTTGCCCTGAGCATCAACGGCATCACCTCGGTGCTGCCGAAAGATGTTCTCGCTACGCTCTACGTGGGCGACCTTTCGATCTCTCTTGGCGCGGCCCAGATGCCAACTGTAGAGCGTCAACCCTACCAGGCATTGAACCGCGTCTCTCGCTATGCCGAAGCGCACAAGTTTCGGTTTTCTTTGTCCAAGACTAAGGTGGTTCACTTCTGCCGCCACGCACGGCTCCACCCCGACCCAGATTTGTTTCTTAATGGGGTGCGCCTGGATGTGGTTGAATCGCACCGTTTCCTTGGACTTGTATTCGACCCACGCCTCACCTGTGAGGCTCATATTCGCAGCCTTAGGGTCTCTTGTACCCGCGCCATGGATATTCTCCGTTCCGTGACTTCAGCGCTTGGGACGCTGATAGGCCTACTGCCCTACTTTTTTATCGACCCTTTGTTCGTTCGAAGCTCGACTACGGATGCGAGTTTTATGCATCCGCAGCCGAGCGTTTATTGCGGAAGGTGGACTCGATCCACCACACCGGCCTTCGCCTGGCGACCGGTGCCTTCCGCACTTCCCCCATTGAGAGCCATTGTTGTTCGATTCTGGGGAGATGCCACTCACTCTAGGCCGCGTGCGTGTATCATTCGCCTGTACGAGCCCGGCGCCTCCTTCAGTCGCCAACAGCTCTCACTGCATTCGCAGCTGACCTCGACGGTACCTATGCCGCCGAGAGACGCCAGTCATACCCGAAGCCGTCTGGGTTTAGGGCAAGGAAACTCCTTCGAGATCTAGGTATAGCTCTCGGGCCGGTGTCGCCCCTGGTTCTGCCCATGACACCACCCTGGAGGGTACCACATTTGGCTATTTGTCGCCACGCCTCTGCTCCCAAAGCTTGTACAGCGCCGGGAGTATTGCGTTCGAACTTTTTGGAGCACACCTCGTGTCAGGCTGGAACCGTGCCAGTGTATATGGATGGCTCCAAGTCCCAAGAGGGGGTCGGCTTCCACGCCGTATCCCCTCTGTTTGAAGTCATGGGGCTCTGCTAGGCGCGCTGCGTCTGTCTTCACGGCCGAGCTGGTGGCGATACACCACTCGGTACGGGAGATTGCGCGATGTGCCCGGTTCGGAGACCGGATTGTGATCTATAGCGACTCACAAAGCGCCCTGAGTGCTCTCGGGGCATTGGAATCTCCGCATCCCCTGGTTCGCGATATCCGTGACCACGGTTTTGGCGAGCCGGGCGGATGTCGAGATTATCTTCTGCTGGGTTCCTGGACATGTAGGAATTGCGGGGAATGAGCACGCCAAAGAGTCCGCGAGGACTCTGCGACCGGACCAGCGTTTCGCTCTTCCTCACACTGCCTACATGGCAGGAATACGGGCAGCGCTTTGGACTGCTTGGCAAAGAAGATGGGAGACGGTCGAAGGGAACTTAAAGTTGCGTGCCATTGCGCCGCGACTGTTCACATTGACCTATCCCCCAATGCCGCGACGGCTTCAGGTCGCTTTCTGTCGTCTCCGAATCGGGCACACTCGTGTGACTCATCGCTATTTGATGGAGCGCTCGCCTGTGCCCTATTGCGACCACTGTGTCGGTTCCCAGAATGTTCGGCACATTCTTGTCGAATGTCCCAGTCTGGGTGATCTTCGCGCACGTTACCTGTCCCGGTACCGGGATGGGCGGGGTCGCTACCGCCTGTCCCTTGTACTCGGGATGAGTGCGTGCACACTGACTGGTGAACTTGTTGACTTTTTGTGGGAGGCTGGCCCTCTCCCTATTATTTAAGCAGGGTTGTTTTTTTTTGTCTTTGTTTTTTTTTCTCTTATAGGTTGTACGCTCCCTCGCTGGGGGGACCCTCCCCCCGACGCAAGAGCTTGCTTACTACTCGCGTCCTCTTCCCTTTTTTGGGGGGTGGTGGTTGTTTTTTGTCTTTTTTATTTTATTTTATTTTAAAGTTATCTAGTACTAGGCCAGTTTTTAATACAGCGTCCAATGCCCAAGTAGGCAGTCACCAGATGAGCTCTTTAAAAATAAAACAAAAAAACCCCACACTATGGGCGCGAGAGGATTCCTCCTAGTCATTCTTTCTGAGTTTTTGCCATACTGTTGGGTGAGGGATCCGTCTCTGGTACAATGTATCAGGAACAGGGCATCCCATGGGAAACTGTCCTCAGTGTCACACTCTTTGCCCTGAGCATCAAAGGCATCTCCTCAGTGCTGCTGGAAGATGTTCTCGCTACGCTCTATGTGGACAACCTTTCAATCTCTTCTGGCGCAGCCCAGATGCCAACTCCAACAGGCATTGAACCGCATCTCTCGCTATGCCGAAGTGCACTGGTTTCAGTTTTCCTTGGCCAAGACTAAGGTGGTGCTCTTCTGCTGGCATCCATGGCTACATCCTAACCCAGACTTATTCCTAAATGGGGTTCACCTGGAAGTGTTGGATTTGTGCCGTTTCCTTGATTTTTTCTTCAACCTACGCCTCACCTGGTAGCCTCACATTCGCAGCCTTAGAGTCTTTTGCACCATGCCGTGGATATTCTCCATTTCATGATCTTGAGCACCTTGGGTGTTGATACGGCTATCGCTTTACTTTTCTATCGATCCTTTGTTCATTCAAAGCATGACTACAGATGCAAGTTTTATGCATCCACAGCCGAGCGTGTATTGTGGAAGGTGGACTCGATCCCCCACACAGGCCTTCGCCCTGTGAGCCCTGCATTACCCCTGTGGCTTGTACACCTGAGCCTGGTGCCTCCCTCAGTCGCCAAAAGCTCTCACTGCATCTGTAACCGACCTCGACGGTGCCTATGCCGCCGAGAGACGCCAGTCATACCCTAAGCCCTCTGGGTTTAGGGCTAGGAAACTCCTTTGAGATTTTAGTGTAGCTCTTGGGCCAGTTGAGCCCCTGGTTATACAGCTCTGGAATTCGTACCCCTTGATTCACAGTATCTGTGATACCACCTGATGGGAGGCAGTTGCATGGTGAGATTATTTCCTCATAAGTTCTGGCACACGTAGGAATTGCGAGGAATAAGGGCACCAGAGTCAATGAGCACTGGGTGATCAGACCAGTGTTTTAACCAATTGCATGGCAGGAATCAGGGCAGCCCTCCGGTCTGCTTGGCAAAAAGATGGGAGACAGCCAGTGGGAACTTAAAGTTCACATAGATCTACCCCCCAATTCTGCAGCGGCTTCTGATCGCTTTTTGTTGTCTTCGAATTGGACGCACCACCATTTGATGGAGTGCTCGCATGCACCTTATTGTGACAATTGCATTGTCCCCCAGACTGTTCAGCACATTCTTGTCGAATGTCCCAGCCTGGGTGATCTCTGCGCACGTTACCTCTCCCGGTAGCAGGATGAGTGAAGTTGCTACCACTTGTCCTTTGCACTCGGGACTCTTCCATTTTATTTGATTTATTGTTGTAAGTTGCATGTTCCTGTGCTGGGGGCAGGAGGGGGTCTTCCCCCAAGGCCAGAGCGTGCTTCCTTCTTGTTTTTTCTGCTTTTGTTTTATGTCTTTGTTTTTTTGTGGGGAGGGTTCTTTGTTTAGTTTGGTTTTGGTAATTTTAAAGTAGCCCAGCACTAGGCTGAAATTTTAAATTATGGAACTTATGCCCTTGAAGGGCCAGAGTTGCTAAACCCCCCTGCCCACCCAAAATACCATAAGTTATTTCCTGTGGGTATTAAAATAGGTCTGCTATGGGTTATTTCATGTGAAACGGGTCTGGCAGGGGTCTTCCCTGTGGGTGCAAAACAGGTTTGCCAAAGTTTCTTGTTGGTGTGAAACAGGTTTACCAGAGATTCTTTCCTGCAGCTGAAAAATAGTTCTGGCAGTGGTTCTTTCCTATCATTGGGAACAGGTATGCCAGGAGTTCTTTCCAATGGGTGCCAAACAGGTGTGCCAGTGGTTCTTTACTGTGGGTGTGAACCAGATCACTACAGGTTTTTTCATATTTTTGCGAAAGAGGTCTACAAGGGGTTCTTTCATGTGGGTGCTAAACAGGTCTGCCATGGGTTATTTCATATGGGTGCGAAATGATTCTTCCATAGCTTCTTTCCTGTGCGGTACAAAACAGGTCAGCCATAGATTCTTTCCTATGGCTGAAAGAAGTTTGCCAGGATTCTTTCTTGTGAGTACAAGATAGGTCTGCCAGGTGTTTTTCTTATAGGTGTAAAACAGGTCTGCCAGAACATTTTTCCTGTGGGTCTTCTCTTATGGCTGTGAAACGATTCTGCTATGGGTGTGCAATGTTGTACTAAAATATAGTTGAACTTTTGGGATAGTGATAGAATTATATTTATTTAATGATTTAATTCCATAAATATAAATTCTACACACTAATTCTCATTTCCAAATATGTCAAATATGAATATAAATTCCAATAAAACTTATCATTATATTATTCCATCTGGGTGTGATTATTAGGTGCTTTTCAAGGGATGCATTATGGAAAAAGGTCCCCTTTTGGATAAATCAAGTCATTTCTTTCCTCTACAGAGACATTAACTCATCTAAAGATTGATACATTTAGGACTTAATTCAATTGCTGGCTGGTACGACTTTTCAGTAGCTCTGCCATTAATGGCAGTCGCTAATTGGGACTATTTTCTCTCTATAAAAAAAGCAATCGTGTCTTTGTTTTTCTGATATTCCCCCTCTTATCCGAAAGAACTTATCCTATCCTGATTCCCACAATCCGTGGAATCATCTTTATAAGCAATTCTGATGTTGATATTGCTCCACCTGTTAAGACCATTTTTGCACTTTATCTTAAATAAATGAAATATTTATATGATGAATATATGAGAGTAGTTAAGCAGGATTTGATAGCATACACACTGTATTACTTAGCTGTGTACAACAGCAACTTGTCATTACATACTCAATCACATGTTCTATAAATCATATCACCAGAATACAATAATTGAAAAATCTTAACAGAATAAAAACCACAGCAAAGTGCTTTTCTTCTTAATTCACGATGCATAATATTTGCACCAGTTATAAAAAAAAATAGATTTAATAATCCATCATACAAAAATTATAATATAAAAATAAAAGGGGGGGGGGGGAAGCCTTGACCTTTAGAAATGAAGCAGCCCCATGTAATCAGATGGGTGACCAGAAAAATGACACTTGTCAACCTTTTTTTCTAAATACCATTAATTCTTTGCCTATTTTTTTATTCTGTGGCATTGATATCAGCTAACACCCCTTTATTTGATTCTTATTTTAAGCTGAAGGTTTTCAAATTAATGGCAATTTTATTTCCTGAACCTAAGGCAATTTTATTTTCATATTTGCTGCCTTTTGCATCCCTAAATATCTTTACATTTAATCATTTGCCTTCAGCTGACCTTGTGTGTATTGGAGAAGGGGGTATTAGTTTGTGTCTAGAGGTATTTATTCTTGTTATTGCTTAGGTATGGCATCAGGGTCATTGACGGAGTCCAGAGGCTAGCCGGTGAGGATTCGGATGTGACTCCAGACAAGGATACAATTCAAGATCCAATCTGGGACAGAAGGTAAGTGATGAATTCAACTGCCTTGGCCCTTTTGGGATCCGTTGACATCTTTGCACTGGCAGTATCTGTGACCCCACCGCTATTGCATGTTAGATGGAGATTGTTTTTTTTTTGGTAGGTTCCTGGATAGGTAAGGGTTACAGAGAATGACTTGATTACTGATAAAAATGCCAGGCTGTTTGCACAGACAGCTACTCAACTCGCATCATGCTCTTCCTCACTCTGACTGCGTGGCAGAGATCATGTCAATCCTTCGGGCTGTATGACAAAGATGGGAGATAGCACATGGGAATTTAAAGTTTGGTGTCAATGTGCCACTATTTTTCCTGTTGGCCTATTCCTCAATGCTTCTGAATCAGACCCCCCCTCCCTCTCTGGGATCTTTTCTTCAGGGGTTGTTCCGAGAGAGGCTCTGGCCTTCTCATGGCGAGGGGGGGGGGGTCAGCCCTGGGCCCCTTAGGGGACCCATGGTGCTGCCAACAAGACTTTTAACATGCTCCTCTTTCTTTCCTCCTATTACGCTCTTCCACTGCCCTTTATTTCCCCCTCTTCCTTCACCTATCTAGTGGTCCTTATGGATACCCGACCTCTGCTCGTTTAATGGATTGATTCCTTAGGCCTTCGTCTACCGAATGCCCAAGGAGAAACCCATCGTTGGCCCCTTTTCTCCCTGTGTAGGAGAACTCGGGCAGCCTCTTAGGGTTATAAAGATAGTGTGGTGGATCCGTATCCATTCTCCAAAAGGACATACCAGACGTAACTGATTGTATAGTGGCAGTAGTGCCGGGCCCTTGTAGGCCTCCATGGTGGGGAGCCCCGAGAGAGAATGCGAAGTTTTTTCCGTTTTGCAATGGCCAGCCATAAACCAAAAACCTCCCCTTCTCGTAAGGGTTCTCGTGCCAAACGTTCCTTAGCTGCCCTTTCAGCCTTCCCTCGCTCGTTGGACCCCTATTCAAACGAAGTAGACCCAGATCTTGATTATCCTCGCTTTCTTGTCATGAATTCATCATCCGACACCCCACTTGCAAAAGTCAATATGTTTGACGTCAATGAATCTTTTGAGTCCCGCTGTGGTGAACCCCGCCGGATTTGGTCAAGAGGAAGTAGTGATGTAATCGAGGTGTCATCCCACTCTCAACACAACATTGTGCGAAATCTATCTTCGATAGCTGAAATTCCAATAACTGTCTCGCCCTATCCGCATCTGAATTTCGTCAAAGGTGTCGTCCGTTCAAACGAACTAAGGGACTACGACCCCACCCGCCTTCAGAGTAAGCTCAGTACACAACGTGTCACACACGTACAAAGGGTAACTAAAACATTAGGCTCCACTAAAGTTCCAACCGCCACACTGATTTTAACATTTGAACGACAAGAACTGCCGCAGTATATTAAAGCTGGGTACCTTCGTGTCCCGGTAAGTCCCTACATCGAACTACCCAGACGCTGCTTCAATTGCAATCAATTTGGACATGTTGGCCGAGCCTGTCGGCACCCTCGCTCCTGCGTGAATTGTAGCTCTGACTACCATGGCCCCGAATGCACCAAAACGCCCCACTGTGCCAACTGCGGACGTACCCACAGTGCTGCGTCAAAACTGCTCTATATTTTTATATGAAAAGGAAGTTCTCGCTTTGCGCGACTCCCTACGTCTAGATATAAGAGAGGCCCGCCAGCGTGCCCGGGCACAAACCTCGCTACTCGGCCGGCTCTTCTCTGACGTTTTACGTGACGCTAGACGAAACCGACCATCACACGCGAGTTCAGACCAGCCTGAAGCACTTCACCCTAGATCTACTCGCTGCGTCGAAAACATTCAGAATATGCAGTCGAAGCATCGCTCTAACACCAAGATAACCAATGTAGCCCCCCTCTCTCCCGCAGCTCTAGCTGGGAGAGACGCTCAGGGTGAGACACTTGAAGACATCAGACGCTATTTGAAAGAATCCTCAACATCAACCAGTGAAGGTTCATCCACCCGGCCCCGAGACCCAAAGCCCAGTGGTAAGAGGAAGGATTCCTCACCTGGGTCATCGACCACCAATAAGCGGGCAGCCTCTGGAGCTGACTCGGCCGAACCCCGAGAATCTTCAATGGACTCCTCCCCTATGGTTGAACATTCTATGCCCTTAAGTCCGTCCCGCCCTTCACAGGACTTAGGCCCCATCCTGATCCAAACGATGGCAGAAATACATACAGCTCCACACACCTGGCTCAGATCACCTGTTCGTTCCGCTCAACCTTCAACCCAAGATCCTATGTAAGCAGTTGATACTCCGACATCACCAATTGCGGAGATTGGACCAACTCCTCAGACACTAAAAATACCCTCGACCCATGAATCCGGATCTACCGGCCGAAAATTCCTTCTCGATCTTCCTTTTCCGCCAGGTTGTGAGCCTGAATTACAATCAAGAGCCTCGGTCGGTTCTCCAAAACCCACAAAAAAAAACCCAGTTACTGCTCCATCTAGGATCTTTTCCCCTGCAAAAGCAGGCTCCTCAAAATCAGCTCTCCATCTCCCAAGCTCTTTGGGACGAACCTCAAATACAATATCGGCCTCAAAAGAGAAAAAGATATCCACAGTGGTATCTAATCTTCACACATATCTTCCATTTTACAATGGAATTGTCAAGGAGTTCTTCCAAAGTGGTAAGAACTCAAAATTCTTTTGACGACTATCCACCCCGCTGTTATTTGTCATCCTACCATGTTTCTCTCATCTCCCTACATACTACCCTCCAAGCTGTTGCTGTGAGGGTTTTTCTTACTAAGCTTTTTACCGTTTGCTCTATTTACCTACCCCCTTGTTTATCATTGTCAAGATCCGACCTTTTAGAACTTATAGACCAGTTGCCCTCCCCATTCATATTACTAGGAAATTTTAACGCCCGTCACCCATACTGGGGTGAAATCACTCGAAATGCCACAGGCAGTGTTTTAGAGTCTTTTATTATCTGACTTTCTTTGTGTTTTAAATTCTGGCAATTTTACCTCATTATGTCCAGACGGACTCTTTTAGCTGTGTTGACCTGTCTGTTTGTTCCCCTGATTGCTTCATGGAATTTCGATGGTCAATTCTTGACGATCTCGATGGGAGTGACCACTTCCCTATTGTCTTGTCGGCCCTTCAAGTTAGCCTTCATACAACCATGCCCCTTAATTGGGACTTAGGTCATGCAGATTGGGAAGGTTTCCAAGAGGCGTCCTTCACAAATGCATCTTTGGGGACCTTTAATGGAGTGGACGCGGCAGTAGAATACTTTACATCGACTATCTACAATGCAGCAACACAAACCATCCTACGGAGGCGACCTGTCACGGGCCGCTCAACCGTGCCCTGGTGGACCTCGACGTGTGCAACAGCTATCAAAAATTACAACTTAGCCCATGCCCGATTCCGAAAGAACCCAACTTTGTGCAACAAGGTCGACCGAAACCGAGCTCGTGCGATTCGCCAAAGAACCCTTCGTCAGGCTCGCCGAAATTCATGGCGCCGTTACGTTTCATCAATTTCCTCTATGACACCTACTGCTAAGATCTGGAGGAAGATTAATAAGATCAGGGGCCGTTCTGCTAATCATCATATCCCCACACTCAACTTAGACGGTTCCTTGGAGAATGACGGCCTGGCGTTCAGCAATGCTTTTGCTGACCATTTCCGCGCCGCCAGCAGTGTCAGCCGTTACGATAAGGCTTTTCAATCCTACAAATCAAAGGAAGAATCTCATTCTCTCAACTTCATAACAAAATCTAACCTTCCGTAGAACGTTCTATTCAGCATCGATGAGCTGCAAAGCGCTTTGTCCCTTTGCAGATCTACTTCCCCTGGCCTTGATGAGATCCATTTCGACATGATTGGGCACCTACATCCACATTCTACTCTCTTATAACTTGATTTGTACAACCTTATATGGGTGAAGGGTTTGTACCCGTCATCATGGCGCATTGGGATCATCCTTTCCTTTGTCAAACCGGGCAGGGACGGGTTGAATGCAGATCACTACCGCTCTATAGCTCTCACCAGCTGTTTGAGTAAGTTGCTGGAAAAAAATGATATTGGAGCGCCTGAATTGGTTCCTAGAAACCAATCACCTTCTCTCTCCAATTCAATGTGGCTTCCGCAAAGGTCATAGTACCCTTGACCTACTAGTACGTTTCGAGGGATCAGTCTGTAAAGGTTTCTTATTAAAGCACCGAGTCCTGGCCATATTTTTCGATATTGAGAAAGCCTACAGACACAACATGGAGATACGACATCTTGAAGCAGTTATACGTCTGGGGGATGAGTGGCCTTTTACCTTCGCTTATTCAAAGTTTTTTAGCATCTCGATCCTTCAAGGTACGTGTTGGAGAGACATACTCTGACCTGCAACCCCAAGATGAGGGAGTTCCTCCGGGCAGTGTTTTAAGTGTCTTATGTTTTATAATTGCCATCAATGATATTATTTCGTCTCTCCCAGAGCGTGTATCAGCAACTCTGTTGTCGATAATTTAGCACTATACTGTTCCTCACCTCGCCTTCCATCAGCAGCGCGTCGGCTACAACTGGCGGTCGATGCTGTATCCAAAAGAGCACAACTTAAGGGATTCCGCTTTTCCACGAACAAAACCAAAGCAATGTATTCCCACCGAGGCAGAGGGGTTCTTGTTCCCCCATCTATCTCCCTACAAGACGAAGATATAGAGTTTGTCTCCGAGTTTCGATTCCTTGGCATAACTCTCGATCCAAAGTTATCCTGGTTATCACACCTACGCCGACTTCGAACAGGCTGTCTGTGGGCTCTAGACATTTTGAAAGTCTTCTCACACACTTCGTGGGGCAGTGACCGACAAACATTGTGGACATTATACACAGCCCTCGTCCAATCCAAATTGGATTATGGCTGTCAAATTTACTCATCGGCTTCCCCTTCAGCCCTTAAGATGCTGAACCCCATTCGAAATCTCGGAGTTCGCCTATCTAGTGGAGCCTTCTGTACTTCTCCTGTAAACAGCCTTCAAATCTGCATATGATACCTCTGCCGAGTACAGCAAGCCCCTGTATCAGAGGTCTACAGATGCCTGTATGCTGCCGAATCAACGGCGGCATATGATAAGTTGCCATCTTTACCCCGCACTTTGAACCTTCGCATAGGAGATCATCTCTCTAACCTGGGTGCTCCAAGGGTCCTTACCCTTCCATCCTTACTGACCCCTAGGTGGCGTACTCCTCTCCCCACAGTATGTACCAACATGTGGAGCCTGGAGAAGTCCTCCATGGACCCTCTCATCATTAAGAGCCTGTTCTTAGAGCATTCAACCTCACACAAACAATGCTGCCCACTATACACGGATGGCTCTAAGTCGGACGGTGGCGTGAGTGCCACAGCCATCTACCCAGGAGGAGAATTCCTAACTCTATCTTTGTTGCCAGCAGCATCCATTTTTACCGCTGAACTTTCAGCAATCCTTTTAGCCGTTAGACTCATCCAAATTTGACCTTTTAGTGATTTTGTCATTTTTTCCGACTCAAGGAGTGTCTTACAGTCAATTAGACTTTTAATGCGTCCCATCCCCTGGTCACAGAAATTTGCAACTGGCTGATCCAAAATGCATCCCGATATAGAATTATTTTTTGCTGGGTCCCTGGGCATGTGGGGGTCCTGGGCAACGAGAAGGCTGATCGGCTGGCCCGCTCAGCACATTCTGTGTCTCCTGAGAACTCGGCTCTGCCTTTTAGGGACTACTTTCCTTCAATAAGAGAGTATATTTTTCAACTGTGGCAGAATGGATGGGATGACTGTTCATCATCCAAACTATACAAAATAAAAAATTCTATTCGCTCTTGGCCCTCGAGTCGTCATAGAATGCGGTCGTTGGAGGTGGCCCTTTGCCGAGTTCGCATTGGCCACACTAGACTTACTCACGGCCATATTGTTTCGGGTGATGCTCATATCAGCCCTTGTCGTTTTTGCGGTGGGGACCAATTGGTTGCCCACCTTTTATTGGATTGTAGCCATTTTACCATTCTCCGGTTGTCCTGTTTCCCGACCCTTTTGACTATTCATCAACACACCCCTCTTCGATTCATATTGGCGGAGGAATCTTTTAACCCGTCGTTTTTTTTAATTTTTTGTCACAAAGTGGTCTCCTCCACCTTTTATAAATGATTTGTCTCGTTTCACCCTATCTGCCATATAGAATCCACTTGGATTGGGCAGCAACCCACTGGTTCCTTACCTTAAACCTTAAACCTTCTGAATCAGATACACCGCCATTGGATAGAGCGTTCCCTAGAACCTTTTGCAAAGATTGTTTGGTTCCTGAGACTGTGTCCTAGAGTTGGGTGCGGGGTGGGCGCTTCAAGCAGGTACCTGTGCTGGTTTCGTGACTTGGGTCTTTGAAGGAGGGACCAGGCACTTGAGGATGTCATTTTAAATTTACATGTTTTTTCTTTTTTGATTAGGTGTGCCCTCGTTGGTGACCAGAGGTGAATCTTAAACTGTAACAAAAAAAATCCCCTTTTCAGGTAGTTCACTTAAATATTAAATCTTAGCACCAAGCATTCTTCATTCACGCTGTTCATTTCCCTCTGCTCTTCCATATTCCCAGCCTCGTACATTCATCATCCTGTACATGCTCCCTCCCATACTCTATATCCCTGTTGTCCACATTGATACTTACGAGTATCGCCTCTATGCATTAATCCCCTTCTCCCATTAATTTAGCCTGTGCCAAACATTGAGGTTTGCCCCATCACTTTCAGACTGCAGGATATGTGTGACGAGTTGCTGGCTGAGAGTCCGGATGAGAGGACGCTGTATAACCTGTGGCGCTCTGGCCAAGCATCCCCCCCATACTCTATATCCCTGTTGTCCACATTGATACTTACGAGTATCGCCTCTATGCATTAATCCCCTTCTCCCATACTCTATATCCCTGTTGTCCACATTGATACTTACGAGTATCGCCTCTATGCATTAATCCCCTTCTCCCATTAATTTATCCTGTGCCAAACATTGAGGTTTGCCCCATCACTTTCAGACTGCAGGATATGTGTGACGAGTTGCTGGCTGAGAGTCCGGATGAGAGGACGCTGTATAACCTGTGGCGCTCTGGCCAAGCATCCGCCTTGCACAGCTACATTTGTTTGTGAGTAAAACCAACATGGTTATCTCTGCCCGGTAGGACTCCGGCTAGTTACCTAAAACTAAGAAGGGGAAACCAACGAGGGCATATGTCACTGGGACTTGAGTGCCCAGGAGGGGCACTCAAGGGTGTGGGGTTTGTCTGAATCTCCCCCCCTCCCCCGGGGTCACCATATTACAGTTGCCATCTCAGCCTCAACATCTACAGGATGTGTCTTTTAGTCGAGTGTTGTACCCCTTTTTGGTCCCCAGTGCCCCAAGTTGTCTCCTCTTTAGAATTATCTGGCTGTGTACCTCCCACATTTTCACTTTCACCAACTACACCATTTCCCGGTGACTCATAACCTTGGGGTGGAGATTCTCCCGTTGGTTTCTGCTTGACCTCTCCTTGCCATCCACCATCTAATTTCCATTTCTTGTGGACCTGGATTGGGGGATACACTGGCTAAGGCCCCTCGTATCTTCCCTTAAGGTATAGCCATGATGAGATAACTAAAAGATCTGTGTAGGTATGAGGTGCACCAGTATAGTGTCAGTTGAGCGTCGCAGGAGTTGATTAAATGCGAAAAGGGCGGAAGCTGTGGGGGTGATATGCCGCCATTTTGTATAATAATCCTATGAATAGCTCCGGGATAAGGTTATGCATGTTTCCTATGCAATGCCCCCGTAAGGGGGGGGGAGCAGATGTAATTGAGGATGTCCTTTGCAGGGGCGAGGGGCTCTTCAAGGCGTGCGTCCCTGGGCAAGACTTTGGGCCCTGGCCCGGGGATGACTATGACGACTATGATGACGACTTTGAATTCGCCCACGATGAGTTTTGAGGAGTCACCCTCGTGGCACTGGGGCCCTCGCTCCCCTTCAACATCATGAGAGAGGGGCACCACATCTCCCAATATCGATGAGTGCCACATCCACCAAGATCTTCTTTAGTGGTTGAGTACCACAGCCCCCAACATCTGCGAGTAACTAGTGCCACATCCTGTAACATCCGTGGAATAGTATCCTATCCCACCCACTTCTGAGATGAGTGCCATATCCCTAAAGATTTGAGAGGAGTGCAATGTTTCCCAAACATCCGGTAATGAGTGCCACGTCACTCAATTATCTGAGAGAATCAATCCCCTTCTCTCCCTCTTAAATATATCATTAAATCGAGGCTTCCATCTCCCATTTGTGGCATGGGTTCGGTACTTGTGGTTTCAATGGTTCTTCACTCACAAGCTTTAATTCTTCATTTGAGAAACTTGCTTCTTTTTGGGTCCCCCACCCCTCTTTGCAAGTAGTTCTCACCCAA
Organism: Ceratothoa steindachneri; assembly: GCA_963969495.1. Taxonomy (NCBI): domain Eukaryota; kingdom Metazoa; phylum Arthropoda; class Malacostraca; order Isopoda; family Cymothoidae; genus Ceratothoa; species Ceratothoa steindachneri. The sequence goes on along the minus strand of OZ018333.1, from coordinate 48,035,673 downwards.
TTATATACATTGTGATCCCTCCCTCATTGCAAGTACCTCCCACCCAATTATTTATGTACATAGTGATAAAGGAGGAAATATTTGGCATTACCTTGCACAAATAAGGCCATTTGACCATTTAATGCCGAAACCTTATATAAATACGTTGATTTCAATGGTAACTAATTTTATATCCCCTTTTTATTTATAGGACACATTTTTTTTTAATTTTCATTAAGTAATTTTGCTTGTATTTTAATTTTAAAGTCTCCTAATTTATTTTTTTAAATAGTGTTAATGGTCTAATAAAATCCCTGGCATATGAGTTCGGGCGTGTTTAATTAGTTTTGCTATTTGATATATTTTGCATCTTCTTCCCCTGCCCTTGTTACTATGTACAGGGGATGGAAAGGTATCCAGCCCCATACAGGCTACCCTCATTTAACCCTTTTAAGATTATATTTTTCTAGGTTGTAACTATATTTTTTTTAGGGTGAATTTGTTTGAAAATTGTGTGCTTCAATTTCCAATGAAATGGGTTTAAAAATGAACTGATAATCCTAATGATAGGACATTTTAGTCCCATTGTTTTTAATTGGACGGGTGTAATGTCCCCAAAAGTCCCTGGGGTCTTAAGAAATATTATCTGGGACATCTAAAACACAACAGTAGTATTGGGTTTTATCTCTTGTGGCGGTGGAGGAAAATGACTGAACTGGTGCCATGGTTAGAGGGCGCTTACATCCTTTGTATTCTAGAGGCAATTCTGACCATTGTAGTTCCATTGTGTGCCTCCCCCCCCTTTCTGGTATGGTACCCTCCTTATTTCTCCAAACCTATTCCTCCTCTTCACTTATCGCCATGTTTGTCATCCTTAACCCTTGTTTCTATTTGCCTTTGATTCCTAAACACATTTTTCTAATGAAAAAACCCTCGTTAGTTTCCCAGTTGACTTTATACAGGTTCTGGCCCTTATGGGTGCCTCCATCCTCTGGAGTTTGATTTAACTAGTCAGAATAATTTTCTGGTTAGGGCATAGCTGAGTGGAAATGCTGTTTTTGATTTGAGCAAATTTTGGCCACATATGGTACGTTGCTGGATGGAGTCTCAATTTGCAGTTGACTGTTGGTCACCACTGAGAAATAAAAAGTCCTCAAAAAGAAGAGTGCAAATTGGTCTAAAAAAATAACTATTATTATTAAAATTCAGGGTATTAAAAAAATATATTTAACAATGGCCGCTTGGAACTGGGCCCAAACAGAATAAAGTGAATGTAAGACTCTGTCTGACCTCCGTCCCCATCCACGACATCTTGCAGTCAGACTCCCCACTTAAAAATAGCCTTTGCAATGTACTCTTTTGTGGAAGACTTTCTCAAGTCACCAGAATTCAGTCTCGAAGATGGCCATTTTTATCATCATTGTAAACTTCTAATAATGAGCATGTGAGAAGTCAATGGGACTAACAAGTTCACTGCCGACTCTCAGTTTTCTTGTAATGTATCAAATCTTACCAATTAACTGTTTTCTCATAGCACCCTATTTGTTATGTGTTATTAATTCTTTTGGGGATGGAATGTCCTTTTAAAATACATTCTGGCAGCACTTAATGACATTTATTCCACTAAATGCTGTAAATGGCAAATGTTTTTTTGAAATCTTGTGTATTTTTATATTTGATATAATAAAAGTATGGACTTTCTGTATTTATCTATTTTTTTTTCATGAAGTTAGTATAACTAAATGATAACAATTTTAGAATTTAGTAACATAGAAACATTCTTCAAAAAGAAATGATTTGAGCGATGTAATTGAATTTATATTATAGTGTGATCCAAAAATCTCCAGAAAGAAAATTGTCCCATTGAAAGTGAAATAATCATAACTTTTTTGTCAAACTGAGAATGGACCTCTTTGAGTACAAGAATTATATTTTCAACACTTAATATAACTAATTGTATGACAAATTTTCTTACCGTGGAGACTTGGAACACCTGATATGAGAAAATCATTTTTTTTTCAAAATAAAAAGTTGCTTTGAAAGTAATTTAAGCAAGTTCTTTTATCCTCTCTATTAAAAAAGCACTCTTGAGATAATGTTCATTAATAACTTCAATTTTGAGGGTAATTTGAATGTAACTAATTGCAATGTATGACATGCTTTGAACCGATTTTCTCCACAGCTACCTTTCTGGGCAGGCAACACAAATATATTGAGTTCCTCTGCCAGATTTTGTTCATTTCTTTTTCCTGTTGGTGGATTTGATTCAATGTGGAAATTTTCTGCATTGGGAACTAATCTTTCTTTGAGGATTTTCTCAGCAATCAAATGACCACATTTTCGCGAATGTCCTGCCCTCCCTGGCCGGCGGAATTTCCGCTGGTGGAGGGGCTGGTAGCCGGTGCCCTCATATGAGTCTCCGCCCCCTCCTCACCACCTCATCTTTCTCCTTACGCTTTAGTTACCAGACTCAAGAGGTAGAAACCATCCATCACAACGCCCCGACCCAATTCACTCAAACCTGGATCGTCTTTTTCAGGCGCTCCAAACGAAAACCCCAATTAAGGATACATTTCCAACCTCAGTCGGACGGATCGTTACTCCGAAAGTCTCGTTCGGCTCGAACTCCCCCGCAGCCTCCGTGACTCAGCACTGCTGCCGAGGCTCGATTTTTGCCAAAGGACTTCGTGATATTCCTGTAGAGTCGTTAGATTAACAGGAGACAACCCCCTTGGAGGTGGTTATTCGGCCTTCTTCTCGGGTTGCTATGGAGAAGGCCTATGATACCGCATGGCGATACGGTATCATGGAGACTCTCCACACGATGGGGGCGAGGGGACGCCTCCCAGTCTTTATATCTGAATTTTTGCGAGATCGTCGATTCCGCGTACGGGTGGAGGGAGCTCTCTCCGGCCCAAAGCAGCAGGAAAGTGTCCTCAGTGTCACACTCTTTGCCCTAAGCATCAACGGCATCACCTCGGTGCTGCCGGAAGATGTTCTCGCTACGCTCTACGTGGACGAACTTTCGATCTCTTTTTGCGCGGCCAAGATGCCAACTCTGGAGCGTCGACTCCAACAGGCATTGAACCGCGTCTCTCGCTATGCCGAAGCGCACAGGTTTCGGTTTTCTTTGGCCAAGACTAAGGTGGGGCACTTCTGCCGCCATCCACAACTCCACCCTGACCCAGATTTGTTTCTTAATGGGGTGCGCCTAGATGTGGTGGAATTGCACCGTTTCCTTGGTCTTTTATTTGACCGACGCCTCACCTGGGAGGCTCATATTCGCAGCCTTAGGGCCTGTTGTACCCGCGCCATGGATATTCTCCGTTCCGTGACGTTCAGCGCTTGGGGCGCTGATAGGGCTACTACCCTACTTTTTTATCGATCCTTTGTTCGTTCGAAGCTCGACTACGGATGCGAGTTTTATGCGTCCGCAGCCGAGCGTTTATTGCGGAAGGTGGATTCGATCCACCACACCGGCCTTCGCCTTGCGACCGGTGCCTTCCGCACTTCCCCCATTGAGAGCCTGTTGGTCGATGCTGGGGAGATGCCACTCGCTCTCCCCGTAAGGGGCGCGGCGATTTGCCATCCTGGCCGCCGTGCTGACAGGATCCAGCGCTACGTCCGGCCCCAGCTTAGCCTGTCTTCCTTCCTTCAAAACACTTGTTTCCTCTCTTTTCACACAACTTTCTCTGGTCAGCCTCTAATTTCACAGGGTAGATGCTGACCTTCCTTTCAGCCACCCGTCCCGCATCGGGGCTGAGGGGGTGGGGGACAATGTTCCCTAACCCATGAGCTCCGTTCTTGGGTGGCTGGTTTTTAACAACCTGCTTCATCCCCACCCATACCTTCCTCACATCCCTTTTCCTCTCCTCTTAAGAATCTATATATTTTACGCCGTGTTCAAGGTGGAGCCGCCATGCCGATGGACTGCCAGGCCACCAGGCGGGAGGGGTGGTCCCAAATGGCGGCGCCTGGCTCTGCCGGGCTTGTAAGCATCTCTCGCAGTGCGGGCTACTGCGAGAGGTGTGCGCTATTGCATCCCGTGTTAAAAAAAAAGGGTCACCATGCCCAATGATGAAGACAAAAAAAAAAAACTCAACCCCCAACTTTCCCTGAAACATCAACGGAGCCGCCCTCGGGCAGCTCCAGCAAAAAAATGGAGGTTCCCCCCCCTGTGCTTGCACAGGGGACCCTCCATATTTCTCTAACCGGAGAGGAGGCTTACTCCTCTCCTTCGCCTACGGGTGCAGGGGACTCCCCCTCACCCCCTTCTCTGGAGGTGCTTTCGGGCACCTCCCTTTTCCCAGCGGCAGTCCCCTCTTTTCTTTCCAAGGGGACTGCCAAGAAAGCCAGCAGGCAGCCCTTAGCCAGCCGCTCCCCATCGAAGCGGCTTGGTAGGGCAAACCCCCTTAAGGGGGAGAGGGAAGCCAGGCCCCTTCGGTCGCTTCCCTCAAAAGACCTGCTGGCAAGAATTTTAAACCTTGCCGAGGTCAAGGCCTGTGCCTCCCCAAACAAGACTGGCGACACTGCCAAGGGGACCTGCGATGTCCTGGGAAGGGATGGTCAACTGGAGGCCCCTCCTGTGATAGACATGGTCCTTGAGGAGACCCAGCCTCAGACGGTAGGGCCTTCCATGGGGGGGAATTCGGGCTCGGCGCCAAGCACCGAACCCGAATCCGCCCCTATGCAAGGTCCTCCTCAAATGGCTGAGGGCTCCGAGGCAGTAAAAGGAGGGGAGGGATCTCCTCCGACAGGTGCCCCTACGAATACCAGGACCTTCTCCATTTCGGAGAGGGACCTGGCTGAGGCCGGTCCATCTGGCCTGGGGGCTTCTGCCGGCGAAGGTGGGAAGCGGGTTCATTCCCCGCTCTCCTCTCCCAATAAAAAAAAGACGAAAAAGACTCGGGGCTCCTCTCCATCCGCGGGGGCTGCGGGGACGGATGGGTCTGCTACCACTTTGGTAGGCGACCAAGCCAAAATCGGCACATTCGGCCCCTCTACCCCTTCGTTTGCGGAGCCCCTGACCAAGAGTGCACAGGGCGGAGCCTCGATGACATCGGGGCCCCTCATTCAGAGGTTACCTGGCGTTTTCGAGCCCGCTGGCTTCAAACGCTTCCTCGTTATTCGCTCCACTGATGGCACCATGTTGTCCAATGGCAACATGATCCATCAGAGGAGAGGATTAGCTAGTGCAATTGGTAGAGAGCCGAAGATCACCCGTTTCTCGGACGGCAGCCTTCTGGCGAATGCGGCGAATCCCGCCGAGGCGGCCAAGATAAGTGCTCTTCGGACACTTCATGGCACCCCGGTGAGTGTGACGCCGCACTCTACCATGAACTTTGTGAAAGGAGTAGTTTATGCGAGGGAACTCGTTGACTACTCCATTGAGGACATCACCCTAGAGCTGGCCGACCATAGGGCGGTCAAGGTCGAACGTGTGATGAGAAAACAGGGAGGGGCTTCGAGACCCACCCCTACACTCTTCGTCACGTTCGACTGTGACAAGCTCCCTGAGTCGGTGCGTGCCGGTTGGTACCGCTACCGCGTGAAGGCATTCGTGCCACTGCCGCGGCGGTGCTATTACTGTCACCGCTTCGGCCATACGAATCGCTCATGTAGACGTGCAAAGTCGGGGTCACCCGAAGTCTGTGTAAATTGCTCCAAGGTCGCACACGATAAGTCCAAATCGTGTGTGGCCAAGTGTGTCAATTGCGGAGAGCCGCATCCTGCTTCTTCGAAGCAATGTGGTGCATATCTCCTGGAAAAAGAAATCCTGGCCGTTAAGGCCCAGGATAGACTCTCATTCCGCGAGGCTAAGGACTTGGTCCTGGCGCGCCCGGCTCTGCCTGGGACGTCATATGCCTCAGTAGTTAGAAAGGCACCCTCTGCTCCTGGCCCATCTAGGCCAACGAGCACGGTTGTTTCCGCGCCCATTCGGAGCCCTTCTGCGGGCTCTACCCAACCCGGGCGCTTCCCTGGTAAAGCTGGCGGCAAAAAGGGTTCATACCCAGCCCCGGCTAAAACCAGGGCTCCCCCCTCTTCCCCCAGCGTGACCGTTTCCCGCAAGGCGAAACGGCCACGCGCCTCCACCGAGTCGTTAGACTCACAGGAGGCAACACCCCTAAAGATGGTCGCTAGGCAATCTTCGGGGGTTCCTAAAGCTGTCCCCCGAAAGGAGAACAGCAACAAAGGAGCTTCGGCTCCTTCGCCCACGCCCCGAGGTGGAGCGAGTGGCTCGGAGACGGTGGTTCCTCGAAAAGAGGGCCCCCCGCCTCTGAGGCCGCAGCGCCCGCCTAAGGTTTCGAGGCGGAGGGAGGAAAAGACTCGCATGGCGAGCCCAACCTCCCCCAATAAGTCCTCGAAGGCGACAGCGCCTCCAGCGCTTTGTCCGGCCAACAGCGCCCGGGGTTCTGCCCCTGGGAAGCGTACGGCCATTCCCGTGAGGGTCTTCAATTCGAGGAGGGCCCCCGCGTCTCCTCCGAGCTAGGCCTGGAGGGTATATTCCTTCAATGGAATTGCCGTGGACTCCGGGCCAACTGGGAGGAGCTGCGGAGGCTCGCCTCGTCCCGTTCCCCGTTAGCTATTTTTTTGCAGGAGACCATGCTAGGCGCGTGGGCCCCTGCCTGCCCTCCCGGGGTATAAGGGTCTTGCGACCCCACCACCGCGGGATGGCCGGGCTGGGGGATGCGCGGTTTACACCCGGCATGATGTCTCCGTTCTTCCTTTCTCTTTAGATACCTCCTTTCAGGCAGTGGCTGTGCAGCTACACCTGGATAGGAGGTATACTATCATTTCTGCGTACATTCCACCGTCAGCTGACTTCGACGCGGGGGACTTCCGCCGCGTCGTGGCACGGTTGCCGAGGCCCTATCTCTTGCTTGGAGATCTGAACGGCAGGCATCCTCTCTGGGGAGATTACTCCATAAATCCCAGGGGACAAGTCCTTGCCGATCTGATCGAAGAGCTTGAGATGGGTGTCCTAAACGTGGATGAGTTTACGCATCACTGTCCGAGAACCGCTTCATTTTCTTGCCTTGACCTATCTTTGTGCTCTTCGGATGCACAGCCTGATTTTGATTGGGGGGTAGTCGATGACCTCCATGGTAGTGATCACTTTCCCATTCAAATATCATTTTCAGGGCAACTGCCGCCTGAGAGACCACCTCGGTGGTGCTTGGCGCGGGCGCGGTGGCCTGCATTTCAGGAAATGACTGAATTCTCTATCTCAGTCGAGGAGTTTAGGTCGGTAGATGAGGCCGTTGAGTTCTTCTCCGGCAACCTCATCGCCGTGGGCCTGACTACTATTCCTAGGACGTCTGGCCGTTTTGCACGCCGACCACTCCCATGGTGGTCGGCCGAGTGTGAGACGGCCCTCAAACAGAAGCGTTATGCCTACATGCGCTATAAGCGCCGCCCGAACGATTTCACTGTCGCTGAATTTCGTCGGGCTAGGGCTAGGTTCCGGTATATTTCGAAGCACGCCCGCCGCTCTTCTTGGCGGGCATACGTGTCTTCACTTAACGGGAAGACCCCTTTAGCTGAGGTGTGGAAGCGAGTCAAAAGGATTCGGGGCAAGTTCTCGCAGGACCCCCCTCCCGTTCTCCAGGAGAATAGGACCGCAATCTCGGACCCCGCGTCCGTGGCGGAATCCATAGCGACCGCTTTCTCCGCATTCTCTAGCCGTGATGCTGCTCCGCCAGCATTCAATGCACGTCGTGATGTCGCGGAAGGCCGCCGGCTGGACTTTACCTCCAGAGGCGGAGAACCCTTCAACGACAAGTTTACTGTGAGTGAGTTGCGTTCCGCTCTCGCTTCGTGCGCGGACACCGCCCATGGTCCGGACGATGTCCCGTACGCCATGCTTCGACACCTGGGTGAGCGAAGCATGGCCTTTCTGTTAGATTTGTTCAACAGGATCTGGGTGGAAGGTCTTCTCCCAGACTCCTGGCGAATCGCTACTGTGCTCGCCTTTCGCAAGCCGGGGAGAGATCACTCTACTCCGACCGGATTCCGCCTAATCTCTCTAACCTCTTGCGTGTGCAAGTTGATGGAGAAATTGGTAAATGTTAGATTAGCCTATTTCCTGGACAGCGGAGGCCATCTGTCTTCTGCACAGTGCGGCTTCCGTAAGTTCCACTCCACGTCGGATGCTCTGCTCCGACTGGAAAATGCCGTCTGCGAGGCTTTCCTTCGTAGACAGCACTACGCCACGGTGTTTTTTAATCTGGAGAAGGCCTATGATACCGCATGGCGATACGGTATCATGGAGACTCTCCACACGATGGGGGCGAGGGGACGCCTCCCAATGTTTATATCTGAATTTTTGCGAGATCGTCGATTCCGCGTACGGGTGGGGGGAGCCCTCTCCGGCCCAAAGGAGCAGGAAGAGGGTGTCCCGCAGGGAAGTGTCCTCAGTGTCACACTCTTTGCCCTGAGCATCAACGGCATCACCTCGGTGCTGCCGGAAGATGTTCTCGCTACGCTCTACGTGGACGACCTTTCGATCTCTTTTGGCGCGGCCCAGATGCCAACTCTGGAGCGCCGACTCCAACAGGCATTGAACCGCGTCTCTCGCTATGCCGAAGCGCACAGGTTTCGGTTTTCTTTGGCCAAGACTAAGGTGGTGCACTTCTGCCGCCATCCACGGCTTCACCCCGACCCAGATTTGTTTCTTAATGGGGTGCGCCTGGATGTGGTTGAGTCGCACCGTTTCCTTGGTCTTGTATTCGACCGACGCCTCACCTGGGAGGCTCACATTCGCAGCCTTAGGGTCTCTTGTACCCGCGCCATGGACATTCTCCGTTCCGTGACGTTCAGCGCTTGGGGCGCTGATAGGGCTACCGCCTTACTTTTTTATCAATCCTTTGTTCGCTCGAAGCTCGACTACGGATGCGAGTTTTATGCATCCGCAGCCGAGCGTTTATTGCGGAAGGTGGATTCGATCCACCACACCGGCCTTCGCCTTGCGACCGGTGCCTTCCGCACTTCCCCCATTGAGAGCCTGTTGGTCGATGCTGGGGAGATGCCACTCGCTCTGCGCCGCGTGCAGTGCATCACTCGCCTGTACGCGCGAGCCCGGCGCCTCCCTCAGTCGCCAACAGCTCTCACTGCATCCGCAGCTGATCTCGATGGTGCCTATGCCGCCGAGAGACGCCAGTCATACCCTAAGCCCTTTGGGTTTAGGGCCAGGAAACTCCTTCGAGAGGTAGATATAGCTCTCGGGCCGGTGGCGCCCCTGGTTCTGCCCAGGACGCCACCCTGGAGGGTACCACATTTGGCTATTTGTCGCCACGCCTCTGCTCCCAAAGCTTGTACTGCGCCGGGAGTATTGCGTTCGACCTTTTTGGAGCACACATCGTGTCACGCTGGTACCGTGCCAGTGTATACGGATGGCTCCAAGTCCCAAGAGGGGGTCGGCTTCCACGCCGTATCCCCTCTGTTTGAAGTCAGCGGGGCTCTACCAGGCGCTGCGTCTGTCTTCACGGCCGAGCTGGTGGCAATACACCACTCGGTACGGGAGATTACGCGACGTGCCCGGTTCGGAGACCGGATTGTGATCTATAGCGACTCACAAAGCGCCCTGAGTGCTCTCGGGGCATTGGAATCTCCGCATCCCCTGGTTCGCGATATCCGTGACGCCACGGTTTTGGCGAGCCGGGCAGATGTCGAGATTATCTTCTGCTGGGTTCCTGGACATGTAGGAATTGCGGGGAATGAGCGCGCCAAAGAGTCCGCGAGGACTCTGCGACCGGACCAGCGTTTCGCTCTTCCTCACACTGACTACATGGCAGGAATACGGGCAGCTCTTCGGACTGCTTGGCAAAGAAGATGGGAGACGGTCGAGGGGAACTTAAAGTTGCGTGCCATTGCGCCGCGACTGTTCCCATGGACCTATCCCCCAATGCTGCGGCGGATTCAGGTTGCTTTCTGTCGTCTTCGAATCGGACACACTCGTGTGACGCATCGTTACTTGGTGGAGCGCTCGCATGTGCCCTATTGCAACGACTGCGTCGTCCCCCAGACTGTTCGGCATATTCTTGTCGAATGTCCCAGTCTGGGTGATCTTCGCGCACGATACCTGTCTCGGTACCGGGATGGGCGGGGTCGCTACCGCCTGTCCCTTGTACTCGGGACGAGTGCGTGCACCATGACTGGTGGACTTATTGACTTTTTGGGGGAGGCCGGCCTTCTCCCCTTTATTTAAGGTTCCTTTTTTTTTGTTATTGATTTTTTTTAGGTTGCACTCTCCTGCACCGGGGTGAGGGGGACCTCCCCCCGCTGCCGGAGATTGCTTCGATTGTTAAGTTTTTCCAATTTATATTGATTGTTAAGTTTTCATATTTTAACTTTAAAGTAGCCTAATTCTAGGCTGTCGTGTTTTTCGGCGACTTATGCCCAAGTTAGTAGTTGCCAGATGGGCTCTATAAAAAAAAAAAAAAAAAAATCCCGTACGCCATGCTTCGACACCTGGGTGAGCGAGGCATGGCCTTTCTGTTAGATATGTTCAACAGGATCTGGGTGGAAGGTCTTCTCCCAGACTCCTGGCGAATCGCTACTGTGCTCGCCTTTCGCAAGCCGGGGAGAGATCACTCTACTCCGACCGGTTTCCGCCCAATCTCTCTAACCTCTTGCGTATGCAAGTTGATGGAGAGATTGGTAAATGTTAGATTAGCCTTTTTCCTGGACAGCGGAGGCCATCTGTCTTCCGCACAGTGCGGCTTCCGCAAGTTCCACTCCACGTCGGATGCTCTGCTCCGACTAGAAAATGTCGTCTGCGAGGCTTTCCTTCGTAGACAGCACTACGCCACGGGTTTTTTCGATCTGGAGAAGGCCTATGATACCGCATGGCGATACGGTATCATGGAGACTCTCCACACGATGGGGGCGAGGGGACGCCTCCCAATTTTTATATCTGAATTTTTGCGAGATCGTCGATTCCGCGTACGGGTGGGGGGGAGCCCTCTCCGGCCCAAAGGAGCAGGAAGAGGGTGTCCCGCAGGGAAGTGTCCTCAGTGTCACACTCTTTGCCCTGAGCATCAACGGCGTCACCTCGGTGCTGCCGGAAGATGTTCTCGCTACGCTCTACGTGGACGACCTTTCGATCTCTTTTGGCGCGGCCCAGATGCCAACTCTGGAGCGTCGACTCCAACAGGCATTGAACCGCGTCTCTCGCTATGCCGAAGCGCACAGGTTTCGGTTTTCTTTGGCCAAGACTAAGGTGGTGCACTTCTGCCGCCATCCACGGCTTCACCCCGACCCAGATTTGTTTCTTAATGGGGTGCGCCTGGATGTGGTTGAGTCGCACCGTTTCCTTGGTCTTGTATTCGACCGACGCCTCACCTGGGAGGCTCATATTCGCAGCCTTAGGGTCTCTTGTACCCGCGCCATGGACATTCTCCGTTCCGTGACGTTCAGCGCTTGGGGCGCTGATAGGGCTACCGCCTTACTTTTTTATCGATCCTTTGTTCGCTCGAAGCTCGACTACGGATGCGAGTTTTATGCATCCGCAGCCGAGCGTTTATTTCGGCAGGTGGATTCAATCCACCACACCGGCCTTCGCCTTGCGACCGGTGCCTTCCGCACTTCCCCCATTGAGAGCCTGTTGGTCGATGCTGGGGAGATGCCACTCGCTCTGCGCCGCGTGCAGTGTATCACTCGACTGTACGCGCGAGCCCGGCGCCTCCCTCAGTCGCCAACAGCTCTCACTGCATCCGCAGCTGATCTCGATGGTGCCTATGCCGCCGAGAGACGCCAGTCATACCCTAAGCCCTTTGGGTTTTGGGCCAGGAAACTCTTCGAGAGGTAGATATAGCTCTCGGGCCGGTGGCGCCCATGGTTCTGCCCACGATGCCACCCTGGAGGGTACCACATTTGGCTATTTGTCGCCACGCCTCTGCTCCCAAAGCTTGTACTGCGCCGGGAGTATTGCGTTCGACCTTTTTGGAGCACACATCGTGTCACGCTGGAACCGTGACATTGTATACGGATGTCTCCAAGTCCCAAGAGGGGGTCGGCTTCCACGCCATATCCCCTCTGTTTGAAGTCAGCGGGGCTATATCAGGCGCGGCGTCTGTCTTCACGGTCGAGCTGGTGGCAATACACCACTCGGTACGGGAGATTACGCGACGTGCCCGGTTCGGAGACCGGATTGTGATCTATAGCGACTCACAAAGCGCCCTGAGTGCTCTCGGGGCATTGGAATCTCCGCATCCCCTGGTTCGCGATATCCGTGACGCCACGGTTTTGGCGAGCCGGGCAGATGTCGAGATTATCTTCTGCTGGGTTCCTGGACATGTAGGAATTGCGTTGAATGATGGCGCCAAAGAGTCCGCGAGGACTCTGCGACCGGACCAGCGTTTCGCTCTTCCTCACACCGACTACATGGCAGGAATACGGGCAGCTCTTCGGACTGCTTGGCAAAGAAGATGGGAGACGGTCGAATGGAACTTAAAGTTGCGTGCCATTGCGCCGCGACCGTTCCCATGGACCTATCCCCCAATTCCGCGGCGGCTTCAGGTTGCTTTCTGTCGTCTTCGAATCGGGCACACTCGTGTGACGCTTCGCTACTTGATGGAGCGCTCGCCTGCGCCCTATTGCAACGACTGCGTCGTCCCCCAGACTGTTCGGCATATTCTTGTCGAATGTCCCAGTCTGGGTGATCTTTGCGCACGATACCTGTCTCGGTACCGGGATGGGCGGGGTCGCTACCGCCTGTCCCTTGTACTCGGGACGAGTGCGTGCACCATGACTGGTGGACTTATTGACTTTTGGGGGGAGGCCGGCCTTTTCCCTTTCATTTAACCCGGTTTTATTGTTGTTGTTGTTTTTGTTATTGCTTTGTTGTTATTTCTTTTTATTGTTGTTTCCTGTTGAATTTTTTGAAGTAGCCTAGAACTAGGCTGTTTGTTTACGGCAACTTATGCCTAAGTCGGCAGTCGCCAGATAGCCCCTTAATAAAAAAAAATAACAAAAAATGCCACTCGCTCTGCGCCGCGTGCTGTGCATCACTCGCCTGTACGCGTGAGCCCGGCGCCTCCCTCAGTCGCCAACAGCTCTCACTGTATCCGCAGCTGATCTCGATGGTGCCTATGCCGCCGAGAGACGCCAGTCATACCCTAAGCCCTTTGGGTTTAGGGCCAGGAAACTCCTTCGAGAGGTAGATATAGCTCTCGGGCCGGTGGCGCCCCTGGTTCTGCCCACGACGCCACCCTGGAGGGTACCACATTTGGCTATTTGTCGCCACGCCTCTGCTCCCAAAGCCCCGTAAGGGGCGTGGCGATTTGCCATCCTGGCCGCAGTGCTGACGGGATCCAGCGCTCCGTCCGGCCCCAGCTTAGCCTCTCTTCCTTCCTTCAGATAGTCCGATTTCTCCCCTACCTCGTCGCTTTTCATACAACTTCTCCCACAACTTTCTCTGGTCAGCCTCTAATTTCACAGGGTAGATGCTGACCTTCCTTTCAGCCAACCGTCCCGCATCGGGGCTGAGGGGGTGGGGGACAATGTTCCCTAACCCCTGAGCTCCGGTCTGGGGTGGCTGGTTTTTAACAACCTGCTTCATCCCCACCCATACCTTCCACACATCCCTTTTCCTCTCTTCTTCACAACCTATATTTTTTACGCCGTGTCTAAGGTGGAGCCGCCATGCCGATGGACTGCCAGGCCACCAGGTGGGAGGGGTGGTCCCAAATGGCGGCGCCTGGCTCTGCCAGGCCTGTAAGCACCTCTTGCAGTGCGGGCAACTGCAAGAGGTGATGAGCTATTGCGTCCCGTGGCAAAAATAGGGTCACCATGCCCATGGATGAATCAAAAAAACCTCAAACCCCTTTAACTCCCCGTTGCTCATCGACGGAGCCGCCCTCGTGCAGCTCCAGCAAAAAAATGGAGGTCCCCCCCCCCTGTGCTTGCACAGGGGACCCTCCATATTTCTCTAACCGGAGAGGAGGCTTACTCCTCTCCTTCGCATACGGGTGCAGGGGACTCCCCCTCACCCCCTTCTCTGGAGGTGCTTTCGGGCACCTCCCTTTTCCCAGCGGCAGTCCCCTCTTTCCTTTCCAAGGGGACTGCCAAGAAAGCCAGCAGGCAGCCCTTAGCCAGCTGCTTCCCATCGAAGCGGCTCGGTAGGGCAAACTCCCTTAGGGGGGAGAGGGAAGCCAGGCCCCTTCGGTCGCTTCCCTCAAAAGACCTGCTGGCAAGAATTTTAAATCTTGCCGGGGTCAAGGCCTGTGCCTCCCCACACAAGACTGGCGACACTGCCTAAGGGGACCTGCGATGTCCTGGGAGGGGATGGCCAACTGGAGGCCCCTCCTGTGATAGACATGGTCCTTGAGACCCAGCCTCAGACGGTAGGGCCTTCCATGGGGGGGAATTCGGGCTCGGCGCCAAGCACCGAACCCGAATCCGCCCCTATGCAAGGTCCTCCTCAAATGGCTGAGGGCTCCGAGGCAGTAAAAGGAGGGAAGGGATCTCCTCCGACAGGTGCCCCTACGACAACGGGACCTTCTCCATTTCGGAGAGGGACCTGGCTGAGGCCGGTCCATCTGGCCTGGGGGCTTCTTCCGGCGGAGGTGAGAAGCGGGTTCGTTCCCCGCCCTCCTCTCCAAAAAAGAAAAAGACTCGGGGCTCCTCTCCATCCGCGGGGACGGATGGGTCTGCTGCCACTTTGGTAGGCGACCAAGCCAAGATCGGCAAATCCGGCCCCTCTACCCCCTCGTGTGCGGAACCCCTGACCAAGACTAAGACGAAGAATGCACAGGGCGGAGCCTCGATGACATCGGGGCCCCTCATTCAGAGGTTACCTGGCGTTTTCGAGCCCGCTGGCTTCAAACGCTTCCTCGTTATTCGCTCCACTGATGGCACCATGTTGTCCAAGGGCAACATGATCCATCAGAGGAGAGGATTAGCTAGTGCAATTGGTAGAGAGCCGAAGGTGACCCGTTTCTCGGACGGCAGCCATCTGGCGAATGCGGCGAATCCCGCCGAGGCGGCCAAGATAAGTGCTCTTCGGACACTTCATGGCACCCCGGTGAGTGTGACGCCGCACTCTACCATGAACTTTGTGAAAGGAGTAGTTTATGCGAGGGAACTCGTTGACTACTCCATTGAGGACATCACCCTAGAGCTGGCCGACCATAGGGCGGTCAAGGTCGAACGTGTGATGAGAAAACAGGGAGGGGCTTCGAGACCCACCCCTACACTCTTCGTCACGTTCGACTGTGACAAGCTCCCTGAGTCGGTGCGTGCCGGTTGGTACCGCTACCGCGTGAAGGCATTCGTGCCACTGCCGCGGCGGTGCTATTACTGTCACCGCTTCGGCCATACGAATCGCTCATGTAGACGTGCAAAGTCGGGGTCACCCGAAGTATGTGTAAATTGCTCCAAGGTCGCACACGATAAGTCCAAATCGTGTGTGGCCAAGTGTGTCAATTGCGGAGAGCCGCACCCTTCTTCTTCGAAGCAATGTGGTGCATATCTCCTTGAGAAAGAAATCCTGGCCGTTCAGGCCCAGGATCGACTCTCATTCCGCGAGGCAAAGGACTTGGTCCTGGCGCGCCCGGCTCTGCCTGGGACGTCGTATGCCTCAATAGTTAGGAAGGCACCCTCTGCTCCTGGCCCATCCAGGCCAACGAGCACGGTTGTTTCCGCGCCCATTCGGAGCCCTTCTGCGGGCTCTACCCAACCCGGGCGCTCCCCTGGTAAAGCTGGCGGAAAAAAGGGTTCATACCCTGCCCCGGCTAAAACCAGGGCTCCCCCCTCTTCCCCCAGCGTGACCGTTTCCCGTAAGGCGAAACGGCCACGCGCCTCCACCGAGTCGTTAGACTCACAGGAGGCAACACCCCTGAAGATGGTCGCTAGGCCATCTTCGGGGGTTCCTAAAGCTGTCCCCCGAAAGGAGGACAGCAACAAAGGAGCTTCGGCTCCTTCGCCCACGCCCCGAGGTGGAGCGAGTTGCTCGGAGACGGTGGTTCCTCGAAAAGAGGGCCCCCCGCCTCCGAAGCCGCAACGCCCGCCTAAGGTTTCGAGGCGGAGGGAGGAAAAGACTCGCATGGCGAGCCCAACCTCCCCCAATAAGTCCTCGAAGGCGACAGCGCCTTCAGCGCTTTGTCCGGCCAACAGCGCCCGGGGTTCTGCCCCCGGGAAGCGTACGGCCATTCCCGTGAGGGTCTTCAATTCGAGGAGGGCCCCCGCGTCTCCTCCGAGCTAGGCCTGGAGGGCATATTCCTTCAATGGAATTGCCGTGGACTCCGGGCCAACTGGGAGGAGCTGCGGAGGCTCGTCTCGTCCCGTTCCCCGTTAGCTATTTTTTTGCAGGAGACCATGCTAGGCGCGTGGGCCCCTCCCTGCCCTCCCGGGGTATAAGGGTCTTGCGACCCCACCACCGCGGGATGGCCGGGCTGGGGGGCGCGCAGTTTACACCCGGCATGATGTCTCCGTTCTTCCTTTCTCTTTAGATACCTCCTTTCAGGCAGTGGCTGTGCAGCTGCACCTGGATAGGAGGTATACTATCATTTCTGCGTATATTCCACCGTCAGCTGACTTCGACGCGGGGGACTTCCGCCGCGTCGTGGCACGGTTGCCGAGGCCCTATCTCTTGCTTGGAGATCTGAACGGCAGGCATCCTCTCTGGGGAGATTACTCCATAAATCCCAGGGGACAAGTCCTTGCCGATCTGATCGAAGAGCTTGAGATGGGTGTCCTAAACGTGGATGAGTTTACGCATCACTGTCCGAGAACCGCTTCATTTTCTTGCCTTGACCTATCTTTGTGCTCTTCGGATGCACAGCCTGATTTTGATTGGGGGGTGGTCGATGACCTCCATGGTAGTGATCACTTTCCCATTCAAATATCATTTTCAGGGCAACTGCCGCCTGAGAGACCACCTCGGTGGTGCTTGGCGCGGGCGCGGTGGCCTGCATTTCAGGAAATGACTGAATTCTCTATCTCAGTCGAGGAGTTTAGGTCGGTAGATGAGGCCGTTGAGTTCTTCTCCGGCAACCTCATCGCCGTGGGCCTGACTACTATTCCTAGGACGTCTGGCCGTTTTGCACGCCGACCACTCCCATGGTGGTCGGCCGAGTGTGAGACGGCCCTCAAACAGAAGCGTTATGCCTACATGCGCTATAAGCGCCGCCCGAACGATTTCACTGTCGCTGAATTTCGTCGGGCTAGGGCTAGGTTCCGGTATATTTCGAAGCACGCCCGTTGCTCTTCTTGGCGGGCATACGTGTCTTCACTTAACGGGAAGACCCCTTTAGCTGAGGTGTGGAAGCGAGTCAAAAGGATTCGGGGCAAGTTCTCGCAGGACCCCCCTCCCGTTCTCCAGGAGAATGGGACCGCAATCTCGGACCCCGCGTCCGTGGCGGAATCCTTAGCGACCGCTTTTTCCGCATTCTCTAGCCGTGATGCTGCGCCGCCAGCATTCAATGAACGTCGTGATGTCGCGGAAGGCCGCCGGCTGGACTTTACCTCCAGAGGCGGAGAACCCTTCAACGACAAGTTTACTGTGAGTGAGTTGCGCTCCGCTCTCGCTTCGTGCGCGGACACCGCCCATGGTCCGGACGATGTCCCGTACGCCATGCTTCGACACCTGGGTGAGCGAAGCATGGCCTTTCTGTTAGATTTGTTCAACAGGATCTGGGTGGAAGGTCTTCTCCCAGACTCCTGGCGAATCGCTACTGTGCTCGCCTTTCGCAAGCCGGGGAGAGATCACTCTACTCCGACCGGATTCCGCCTAATCTCTCTAACCTCTTGCGTGTGCAAGTTGATGGAGAAATTGGTAAATGTTAGATTAGCCTATTTCCTGGACAGCGGAGGCCATCTGTCTTCTGCACAGTGCGGCTTCCGTAAGTTCCACTCCACGTCGGATGCTCTGCTCCGACTGGAAAATGCCGTCTGCGAGGCTTTCCTTCGTAGACAGCACTACGCCACGGTGTTTTTTGATCTGGAGAAGGCCTATGATACCGCATGGCGATACGGTATCATGGAGACTCTCCACACGATGGGGGCGAGGGGACGCCTCCCAATGTTTATATCTGAATTTTTGCGAGATCGTCGATTCCGCGTACGGGTGGGGGGAGCCCTCTCCGGCCCAAAGGAGCAGGAAGAGGGTGTCCCGCAGGGAAGTGTCCTCAGTGTCACACTCTTTGCCCTGAGCATCAACGGCATCACCTCGGTGCTGCCGGAAGATGTTCTCGCTACGCTCTACGTGGACGACCTTTCGATCTCTTTTGGCGCGGCCCAGATGCAAACTCTGGAGCGCCGACTCCAACAGGCATTGAACCGCGTCTCTCGCTATGCCGAAGCGCACAGGTTTCGGTTATCTTTGGCCAAGACTAAGGTGGTGCACTTCTGCCGCCATCCACGGCTTCACCCCGACCCAGATTTGTTTCTTAATGGGGTGCGCCTGGATGTGGTTGAGTCGCACCGTTTCCTTGGTCTTGTATTCGACCGACGCCTCACCTGGGAGGCTCACATTCGCAGCCTTAGGGTCTCTTGTACCCGCGCCATGGACATTCTCCGTTCCGTGACGTTCAGCGCTTGGGGCGCTGATAGGGCTACCGCCTTACTTTTTTATCGATCCTTTGTTCGCTCGAAGCTCGACTACGGATGCGAGTTTTATGCATCCGCAGCCGAGCGTTTATTGCGGAAGGTGGATTCGATCCACCACACCGGCCTTCGCCTTGCGACCGGTGCCTTCCGCACTTCCCCCATTGAGAGCCTGTTGGTCGATGCTGGGGAGATGCCACTCGCTCTGCGCCGCGTGCAGGGCATCACTCGCCTGTACGCGCGAGCCCGGCGCCTCCCTCAGTCGCCAACAGCTCTCACTGCATCCGCAGCTGATCTCGATGGTGCCTATGCCGCCGAGAGACGCCAGTCATACCCTAAGCCCTTTGGGTTTAGGGCCAGGAAACTCCTTCGAGAGGTAGATATAGCTCTCGGGCCGGTGGCGCCCCTGGTTCTGCCCAGGACGCCACCCTGGAGGGTACCACATTTGGCTATTTGTCGCCACGCCTCTGCTCCCAAAGCTTGTACTGCGCCGGGAGTATTGCGTTCGACCTTTTTGGAGCACACATCGTGTCACGCTGGTACCGTGACATTGTATACGGATGGCTCCAAGTCCCAAGAGGGGGTCGGCTTCCACGCCGTATCCCCTCTGTTTGAAGTCAGCGGGGCTCTACCAGGCGCTGCGTCTGTCTTCACGGCCGAGCTGGTTGCAATACACCACTCGGTACGGGAGATTACGCGACGTGCCCGGTTCGGAGACCGGATTG
Source organism: Ceratothoa steindachneri (assembly GCA_963969495.1). NCBI lineage: Eukaryota > Metazoa > Arthropoda > Malacostraca > Isopoda > Cymothoidae > Ceratothoa > Ceratothoa steindachneri. The sequence goes on along the minus strand of OZ018333.1, from coordinate 48,016,423 downwards.
TGATCTATAGCGACTCACAAAGCGCCCTGAGTGCTCTCGGGGCATTGGAATCTCCGCATCCCCTGGTTCGCGATATCCGTGACGCCACGGTTTTGGCGAGCCGGGCAGATGTCGAGATTATCTTCTGCTGGGTTCCTGGACATGTAGGAATTGCGGGGAATGAGCGCGCCGATGAGGGCGCCAAAGAGTCCGCGAGGACTCTGCGACCGGACCAGCGTTTCGCTCTTCCTCACACTGACTACATGGCAGGAATACGGGCAGCTCTTCGGACTGCTTGGCAAAGAAGATGGGAGACGGTCGAATGGAACTTAAAGTTGCGTGCCATTGCGCCGCGACTGTTCCCATGGACCTATCCCCCAATGCTGCGGCGGCTTCAGGTTGCTTTCTGTCGTCTTCGAATCGGACACACTCGTGTGACGCATCGTTACTTGGTGGAGCGCTCGCATGTGCCCTATTGCAACGACTGCGTCGTCCCCCAGACTGTTCGGCATATTCTTGTCGAATGTCCCAGTCTGGGTGATCTTCGCGCACGATACCTGTCTCGGTACCGGGATGGGCGGGGTCGCTACCGCCTGTCCCTTGTACTCGGGACGAGTGCGTGCACCATGACTGGTGGACTTAAGGACTTTTTGGGGGAGGCCGGCCTTCTCCCCTTTATTTAAGATTCCTTTTTTTTTTGTTATTGATTTGTTTTAGGTTGCACTCTCCTGCACCGGGGTGAGGGGGACCTCCCCCCGCTGCCGGAGATTGCTTCGATTGTTAAGTTTTTCCAATTTATATTGATTGTTAAGTTTTCATATTTTAACTTTAAAGTAGCCTAATTCTAGGCTGTCGTGTTTTTCGGCGACTTATGCCCAAGTGGGTAGTTGCCAGATGGGCTCTATAAAAAAAAAAAAATCCCGTACGCCATGCTTCGACACCTGGGTGAGCGAGGCATGGCCTTTCTGTTAGATATGTTCAACAGGATCTGGGTGGAAGGTCTTCTCCCAGACTCCTGGCGAATCGCTACTGTGCTCGCCTTTCGCAAGCTGGGGAGAGATCACTCTACTCCGACCGGTTTCCGCCCAATCTCTCTAACCTCTTGCGTATGCAAGTTGATGGAGAGATTGGTAAATGTTAGATTAGCCTTTTTCCTGGACAGCGGAGGCCATCTGTCTTCCGCACAGTGTGGCTTCCGCAAGTTCCACTCCACGTCGGATGCTCTGCTCCGACTAGAAAATGTCGTCTGCGAGGCTTTCCTTCGTAGACAGCACTACGCCACGGGTTTTTTCGATCTGGAGAAGGCCTATGATACCGCATGGCGATACGGTATCATGGAGACTCTCCACACGATGGGGGCGAGGGGACGCCTCCCAATTTTTATATCTGAATTTTTGCGAGATCGTCGATTCCGCGTACGGGTGGGGGGGAGCCCTCTCCGGCCCAAAGGAGCAGGAAGAGGGTGTCCCGCAGGGAAGTGTCCTCAGTGTCACACTCTTTGCCCTGAGCATCAACGGCGTCACCTCGGTGCTGCCGGAAGATGTTCTCGCTACGCTCTACGTGGACGACCTTTCGATCTCTTTTGGCGCGGCCCAGATGCCAACTCTGGAGCGTCGACTCCAACAAGCATTGAACCGCGTCTCTCGCTATGCCGAAGCGCACAGGTTTCGGTTTTCTTTGGCCAAGACTAAGGTGGTGCACTTCTGCCGCCATCCACGGCTTCACCCCTACCCAGATTTGTTTCTTAATTGGGTGCGCCTGGATGTGGTTGAGTCGCACCGTTTCCTTGGTCTTGTATTCGTCCGACGCCTTACCTGGGAGGCTCATATTCGCAGCCTTAGGGTCTCTTGTACCCGCGCCATGGACATTCTCCGTTCCGTGACGTTCAGCGCTTGGGGCGCTGATAGGGCTACCGCCTTACTTTTTTATCGATCCTTTGTTCGCTCGAAGCTCGACTACGGATGCGAGTTTTATGCATCCGCAGCTGAGCGTTTATTGCGGAAGGTGGATTCGATCCACCACACCGGCCTTCGCCTTGCGACCGGTGCCTTCCGCACTTCCCCCATTGAGAGCCTGTTGGTCGATGCTGGGGAGATGCCACTCGCTCTGCGCCGCGTGCAGTGTATCACTCGACTGTACGCGCGAGCCCAGCGCCTCCCTCAGTCGCCAACAGCTCTCACTGCATCCGCAGCTGATCTCGATGGTGCCTATGCCGCCGAGAGACGCCAGTCATACCCTAAGCCCTTTGGGTTTTGGGCCAGGAAACTCTTCGAGAGGTAGATATAGCTCTCGGGCCGGTTGCGCCCATGGTTCTGCCCACGACGCCACCCTGGAGGGTACCACATTTGGCTATTTGTCGCCACGCCTCTGCTCCCAAAGCTTGTACTGCGCCGGGAGTTTGCGTTCGACCTTTTTGGAGCACACATCGTGTCACGCTGGAACCGTGAAATTGTATACGGATGTCTCCAAGTCCCAAGAGGGGGTCGGCTTCCACGCCATATCCCCTCTGTTTGAAGTCAGCGGGGCTATACCAGGCGCGGCGTCTGTCTTCACGGTCGAGCTGGTGGCAATACACCACTCGGTACGGGAGATTACGCGACGTGCCCGGTTCGGAGACCGGATTGTGATCTATAGCGACTCACAAAGCGCCCTGAGTGCTCTCGGGGCATTGGAATCTCCGCATCCCCTGGTTCGCGATATCCGTGACGCCACGGTTTTGGCGAGCCGGGCAGATGTCGAGATTATCTTCTGCTGGGTTCCTGGACATGTAGGAATTGCGGGGAATGAGGGCGCCAAAGAGTCCGCGAGGACTCTGCGACCGGACCAGCGTTTCGCTCTTCCTCACACCGACTACATGGCAGGAATACGGGCAGCTCTTCGGACTGCTTGGCAAAGAAGATGGGAGACGGTCGAATGGAACTTAAAGTTGCGTGCCATTGCGCCGCGACCGTTCCCATGGACCTATCCCCCAATTCCGCGGCGGCTTCAGGTAGCTTTCTGTCGTCTTCGAATCGGGCACACTCGTGTGACGCTTCGCTACTTGATGGAGCGCTCGCCTGCGCCCTATTGCAACGACTGCGTCGTCCCCCAGACTGTTCGGCATATTCTTGTCGAATGTCCCAGTCTGGCTGATCTTCGCGCACGATACCTGTCTCGGTACCGGGATGGGCGGGGTCGCTACCGCCTGTCCCTTGTACTCGGGACGAGTGCGTGCACCATGACTGGTGGACTTATTGACTTTTGGGGGGAGGCCGGCCTTTTCCCTTTCATTTAACCCGGTTTTATTGTTGTTGTTGTTTTTGTTATTGCTTTGTTGTTATTTCTTTTTATTGTTGTTTCCTGTTGAATTTTTTGAAGTAGCCTAGAACTAGGCTGTTTGTTTACGGCAACTTATGCCTAAGTCGGCAGTCGCCAGATAGCCCCTTAATAAAAAAAAAATAACAAAAAATGCCACTCGCTCTGCGCCGCGTGCTGTGCATCACTCGCCTGTACGCGTGAGCCCGGCGCCTCCCTCAGTCGCCAACAGCTCTCACTGTATCCGCAGCTGATCTCGATGGTGCCTATGCCGCCGAGAGACGCCAGTCATACCCTAAGCCCTTTGGGTTTAGGGCCAGGAAACTCCTTCGAGAGGTAGATATAGCTCTCGGGCCGGTGGCGCCCCTGGTTCTGCCCACGACGCCACCCTGGAGGGTACCACATTTGGCTATTTGTCGCCACGCCTCTGCTCCCAAAGCCCCGTAAGGGGCGTGGCGATTTGCCATCCTGGCCGCAGTGCTGACGGGATCCAGCGCTCCGTCCGGCCCCAGCTTAGCCTCTCTTCCTTCCTTCAGATAGTCCGATTTCTCCCCTACCTCGTCGCTTTTCATACAACTTCTCCCACAACTTTCTCTGGTCAGCCTCTAATTTCACAGGGTAGATGCTGACCTTCCTTTCAGCCAACCGTCCCGCATCGGGGCTGAGGGGGTGGGGGACAATGTTCCCTAACCCCTGAGCTCCGGTCTGGGGTGGCTGGTTTTTAACAACCTGCTTCATCCCCACCCATACCTTCCACACATCCCTTTTCCTCTCTTCTTCACAACCTATATTTTTTACGCCGTGTCTAAGGTGGAGCCGCCATGCCGATGGACTGCCAGGCCACCAGGTGGGAGGGGTGGTCCCAAATGGCGGCGCCTGGCTCTGCCAGGCTGTAAGCACCTCTTGCAGTGCGGGCAACTGCAAGAGGTGATGAGCTATTGCGTCCCGTGGCAAAAATAGGGTCACCATGCCCATGGATGAATAAAAAAAACCTCAAACCCCTTTAACTCCCCGTTGCTCATCGACGGAGCCGCCCTCGGGCAGCTCCAGCAAAAAAATGGAGGTCCCCCCCCCTGTGCTTGCACAGGGGACCCTCCATATTTCTCTAACCGGAGAGGAGGCTTACTCCTCTCCTTCGCATACGGGTGCAGGGGACTCCCCCTCACCCCCTTCTTTGGAGGTGCTTTCGGGCACCTCCCTTTTCCCAGCGGCAGTCCCCTCTTTCCTTTCCAAGGGGATGCCAAGAAAGCCAGCAGGCAGCCCTTAGCCAGCTGCTCCCCATCGAAGCGGCTCGGTAGGGCAAACTCCCTTAGGGGGGAGAGGGAAGCCAGGCCCCTTCGGTCGCTTCCCTCAAAAGACCTGCTGGCAAGAATTTTAAATCTTGCCGGGGTCAAGGCCTGTGCCTCCCCACACAAGACTGGCGACACTGCCTAAGGGGACCTGCGATGTCCTGGGAGGGGATGGCCACCTGGAGGCCCCTCCTGTGATAGACATGGTCCTTGAGACCCAGCCTCAGACGGTAGGGCCTTCCATGCGGGGGAATTCGGGCTCGGCGCCAAGCACCGAACCCGAATCCGCCCCTATGCAAGGTCCTCCTCAAATGGCTGAGGGCTCCGAGGCAGTAAAAGGAGGGAAGGGATCTCCTCCGACAGGTGCCCCTACGACAACGGGACCTTCTCCATTTCGGAGAGGGACCTGGCTGAGGCCGGTCCATCTGGCCTGGGGGCTTCTTCCGGCGGAGGTGAGAAGCGGGTTCGTTCCCCGCCCTCCTCTCCAAAAAAGAAAAAGACTCGGGGCTCCTCTCCATCCGCGGGGACGGATGGGTCTGCTGCCACTTTGGTAGGCGACCAAGCCAAGATCGGCAAATCCGGCCCCTCTACCCCCTCGTGTGCGGAACCCCTGACCAAGACTAAGACGAAGAATGCACAGCGCGGAGCCTCGATGACATCGGGGCCCCTCATTCAGAGGTTACCTGGCGTTTTCGAGCCCGCTGGCTTCAAACGCTTCCTCGTTATTCGCTCCACTGATGGCACCATGTTGTCCAAGGGCAACATGATCCATCAGAGGAGAGGATTAGCTAGTGCAATTGGTAGAGAGCCGAAGGTGACCCGTTTCTCGGACGGCAGCCTTCTGGCGAATGCGGCGAATCCCGCCGAGGCGGCCAAGATAAGTGCTCTTCGGACACTTCATGGCACCCCGGTGAGTGTGACGCCGCACTCTACCATGAACTTTGTGAAAGGAGTAGTTTATGCGAGGGAACTCGTTGACTACTCCATTGAGGACATCACCCTAGAGCTGGCCGACCATGGGGCGGTGGGAGTCGAACGTGTGATGAGAAAACAGGGAGGGGCTTCGAGACCCACCCCTACACTCTTCGTCACGTTCGACTGTGACAAGCTCCCTGAGTCGGTGCGTGCCGGTTGGTACCGCTACCGCGTGAAGGCATTCGTGCCACTGCCGCGGCGGTGCTATTACTGTCACCGCTTCGGCCATACGAATCGCTCATGTAGACGTGCAAAGTCGGGGTCACCCGAAGTATGTGTAAATTGCTCCAAGGTCGCACACGATAAGTCCAAATCGTGTGTGGCCAAGTGTGTCAATTGCGGAGAGCCGCACCCTGCTTCTTCGAAGCAATGTGGTGCATATCTCCTGGAGAAAGAAATCCTGGCCGTTCAGGCCCAGGATAGAAACTCATTCCGCGAGGCTAAGGACTTGGTCCTGGCGCGCCCAGCTCTGCCTGGGACGTCATATGCCTCAGTAGTTCGAAAGGCACCCTCTGCTCCTGGCCCATCCAGGCCAACGAGCACGGTTGTTTCCGCGCCCATTCGGAGCCCTTCTGCGGGCGCTACCCAACCCGGGCGCTCCCCTAGTAGAGCCGGCGGCAAAAAGGGTTCATACCCAGCCCCGGCTAAAACCAGGGCTCCCCCCTCTTCCCCCAGCGTGACCGTTTCCCGTAAGGCGAAACGGCCACGCGCCTCCACAGAGTCGTTAGACTCACAGGAGGCAACACCCCTGAAGATGGTCGCTAGGCCATCTTTGGACGTTCCTAAAGCTGTCTCCCGAAAGGAGGACAGCAACAAAGGAGCTTCGGCTCCTTCGCCCACGCCCCGAGGTGGAGCGAGTGGCTCGGAGACGGTGGTTCCTCGAAAAGAGGGCCCCCCGCCTCCGAAGCCGCAGCGCCCGGCTAAGGTTTCGAGGCGGAGGGAGGAAAAGACTCGCATGGCGAGGTCAACCTCCCCCAATAAGTCCTCGAAGGCGACAGCGCCTCCAGCGCTTTGTCCGGCCAACAGCGCCCGGGGTTATGCCCCCGGGAAGCGTACGGCCATTCCCGTGAGGGTCTTCAATTCGAGGACGGCCCCCGCGTCTCTTCCGAGCTAGGCCTGGAGGGGAAATCCTTCAATGGAATTGCCGTGGACTCCGGGCCAACTGGGAGGAGCTGCGGAGACTCGCCTCGTCCCGTTCCCCGTTAGCTATTTTTTTGCAGGAGACCATGCTAGGCGCGTGCCCGCTGCCTGCCCTCCCGGGGTATAAGGGTCTTGCGACCCCACCCCTGCGGGACGGCCGGGCTGGGGGATGCGCGGTTTACACCCGGCATGATGTCTCCGTTCTTCCTTTCTCTTTAGATACCTCCTTTCAGGCAGTGGCTGTGCAGCTGCACCTGGATAGGAGGTATACTATCATTTCTGCGTACATTCCACCGTCAGCTGACTTCGACGCGGGGGACTTCCGCCGCGTCGTGGCACGGTTGCCGAGGCCCTATCTCTTGCTTGGAGATCTGAACGGCAGGCATCCTCTCTGGGGAGATTACACCATAAATCCCAGGGGACAAGTCCTTGCCGATCTGATCGAAGAGCTTGAGATGGGTGTCCTAAACGTGGATGAGTTTACACATCACTGTCCGAGAACCGCTTCATTTTCTTGCCTTGACCTATCTTTGTGCTCTTCGGATGCACAGCTTTATTTTGATTGGGGGGTGGTCGATGACCTCCATGGTAGTGATCACTTTCCCATTCAAATATCATTTTCAGGGCAACTGCCGCCTGAGAGACCACCTCGGTGGTGCTTGGCGCGGGCGCGGTGGCGGTGGCCTGCATTTCGGGAAATGACTGAATTCTCTATCTCAGTCGAGGAGTTTAGGTCGGTAGATGAGGCCGTTGAGTTCTTCTCCGGCAACCTTATCGCCGTGGGCCTGACTACTATTCCTAGGACGTCTGGCTGTTTTGCACGCCGACCACTCCCATGGTGGTCGGCCGAGTGTGAGACGGCCCTCAAACAGAAGCGTTATGCCTACATGCGCTATAAGCGCCGCCCGAACGATTTCACTGTCGCTGAATTTCGTCGGGCTTGGGCTAGGTTCCGGTATATTTCGAAGCACGCCCGCCGCTCTTCTTGGCGGGCATACGTGTCTTCACTTAACGGGAAGACCCCTTTAGCTGAGGTGTGGAAGCGAGTCAAAAGGATTCGGGGTAAGTTCTCGCAGGACCCCCCTCCCGTTCTCCAGGAGAATGGGACCGCAATCTCGGACCCTGCGTCCGTGGCGGAATCCTTAGCGACCGCTTTCTTCGCATTCTCTAGCCGTGATGCTGCTCCGCTAGCATTCAATGCACGTCGTGATGTCGCGGAAGGCCGCCGGCTGGACTTTACCTCCAGAGGCGGAGAACCCTTCAACGACAAGTTTACTGTGAGTGAGTTGCGTTCCGCTCTCGCTTCGTGCGCGGACACCGCCCATGGTCCGGACGATGTCCCGTACGCCATGCTTCGAGACCTGGGTGAGCGAGGCATGGCCTTTCTGTTAGATCTGTTCAATAGGATCTGGGTGGAAGGTCTTCTCCCAGACTCCTGGCGAATCGCTACTGTGCTCGCCTTTCGCAAGCCGGGGAGAGATCACTCTACTCTGACCGGTTTCCGCCCAATCTCTCTAACCTCTTGCGTGTGCAAGTTGATGGAGAAATTGGTAAATGTTAGATTAGCCTATTTCCTTGACAGCGGAGGCCATCTGTGTTCTGCACAGTGCGGCTTCCGTAAGTTTCACTCCACGTCGGATGCTCTGCTCCGACTGGAGAATGCCGTCTGCGAGGCTTTCCTTCGTAGACAGCACTACGCCACGGTGTTTTTTGATCTGGAGAAGGCCTATGATACCGCATGGCGATACGGTATCATGGAGACTCTCCACACGATGGGGGCGAGGGGACGCCTCCCAATGTTTATATCTGAATTTTTGCGAGATCGTCGATTCCGCGTACGGGTGGGGGGAGCCCTCTCTGCCCCAAAGGAGCAGGAAGAGGGTGTCCCGCAGGGAAGTGTCCTCAGTGTCACACTCTTTGCCCTGAGCATCAACGGCATCACCTCGGTGCTGCCAGAAGATGTTCTCGTTACGCTCTAGGTGGACGACCCCGTAAGGGGCGCGACGATTTGCCATTCTGGCCGCCGTGCTGACGGGACTCAGCACCCCGTCCGGCCCCAGCCTAGCCTCTCTCCCTTCCTTCAAAACACTTGTTTCCTCTCTTTTCACAGAACCTCTCCCACAACTTTCTCTGGTCAGCCTCTAATTTCACAGGGTAGATGCTGACCTTCCTTTCAGCCAACCGTCCCGCATCGGGGCTGAGGGGGTGGGGGACAATGTTCCCTAACCCCTGAGCTCCGGTCTGGGGTGGCTGGTTTTTAACTACCTGCTTCATCCCCACCCATACCTTCCTCACATCCCTTTTCCTCTCGTCTTCAAAATCTATCATTTATACGCCGTGTCCAAGGTGGAGCCGCCATGCCGATGGACTGCCAGGCCACCAGGCGGGAGGGGTGGTCCCAAATGGCGGCGCCTGGCTCTGCTGGGCCTGTAAGCACCTCTCGCAGTGCGGGCTACTACGAGAGGTGTGCGCTATTGCATCCCGTATTAAAAGAAGGGTCACCATGCCCAATGATGAAAATCACACCCAAAAAACCCAACCCCCAACTTCCCCAAGAACAACGGAGCCGCCCTCGGGCAGCTCCAGCAAAAAAATGGTGGTCCCCTCCCCCTGTGCTTGCACAGGGGACCCTCCATATTTCTCTAACCGGAGAGGAGGCTTACTCCTCTCCTTCGCCTACGGGTGCAGGGGACTCCCCCTCACCCCCTTCTCTGGAGGTGCTTTCGGGCACCTCCCTTTTCCCAGCGGCAGTCCCCTCTTTTCTTTCCAAGGGGACTGCCAAGAAAGCCAGCAGGCAGCCCTTAGCCAGCCGCTCCTCATCAAAGCGGCTCGGTAGGGCAAACCCCCTTAGGGGGGAGAGGCAAGCCAGGCCCCTTCGGTCGCTTCCCTCAAAAGACCTGCTGGCAAAAATATTAAACCTTGCCGGGGTCAAGGCCTGTGCCTCCCCAAACAAGACTGGCGACACTGCCAAGGGGACCTGCAATGTCCTGGGAGGGGATGGCCAACTGGAGGCCCCTCCCGTGATAGACATGGTCCTTGAGGAGACCCAGCCTCAGACGGTAGGGCCTTCCATGGGGGGGAATTCGGGCTCGGCGCCAAGCACCGAACCCGAGTCCGCCCCTATGCAAGGTCCTCCTCAAATGGCTGAGGGCTCCGAGGCAGTAGAAGGAGGGGAGGGATCTCCTCCGACAGGTGCCCCTACGACAACCAGGACCTTCTCCATTTCGGAGAGGGACCTGGCTGAGGCCGGTCCATCTGGCCTAGGGGCTTCTGCCGGCGGAGGTGAAAAGCGGATTCATTCCCCGCCCTCCTCTCCAAAAAAGAAAAAGACTAAAAAGACTAAAAGGACGAAAAAGACTCGGGGCTCCTCTCCATCCGCGGGGGCTGCGGGGACGGATGGGTCTGCTGCCACTTTGGTAGGCGACCAAGCCAAGATCGGCACATCCGGCCCCTCTACCCCCTCGTGTGCGGAGCCCCTGACTAAGACCAAGAGTGCACAGCGCGGAGCCTCGATGACATCGGGGCCCCTCATTCAGAGGTTACCTGGCGTTTTCGAGCCCGCTGGCTTCAAACGCTTCCTCGTTATTCGCTCCACTGATGGCACCATGTTGTCCAAGGGCAACATGATCCATCAGAGGAGAGGATTAGCTAGTGCAATTGGTAGAGAGCCGAAGGTAACCCGTTTCTCGGACGGGAGCCTTCTGGCGAATGCGGCGAATCCCGCCGAGGCGGCCAAGATAAGTGCTCTTCGGACACTTCATGGCACCCCGGTGAGTGTGACGCCGCACTCTACCATGAACTTTGTAAAAGGAGTAGTTTATGCGAGGGAACTCGTTGACTACTCCATAGAAGACATCACCCTAGAGCTGGCCGACCATGGGGCGGTCAAGGTCGAACGTGTGATGAGAAAACAGGGAGGGGCCTCGAGACCCACCCCTACACTCTTCGTCACGTTCGACTGTGACAAGCTCCCTGAGTCGGTGCGTGCCGGTTGGTACCGCTACCGCGTGAAGGCATTCGTGCCACTGCCGCGGCGGTGCTATTACTGTCACCGCTTCGGCCACACGAATCGATCATGTAGACGTGCAAAATCGGGGTCACCCGAAGTCTGTGTAAATTGCTCCAAGGTCGCACACGATAAGTCCAAATCGTGTGTGGCCAAGTGTGTCAATTGCGGAGAGCCGCACCCTGCTTCTTCGAAGCAATGTGGTGCATATCTCCTTGAGAAAGAAATCCTGGCCGTTCAGGCCCAGGATCGACTCTCATTCCGCGAGGCTAAGGACTTGGTCCTGGCGCGCCCGGCTCTGCCTGGGACGTCATATGCCTCAATAGTTAGAAAAGCACCCTCTGCTCCTGGCCCATCCAGGCCAACGAGCACGGTTGTTTCCGCGCCCATTCGGAGCCCTTCTACGGGCTCTACTACACCCGGGCGCTCCCCTAGTAGAGCTGGCGGCAAAAAGGGTTCACACCCAGCCCCGGCTAATACCAGGGCTCCCCCCTCTTCCCCCAGCGTGACCTTTTCCCGTAAGGCGAAACGGCCACGCGCCTCCACAGAGTCGTTACACTCACAGGAGGCAACACCCCTGAAGATGGTCGCTAGGCCATCTTCCGGGGTTCCTAAAGCTGTTCCCCGAAAGGAGGACAGCAACAAAGGAGCTTCGGCTCCTTCGCCCACGCCCCGAGGTGGAGCGAGTGGCTCGGAGACGGTGGTTCCTCGAAAAGAGGGCCCCCCGCCTCCCAAGCCGCAACGCCCGCCTAAGGTTTCGAGGCGGAGGGAGGAAAAGACTCGCATGGCGAGCCCAACCTCCCCCAATAAGTCCTCGAAGGCGACAGCGCCTTCAGCGCTTTGTCCGGCCAACAGCGCCCGGGGTTCTGCCCCCGGGAAGCGTACGGCCATTCCCGTGAGGGTCTTCAATTCGAGGAGGGCCCGCGCGTCTCCTCCGAGCTAGGCCTGGAGGGCATATTCCTTCAATGGAATTGCCGTGGACTCCGGGATAACTGGGAGGAGCTGCGGAGGCTCGTCTCGTCCCGTTCCCCGTTAGCTATTTTTTTGCAGGAGACCATGCTAGGCGCGTGCCCGCTGCCTGCCCTCCCGGGGTATAAGGGTCTTGCGACCCCACTACCGCGGGATGGCCGGGCTGGGGGATGCGCGGTTTACACCCGGCATGATGTCTCCGTTCTTCCTTTCTCTTTAGATACCTCCTTTCAGGCAGTGGCTGTGCAGCTGCACCTGGATAGGAGGTATACTATCATTTCTGCGTACATTCCACCGTCAGCTGACTTCGACACGGGGGACTTCCGCCGCGTCGTGGCACGGTTGCCGAGGCCCTATCTCTTGCTTGGAGATCTGAACGGCAGGCATCCTCTCTGGGGAGATTACTCCATAAATCCCAGGGGACAAGTCCTTGCCGATCTGATCGAAGAGCTTGAGATGGGTGTCCTAAACGTGGATGAGTTTACGCATCACTGTCCGAGAACCGCTTCATTTTCTTGCCTTGACCTATCTTTGTGCTCTTCGGATGCACAGCCTGATTTTGATTGGGGGGTGGTCGATGACCTCCATGGTAGTGATCACTTTCCCATTCAAATATCATTTTCAGGGCAACTGCCGCCTGAGAGACCACCTCGGTGGTGCTTGGCGCGGGCGCGGTGGCCTGCATTTCAGGAAATGACTGAATTCTCTATCTCAGTCGAGGAGTTTAGGTCGGTAGATGAGGCCGTTGAGTTCTTCTCCGGCAACCTCATCGCCGTAGGCCTGACTACTATTCCTAGGACTTCTGGCCGTTTTGCACGCCGACCACTCCCATGGTGGTCGGCCGAGTGTGAGACGGCCCTCAAACAGAAGCGTTATGCCTACATGCGCTATAAGCGCCGCCCGAACGATTTCACTGTCGCTGAATTTCGTCGGGCTAGGGATAGGTTCCGGTATATTTCGAAGCACGCCCGCCGCTCTTCTTGGCGGGCATACGTGTCTTCACTTAACGGGAAGACCCATTTAGCTGAGGTGTGGAAGCGAGTCAAAAGGATTCGGGGCAAGTTCTCGCAGGACCCCCCTCCCGTTCTCCAGGAGAATGGGACGACAATCTCGGACCCCGCGTCCGTGGCGGAATCCTTAGCGACCGCTTTTTCCGCATTCTCTAGCCGTGATGCTGCTCCGCCAGCATTCAATGCACGTCGTGATGTCGCGGAAGGCCGCCGGCTGGACTTTACCTCCAGAGGCGGAGAACCCTTCAACGACAAGTTTACTGTGAGTGAGTTGCGTTCCGCTCTCGCTTCGTGCGCGGACACCGCCCATGGTCCGGACGATGTCCCGTACGCCATGCTTCGACACCTGGGTGAGCGAGGCATGGCCTTTCTGTTAGATTTGTTCAACAGGATCTGGGTGGAAGGTCTTCTCCCAGACTCCTGGCGAATCGCTACTGTGCTCGCCTTTCGCAAGCCGGGGAGAGATCACTCTACTCCGACCGGTTTCCGCCCAATCTCTCTAACCTCTTGCGTGTGCAAGTTGATGGAGAAATTGGTAAATGTTAGATTAGCCTATTTCCTGGACAGCGGAGGCCATCTGTCTTCTGCACAGTGCGGCTTCCGTAAGTTCCACTCCACGTCGGATGCTCTGCTCCGACTGGAAAGTGCCGTCTGCGAGGCTTTCCTTCGTAGACAGCACTACGCCACGGTGTTTTTTGATCTGGAGAAGGCCTATGATACCGCATGGCGATACGGTATCATGGAGACTCTCCACACGATGGGGGCGAGGGGACGCCTCCCAATTTTTATATCTGAATTTTTGCGAGATCGTCGATTCCGCGTACGGGTGGGGGGAGCCCTCTCCGGCCCAAAGGAGCAGGAAGAGGGTGTCCCGCAGGGAAGTGTCCTCAGTGTCACACTCTTTGCCCTGAGCATCAACGGCATCACCTCGGTGCTGCCGGAAGATGTTCTCGCTACGCTCTACGTGGACGACCTTTCGATCTCTTTTGGCGCGGCCCAGATGCCAACTCTGGAGCGTCGACTCCAACAGGCATTGAACCGCGTCTCTCGCTATGCCGAAGCGCACAGGTTTCGGTTTTCTTTGGCCAAGACTAAGGTAGTGCACTTCTGCCGCCATCCACGGCTTCACCCCGACCCACATTTGTTTCTTAATGGGGTGCGCCTGGATGTGGTTGAGTCGCACCGTTTCCTTGGTCTTGTATTCGACCGACGCCTCACCTGGGAGGCTCATATTCGCAGCCTTAGGGTCTCTTGTACCCGCGCCATGGACATTCTCCGTTCCGTGACGTTCAGCGCTTGGGGCGCTGATAGGGCTACCGCCTTACTTTTTTATCGATCCTTTGTTCGCTCGAAGCTCGACTACGGATGCGAGTTTTATGCATCCGCAGCCGAGCGTTTATTGCGGAAGGTGGATTCGATCCACCACACCGGCCTTCGCCTTGCGACCGGTGCCTTCCGCACTTCCCCCATTGAGAGCCTGTTGGTCGATGCTGGGGAGATGCCACTCGCTCTGCGCCGCGTGCAGTGCATCACTCGCCTGTACGCGCGAGCCCGGCGCCTCCCTCAGTCGCCAACAGCTCTCACTGCATCCGCAGCTGATCTCGATGGTGCCTATGCCGCTGAGAGACGCCAGTCATACTCTAAGCCCTTTGGGTTTAGGGCCAGGAAACTCCTTCGAGAGGTAGATATAGCTCTCGGGCCGGTGGCGCCCCTGGTTCTGCCCAGGACGCCACCCTGGAGGGTACCACATTTGGCTATTTGTCGCCACGCCTCTGCTCCCAAAGCTTGTACTGCGCCGGGAGTATTGCGTTCGACCTTTTTGGAGCACACATCGTGTCACGCTGGTACCGTGACATTGTATACGGATGTCTCCAAGTCCCAAGAGGGGGTCGGCTTCCACGCCGTATCCCCTCTGTTTGAAGTCAGCGGGGCTCTACCAGGCGCTGCGTCTGTCTTCACGGCCGAGCTGGTGGCAATACACCACTCGGTACGGGCGATTACGCGACGTGCCCGGTTCGGAGACCGGATTGTGATCTATAGCGACTCACAAAGCGCCCTGAGTGCTCTCGGGGCATTGGAATCTCCGCATCCCCTGGTTCGCGATATCCGTGACGCCACGGTTTTGGCGAGCCGGGCAGATGTCGAGATTATCTTCTGCTGGGTTCCTGGACATGTAGGAATTGCGGGGAATGAGCGCGCCGATGAGGGCGCCAAAGAGTCCGCGAGGACTCTGCGACCGGACCAGCGTTTCGCTCTTCCTCACACCGACTACATGGCAGGAATACGGGCAGCTCTTCGGACTGCTTGGCAAAGAAGATGGGAGACGGTCGAAGGGAACTTAAAGTTGCGTGCCATTGCGCCGCGACTGTTCCCATGGACCTATCCCCCAATGCCGCGGCGGCTTCAGGTTGCTTTCTGTCGTCTCCGAATCGGACACACTCGTGTGTCGCATCGCTATCTGATGGAGCGCTCGCCTGCGCCCTATTGCAACGACTGCGTCGTCCCCCAGACTGTTCGGCACATTCTTGTCGAATGTCCCAGTCTGGGTGATCTTCGCGCACGATACCTGTCCCAGTACCGGGATGGGCGGGGTCGCTACCGCCTGTCCCTTGTGCTTGGGACAGATTCGTGCACACTGACTTGTGGACTTGTTGACTTCTTGGGGGAGGCCGGCCTTCTCCCTATTATTTAAGCAAGGTTTGTTTGTTTTTTTTTGTTGTTTTTTTGCATTTGTTTTGTTTTTTGTTTTTTTGTTTTTTTCTTTAGTTGCACGCTCCTGCGCCGGGGGGACCTCTCCCCGACGCACCAGCTTGCTTCCTTTCCCCCTTTTGGGGTGTTGTTGTTTTTTTTCTCTTTAATTTCATTTTAAAGTAGCCTAGAACTAGGCCAGTTTTAATACGGCGACTAATGCCCAAGTAGGCAGTCGCCAGATGAGCTCCTAAAAAAAAAAAAAAAAAAAAAAAATCTAGGTGGACGACCTTTCGATCTCTTTTGGCGCGGCCCAGATGCCAACTCTGGAGCGTCGACTCCAACAGGCATTGAACCGCGTCTCTCGCTATGCCGAAGCGCACAGGTTTCGGTTTTCTTTGGCCAAGACTAAGGTGGTGCACTTCTGCCGCCATCCACGGCTTCACCCTGACCCAGATTTGTTTCTTAATGGGGTGCGCCTGGATGTGGTTGAGTCGCACCGTTTCCTTGGTCTTGTATTCGACCGACGCCTCACCTGGGAGGCTCATATTCGCAGCCTTAGGGTCTCTTGTACCCGCGCCATGGACATTCTCCGTTCCGTGACGTTCAGCGCTTGGGGCGCTGATAGGGCTACCGCCTTACTTTTTTATCGATCCTTTGTTCGCTCGAAGCTCGACTACGGATGCGAGTTTTATGCATCCGCAGCCGAGCGTTTATTGCGGAAGGTGGATTCAATCCACCACACCGGCCTTCGCCTTGCGACCGGTGCCTTCCGCACTTCCCCCATTGAGAGCCTGTTGGTCGATGCTGGGGAGATGCCACTCGCTCTGCGCCGCGTGCAGTGTATCACTCGACTGTACGCGCGAGCCCGGCGCCTCCCTCAGTCGCCAACAGCTCTCACTGCATCCGCAGCTCATCTCGATGGTGCCTATGCCGCCGAGAGACGCCAGTCATACCCTAAGCCCTTTGGGTTTAGGGCCAGGAAACTCCTTCGAGAGGTAGATATAGCTCTCGGGCCGGTGGCGCCCCTGGTTCTGCCCAGGACGCCACCCTGGAGGGTACCACATTTGGCTATTTGTCGCCACGCCTCTGCTCCCAAAGCTTGTACTGCGCCGGGAGTATTGCGTTCGACCTTTTTGGAGCACACATCGTGTCACGCTGGAACCGTGACATTGTATACGGATGTCTCCAAGTCCCAAGAGGGGGTCGGCTTCCACGCCATATCCCCTCTGTTTGAAGTCAGCGGGGCTATACCAGGCGCTGCGTCTGTCTTCACGGTCGAGCTGGTGGCAATACACCACTCGGTACGCGACGTGCCCGGTTCGGAGACCGGATTGTGATCTATAGCGACTCACAAAGCGCCCTGAGTGCTCTCGGGGCATTGGAATCTCTGCATCCTCTGGTTCGCGATATCCGTGACGCCACGCTTTTGTCGAGCCGGGCGGATGTTGAGATTATCTTCTGCTGGGTTCCCGGACATGTATGAATTGCGGGGAATGAGGGCGCCAAAGAATCCGCGAGCACTCTTCGACCGGCCAGTGTTTCGCTCTTCCTCACACTGACTACATGGCAGGAATACGGGCAGCTCTTCGGACTGCTTGGCAAAGGAGATTTGAGACGGTCGAAGGGAACTTAAAGTTGCTTGTCATTGCGCCGCGACTGTGCCCATGCCACGAAGGCTTCACGTTGCTTTCTGTCGTCTCCGAATTGGACACAATCGCGGGACGCACTGTCATTTGATGGATCGCTCGCCCGCGCTCTATTGTGACGACTGCGTCGTCCCCCAGACTGTTCGGCACATTCTTGTCGAATGTCGGTGATCTTCGTGCACGTTCCCCTTCCCGGTACCGGATGGGCGGGGTCGCTACCGCCTGTCCCTTGTACTTGGGACGAGTTCGTGCACATTGACTTTTTGGTGGAGGCCGGGTTCTTTCCTTTATTAAGTAGATTCTATTTTTTTGTTATTGTATTCTTTGTAATTTGCACGCTCCTGCACCGGGGTGAGGGGGACCTCCCCCCGACCCCGGAGATTGCTTCCTAATTGTTAAGTTTTTCACATTTTTCTTTTAAAGTAGCCTAGTTCTAGGCTGTCGTTTTCCGGCGACTTGTGCCCAAGTGGGCAGGCGCCAGATGGGCTCTAAAAAAAAAATATATATATATATATATATATGTCCCGGTGGTACCCGGACGAGCGAGCATGGTCGCTACCGCTCGTCCTTGTGGATTATGACTTTTTGAAGGAGGTTGGGTTGGCCTCTTCCATTTTCTTTTACTCTCTTTGGTGTTGGTCGCATAATCCTGCGCCAGGCCTCGCCCCCTCCCCCCCCCGCGGAGCGTGCTTACAGCTCCTTTGCTTTTGGGGGGGGGGCGGGGGGAGACGTTGTCTTCTGCACGTTTTTTTTAATAAGATGCTATAGGCATTCTTCCTATCCCGCATGCAGAGCTCTTATCCATACTTAGTCGGCTTTTGCCCCCCCCCCCCACATCCCCCAGTATCCCTACCCATATACAGGCGAGCTTTTTTGGCAACACAAAACCGTGACGTTTAACAATTTTATTTCAACAACAAAACTTAAAAAAAAACCCGTACTTAAAATTAATGTAATATAAATATTATTTTGCAACGAATGGCCCCAGTAGGTAAGGTGCCAGGCTCTCGCGGGAAGGGGAAGGTTGCAGGACGGGGCCCTCACTGCAATTTCACTGGGATGATAATGCAAGCGATATCTTGTCCCGTCGCGGCGTCCCTCAGCTCCCATTTCACCATCAGCCGAAGCTAGAACGAAACGATAATTGAACTACGACCATCATTCGGGTCACCGAGACACAGTAGGGTTGTTGGTACTTAAAACTATGAAGCAAAAGCCAACGAAGGCATCTTTGCCAGAATGTTTGTAAGGTGGAGCAGATAGGTTTAAGGTAAGGAAACAGTGGGTTGCTGTCCAATCCAAGTGGATTCTATATGGCAGCTAGGATGAAACGAGGCAAATCATTTATAAAAGGTGGATGAGACCACTTTGTGACAAAAAATTAAAAAACGACGGGTCAAAAGATTCCTGCGCCAATATGAATCGAAGACGGGTGTGTTGAGGAATAGTTAAAAGGGTCGGGAAACAGGACAACCGGAGAATGGTAAAATGACTATAATCCAACAAAAGGTGGGCAACCGATTGGTCCCCACCGCAAAAACGACAGCAAGGGCTGATATGGGCATCACCCGAAACAAAATGGGCGTAAGTCTCGTGTGTCCAATGCGAAATCGGCAAAGGGCCACCTCCAACGACCGCATTCTATGACGACTCGAGGGCCAAGAGCGAATAGAATTTTTAATTTTGTATAGTTTGGATGATGAACAGTCATCCCATTCATTCTGCCACAGTTGAAAAATTTACTTTCTTATTGAAGGAAAGTAGTCTCTCAAAGGCAGAGCCGAGTTCTCAGGGGACACAGAATGTGCTGAGCGGGCCAGCCGATCAGCCTTCTCGTTGCCCAGGACCCCCACATGCCCAGGGACCCAGCAAAAAATAATTCTATATCGAGATGCATTTTGGATCAGCCAGTTGCAAATTTCTGTGACCAGGGGATGGGACGCATTAAAAGATCTAATTGACTGTAAGACACTCCTTGAGTCGGAAAAAATAACAGAATCACAAAGGTAAAATTTGGATGAGTCTAAAGGCTAAAAGGATTGCTGAAAGTTCAGCGGTAAAAATGGATGCTGCTGGCGGCAAAGATAAAGTTAGGAATTCTCCTCCTGGGTAGTTGGCTGCGGCGCCCACTACACCGTCCGTGTATAGTGGGCAGCATTGTTTGTGGGAGATCGAATGTTCTAAGAACAGGCTCTTGATGATGCGAGGGTCCATGGAAGATTTCTCCAGGCTCCACATGTTGGTACATACTGTGGGGAGAGGAGCACGCCAACTAGGGGTCAGTAAGGATGGAAGGGTAAGGACCCTTGGAGCACCCAGGTTAGAGATATGGTCTCCTATGCTAAGGTTCAAAGGGCGGGGTAAAGATGGCAACTTATCATATGCCGCCGTTGATTTGGCAGCATACAGGCATCTGTAGACCTCTGATACAGGGGCTTGCTGTACTCGGCAGAGGTATCGCATGCATATTTGAAGTCTATGGTAGGGCAGTAATGCCTGTTGACAGGAGAAGTACGGAAGGCTCCACTAGAAAGGCGAACTCCAAGGTTTCGAATGGGGTTCAGCATTTTAAGGGCTGAAGGGGAAGCCGATGAGTAAATTTGACAGCCATAATCCAATTTGGATTGAACGAGGGCTGTGTATAATGTTCACAATGTTTGTCGGTCACTGCCCCACGAAGTGTGTGAGGACTTTCAAAATGTCTAGAGCCCGCAGACAGCCTGTTCGAAGTCGGCGTAGGTGTGGTAACCAGGATAACTTTGGATCGAGAGTTACGCCAAGGAACCGAAACTCGGAGACAAACTATATCTTCGCCTTGTAGGGAGATATATGGCGGAACAAGAACCCCTCTGCCTCGGCGGTGGGAATACATTGCTTTGGTTTTGTTCGTGGAAAAGCGGAATCCCTTAAGTTGTGCTCTTTTGGATACAGCATCGACCGCCAGTTGTAGCCGACGCGCTGCTGATGAAAGGCGAGGTGAGGAACAGTATAGTGCTAAATCATCGACAACAGAGTTGCCGATACACCTTCTGGGAGAGACGAAATAATATCTGATGGCAATTAAAACATAAGACACTTAAAACACTGCCCTGAGGAACTCCCTCCTCTTGGGGTTGCAGGTCAGAGCATGCGTCTCCAACACGTACCTTGAAGGATCGAGATGCTAAAAAACTTTGAATAAGCGAAGGTAAAAGGCCTCTCATCCCCCAGACGTATAACTGCTTCAAGATGTCGTATCTCCATGTTGTGTCTGTAGGCTTTCTCAATATCGAAAAATATGGCCAGGACTCGGTGCTTTAATAAGAAACCTTTACAGACTGATCCCTCGAAACGTACTAGTAGGTCAAGGGTACTATGACCTTTGCGGAAGCCACATTGAAATGGAGAAAGAAGGTGATTGGCTTCTAGGAACCAGTATAGGCGCTCCAATATCATTTTTTCCAGCAACTTACTCAAACAGCTGGTGAGAGCTATAGGGCGGTAGTGATCTGCATCCAACCCGTCCCTGCCCGGTTTGACAAAGGAAAAGATGATCCCATATAAGGTTGTACAAGTCAAGCAGGAAGAGAGTAGAGTGTGGATGTAGGTGCCAAATCATGTCGAAATGGATCTCATCAAGGCCAGGGGAAGTAGATTTGCAAAGGGACAAAGCGCTTTGCAGCTCATGGATGCTGAATAGAGCGTTATACGGAAGGTTAGATTTTGTTATGAAGTTGAGAGAATGAGATTCTTCCTTTGATTTGTAAAATTGAAAAGCCTTATCGTAACTGCTGACGGCGCGGAAATGGTCAGCAAAAGCATTGCTGACCACCAGGCCGTCATTCTCCAAGGAACCGTCTAAGTTGAGTGTGGGGGTATGATGATTAGCGTAACGGCCCCTGATCTTATTAATCCTCTTCCAGATCTTAGCAGTAGGTGTCATAGAGGAAATCGATGAAACGTATCTGCGCCATGAATTTCGGCGAGCTTGACGAAGGGTTCTTTGGCGAATCGCACGAGCTCGTTTCGGTCGACCTTGTTGCACAAAGTTGGGTTCTTTCGGAATTGGGCATGGGCTAACTTTTAATTTTTGATAGCTGTTGCACACGTCGAGCTCCACCAGGGCACGGTTGAGCGGCCCGTGACAGGTCGCCTCCGTGGGATGGTCTGTGTTGCTGCATTGTAGATAGTCGATGTAAAGTATTCTACTGCCGCGTCCACTCCATTGAAGGTCCCCAAAGATGCATTTGTGAAGGACGCCTCTTGGAAACCTTCCCAATCTGCCTAAGTCGGCAGTCGCCAGATAGCCACTTAATAAAAAAAAAAAATCCCAATCTGCATGACCTAAGTCCCACTTAAGGGGCATGGTTGTATGAGGGCTAACTTGAAGGGCCGACAAGACAATAGGGAAGTGGTCACTCCCATCGAGATCGTCAAGAATTGACCATCGAAATTCCGTGAAGCAATCAGGGGAACAAACAGACAGGTCAACACAGCTAAAAGAGTCCGTCTGGACATGATAAGAAGTAAAATCGCCAGTATTTAAGACACAAAGAAAGTCAGATAATAAAAGACTCTAAAACACTGCCTTTTGCATTTCGAGTGATGTCACCCAGTATGGGTGACGGGCGTTAAAATTTCCTAGTAATAAGAATGGGGAGGGCAACTGGTCGATAAGTTCTAAAAGGTCGGGTCTTGACGATGATAAAAGGTGGGGGGGCGTAAATAGAGCAAACGGTAAAAAGCTTAGTAAGAAAAACCCTCACGGCAATAGCTTGGAGGGTAGTATGTAGGGGGATGTGAGAAACATGGTGGGATGAAGATACCATGATTTACACGCCCCATGAGAGGAGCTTCCAGCAGGAGCAATAGAGTTAAAAGTGAGAAAACCGGGTACCGGCGGAAAGGGCCGTATACCCAGTTTATTCTCCTGAAGACAAATAACAGCGGGTTGGATAGTCGTCAAAAGAATTTTGAGTTCTCACTTTGGAACGAACAGGTGATCTGAGCGAGGTGTGTGGAGCTGGGTGTATATCTGCCATCGTTTGGATCAGGATGGGGCCTAAGTCCTGTGAAGGGCGAGACGGACTTAAGGGCATAGAATGTTGAGCCATAGGGGAGGAGTCCATTGAAGATTCCCGGGGCTCAGCCGAGTTAGCTCCAGAGGTTGCCCGCTTATTGGTGGTCGATAACCCAGGTGAGGAATCCTTCCTCTTACCACTGGGCTTTGGGTCTCGTGGCCGGGTGGATGAACCTTCACTGGTCGATGTTGAGGATTCTTTCAAATAGCGTCTGATGTCCAAGTGTCTCACCCTGAGCGTCTCTCCCAGAGCAGAGTTTTGACGCAGCACTGTGGGTACCTCCGCAGTTGGCACAGCGGGGTGTTTTGGTGCATTCGGGGCCTTGGTAGTCAGAGCTACAATTCACGCAGGAGCGAGGGTGCCGACAGTCTCGGCCAACATGTCCAAATTGATTGCAATTGTAGCAGCGTCTGGGTAGTTCGATGTAGGGACTTACCGGGACACGAAGGTACCCAGCTTTAATATACTGCGGCAGTTCTTGTCGTTCAAATGTTAAAATCAGTGTGGCGGTTGAAACTTTAGTGGAGCCTAATGTTTTAGTTACCCTGTGTACGTGTGTGACACGTTGGGTACTGAGCTTACTCTGAAGGCGGGTGGGGTCGTAGTCCTTTAGTTCGTTTGAACGGACTACACCTTTGACAAAATTCAGACGCGGATGGGGCGAGACAGTTATTGGAATTTCAGCTATTGAAGATAGATTTCGCACAAGGTTGTGTTGAGAGTGGGATGACAGCTCGACTACGACATCACCACTTCCTCTTGACCACATCCGGCGGGGTTCACCACAGCGGGACTCAAAAGATTCATTGACGTCAAACACATCGACTTTTGCAAGTGGGGTGTCGGATGCTGAACTCATGACAAGAAAACGAGGATAATCTAGATCTGGGTCTACTTCGTTGGAATAGGGGTCCAACGAGCGAGGGAAGGCTGAAAGGGCAGCTAAGAAACGTTTGGCACGAGAACCTTTACGAGAAGGGGAGGTTTTGGTTTATGGCTAGCCATTGCAAAAAGAGAAAAACTTCGCATTCTCCCTCGGGGCACCCCACCATGGAGGCCTACAAGGGCCCGGCACTACTGCAACTATACAATCAGTTACGTCCGGTATGTCCTTTTGGAGAATGGATACGGATCCACCACACCATCTTTATAGACCAAAGAGGCTGCCCGAGTTCTCCTACGCACGGAGAAAAGGGGCCAAAGATGGGTTTCTCCTTGGGCATTCGGTAGACGAAGACGGTGGAGATGCCCAGCCTCTTTCACCTTCATGAAAGAACAATTCGGAATCAATCCATTACCGAGCAGAGGACTGGTATCCATAAGGACCACTAGATAGGTGAAGGAAAGAAAGAGGAGCACGTTAAAAGTCTTGTTGGCAGCATAATAGGTCCCCTAAGGGGCCCAAGGCTGACCCCCATCGCCACGAGAAGGCCAGAGCCTCTCTGGAAACAACCCCTGAAGAAAAGATCCCAGAGGGGGGGGGGGAAGGTGGAGCAGATTATACCCTCAGATTTCCATACGGGCATTGGAGTCGACGCAATCGAGATGTTATCTACAGCATGGTTGCCCATAGACTTGACAGCCCCTTGTGAAGACCCAGTAGGGGAGGGAATTGGTAGCGGAAACAGCGGTGGATACTGTAGTAATGGGGCTAATTGGGCCATAAATGGACCACGGACGGTTTCAAATAAATGGATCATTTTAACATTCTCGCACAAATGGTAACATCTTACCATAGACTTTTGCAATCCAATCCACCCCTCCAATGTAGCTATCATAACATCCTCGGATCCAAAGTTTTTGTAATTGAAGAGCCCACAAAGATTTGGCGACAGTTAAAGATATTCATTATAATTTAATTAAAAAAGGAAAGATTAACAAATTTAACAAAAATAAAATTAAAGACAATGATCAAATCAATTGTTCGGTTAAGTTGGGTTTTCGCGATTTGACATCCTTCCCATCTAAGTTGTCGCGATTTGACATCCTTCCCATTTAAGTTGTGGCGATTTGACATCCTTCCCATCTAAGTTGTGGCGATTTGACATCCTTCCCATTTAAGTTGTGGCGATTTGACATCCTTCCCATCTAAGTTGTGGCGATTTGACATCCTTCCCATTTAAGTTGTGGCGATTTGACATCCTTCCCACCTATGTGTTCGCGATTTAACATCGTTCCCTCTAGAGAGGATGTTAAAGCGATCCATATAATTGACTCCTATTGTGTAGTTTGTAGGTCTTACCCAAATGTTAAAACATTCAAGGGTTTCGCTGCAGCATTTGTTATGTGAATACTTGACGGTTACCTCCGTGTAAGCAATCGCAGGCAACGTGTCAATAGATCTCGGACAGGGTTTTGAGAAATTCATGAAGTGGTAATGTTAGTAGCGGGTAAAATGCGTGGTGACTTCGTGGGCCGAGTGGTTTAAAGAGGAGACTACTTGGGAGAGGACATGTAACCAAAGATGTTTTTTTGGCCCAGGTGGGTATGAGCAAGATACATGAAAATGGTGGATAACAAGGACCAAACATGAATCTCTGAATACCCCTTGATGGGGTTGGGGGCATCGGTACTTTTGAGCCCTGTACCCTTCCGACCCCAGTATTCAAGACTGACATTCATCCTTTTGTACAGTAAAAAAAATAAATAAATTTCCCCGTTATTCACCTGTCAGTCCAGGCGACAACTCACCTTGGGGTAGGACATCTTGACGGGAAGGTGGGCAGTGTAGGTCATTTGCGTCCCCGGGTTAATGGGGCAGGTCAGACCAGAGTTTTCACAGGCGTCGGGCTGGGGCAGGGAGAAGGGTATGGGGATCCCCGCGATGATTCCGTGGACGATCGCAGTTATTTTGGACGACGGATCTCCTGAAGAAGAGAAGCAAAGAAAAATCACTGAGGTGAGTCGCTCTTCTCTATGACCAGCCCATTCCAAAGCCCTCATCCTCCAGTTGATCATAAAATCCGGAACTTCCTCACAAAATCCAGGCCTTCTTCACCAAATGAATTCAGGCTTTATAAAATCCACAACTCCGTCACAAAATCCAGAATTCTACTACGAACCGCATTATAAAATCCAGACTAACATACACCGGGTTCATTCTTCTCTACCAAACACTTCTTCTTCACAAAGAGGAGAGAAAGTATTTTGGTCGTGGTTTTACCCGCGAATTCCACTCGTTTTGGAACCTTTTATTTATCATTTAGTGGACCTACTGATTAACGTGGGCTCTGAATCACGAGTATCTATAGCGTGTCAGCCGCCAAGAAGAAGGCCTGAATTCCATTCGGCAACATTCGATGTTTAATTTTGCTATAATTAGAAGCGGTGTTTCCATATAGGTGAAAAGCCAAGATTTTGGAGGCCATTTAAGAAGAAAGCGAATGTGGTAACGAGAGAATAAATACGACCACGTCGTGAAAAGACGAAAACCCGAACTTGAGAACACCGACTCAACACAACAGACACCCTATTAAAATAATACCGACCCTTTAACCATCGAAGTGGAACTGGCGTCTCCAGGGGAAACTGAAGCGCAACTAGGACTTACTCGGGGTGAAGGGGAGAGTCAAGGACGCGGATTCGCCCCTCTTGAAGACGCAGAAAGGCTGACGTGAACAGCCGGTCACTTGGAGGTTGGCCATGTCAATCGTCGCGGTCGAGTCTGTTGAGGAGGAAAAAAAGACACGGCTAGAATGGAGGAGGATTAGAATCCGCCATGACTATGCGCGGATTCCGTTTCGGATTATGCTTCCATGGTAAGGACTACGCCTTCCCAGGAGTCTCTCCTTACTGGCAAAGTGGGAGTATGGTCGGCTGCGGGTAATTCTGTACATTAGCGACTAGGGTGGTGTTGTTGTTGTTGTGTTTCGTTCCGAATTGAACGATATTGTTTCATCTTTCGTTCATCCGCGCATGAAGCCGCCATTTTGTTGGGAGTGAACCTCGGGGAAAAATAAGAATAATAAAATGTTTGTTTACTGGAAGCCGGTTGCGAGCCGTACTATGGGTTGCTATATGGGGAGGCGAAAGCCTCCCCCTATATCCCCCCGGCTCCGTTCGCCCTCAGGAACAAGTAGTTAAACGAAAGATTTTGGAACAAAGGACGAATCATTTGGGGATAACAGGAAAAAATCCAGTCGCTAATGTAAAAAATTACCCGGCTGTGTTCCACCCTGGCGTCTACCGCCTACTTGGGACATATGTATAACATTTTTACCTGTTTTTACTTCATCTGAATCCAACACTTTGTATACGAACCTTTTTTCCAAACACACGATTCAGTGGGTTTCAAATTTCTAGGAATCAGTGGGTTTAAAAAAAACACAAACATGACCCAGTGGGTTTCAAAATCTATGACTGTGCAAGCGGGTTTTAAAATCTATGGTCAAGTGTGTTTCATAAAACTACGATTCAGTGGGTTTCAAAAACTATCGCTCAACAAAAATGGCGGCGCTTCAACAATACCGATCCCCATAAAATGGGGTCGATTCGAGTCAACGCCACTAAAATTACCCCCACCCCTACCTTTATGCCCTATTTAAAACTAGGAGATTTTTTTTCTATGTCGAAGGCCCTTCATACAACTGGGGCGCTATGTGGAGAGGGCGCCTACCTCGCCGCCCTCACAAAGCGCCTTCATGCACAGCTAGACCATCCGCTTCTTCCTCGGTCAGCACTTTCACCTATTCAACCAGCACCTTTTGAGCGGTCTTCCAACCCTTCTTACACCCTGACACTCGTATTCTTCACAAGGTCTATTGCAACCTTCTTATATCCATGCCTATGCCACCTCACAACACTGTCACAACCAGTATTTTAAACCAGGGACGTCCAACCCACGGCCCGTGGGCCACGTTGCGGCCCACTGCTTACTCAAAATCAAACATTTACTAGTTATTTTTAGGTATATTTTCATTTACAAACTTTGAAAAGCAGATATTGAAAATATCCTAAAAGAAAGGCAATGCCAAAAATCACATTGTATTTTATTTTGAGTCTAATTATTCATTTTTTACTGTTAATATATTTTGTTTGTAATGAGGATCAATGAAGAATGGAATGGTAGGATTAGAGAGGAGTATACAACTAACATAAGGAGGCGAATAAGAGATCCTAGAATAGTGTATGGAAAGAACAATGAAACAACAATTATACCAGAAATCCTACGAGATCACTATGATGCATTAAAAGGAAATGTAGACCCAGACGGAAGAGGAAAACTAAGATTTAAGTACGAGGTAAACGACCGAACACGATACTTCCCAAGAACATTAATGGAGCATATGGATGGATAGCTTAGAGGGTACAATAATAAGCCAGCCAAGAGAAGCAATGGGGTGGGATGGATGGAAAGAAGAGGAAGTGGAAAGTGCTTTACGTAAAATAAAAAGTAGGACACAACCCGGCTCAGATAAGATAAAAGGGAAAATCGGATATGCCTACAAGCACTAACAAAAAGTCTAAATAAGGTGATAACAACAAATGCTGTACCGACTGACTTGAAGGTTTCGAAAACAGATATGATTCCCAAGACGAAAAATCCTAAAGCAAAAGACCAACTACAAATTGACAATGAATCTG
The DNA here is from genome assembly GCA_963969495.1 of Ceratothoa steindachneri. Classification (NCBI taxonomy): domain Eukaryota; kingdom Metazoa; phylum Arthropoda; class Malacostraca; order Isopoda; family Cymothoidae; genus Ceratothoa; species Ceratothoa steindachneri. The sequence goes on along the minus strand of OZ018333.1, from coordinate 47,988,781 downwards.
ATAAAAGAAAAAAAAATTGGAACACATCAAATCATTAGGAGAAGTAAATGTTCTACAGGCGGGGTTTACGCAATTGGAGGATAATCTATTTATCTTAAAATACTGTATAGAGGATAGTGAAATAAGAAAACAGGAGCTTATTGTGACAGCCAAGGACTTCGAGAAAGCCTTTGACTCGGTAGACAATGAAAAATTATGAATGCAACCTCATGATTATAGACATCATAGTATCAATGTATACAGAAGACACGACTGAGCTGTATGTGTGACCGAGAAAAGTTGGAGAAGTTGAGGTAAGCAGTGGAATACGTCAAGATTGCACAGGTTCCCCACTGCTCTTTGTGTTACTTGATATCAAGAAATTATAATTACAGGAAATAGGAAATATATGAAAAAACATAAAGAAACTAAATTGAAAAGGCAAACATGGCATTCTCTGTGATGGAGAGATCGTGCAACAAGATCCTAATAGGAAAAACATATTGGAAGAGTGTAGTGCTACCAAACACTCAGTGGTGGAATGGAACAAAACAGAACTGGAAAAACTACAAAAAATAGAAAATAAAATGTGGAGACATGTGCTGGGTGCTCCAAATTACACCGCAGTGGAGTCATTAAGAGGAGAAATAGGAAGTGCAACAATGGAATTAAACTATACAAAACATGTGATGGAAGGAAACAGTGATTTACTAAAGCAAAATTGGAGGAGATGAAAGAAAATAATCAAGGATAACAATGGCTAAGTACAATAAGAGGATATATGAAAGAACTTAGAATAAGAAGTATAGAAGAACTGAATCAGTTGAAGGAAAAAAGTATAAAGGAGAGAGTAAAGAAATGGGGATCAAGAGATGGAGGGAAAATCAAGACTGAGTACATATTTTATGAATAAGAAGGTAATCAAGGAGGAAAATATATATGCCAACTCATTTAAGTCCAAACTAATGTTTAGATGCAGAACCAACTCACTGCAGCTGAATTGGAGGAAGTGGTTTCCCGGAGAGGAGGAAAAATGTGACCTCTGCAACCGAGGAGAGCAAGAGACACTACCACACTTCCTACTGAATTGTGAAGGACTAATAGACATACGTAGAAAGTATACTAATATATGAGACACCATAACATAACATAATTTCACGGATGACAAAAGCCACAAGGGCCTATCAAAGGTCATCCGCATCCGTCAAAACCCACCCACAAAAAGCACCATCGCCAGGGTAAGACAAAATCAAAGTCCCCCACAATATAATAAAACAGATGACAAAAGCCACAAGGGCCCATCATAGGTCATCCGAGTCAAACGGCCTCTTTTTTAAGGCACCCAAACTACATCCAGAGGATTGCGTCCACAAACAAGGGTATCACCAATTTAGGCTTGTCAAGAACTAAATCATGCAGCTATAGATATATACAAACAATATTAATATATACAAAACTTAGGAACCATCACAACCTTCCCTCCCCATAAACTCATCCAACCTACTCTTAAATACATTTAAATTTGGACTACCTACTACCCTCGGCGGCAATTTGGTGAAAAAATATTTTCCTAAATCCAACCTACACCCTTGCTTTTTAATTTTCAAGTGGTGACCTCTTGGGAAAAGTGCTCTTGTTCAACCCAACAAGTGAAGTAAAAAAATACACATTATATATCGAAGAACTATGGAAAGCTAGGAATAGAAACTAGATCGAAACCTACCCTAAACCTAAATAGGAATTAACGTCATTGCGCTGCCGTTGCTAAGGCCTTAACGCACCCTACATCTATCTGTATCTGGTGTTCCTGAGTAACGTTACTGGTGGTAGAAAAGTACAAGAGGAACAAACAACTATAAAAGAGCTCGCAATGGGGGGGGGGGGAGTGTCTCCATACATCAGAAGTTTCCGTTTGATCAACTCAACACGACAGACACCCCCATTAAAAAGGTCACTTTAGCTTGAATTAATCAATGGAAACTGCTGTTTATATGGCATTCTGATGGTCTTTATGAATTAAAAAAATCCATACTTGCATTTACTCCCAATTAGCCAATTTATGTAAGCTTAAATGTGCTTACTTGATTGTCATTGTCATCAGACCATTAATGACGTAATTGTGGGGAGAGAAATAAGATGAGTCATACAACAGAGAGATTCCAACGCCCCTTGATAGTATTGTCGGTCATTCGGATGACGGGCGTCATTAGGAAGTCCCATTCAGTAAAGGGGAGCCAACCCACTCTCAAATGTCACTAGTATACTCATATTTAGACTACCTTGGTTATATAATAGAATGCGAAACGGAGTTAGGGAAAGAGCGCCCGGGGGATGACGTCACAGAGTAGGGGCTAAATTAGTCACATGTCTAATCTCGTGATGACGTCATTGTGCGTTAGGCTTCCGCGACCGACTTTTGTGGCTTTATTTCTCGGTTATTTATTTAGGATTCATTCAACTCATATTTATATATTTGTTTACTATCGTTTATATATGAATCATTTATTCTATACTTATGTTAATTGATTGACTACTTTATTTGTAGTCGGTAAGAGGGGAAATTGATTAAAAGACGGGGAAAAATGTGTGGAAGGTAGATAATAGTCGACATAAAGTAAAAAAAAACAAAACGAAATAATACTCAAAAACACCGTGATTTTAGAACGGATTTAGTATTAAGCGCCCCAAAATAGAGGCAGAAGCAACAGTTGAGGAACTTACGGGACACGAAGGTGAGCGATTATATGCACAAACCGTTCTTTTTTACCGTTATTGTGAATGAAATAATTCCAACCGCGATGGGTTTAGCGTAACAATGTCTTATTTATAAAATGATTACTTTACTCACCGCATTTTCTTATTCTCGCTGAATACGCTGTGACAATAATAGAGAAAAATACCAAGAGAATCTTCATCGTGAACGAAATCTTTGACTCAACTGAGGAAAGGATTGAAATTTTGCCCTTATATTGTTCTCCAGGCGCCATCTTCCATCATCAGAGTCGATAAGCTTGAGCAGACACATCATGATTTCTAAAATGTGTTGTCATAGTTACGATATCTTAGTCTTTGTGTATATCTCAGATGGAGTAATATGTAATAAATATATTTTCCGTATAATAATATTAATTATAGATGAAAGGTGATTTTTTAATCTAGTGTCATTTTATGAATACATCACGCGAACTTGAATTATATCTTAAGTCGTTGATTTATCTTGGTCAAATACCTACTCTGTCCCAAAGGAGATTACGGTTTGAGTTGAGGAAAACTGCGTAGCTCTCCGCAAATCACACTCATTCAGGGTCGACTTACAACAGAAGGTCACGCAGTTTGATGTTTCAGGATCGTATGGGGAACTTGTTGCGAAAGTTTCGTTTGAGTGAAATATGTACGGCGGATTTTACTGCAATTCAGTTGCTATCTTAGTCTTAAGATTAACCTAAATGAGATTAAATTTGGTTAATCACTAGTCAACATACACGTCTTGCCAGGGATCGTTTGATTAAGGGGGATAAATAATGCACTCGGACAGGACTGCAGTACGAAGTAGTTAGAACAACACATGCATATCAAAGATGGGAGGAAATAGGAAAAAAGTAAAGATATGTATTCGTGTAATTAAATTATTTTTACCCTTCAAAATGGCTCATCATACTTTTAGTAGACCGTTACGATCCGAATAATATCCGAAGACATTTAAAAAAAATATTGTAATTAAATCTATTTTAATTACGTTCCGAATAATATCCGAAGACATTTAAAAGTAGGCTGAGCATAAGATGTAGGTATACAAAAGTACTTTTAGTCATATAGTAATTGATTACTGGCCCATTTTGTCCAGTCATTTGGTAAAAAGATGCAGTTTAGATTTTTTAAAAGACAAAATCAATTTATGGTGTAAGAGAATCCTGAATATTTGTAACTTGTTTTGTACACTGGTTTAAAATCCTTTGGTTTTGCATGGTATTTAAATGTATGCATGTACACCGGGCGAATTATATGACGACCCCCAAGAATACTTAGGTACCTAAATTTATCTTTTAGTAATCCAAAGATAGAATTAACAAGTGGAAAGATTACCCAGATTCTTCTTGTGGAGCCCATTTACACCCGCATCTTACAAGATAATCTTTTTGTTATCTTTATTCAGCTGATTTGATTTCCAAAGGAATTTGAGACAGCGAGATTAAGGGTTAGGCCTACTTTAATTAAGCGGGAGAATTAGAGTAATGGGCAGAGAGGATAAGGTTTTTTGACGTAAAGATAGGCTATTTTGATTTCATATTGATAATAACGAGATATAATTTTCCTGACTAATACAAACTGGGAAATTCGCAGTTTAGCAAATGAAATCCGTTTGGCTAAATGTTTACGAGATTGTTGCTGGAGCCAGAGGGTGTGATTTTCAGAGGGATTAGTTCCAAAGAAAAAAAAATTGAGCTTCCCCCACTAGATAACGGACTTTTATCACCACCAGCCTCGCAAAAACAAACATTTTCATTGTACAGATATCAGATAACAGCAAATTAATCAACTTCACTCGTATTTGTAAACTTAGAATATCAGAATCTAAAAGTATTTACAATTTTAGATTCCACTTTCCTCTTCTTCTTCTTGTTGGAAAAGGGGGAGGGGCGGCATTTCAAATAGCCCCTCCTCATACAAGCGCCAATGACATATCTGATGTAATTGATGTAATATAATATAATGGCGTATTACATTTTGTGCAATTCTTTGCATAAACACTTTCATTGTTGCCACTCACGAGACGATGCTTTAGTGATTGCCACACTCGAGATTCCATTATTGCTACAAAATGTGCGTGCGGTCTATTGCTTGGGGGTGGCAATGAAGATTCCAGCCCCCTCCCACTTCCAATAATAGAGGTGGGAGGGGGGCGGTTGGTGATGAAGATAGGAGAGCTGCGTGACCTTCCATTTTTTTTACTCCGAGAATGCATGGCCTACATACATTCAAAAGGAGGATCTGCGGCCACAATCTTCCAAACATTTTCACCTCTTCTCTATAAGCTTGCTGTGGGAGATGCCCTCGTAAGTTTTCGTTTTATTTTTCTAATAATAATAATCAATCTCAACGAGACTTTAAAATTATGACGGAAATATTTTATTTGTTGATATTAAATATTTTGTCCTTTTCATTTTTCCTCACGCCAATTAACCCGCCCCTTTATCCCCTATTAGCAGGAGCCGTAACAGCTAACGGGAAGAGACCATGAAAAAAGGAGTTTGCAAAAGGCTAATCGGAGCAGGACCTGTTCCAATCACTCAGTTACTCCCGCCTATCATCCTCCCCCATCAATAAATCTATTCAGTCTATTATTAAAAGTGCGCTTCTGTCACATGACTAGCGAGTCTATTCCATTCATCTACCATTCGATTTGTATACCAATTTATACCAATCCTTTTCCTAAACATATACTTGTCCAGTTTAAACCCATTGCTATGTGTCCTATCTTGTTCACTAAAAATAAGAACTACCTATGCTTCCCCTATTATAACTTTTTGCTCACTTCAAGACCTCAATCAAGTCCCCTCGAACTCTTCAACCTTTCTAATGTAAATTTAGTGTCATGTGCCTCACCATTGGGTAAACTCATCAACACATGAATGATCTTAGCTATACTTCTTTGTACTGGCTCAAGCAACCAATATCCATTCTATAATATAGTAATCAAAATTTCACCTCATAGTCAACATGAGCAGGGCTGGATTTAGATTTGATGTGGCTCTAAGCTATTTGAGATAATAGGGCCCTTTAGATGTCCTATGTCGGCGACAAATTATCGCTGTTTTTTGTGTTTAATAATGCTATAGGGTAATTTTTGGACCTAATAGATATCTAAAGCCATTTGTACTTGATAAAAGGTGTAATTTATCAAAATAATTGTTGAACTGAAATAATATTAATAAGACAAACTGAATAATGCAAACACTTTGGTAAAAAAACAAAAGTTCTTTTAGAAACACAATTTACAGAGGCTTAGAATCTAGTCTCTAGAAACTTGCTATAAGGACTAATTATATTAATGCATCTACGCAATACCCATTAAATTGTATAATTTTATCTAGATTTATTTCTATACTGTGTATACAAACAGAACATAAACATGATCTAAACTAAAATACTTTCTTTCTTGCTTTTTCCAGAGCAAAGTCACCGATGATATCATCAAATGATAATCAGCGTAGTTTGTCACTTTCTATGCCCCAGAGACTGAGGGAACGTAATTTATCTTGAGTCATTGTTGTTCTAAATTCATTTTTTATCCTCTTCAGCTGAGAAAAGGATCTTTCTCTAGAGCAATTTGCAATCATTATACTAAGGAACATTCTCAAAATTGCTTCTACATTAGGGAATGCTGATTGGACATGATCGTTAAATATTACTTGGTACAGATCATGATGTGTCAGACTATCATGTTCATGTGAACCATGGCTTTGACTATGTCTAACATATTGATGAAAATGATTGAGGTCTCCAACAAGGTTCATGTCCACATCTTCAGGATATGTTTGGCATAAAGCACTAACTCCTTCATGAATCTCTTTTTCTGTAGCATCTAATTTTGTTAAGAATGAAAACTTTTTTTTGAAGCATCATTGTATACCGATGCCCTTTGTTCCAGATTTGACTCTAATGCATCCATCACAGGTATAAATGATTTGATTCTGAACTTGTATCTTGGCTCAAGGTTCTCTAAAGCATCATCTTCATTTTCACCTATATAATTTATATGCCTTCTTCTAGATCTGTTTATCTTGTAATCAGCAATTTTTCCTTTGCCTGTTCTTCAAAATGATCAAAAAGATCTCTGGAATCTTTTAAAAAAATCAGAAAGTGAAGCATACAATTTCCTACATACACCTAGGCTAATGTGGGGGTCTTGCAGTGATTGACTAGTCTTGTGAAATTCATCTAGCAAATAATTCCACAAATATAACATTACCATAAATTCAAATTTGTCCATTTTGTTAAAAATGTCTATGGCTTAATTTTTTGTTTCGCCCTTCTCTGTAGTATCAATATGCAGCTGATGCAATGCAGAAATTATTCCATCATAACTATCAAGTATTGCACTTGTGGCCATTGAATGTGTTTCACATCTAGTCTTTGACACAGACTTTGAAACTTTTGAAACATATTTAAAGAATGACAACAACACTTCCCATCTATGTGTAGATGATGAAAAGAAATTATATATTTCTTGAACAATTCAAAAATAATTTACTGCATCTAATCATCAGTCAACTGCTGCTCTACCAACAAGATTGAAGGAATGACCGGCACGTGGAATATACAGGGCATACTTATTTATCTTCAATATTATTTCTTGCATACCCTTGTATTTGCCAGGCATATTGGCAGCATTATCATATGACTGGCCTCGCCACTTACTAAAATTTATTTTGCATTCATTTGTAAGGTAGTCATGCACCATAGTAGCCATACTTTCCTCTGTGTGGCTACCCATCTCTAGGAAGGTTAGAAAACGTTCAATAGGGAGCCCATCATCTGGTGAAACATACCTTACAATAACAGTGAATTGATCAATATGGGACCGGTATGGAGTGGAATCTACAGATAAACTGAAGTACCCTGCAGTTTTTATATCATCCAAGATTGATTCTCTTACTCTATATGCCATCATTTGGATAAATTCATCACATATTGTTTTAGAAAGATAAGATGTGACACCTGATCCTTTATCCCCCAATTCTTTTATATGGTTTGCTAGAAAAATAAAATTTCGCAATAGTTTCAAATAATCCAAGGTAATTGCCATTGTGAGGAGAACCAAATCTTTCATCATCTCCTCTAAAAGGTAAACCACGCTCTACCAGAGTAATTATGACTGCCATAACTCGTTCAAGAACATGTTTCTAGTATTGCCGTTTATTATGTATCTGTTCTGCTAGTTGGCAGTCAATTGTTGAGCCACGTTTTCTTGTAAGATATGTTACTGAAGCTGTTCTATGGTCTACAGAGTTTTCATGACTTTGAACTAAATAGGTGTTGCATCAATCACAAAATGAATCTGATGATAATGGTGTAGACGAATTTGAAAAGAGTTTCACACAAAACAGTATACACGACTAGTTTCTGGTGAGTATACCAACCATTCTCTGCTGTATTTTTCACCATTAGCCAGTGTGGGATAGAACAAACTCTTTGAACAATATCTGTCTTCTGCTAAAAAACGTCTTTGACTTTTCAAATGAACCATTTGAGTGCTGACACTCTGACGGACCTTTTTCTACCCAGTATACAATCTCATCTTTGCTTAAATCATCCCATAACTCAACATCATTGTTTGTGTTTTGATAATGAATCTTCTGTGATTGTACTAGTCTCTGGTTTGTAAATTTGAATATTTCTTGTCTCATTCGTTGAAGCAGATTCTATAGAACTAGATGTACCGGGTTCTGTATCAGGAATGAGATGAATATCCCATGACATACTCACTGTGGTAGAAGCTTTGGGTTCATCAGGCCCCTTATCTGTCTTTGTTAAGAAGCTTTCTAATTTTGGTAACTTGCTAAGCTCTTCTTCAGCTTTCTGCTTCGTCTTCCTCTTTTGAGCTCCACTTTTATAACTTCTGGTTGACATTTTAGAAACCTTGGGCAGACTGCCCTGGCTGTCGATTCATTATTCCTGATTCATGAACTCAATTCATTCCCTTAGTAGCGTCCAAGGAGTATTTTTATAACTTAAAGGAATTGACGGAAGGGGACCACCAGGAGTGGAGCCGTTCCGTCAATTCCTTTAAGTTATAAAATGTAATGCATAACATTTTTTTAAGAATTCATAACTTTTACATTGATTTCCTGATTGTGAAATAAAGAAAGTGTTATATATATATATATATATATATATATATATATATATATATATATATATATATATATATATATATATATATATTAGTTTTCCCTTACCTGCTTATAGCATTTGTCATATTCCATGGCCAAGTAATGAACATTATTAATAGTATAATGTATGAGAAATATGGAATGCTGATCATTGATCAACTTTAATAATTATAATGCAGGAAAAAATGTTTTTCTCCCATTCTTTACTAATATCGGGAACTGGACTAGTAAATAATAATACTGAATACAGGCCTACTAAGTAATACAGATGAATATTTTTCTAAAGTAATATTTAATGAGATCAAAATAAATAAATTATATATTATATGAAATAAATCAATAGGCCTAAAATTGAAATTACAAAAGAACTAAAATTACTCACCAGTCGCCAATTATCTCCAATGGTAAACAGTGAATGAATGCTGATTAAAGTTTGTTCTAATGTTCATTTATAATACTATTATTATCTGAAAGAGTTAAGATCATACATTACACAGTCAACAATAAAGTATTGTAACAGTGATTGAATATGTGAACAATGTCCCATCTCTGACGGATGATGATAATGTTGAAACTACCGACATGGTGTTGTAGTTCATAAAATCGCCAACAGATGGCAGGAAGTAGAAGCAAATTACATCGTCTGCAAAACTGTTGCAGTTTGTAGGTTTTATTTTAGTTCTTTTTTATCTTATAGTTTGGTAATGTACACCCCGTTTCTTTTACTTTATATATTTTTTTTGGGGGGGGGGCTTATATTACATTCTATTTGTCATTTATCTGCCCATTCGGATAGTATGGTCAATTCATATTGTAATACCTCAGCATCAGAGTCAGACCTAATAATCCTACCTTAGTATCATCGACACGCTTGCTCAAGTTGCCACCTATACCTAAATCAAGATCATTAATATAAATAACAATGGCCCCAACATTAACCCCTGAGGAACCACACTGATAACATTCCACCACTCAGATTTAATCGCGTCTATACTAACTGGTATCTGTCACTAAGGAACGACTGAATTCACCTAAAATATACTTCCATCGATCCCATTCGCTTTAACTTTATTCAAAGTCATCGTAAATGTGGCCCTCTGCAGAAAGCCTTACTAAAATTCGAATAAACAATATCTTAATTCTCATCTCTATTGGCATCATCGTACACCTTCTATAAATAGACAGTAAATTAGTCAAACACGATTTACCCCTAATAAAGCCTTGTAGAAATTCATTAATCAATTTAGGTTTATCTAAGTGATCCCTAATAGATTTAGCTATTATAGATTCCATGGTATATTGCACTCTCTGAAGAATTTGGATAGTAGTAGATAAAGTAGGTGAAAATATAAAAGATATATAAGATGGGGGGGGGGGGCCCTAGTAGGAGGGCATCGCAGTCTTTTTCCTTTTATTGTTGTCATATTTTACTTATTTGTGTTATGTATTGTTTATTCTGTAGTGTTAATTTTACGTGTATCAGGCGTGTTCTTCTTATTGTTCATGTTTCAAAATGTTATTTTACTGATTCTTGGCGAAATTGTTGAGCATTCAAGCCTTTCTAAGCTTTCGGCTCGGCAATTTACCTAGTTTACAGTTTTGGTGTTCTGTATTTATGTTATTTTCTTTGTCTTAGTGTCGTGTTTTTGGTGTCCGTTATGTGTACAGTTCAGGTGTGTTATCTTGTGTACAATGTTTGGTGCTTGGGAATCGGGAGCTTCTTGTGACTTTCCCACGTAGATGCGCAGGAATGCCCATTCTGCCTCCTATTTCTCGTAGTTCTGGTATGACATCATTAGTAAGTGTTAACCAGACCCTTTTTCCCAGTTTTCTGGTGAAGATGTTGATAGGGTCCAGTTTCTTACTAATATGGAGATCCCTCTGACGGCGGTGTTCTCGCCTTCTGACTTTACTTATCAGCAGGGATGCAGTATTTTGCACTCGTTGCAATCTTCTCATTGAGGTATTGTTTGCCGCTTGAGTCACTACTGCGGGATAGATGAGCTTAGACCGGACATACATCAGGTATGTCTTCCTGATGTTGGCCGAGCTAAGATCCCTAAACCTGTATAGCTTAGAGATTTCTCTCTTCGCCAGGTTCCGCCTCTCCGTGTAGTGTCTTGCGTATCCGTGATCGGAGAATTTTAGGCCCAGGACGGTGCCTTCGGCGGAGTAGCCGTATCTCCTCCCCTCGATGACAATGGGGTCCGTCAACGTGCGGCAAATTGGGACGATCTTAAACTTGTCCCTGTTTGTTCTTATTTTCCATCGTCTCTCGTACTGGTTGATGTTATTAATTTCCGCTATTGTTCGCGTCGCCTGTTCCCTTGCTTTCCTCACCCGGCACGGGACGATCTGTGTGATGTCATCTGCGAATTGCAGATACATCGTGTCCCTATGTACCGGGTTCGGGAGGTCGATGGTAAAGACCAAGTAAAGCAAAGGGCTCAGGCAACTTCCCTGAGGGACACCTGACTTTAGTTCGAATTCGGGTCCCTTGTGTCCTTCTATCATGAGACATGCCCTCCTGTCCATGACGAAGTCACAAAGGATCCTTTCCAGGACCGGATCTAACTGGAGTTTGAGGATTTTGTATTGCAATCCCTCCAGCCAGACCTTGTCGAAGGCCTTCTGTACATCCCTCAACACAATGTCTACATAGAACTTATTCGCACGGCAATAGGCTATTTTTTCCGTTAGGAGTGCTAGGGCCGTATCGGTACCCCTTTTTTGGCGGAACCCATGTTGTTGTGGGTTGTGCACTCCTAACTCGCTCAGCTGAGCTTTTAGCCTGTTTGCTATGATCTTTTCAAAGATCTTGCCGAGCATCTCCAGAAGAGAGATTGGGCGAAAGTTCGCCACCTGATCCGGGGGCTTACCTCCTTTCGGGATGAAGATGATTTTGGCCATCTTATACCCGTCCGGAAAATAGCCTACATTCAGGGAGGCATTCATGGTGTTTACCAGTCCCTGAATGATTTGCCTTGGGGCCTTCACGAGATTGCACTTCGTGATCCCGGACCAGCCTGTGCCCTTTGTTTGAAGGACCTTATGGTGTTCATGGTCTCTTCAAATGTTATCGGGCAACCGTGGCCAACCATCTCTCTTTCCTGAGACACCTGCGGGTGTGGGTGAGTTCTATGTATCATTGTGCTGAGTTCGTCTAGTAGTTGGTCTTCGAAGTCCTGGTCGAAGTCTTCGTTCTCTTCAGGGGAAATAGCGAAAATCTTTTTCCAGTGTGTCCTGAATCTTTTTTCGAGAGACTCTGGATCCTCAATGATTTCTTCTCCATCTATTAGTTTTATCCTGGCTTTGGCGGGCAGTCCCCTTAGTCTTCGGACTGTATTCCAAAAACTCTGTGGACTGACCTCCCTATCCAGTCTACCAATGATGTCATTCCAGATTTCCTGTTGTTTTTCTGTGATAATGTGTTTGAGTTCCTCGCTTAGCTGTCTAATTCTGGCTGTCCTTTCCCTATTTGGGCCTGTCCTGCCTATTTCCTCGAGGATTTCTCTGTGTTCTCGAGCGTTGTCCCTCATCTCGTCTGTCCACCTAGGTTGTGGGAGCATTTTATAGGCTTATAGATTCCATCATTTTCCTCACCACTGATGTCAAATACATTTGCTGGTAATTAGATATGATTGTTTTATCCCCCTTTTTAAATATAAGTATCACCTTAGCTTCCATACTGTTGGTACAATGCTAGTCTAACAATTTTCAAAATAGGCATGACAGGGACTCACTTAACACATCTTTACATTCCTTCAAAATCCCAGGAAAAAAACTCATCATGCATGACCCGGTGCTTTATTAAATTTGACTATTTCTTTTGACACTATCTCCTTTTAATTAAAATATTCTCTAATTTCTCTTTATCATTATCTCTAAAGATCAAGGTCCCCTCAGGTACAATTAGAATATCTTCTATTTTAAATGCTGAAGGAAAATACTTATTTAAAATATTAACTCTCCATCTGTAGTTTTAAATGGGCCTATTTTATCTCTAGTCTTATTTCTTTATAATTGAAAGAAACCTTTTGCCTTATTTGCCACTTTAATTTCATAATTCCTCTTTGCTACCCTAATTAACTTTTTAATGTCTCAAGTTAGCTTATTATCTCTCTGCCTTAATTGCCCCTTACTATTTTTTATTTTCCTATAAATGCCCCTTTTAATGAAAATACATTGTTAATTTTATCTGAGATCCATTTAGGGTCAACATTCTTTGCTCTAATCGCTTTATTTGGATTGTTTATATTCTGGATTGTTTATATTCTGTTCAGCAATTAACTTTTTAATCATTGTCTCATATTCCTGATCAACACCATTCCTCTCAACCTGGAGGTTATCTTCCCCCTCGACTGCCCTCATTGACATCACATTTCCTGACCTAACCTCACTCGCTAGTCCCCAAACAACCGTTTCCAGGTACCTCCTCAGACCATTATAATTTGTGTCGTATAGTCGAACTTCGATGCTAGCGAGGATTGACTCTGTGGTGACGCGGGAAGGGAGCACGCCAGAAATGGAGGGAGGAGGGTATAGATCACAGTACGCGGGTTAATTTATCAAAATCGAGTGCGGTTGGCCTAAATAATCAATTCTTAGAGGTTCCTGGTTTAGAGAAACTGATTGTAGAAAAATAACTTTACTATATACAAAGAAAATATTAGCAAAAATAAATAAATGACAATATATGAGATGAGACTTGGGGTACCAAACGGGAGGAGGGATACAAATGACTCGACGGGGACGAGAGTACGAGAGAGGATGTATGGTGATTGCTTCCAGGAAAAGGAGGAGAGAGCAAATAACGGGGAGAGTCACGTAAAGCCTAATTAACCGGAGGCTTTGGATACGATGAGGAAGCGGGGCGCTGCAAAGTTCCACTTGCAAGATTCCTTGTTCTTTAATCTCGCTGAGAAATAAACGAGAGTACTTCAGACAAGAAGAAAGTTGATACCCGAGTGATAGATGCCTGTCCGTGTCTATCATCTGTCGAACGGGAACTCTAACTTTAGTTACGAGCTCGGCCGGGTAGAGAGGTGACGCGTCGCGTTTGTAGCTGGAAGCCGTTGAGAAGCGGAGCAGGGCGTACGGGACTGTACGTGGCTGTTAACCAAGACGGGGCTGTATGGTTCTAATTTCTCAAAGCTTTTTCCAAAGTATTTATATTGACTCGGCGGAAGGAGGTTGCCAGAGGCCCCCCAAAGGGGGACAGGGATCTCATTAGACTTGGCGCGCCAAGAGGAGAGGGGATATTCTCGGCGAACATCACAGGTTCGCGCGAAAGTCCTCGACGCCGTAGGTCTAGCGCCGATCAGGCTATGGAACGGGGGGGAAGGGGAACTTAACACGGATCACACGGCCGCGCGACATTCTTGAAGCGGCTCCTTGGGTTCGACTAACCCGACCATTCTTGATAAGAGCGCTGGGGTCATCCGACCTCGCGAAATTCTCGCTGTTCCCTTGGGGCTGTCTGGGCCTGCAGGTGCATCTTTTCTCAGGCGCCACGAATAGACATTGGTTTCTAAAGGGCGGGTGGTAACCTTCTCTCTCTGACAATCGGCTCTGACGAACACGTTCCATTTTAACTTGAAAGTAATTGCGCAATGATCGCTATTTCACCAAATTCCTCCATCTCTGTATCAATAATGCCTTCTTTCCTATTTGTTAGACTTAAATCCAATATACGAGGGGCGGTCAACAAGTTTTGCAATTCGGATATAAGGAAACCAGATATGAGGAAAAGTGTTTTATTATTTTTCAATATAACTACCCTCGACTTCAATGCACTTGCGCCACTTGTCCCTGAGGCTTCTAATTTCCAACAACCAGAAATCTCCCGACTGCTGTTCAATCCACTCCTAGACGGCGAGCTGGGCATCTTCATCGTCCCCAAACCGGCATCCACGCAGTGCAGCCTTAAGACGGCGGAATAAAAAGTAGTCGCTATGGGCCAGATCTGGACTGTAGGGGGGATGGTTTAGCTCCTCGAATCCGCACTCGCGCGGGACAGCTTGTGCAACTCTGGCCTTGTGGATTTTGACAACGCTGAAGTCGATCATGGGGCGTGAGGTTTCTAGGGACCCAACGGGCAGAGACCTTGTTCATGGCCAAATTGTCGTGGATGATGTTGATAACACTTCCATGTGATATTACAAGTTCTCGCTAGATTTCTTCGACCTTCACCCGTCGATTTTCGAGGATGATCTTCTCCACACGGGCCACATTGTCCTCGTTGGTCACGTCTGACGGGCGTCCTGGACGGGGGTCATCTTCAAGGAACTCACGACCATGGCGGAACTCCCTATTCCAGCGAGCAATGGTTGCATAGGAAGGGGCGGTGTCGGTGTACACTGCAACCATGCGTTCATCGATCTCTTTTGCATTCTTGCCTTCCTTGGTCAAAATTTGATCACTGCGCGGTGCTCAACCTTCTCCATTGTTGACAAATTTGTGACTGAAGATCTGCGATCAGCTACTGCTTCTTAAATAGACGAGGCAGGAGCGTGCGGCTGCAGGTCCTAACTTGTCATAACTTGTCCTAACACCCCCATAAACAGGCATCCCCCTTCCTCTGTTTTGCCCTACCGATTCGCAAAACATATTGACCGCCCCTCGTATTATCACCCTTAGTGGGATGGTTTATAAACTGTCTAAGAAAATTAACCTGCGTCATATTAAAAAATTTCTCAGCTTCCCGATCACTACGGCTACACCGCCGAAGGAACTCTTCTCAGCCTTCTCCTCCGAGTACAGGAGTCACCACACGAACAGGCAGAAAGTGCACACATTCTAGCGCGGCAAACATAAGGTGGGACTGAACTGGGTGATGTAAACAGAGACTGCCTCGGATAGGCAGTCCCACCAAGGGTGATAATATATTGGCCAAAAATATCTGGACAGCAATGTCCAACAGCATTATTCCAGATTTAAGAGGGGGAAAGTTACTCGCAGACATGAAAAAGCAGACAAAAACACCCGAGTAAAAGGAAAGGAAACGAAGAAAGGAAAACTAATCAATGCAAATGAATCAATAAAATATCAATAAAAGAACAATAAGCTCAATTCGTAATAAACGAAATAGCGGAAGATAAAAAAAATCTAGAAGAGATTCACAAAACTAATGACAGAGTGCAAAAAGGAAAGAAAGATAAAAACAAAACAAAAACAACAACAAGTTGCCGAACCCATTTGCCAACAAAGAATTGTAAGCTCCAATGAACGACAAAAGAATAAAATCGAGTGTGTATAAAAAGTGAAAACAAACACTTAAAAACAACAAGAACTATATAAAAATACAAGGCAGACCTTTAGTCTGTGGCCTACGGATTATCCGGCTTTGACAACGGCTTTTGGTCTCAAAATTGTGAAAAGGTTTCCAGTACATATCTCCTAATAACTTACTCTTGGGCTATTTTTTTCACATCGATTATTATTTTGTTGGCCTAAAAGTCAGAATTTTTTTATTGGAATTCTTTTTAAATACGGAAAAAACAATCGTCACGATTCATTTTTTTCTCCATCTAAATTTATTCTAATAATTTCATCTTGCTTTACTTGATTTTAGGTGCCAGTAGCTATTTCTTCCTGATAAAGATTAAAATTGAAAATCTATTTTAGAAATAATTTCGATAAAACTTTCGAATATACGAACCAGCTTGCGCTTAGCTACTAAGATTAACGGCCGTATGCTAAAACAAATGTGAGATGCACATTTGACTAAAAAACCTTCTTTTTTTTTAATTACTTTATATTTTGGACTTTTGCATATAATAAGTTTATAAATAATTGTGAAGTTACACTAAGTCTGATAAAAGTGCATTTCACATTTTTCTTAGCATACGGCCGTAAAATTTTAAATTAAAAAAAAAGCAGCCATGGTTAAATTTTTATAAATTTTCTGAACTTCGCCAATTATAATAATTTTAAAAAAGAACTCTAAACTAAATTTCCTCCCTTTCAAAATATTACGTTGCTAAAATATAGTTATAGAATAGAAGACATATAAAAATAAATTTCCTGAACTTCACCATTTGTAATTCTTTGGGTTTTTAAAAATTCACAAAATTTCGATACTTATATTTATTTCTGAACTTCACCATTTTGTTCTTTTGATATTATAAAACAATTTTTAGAAATAACTGGTAAAAAAACATAAATCATAACCAAACTAAGATGAAATTATTATTCAAATACTCAAAAAATCCCCTTCTTAAATTATAGAGTTAGTGAAAAATAAAATAAAAAAGCAGCCATTGATAAATTTTAAGAGTTTCTGAACTTCATTTGTAATTCTTTTTGTTTGTTTTTTTAATCCAAACCATTTCATAATCATTTTGTTTTTTCAAACTGTAAAGAAACTCTCAGAATCAACTTGGATAAAAACTTCAAGTATACCAAGGTCATAACCAAACTAAGAGAAAAAAAAGATATTTAAACTCTCTAAAAAATCCAGTTCTTAAAATATGTTATGGAAAGGAAATCGATGCCCTCATCACCAAGGTAAAAACTACTCTCCTAATTTTTCATTGCGTCACTTTTATCTTTTACTATCAAATTCCCTTCACCTGTTAGTACAAAAGTGCACTAGACCAAACATCAATTTGTCGACGGCGAAGGACATTCGTAGTTATGGGGTAAAACTGTATAATGTGCTGTAGCATCTCGCGAAGATAGTTAAATTCATTCATGTTCATCTCATGTAACGCAATCACTCATATATTTTCTGATAATTCATAACTTTGTCATCAAGGTCGGGCTCATCCGACCTACCATGACACATATGGGGTAGTGGAAGCATTGCACTTGTTTTAGCTTCACTCCAAGATGTTAAGCTACTCCATTCTGCCCCTTTCCCTAACACCAATAGTTTACTCCTTTTATGCGAGTACGTATATATAGATTGCTCTACACATACACTATGGAACACAAAGGCACTCAAACTGATCGAATGTTCTCTCAAACAGATCCAATGTTCTCTCAAACAGATCCAATGTTCTCTCAAACAGATCCAATGTTCTCTCAAACAAATCCAATGTTCTCTCAAACTGATCCAATGTTCCCTCGAACTGATCCAATGTTTTCTCAAACAGATGCAATGTTTTCTCAAACTGATCCAATGTTTTCTCAAACAGAACCAATGTTTTCTCAAACAGAACCAATGTTTTCTCAAACTGATCCAATGTTCTCTCAAAATTGTTCCAATGTTCTCTCAAACAGATCCAACGTTTTCCCACACTGATCCAATGTTCCCTCAAACTGATCCAATGTTTTCTCAAACAGATGCAATGTTTTCTCAAACTGATCCAATGCTCTCTCAAACAGATCTAATGTTTTCTCACACTGATCCGATCTTGTCTTGAACTAATCTGTGTTGTCTAAAACAGATCCAATGTTCTCTCAAACTGATCCAATGTTCTGTTAAACTGATCTAATGATTTCGCAAACAGATTCCTTGTTTTCTCATACAGATCCAATATTTACCCAAACTGATCTAATATTTTCTCAAGCAAATTCAATGTTGTATATAGCTGATCCAATGTTCTTGCAAACAGATCTAATGTTTTCTCAAACAAATTCAATGTTTTCTCAAACTCATCCAATGTTCTGTTAAACAGATTCCTTGTTTTCTCATACAGATCCAATATTTACCCAAACTGATCTAATATTTTCTCAAGCAAATTCAATGTTTTATATAACTGATCCAATGTTCTTGCAAACAGATCAAATGTTTTCTCAAACAAATCTAATGTTTTCTTAAACAAATCCAATGTTTTCTCAAACTGATCTCTTGTTTTCTCAAACAGATCCAATCTTTAGTCAAACTGATCCTATGTTTTCTCATACAAATCTAATGTTTTCCCAAAGTGATACACTTTTTCTCAAACTGATCCCTTTTTCTCAAACAGATCTAATGTTTTTTCAATCAGATTCAATGTTTCCACAAACTGATCCAATGCTTCCTCAAACAGATCCAATGTTTTCGCAAACAGATTTCTCGTTTTCTCATACAGATCCAATATTTTCCCAAACTGATCCAATGTCTTCTCAAACAAATCCGATGTTTTCTATAACTGATCCAATATTCTTGCAAACAGAGCCAATGTTTTCTCAAACAAATCCAATGTTTTCTCAAACAGATACAATGTTTAGTCAAATTGATCTTATGTTTTCTCAAACAAATATAATGTTTTCAAAAACTGACAGGATGTTTTCTCAAACAGATCTAATGTTCTCTAAAACTGATCTGATATTTTCTTAAACAAATTAAATGTTTTCTCAAACTGATCACATCTTTTTTCAAGCAGTTCCCACATTTTCCTAAACAGATCCCTTGTTTTCTAAAAGTGATCTTTTGTTTTCTCAAACAGATCAAATATTTTCTCTTACTGACCCTATGTTTTCTCAAACAGATATAATAATTTCTAAAACTGATCGCAATTTTTCTCAAACAAATCCAATTTGTTCTCAAATTTATCACATGTTTTCTCAAACAGATCAAATTTTTTCTCAAATTTATCGCATGTTTTCTCAAACAGATCCAATGTTTTCTAAACTTATACCATGTTTTCTCAAACTGATCCCATGTTTCTCAAACAGATTTAATATTTTATAAAACTGATCCCGTTTTCTCAAATAGATCCAATGATTTCTCATATAGATCCAATGTTTTCTCAAACTGATCCAATGTTTTCTCCAACTGATCTTGTGTTTTATCAAACAGATCTAGTGCTTTCTCAAACTGATCCCATGTTTTCTCAAACAAATCTAATATTTTTTTCAAACTGATCCAATGTTTTCTCAAACAAATCCATGTTTTCTCATATATATCCAATGTTTTTCAAATTGATCTGAAGTTTTCTCAAACTGATCTTGTGTTTTCCCAAACAAATCTAATGTTTTCTCAAACAGATCCAATTTTTTCTCAAATTTATCCCATGTTTTCTCAAACAGATACAAAGTTTTCTAAATTTATCCGATGTTTTCTCAAACTGATCCCGTGTTTTCTCAAACACATCTAATATTTTCTCAAACTGATCCCATGTTTTCTCAAACGGATCCAATGTTTTCTCAGATACATCCAATGTTTTCTCAAACTGATCCAATGTTTTCTCAAACTGATCTTGTGTTTTCTCAAACAGATCATGTCTAGTGCTTTCTCAAACTAATCCCATGTTTTCTTAAACAAATCTAATGTTTTCCTAAACTGATCCGTTGTTTTCTCACAGAGATCTAATGTTTCCTCAAATTGATCCCATGTTTTCTCAAACTGATCAGATGTTTTCTCATACAGGTCCAATGTTTTCTCAAACTGATCCAATGTTTTCTCAAACTGATCATATGTCTTCTCAAACAAATCCGATGTTTTCTCAAACAGATCTAGTGCTTTCTCAAACTGATCCCGTGTTTTCTCAAACAGATCTAATATTTTCTCAAACTGATCCCATGTTTTCTCAAACGGATCCAATGTTTTCTCAGATACATCCAATGTTTTCTCAAACAGATCCAAGTTTTTCTCAAACTCATCCCATGTTTTATCAAACAAGTCCAATCTTTTCTCATACAGATATAATATTTTCTCAAACCCTTCCAATCTTTTCTTAAACTGAGCTTATGTTTACTCAGACAAATCTAATGTTTTCTCAAACTGACCCGATGCTTTCTCAAACAGATCCAATATTTTCTCAAACTGATCCAATGCTTTCTCAAACAGATCCAATATTTTCTCAAACTGATCCAATGCTTTCTCAAACAGATCCAATATTTTCTCAAACTCTTCCTCTGATTTCTCAAACTGATACAATATTTTCTCAAACAGATACAATGTTTTCTCGAATTGATCTTATCTTTTCTCATGTTGGGCGTGGAGACCATAAATATGAAAAGCGAGGTGCTGCTAATTGATCTCAGTGTGATAAAAATAATAAAATTATCTTAGCCGTTACTTATCGCCCCCTATCCCAAATAGAATCTCCGTACGTACCACACTTTGAGTGCCTTTCATCTATGGTGAGAAAAGGAAAAACAATAATTTGGAGAGAGATTGGTCATTTTCATTCAGGATAATTTTCTTATCCAAAAAGTAGAGGAACCTACGCTTGATCGAAATATACTTGATTTAATTATCTCAACAGAGGAAACTGGTAGAAAACGTTTGCGTGGGTGAGCATTTGGCGACGAGAGACCATAATGTAATTAGGTTCGAAATTAATACAAGCGTAGAGGTAAAAGAGAGTTCACAACTAATCCCACGATTTGAGAGTTGCAATTTTGAAACCTCCCATGACCGTATTAGAAGGATAAACTGGGAAAGATGTTTTTATAATACATAGGATAGTACAGGGGATGTACTCGGAGCTACAGTAAACTGTGCTCACTGTGGATTTCGAGTTAGTTAAGTACGTAAGCCGAAAGAATGGGAAGTAAAAAGAGAGCTCTTTGGGTTTGCCCTTTACTAATAAACTTAATTCTGGAGCGTAATCAAGACTATCAAAGTTTTAAAAAAATGAAATGATAATAAATCGGGAGAGATACGTAGACTCCCGAAGGCTGGTAAAGCGGGTCGTTAGGGAAGCTAGGCTGAAATATGAAAACGTTCTTGCCTTAAATTCGAAGCACGAACCGAAACGGTTTTATAGTTACGTAAATAGTAGAAAGCCCATAAAGGGCTTTCGGGAGTAAAGATGATGTTATGACCGTTCAGAAGTAAAGATAGAATTATAACAAATGATCTAGAACAAATTGCTAAAATATTAATTGAGCACTTCGCAAGCGTTTTTACTGTGGAGGACGTGACACGATTAGTAAAACTAGGCGGGTAAAGAAATCGTGCAAAACAAAATATTATTTCCACCATAAGTATAAATGAATGGGAGATTATCACATGCATTAATAAAATGAAAAAAAAATGAACGCACCCGGGCCCGATAAGGTGCACCCAACCCATCTTAAAGAACTAAAAAATGAATTAGTAGGACTGCTCTGCACGATTTTCAATCGAGGAAGGCCTAGTTACAAACGAGTTCAAACGTCCAAATGTTAGGCCGATATTAAAAAAGGGGGGGAAATCTGAGCCTACTAATTTCCGTCCTATCAACCTAACATCTGTGATTGAGAAGTTCTTGGAATCAACAATTAGATAGAGATTGGTGAGTTATCTTTAGACGAATAATTTAGTCGTAGACACCCAACTTGTGCCGAACGAATTACCTCAATTTTTGTTCATAACATGATTTGCATCTACAATAAAACTAAAGCGGCGGATATAATTTACCTTGACTTTAAAAATGCCTTTGATACAATCCCACACGAAACGCTATTGATGAAAATTAGAGTGATTAGAGTGAGGGGAAACATACTCAAATAGATTAAAAACTGGTTCTTAAATCGTTCCCAGCGGGTTGTTGTAAATGGGGTACGCTGAGAGTGGGCCCCAGTCACCAGCGATGTTCGTCCTGGGTCAGTCCTGGGCCCATTATTATTTATTGTTTACATTAACGACCTGAATAATAGAGTGATTAGTAGGATCTCTAAATTTGCTGATGACGCGAAGCTAGGAAACCGAGTCCTTTCTAGATCAAATGTAGAGAAAATGCAGAGACCTTGATAAAATTGTCGAGTTGGCGGACAAATGGCAGATGGGCTTCAACACAGGTATATGCAAAGTAATGCATTTACGATGTTATAACTTAAAAGTAGAATACCATATGAAAGACCAAATCCTCGACTCTGTTAACTTTGAAAAGGACCTGGGGATTTTAATCTCAGATGACCTTAAAGTATCGAACTATGCTTAGAAGCTTGTAAGAAAGCAAACCAAATGCTAGGATATATCACTCGGAATTTTACTTTCAAATCGAAAGCTATAATCCTACCACTATACAAAGCACTATGGGGAGGGGGGTTGAAAGGTTTTGATGATGAAAGGATCTCTTCGTTGGTCACCAGATATATTTATATTCCACCTCGTTTTGTGATCCTCTTTGCTATCGCGCTCCCCATAAGATTGTTGCGAAACGTTAATAGTTAAACCGGATTTGGATGAAACGAGAAGGTTCCGAAAAATTATTACCCAAATCCAAAAGGTAATGGATGAATATTTTTGGCTGGGCGATGAGTAGAAATTCTGATGTGATTTTGCCTTCGAGCAAAATGGTGATGAAAACAAGAAGACTGCAGTTCTATTTATTTAGTGGCTTTGGGTAGCAAATGGAGGAGGAGTTCAAATTAGATTGATTATCGATATCAAGAGCTTATCTTTGATGATGCTTAAATACAACTCTCTTAATGTTCGTGCTTTGATACGATGAATGAATAAGACTCATCCTGATGTAAGATCAGTTGCGCAAATGTTATCTCCTAATGCAGAGGGAGTGACTTGATTTACCGGTATGACTCGAGCGATATGTGAAACTGCTCCTCGAAATTATTTCTCTCGATTGAATGATCTCTCTCCTCCTCGATTTGCTCGTTTTATACTTGGACACATTTACAAACATACAGATATATATACATTTACAATACTTTTGGAAACTTTTTCTCTCGCGAGAAAATATACTGAAACGGTTAAATTTGGTCAAACGCTTGTTTCGTCTTTCTTAACAAAATAGAAATATAATATTGTGGTTGTAATTTGATGCTCACCAAGTGTCGTTACGATCGGGCTAACCCATTTTAAGGTTCCCTTTTGTAACCCTTGAATAATTAGTCTCATACCCAGTTCACTTTTTCACCGCGACTTTGGTCTTTTCGGCAAATCAAAATGGGAATAGTTCTAAAATATCCTGTTACATGTTACAATGTTTTATTTGAGTTTCTTTTTGTTTCGTTTCACACACATAAATTTATTTACATTGGCTAGTGTACACATTACTACTTCATGGGTTTGTGTGTGCACATATTGTGTACACCACAGCGTTCGTGCGCACACACCTCGAATATGAGGTTCAATTTTGGGCTCCCTACCTAAGCAAGGATATACCTAGGTTAGAAATAGTGCAACGTAGGGCTACCAAATTTGTTCCTGGAATCCGAAACAAACCGTACGAAGATAGACTCCGCTCATTGAACCTACTATCCCTTTAACAAACTTTGGCAAGAAAACTCTTTCCCCGAACAGTGGAAGAAGACGACTGTCCTATCCTTCCTCAAACCTGGCAAGGACCCGTCCCTCCCGCCCTATAGCCCTAACATCTTTCCTCAGCATGCTGCTGGACAAAAATGATGTGTCCGTTTAGTGTAGTTTTTGGAAACAAACAGCCTCTTATCACTCTCACAATGTGGCTTTCGAAAGCTCCCCTCAACTAGCGATGCCATCACTCGACTGGAATCAGATGTGCGTCGAGCCTTTGATGAAAAAAAACCACCTCGTAGCAGTCTTTTCTGACATGTAAAAGGCCTACAACACATCTTGGAGATACAGGATATTAAAAACCCTTCACAAAATAGGCATGCGCTGGAACTTACCCCTTTTCATAACCAATTTTTGAAAAAAAACGCTCTTTCGCAGTTCAAGTTGAAAACTCCATTTCTAATGCCTTCCCCCAGGAAGAAAGTGTCGCGCAGGGCAGCATACTTAGTGTACCACTGTTTGCCATAAGTATCAATAATATAATTGATAACCTTCCTGAAGGAACCACAGCCACCCTATACGTAGATGACTTCTCTATCGCCCTTGAAGGATAAAAAATGCCAATAATAGAACGGCGCCTTCAGCTTGCCATCGAAAATAATGTAAATGGATCTCTACTAACTGATAGCGCTTCTCCATGAATAAATCTAAAATGGTCCACTTTAGACTTGGAATGCGGGCGTGACTTCCGATGGAGGAGTTTAGAATTACCATGAATTCCATCCATGAGGTGTCGTGCCCGCAAACCCCATCCTGGAAAAATAATGTTAAAATCTACTAGAGCATCAACCTCCAGGGAACACTAATACCGACTAGAGAGCGCAGACTTGCATTCCTTAACCACGTAGAAGAACGCCAGGGGATGGGGGGGTCTAAATATCCACAGATGGTTCGAAATTAGACGACGGGACTGGATTTGCAATGATATCTGAGCAAAACACCGAGTATCGTAGAATTGCTCATAGTCTGGTCCAATAATTATTCTAGTCCTTGATCTGGACACACCGCTTTTGTTTAAGTCAAAGGTATTGAAACCCTATGACTCAATCTACGATCATTATATATATATATATATATATATATATATATATATATATATATATATATATATATATATATATATATATATATATATATGCTTTAATTCCTACTGAACGGGCGAAGGTTGGTTAAAGGCGAGTTGTGCCACGGCCAGGATTCTCACTATAAAAGTCCCACTTGTTACTGGGGGGAGGTTACAGGTTAAATAAATTAGCCAAAGGGATTCTTAATTAAAGTCTTGCCAAGGGTACGTCAAAAAGGAGGAGCCACAAATAAACACACAAACAAAAATAAACTTTACTTTACACCAAAATAACAATTAGTAGCAATAGTTAAACGGGCATTTAGGTAAATAAGGATTAAATATTAAACACGGATTAGTCCGGGTTGACAGCAATTATAAATAATAATATCAGGGAATGACTCACTTGAATCTCCTTAAAAAAGGGGAGGATAACACTGACGTTAAGCGTCTAGACCACTACTCAGGTCCGGACGGGGTGGTTCGGGTGGCGTTAACACGAGTTCTCGGGGAGATGGGGGATAAGACGACGGGTTCGGGGCTGCTGACTGCAGTTACGGTTAGCTCACTCCTAACTGGATGTGACACTAACAAATAGTAACTTCCAGTAACTATTTGGATGTTCCTTTTCTTTCTCAAGTTACGTTCTGCACAGAGCGTATTCTTCTAGTCACAGACTCTTCGGGGCGGGATTTGCCTCAGGAACACTTTGAGACAGCGACCAAGTTAACTCAGCGGCGCGTTGGCAGTCGATACGTTACGGCAACGACCCTCGTTCAACGTGAGGGTTACGCGAGTAGATTTGGAACACTTCTGCCGAGGGATGAACGGCGTTTTCATTTATACCGCGGACTGTGCGAAATCAAGATAGAGATTCCATATACGACAATTCGTTTATCGCAGCGCCTTCTGGACAATCTCCATGGTATCATAAAGAAGGCAAATGGAATTTAGGCTTCTCTGTGAGATAGGCCTTCTTTCGTCAGACTTCCTGTCGCCTGTTGGGAAAGTTTGGCACGGATAACGACTTAGGTCAAGGGGAAGGCGGAGGGGGGTGGCAGAATGTCTGGGGAGGGTGGGGGAAAAGAGAAAGGAGACGAAGGTCAACTTAAACGACAAATTTCTTTCGTTCCCACGATTGTCTGGAAGCATGCGAGTATGTACGTTCCATACCCTCACACGCCCACCTATTTCGAGGAACATTATTCCGCCATGAATTAAGGAATAATGTGGAAGTTAACTTCACCGGGGCAATTTGTAATTATCTTCCTCGACTCGAACAATTGAGTCGGTAATTTTATCAGAACCGTTAGGAATTTACCTTAGAATCTAATGGCTACAAAATACTACTACTACGTCAGTTTCTTTAATTTACATATACAAAACAAAGCAAAACACATACAGAGTACAGGCAAGAAATAATTATTTATACAAAGAGATACACACACAAAAAAAATTAATTGACTATTAATCGCTATCTGAAATTGGGTTTCTCGAAAAGCTATCTGCGAGTACATTGTCAGACCCTTTTAGATACCTGATTTCATAACGGTACTCAGCTAGCAATAATGACCAACGCATTAGCCTGCCGTTTCGGTTTTTACTTTTACAAGTTTTTAAGTAGGCTAACGGTCTATGATCAGTCTCTATGAGGAATGGACGACCTACCAGATACATTCTAAATTTTGTTATCCCCAAAACAATCGCTAGAGCTTCCATTTCTACCGTAGCGTACGCCATTTCGCGAGCCGTCAGTCGGCGACTCGCATAGCTTATAGGAGCGGGTTCTTGGTCCTCGTCATATTGGAGCAATACGCAGCCAATACCAGGTTGGGAGGCATCTGCCCTTACGCCAAATGTTTTTGAGGGTTCGGCAGTTTTAAGAGCGGGGCGGAGACTAGATTCTCTTTGAGCTCTTCAAAGTGCGCTTCGGCGTCGGGGTTCCACTGGAGGGGGTCCGGGAGTTTCTTTTTTAGCAGATCGTTTAGGGGAGTTGCTACAGAAGCGAATTGGGGTACGAAGCGGCGGTAAAACGAAGTGGCACTGACGAAAGACCGTAATTGCTTCTTGGTGCGCGGTAGGGGCATATTTACAATAGCCTTTACCTTCTCTTTCTGTGGGGCCAGATGACTTTCGCCTATTTTAAATCCAAGGTACTCTATGGATTTATAAGAAAAATGGCATTTTGAGGGTTTAATCGTTAAGCGATGATGCTTTAAGCGTTCTAAAAGCGGGTGGAGGGACAAGATATGGTCGTTCCATGAACGTGTAGCCACATACACGTTATCTAAATAAAAAGAAACGTTTTTTAAACCGTCCATTACACGGCGCATTATGCAGTTGTAGCTACTGCAGGCAGTGACTAGGCCAAAAGGAAGACGAGTGAATTCCATTAAACCTTTGTCTGTAGGAAAGGCTGTTAGTTTCCTCGCTGATGCCTTTAGGGGGATCTGATACAAGGCCTTACATAGGTCTATCTCAGTGATGTAGGCGGCTTCTTCAAAGAGATGTAAATTTTGGTCAATTAGGGGCAGAGGCTCGGCGTCGAACACGGTGACGGTGTTTAACTTCCGAAAATCGACGAACATCCTAAAGGACTGGTCTGGCTTGCGGACCATGACTATTGGGGAACAGTAGTCGGACGTAGATGGCTCGATAATTCCTAAGTGCAAAAGATTGTCGACTTCCTCATTGAAAGCGTCTCTTAGGTGCACCGGTAAGAGATAGGGCTGACATCGCACAGGTTCGAGCGTAGTGAGGGTGATATCATGTTCGAACTGAGTCGAGCATCCTGGTGACTAGGAAATGACGTCACTAAATTCTTCTAAAAGCGCCATCATTTGGTTCCTTTGGGCAGGGGTGAGGTCGGAGTTTACATCCAACTCGGGAAAAGGTTCTTTTATGGAGGGCAGCTTGCACGGGAGGACGGGGAGGGGACAATCTTCGCTTGACTCTACGCAAATCGAATAAACAACATTAAGGGGGTTGTTTGGGTGGACAGCGTCAATTACCCTTTCTTCGTCGAAGGCGACTATATTGTTTATACAGGCCCGTCTATGATACATTTTTTAGCATTTTTATGTGATATAACTTATCACCTTCGGGTGGCTGTATAACGTAATCGACCGATCCGTGGGTTTTCTGAACGGGATAGGGGCCTTTTCATTGGAAAAGAAGTTTATGGGACTCCGTGGGGAGTAAGAGCAGAACTTCATCTCTGGGCTTCAGTTTTCTGTGTTTGGCCTTTAGATCAAAGTATGTCCGATACTTTTCCATATTAATTTCGGAATTTATGACTGCTATGTCGGAACACCTTTTTAATCTTTCCCTTAGTTCGAGGACGAAGGAATAAGTGTTCCTTAATTCTGGACATATACGGGAATTTGTCCATAACTCCTTCAAAATATTGAGGGGCCCCCGCACGTTTCTCCCGTACAGGAGCTCAAATGGGGAAAATCCGATGGTCCTATGGGGAATTTCGCGGCATGCGAATAACGCAACTGGCAAATATCGGTGCCATTCTTGGGGTTGTTTCATGCAAAGCTTCTTGAGAACGCTTTTCAAGGTCGCATTGAACTTTTCGCACATGCCGTTTGCGCTTGGATGGAAGGGCGTGGTAAAAATAGGTTTGATTTGGAGCAGGGTGTTCACGTGTTCCATGAGCTCAGAGGTAAACTGACAAGATTTCTTTTGGCAATCCTACTCTAGAAAAAATAGAAATAAGGGCTTCAGAGCAAGAAATACTATCGATCCCTTTTAGAGTGACAGCGTCTGGGAATCGGGTAGCGCAGTCTATCAATGTTAGTACATGCGTATAAACTTCGGTGGAAGGGGGGTGAATTGGTCCGATGAGGTCGATGGCGACTCTCGAGAAGGGTCTGAAATGACTGGGGTTCTTTGCAGGGGAGCTGGGGCTATTCGGCCTTTTGCAGTGGTTTTCTGGCACAAATCGCACGTTTTGCAGAATTCTGCAATATCTTTGGCTGCACCGTGCCAAAAAAAGTATTTAAATACTCGCTGAGAAGTCTTGTTATGACCGAAATGACCGGCCATGGGACTTTCATGTGCTACTCGCAGGATTTGGTTTACATGTGTGCGTGGAATACACATGACCTTGGAAGGTGGGTCAGACTCATCTCGCGAGGTGCGAAACAGAAGGGAGTTGTTAATGATGTACCTTATGGGACGATTCCCTCGAACGATCACTTCTTCGTTCTTTTGGGCCTTTTCCCAAAGGGATTGAAGTAAAGGGCAGCTCTACTGAGCTCTGAGGAATTGTGCATTACTCGTTGCAGCCTCTAAAGGGGATTATGGGGGTGAAAAGGCGCGTTGGGGGAGAGGCCTCGCGGCTAGCTTGCGCTCGAGTGACGACAGATTGAGTCACTTCACTCGGGGAGAGTAGTGCACTCTGGCCAATGAGTACCGAGCAAAATTTGATGGGGGCTGCCACTACGTCGGCCCAACCAGTGAAATATTTACACTGTACATGGCAGCGAATTACCTGGAATCTATTTTCTCGATCCAAGAAGTCGTGTACAATTGCGTACTTCTTATGTTGGGGGTTGACAGGGGGGAGAAGTTTGTCTGACGCGACAATGCATGTGCACCCTGTGTCTCTCACGAGGGTGGACACTTTACAGCCATTGATCGAGCCGGTTTCGAAATTTAGTCCTCCGGGGAAACTCTTGTTGAACAGGAAGTTCACTTGAAATTCCGGTGGGGATGGAGACGAGGGGGATGACGTAAGCGAGGCTGTCTGTTCCGGGGCAAAGGTAGCGGTTACTTGGTGGACTTGTTGGCTCTGTGTGGGGCGCAGACTGGAATTCTGTACACATTGAGGCTTATAATGGCCGGGGGAACCGCAGGAGTAGCATATAACCTGCTTATTCTGGTGCTGGTTATTGTAGGGGGTATTGAAGACTGGGGATTTTCTGTCTTCGTGGGCTACAAAAGGCTTATTTTTTAGCCTGAACGGGGCTGTGGTCCTTAGCAATGGGGGGAGGTTCCTTTGTTGGGACTTCCATTGACTAAATGTATTCTTCGGGGACGGGGGACTATTCTTCCGGGTATCCTGTGGGTATAGGCGATGATTTGTCGCATGGAGATCAGCTTCCTCGAGGCATTCTTGAAAGGTAGACGTTCGGCGGTCTTGCACGAATGCTCGGATCTCCTGGGGGAGGGTGGACAATAGCTGGTCTTTTAACATAAAGTCAATCAGGGCCTCATACTCCGATTCGACTTTGGAGGATTCTAGCCAGGAATGGAGGTTTCGCTTTAGGATATATCCAAAATGTCGGTAAGTTTGACCGGGGTGAATTTTAGCCGATCTAAACTTAGCGCGGTAGAGCTGAGGGTTCAAGTTGAAGGCGGATAGCAATTCGGCCTTCAAGGTGCTATAGTCTATTGTAGCTTCATGTGGTAACGAGATGAAAATTTCTCTTAAGCGCGGACTAAGCAATGGGAGCAATCTGCTGACTCCTTCTGATTCTATGGCCCATCCGTTTACCTCGAAGATCTTTTCAAAATGTGTTGTTAAGTATGAGCACAAATCTTCTTGGTCTTTATATTGGGGAAGTTTCATAGCGGGGGCCTGAGGTTGATGATCACATGATCCAACAGAACTGACTTGAACTTGGTCTCTGCTCAATTCCCTTTCATGTTTTCGAATCCTTTCTCTTTCTTCAACTTCTAACTCTTCTTTTCTTCTCCTTTCTTCCATTTCTAACACTTCCTTTCTTCTCCTTTCTTCCAATTCTAACCCTTCTTTTCTTACTTCCTTTTCTAACACTTCTTTTCTTACTTCCATTCCACGTGCTCTTTCCTCTCGCTGTTCGCTTTGGACGAATTCCTTTAGTTCCTGTCCTGTGAGATCGAGAGCTTGTCCTTGCTTGACGAAAACTTCGAACGATTGTGAAGCCATTGCTGCTCTTGCTGACGCAACTGGTGACTCACGAAAGAACTTACGCACCTAGTAAAAGAATTAGAAGCTGCAATTGTTCGTAACCGATACAATCTAATAACTAACCCCCAAAATAACGAATATTTCCCTAGCTTTGTTTTTGCTATCTGGAAAGGATTATTAATTGTTATTATTTATATTCCTTCGAGGAATAGACTATAATTATTAAAATTTACGTTAGTTTATTTGGGCTTCCTTGGACGTTGGCAAGTTTTAGGCTATATGAGTTCGCTTCCTCAAAAATTTGACCCCTTAAAGCTGACACCACTTTTATATATGTCGTAGAATTGCTCATAGTCTGGTCCAATAATTATTCTAGTCCTTGATCTGGACACCCCGATTTTGTTTAAGTCGATGGTATTGAGACCCTATGACTTAATCTACGATCATTATATATATATATATATATATATATATATATATATATATATATATATATAGGCTTTAATTCCAACTGAACGGGCAAAGGCTGGTTAGAGGCGAGTTGTGCCACGGCCAGGATTCTCACTATAAAAGTCCCACTTGTTACTGGGGGGAGGTTTGTGATTGTTAAATTCTAAGAGTGCATAATACAGGTTGAATAAATTAGCCGAAGGGATTCTTAATTAAAGTCTTGCCAAGGGTACGTCAAAAAGAAGGAGCCACAAATAAACACACGTTTAAAAATAAACTTTACTTTACACCAAAATAACAACTAGTAGCAATAGTTAAACAGGCATTTAAGTAAATAAGGATTAAATATTAAACACGGATTAGTCCGGGTTGACAGCAATTATAAATAATAATATCAGGGAATGATTCGCTTGAATCTCTTTAAAAAAGGAGGAGAGGATAACACTGGCGTTAAGCGTCTAGATTTATAATGACTCAATGGGAGTATCAATCACTGTTAATTAAATAGGTAATTTAAGAATAGAGGGACACTGGGTTTACAGATTACCATTAATTGTGATGGATTGGAGAGACCACTACTCAGGTACAGACGGGGTGTTTCGGGTGGCGTTAACACGAGTTCTCGGCAAGATGGGGGATAAGACGACGGGTTTGAGGCTGCTGACTGCAGTTCCGGTTAGTTCACTCCTAACTGGATGTGACACTAACAAATAGTTACTTCCAGTAACTATTTGGATGTTCCTTTTCTTTCTTAAGTTACGTTAGGCAACAGAGCGTGTTCTTCTAGTCACAGACTCTGCGGGGCGGGATTTGCCTCAAGAACACTTTGAGACAGCGACCAAGTTAACTCAGCGGCGCGTTGGCAGTCGATACGTTACGGCAACGACTCTCGTTCAACGCGAGGGTTACGCGAGTAGGTTTGAAACACTTTTGCCGAGGGATGAACGGCGTTGTCATTTATACCGCGGACTGTGTGAAATTGAGAGAGAGATTCCATATACGACAATTCGATTATCGCAGCGCCTTCTGGACAATCTCCATGGTATCATAAAGAAGGCAAATGGAATTTAGGCTTCTCTGTGAGATAGGCCTTCTTTCGTCAGACTTCCTGTCGCCTGTTGGGGAAGTTTGGCACGGATAACGACTTAGGTCAAGGGAAAGGCGGAGGAGGGCGGTAGAATGTCGGTTGAGGGGGAAGGGAGGAGACGAAGGTCAACTCAAACGACAAATTTCTTTCGTTCCCACGATTGTCTAGCAGCATGCGAGTATGTACGTTCCATACCCTCATACCGAGACACTATGTCAAACAGCAAGCATATTCACGGCAGAATGCTACCCTCTGAGATACGCAGCAAGATGGACATTTGAACAGGAAGGACTATAAAAATATACCATCTACTGCAACTCCTGGAGCAGCCTACAAGCTCTCAAAATTGGGAAAGAAATTGAACTCTGCTGGGTCCCTGCGCACACAGGTGTGCATTGGAATGAAAAAGCTGACAAAGCAGCTAAAACCCCCGCCCAACAAATCATACGCCCACCCAACCACCAAATTCGGTACTGCAAAGATTGCTTACCCCCCATCCCTTCCCCCCTAACAACGACTCACATCATCGCGGATTACTCCACCTTCGGCGAACTGAGATACTGCTATCAACCCTTTGGCAGAGGTGGCAATCTGCTCAGCTTCCGCCTAATATTTGAAGAACAAAATATCCATCCCGGATTGAGAAGATTTCTAAAGGAAAGTCGCCTTCTTACTAAACTATGATATTACAACCTGCCAAAATTTTTTTTAACTCATGTTAACATATATCCATTAAAATCATCAGCACATGTAAATATCCGTCCTACCAAACATCATCTATCCATTATTATCTTTTAAATTTTAAAATAGAATCCTAAAAGAGCCTTTTATTAAAAAAAATAACTACAGCACAATCACTGAAGTGTGCGCCATGAGACCAGCATCAATCCATCTATCCTATTGAGCCGGTTCTATTAATGGAGGAGGGGTAGTAATAAGAGTAGTAGCACAATGTTTTGCTACCAACCAGCAAGCATTAGTTTATAACCTTTTCTATTTCTAATTTAACCTTCATAATTTCTTAACTTTTTTAATGTCTAATTTAACCTACTTAGTTTCTAACCCGTGTAATGTTATGGGATCTGTTTGAGAACTACAGAAACAAGGACCAGCAAAGACCCTAAGGTTCACTCATGGCCAGTCTGTTTACTCAGACGGTGTTAACTATCCTATCTAATGTTAGCGTATCAGGTTTTTTTAACATGCTGTTTATTTGTTTGTTTTTTATCTATTTAAATTCTACGGTACACACTTATCTACATGTGTACCCTTTGACATGCAAGTTCAGTTATCCCTTAAATGATGCACGTATACGCTCCTCCGAACGGGGAGGGGGGGGGTGATGATAGGAAGGTATATACTCTCTTCTCCTGCAGGCTTTGCTTGCTAGTGAGGAAAGTAATAAAGGTATAGGACAGACAGAAAAGGAAAGAGGGAATTCACATTCACTCCATGCCATGCAGGATGACATGGCTGGCATCTTTATGTCGATAATTTCATTATATTCCTTAACTCCTTATAATGTATGACGTTTTCATCTATGCTCCTACTATGTTAGATTTACACTATCGAAGTACTCATCAAGTCGGTTTTTTAACCTATTTACCTACTTGCTTTCTACTACACGGTGGGGCAGGCTATTCCACGTTTGCGTGATCTTTAACGTAAAGTAATTTGGAGCTATAGTAGAGTTAAAGTGCTTGCTCACTGATTTGAAACCGTTCTGGCGTGTATTGGCCCTTTCTTCCATCTCGAACAAGAGTCTGTAATTAATATTGGTAAATCTTTTTAATATTTTGAATACCTCCATCAACTCCCACGTAATCGTCTACTTCAAATAGAGCCAGCATGAATGTTCTCCTTCCACTGCCAATGTGACATAGGGGATTTTGTCCGGTCTCACGGCGGTATTTCTACACGATTTTAGGGCGGAGTCAAACTCTTGGGTAGAGAAATTTAAGTTGTAAGAGGATGGATGGTATGATGTGAAGTACAGATCTGTAGCCTCTTTTGTGCTTCTGTGGATTCTAAACTCTTCGTTGGGCGCTGGCTCAACGACAATAATGATAACAATAATAATGTTAAGAATAATGATAATACATCTACTAGTAATAATAATACTTTTTCTTTTGAACTTCAGTTTTTGTGTTGGCTTTTAAAAAGAAATGAAGGTTTTAATTTTGTACTTTATGTTTGATCTAAATAGTTGAGCTAAGCTTTCGCCATATACATATGACATCTTCAGAGAATTTGATTTTGTGATACTACTACTACTACTGCTGCTGCTCTACTACTACTACTACTACTACTACTACTACTACTACTACTACTACTGCTACTACTACTACTACTACTACTACTACTACTATGTACTACTACTACTACTACTACTAATAATAATAATAATAATAATAATAATAATAATAATGATAAATAGAAAGCACAAAGTGTGCATCTCTGGCCCAACGCCATTGTCATTCAACTCGCCGGCCAATCAAATCAGCTTCGCGTCGGGGCCAAGACAAAGGCTTCTTATCAGTGTTCCAACGAGACTCGAATCCATCAGAGACTTTAAAAACAACCGTTAAATATTAATTCACATAAAAATGGAACATTCTCATCAAAGACAAGAATCTATACGAAAAGTAATTTCATTTTGAAACGGCAACATAGTCTTAGCATTGGTAATCATATGCTTATCATTAGTAGTTTTGGAGTTATTAATGAAATTACCGTTTTCCGTAATGGCGGAATAATTCCGGATTTTCTTCCGGATCAGTCAAATTAAATAAAACTATATAATTCCTTCACCCTGTAAACCTACCACTCGTCAGGAGTTTGTGAGTTATTAACAGATTCGTCTAGATATAGCAGATCTGGATCTAGTATTCGTCCAGATGTGTCATATTCTTATCAATTATTCGTCAAGATGTTGAAGATCCGGATCTCGTATTCGTAAAGATGTTGCAAATCTGGATCTCGTATTTGTCCTGATATGGCAGATCAAGATCTCGCATTCGTCCAGATGTGGCAGATCAGGATCTCGAATTCGTCCACATATTGCAGATCATGATCTTGTATTCGTCCAAATGTGGCAGATCAGGATGTAATATTCGTCCAGATGTTACAGGTGAGGATCTCATATTCGTCAAGATGTGGAGATGAGGATATCGTATTCGTCCCAATGTGGCCCATCAGGATTTGTATTCGTCCAGATGTGTCATATCCGGATCGCGTATTCGTCCAGATGTGTCATATCTGTATCACCTATTCGTCCAAATGTTCCACATCCTAATATCGTACTCGTCTAGATGTGGCGGAACAGGATTTCGAATTCGTCCACATGTTGCAGATCATGATCTTATATTCGTCCAGATGTGGCAGATCAGGATCTCGTATTTGTCCAGATGTTGCAGGCGAGGATCTCATATTTGTCCAGATGTGGAGATGAGGATTTCGTATTCGTCCCGATGTGGCTCATCAGGATCTTGTATTCGTCAAGATATGTCATATCCGGATCACGTATTCGTCCTGATGTGTCATATCCGTATCACCTATTCGTCCAAATGTTGCATATCCTAATATCGTACTCGTCTAGATGTGGTGGAGCAGGATCTCGTATTCGTCCAGGTTTAGCTGATCAGGATCTCACATTCGTCCAGATATGGCAGATTTGGACCTCGCATTCGTCCAGATGTTGCAGGTGAGGATCTCATATTCGTCCAGATGTGTCATATCCGGATCGCGTATTCGTCCAGATGTGTCATAGCTGTATCACCTATTCGTTCAAATGTTGTACATCCTAAAATCGTACTCGTATAGATGTAGCGGAGCAGGATCTCGAATTCGTCCACATGTTGCAGATCATCATATTGTATTCGTCCAGATGTAGCAGATCAGGATCTCGTATTCGTCCAGATGTTGCAGGCGAGGATCTCATATTTGTCCAGATGTGGAGATGAGGATTTCGTATTCGACTCGATGTGGCTCATCAGGATCTTGTATTCGTCAAGATATGTCATATCCGGATCGCGTATTCGTCCAGATGTGTCATATCCGTATCAACTATTCGTCTAAATGTTGCACACCCTAATATCGTACTCGTCTAGATGTGGCGGAGCAGGATATTATATACGTCCAGATGTAGCAGATCAGGATCTTGAATTCGTCCACATGTTGCAGATCAGGATCTCGTATTCGTAAAAATGTTGCAGGCGAGAATCTCATATTCGTCCAGATATGGCAGGTTTGGACCTCGTATTCGTCCAGATGTTGCAGATCAGGATCTCATATTCGTCCAGATGTGTCATATGCGGATCTTTTATTCGTCCATATGTGTCATATCCGTATCACTCATTCTTCTAGATGTTGCACATCCGGAGGTTATAATCGTTCAGATGTGGCAGACAGGATCTCGTATCGTCCATATGTAACAGAAACGGATCTCATATTCATCCAGGTGTTGCAGATCAGGACCTCGTATTCGTTCAGATGTCGCAGATCAAGATATTGTATTCGTCTAGATGTGAAGGTCAGGATCTCAGATTCGTCCAGATGTTGAAGATCCATATATATATTATTCGACCCGTTGTGGAGATGAGGATTTCGTATTCATCCCGATGTGGCTCATAAGGATCTTGTATTCGTCCAGATGTGTCATATCCAGATCGCGTATTCGTCCAGATTTGTCACATCCGTATCACCTATTCGTCCAAATGTTGCACATCCTAATATCGTACTCGTCTAGATGTGGCGGAACAGAATTTCGAATTTGTCCACATGTTGCAGATCATGATCTTATATTCGTCCAGATGTGGCAGATCAAGATCTTGAATTCGTCCACATGTTGCAGATCAGGATCTCGTATTCGTCCAGATGTTGCAGGTGAGGATCTAATATTCCTCCACATGTGGAGATGAGGATTTCGTATTCGTCCCGATGTGTCTCATCGGATCTCGTATTCGTCAAGATATGTCATATCCGGATCGTGTATTCGTCCAGATGTGTCATTTCCGTATCACCTATTCGTTCAAATTTTGCACATCCAAATATCGTACTCGTCTTAATGTGGCGGAGCAGGATCTCGTATTCGTTCAGGTGTGTCAGATCAGGATCTCACATTCGTCCAGATATGGCAGATTTGAACGTCGTATTCGTCCAGATGTTGCAGGTGAGGATCTCATATTCGTCCAGATGTGCAGATGAGGATTTCGTATTCGTCCAGATGTGGCTCATCAGGATATTGTTTTCGTCCAGATGTGTCACATCCGGATCACCTATTCGTCCAAATGTTGCACATCCTAATATCGTACTCGACTAGATGTAGCGGAGCAGGATATAGTATTCGTCCAGGTGTGTTAGATCAGGATCTCGCATTCGTCCAGATATGGCAGATTTGAACCTCCTATTCGTCCATATATTGCAGGTGAGGATCTCATATTCATCCAGCTGTGGAGATGAGGCTTTCGTATTCGTCCAGATGTGGCTCATCATGATCTTGTATTCGTCCAGATGTGTCATATCCGGATCGCGTATTCGTCCAGATGTTTCATATCCGTATCACCGATTCGTCCATATGTTGCACATCCTAATATCGTACTCGTCTAGATGTGGCGGAGCAGGATCTCGTATTCGTCCAGGTGTGGCAGATCAGGAAGTCACATTCTTCCAGATATGTCAGATCAGGATCTCACATTCGTCCAGATATTGCAGGTTTAGGCCTCGTATTCGTGCAGATGTTGCAGATCTGAAATCTCATATTCGCCCGTTGTTTATATGCGGATCTTTTATTCGTCCAGATGTGTCATATTCATATCACTCATTCTTCCAGATGTTGCACATCTGGATGTTATAATCGTTCAGATGTGGCAGATCAGGATCTCGTATCGTCCAGATGTAACAGAAACGGATCTCATATTCATTCAGGTGTTGCAGATCATGACCTCGTATTCGTTCAGATGTCGCAGATCAAGATATTGTATTCGTATAGATGTGAAGGTCAGGATCTCAGATTCGTCCAAATGTTAAAGTTCCGGAACAATTTTCGACCAGGTGTGGAGATGAGGATTTCGTATTCGTCCCGATGCGGCTCATAAGGATCTTATATTCGTCCAGATGTGTCATATCCGGATCGCGTATTCGTTCAGATTTGTCACACCCATATCACCTATTCGTCCAAATGTTTCACATCCTAATATCGTACTCGTCTAGATGTGGCGGAACAGGATTTCGAATTTGTCCACATGTTGTAGATCAGGATCTCGCATTCGTCCAGATGTTGCAGGTAAGGATCTCATATTCCTCCACATGTAGAGATGAGGATTTTGTATTCGTCCCGATGTGTCTCATCAGATCTTGTATTCGTCAAGATATGTCATATCCGGATCGTGTATTCGTCCAGATGTGTCATTTCCGTATCACCTATTCGTCCAAATGTTGCACATCCTAATATCGTA
The DNA here is from genome assembly GCA_963969495.1 of Ceratothoa steindachneri. Taxonomy (NCBI): domain Eukaryota; kingdom Metazoa; phylum Arthropoda; class Malacostraca; order Isopoda; family Cymothoidae; genus Ceratothoa; species Ceratothoa steindachneri. The sequence goes on along the minus strand of OZ018333.1, from coordinate 47,949,815 downwards.
CTCGTCTAGATGTGGCGGAGCAGGATCTTGTATTGGTCAAGGTGTGTCAGATCAGGATCTCACATTCGTCCAGATGTTGCAGGTGAGGATCTCATATTCGTCCAGATGTGAAGATGAGGCTTTCTTTTCATCCATATGTGGCTCATCAGGGTCTTGTATTCGTCCAGATGTGTCATATCCAGATCGTGTATTCGTCCAGAGGTTTCATATCCGTATCACCTATTCGTCCAAATGTTGCACATCCTAATATAGTACTCGCCTAGATGTGGCGGAGCAGGATCTCGTATTCGTCCAGCTGTGGCAGATCAGGATCTCGGATTCGTCATAATATGGCAGATTTGGACCTCTTATTCATCCAGATGTTGCAGATCTGGATCTCTTATTCGTCCAGATGTGTCATATCCGTATCACTCATTCGTCTAGATGTTGCACATCCAGATGTCATAATCGTTCAGATTTGGCAGATCAGGATCTCGTATCATCCTGATGTAACAGAAACGGATCTCGCATTCGTCCAGGTGTGGCAGATCCGGACGTCGTATTCGTTTAGATGTCGCAGATCAAGATATTGTATTCATCTAGATGTGAAGGTCAGGATCTCAGATTCGTCCAGATGTTGAAGATCCGGATCTATTATTCGACTAGGTGTGGTAGATTGTGATCTGGTATTCGTCCAGATGTGGCAGATTAGGATCTCGTATTCGTCAAGATATGACCGATTATGATCTCTTATTCGTCAAAATGTGGCAGACCCGTATCTCGTCCTCGTCCTTATGATGCAGATGCGGATCTTAGATTCGTCCATATGTGGCAAATCAGGATCTCGTATTCGTCCAGATGTGTCAGATCAGGATATCGTAATCATGCCAATGTGACAGATCCTGATCTCGTATTCGTCACGATGTTCCCGATTATGATCTCACATTCGCATATCATATTGGTCCAGTGGTGCAGATCAGGCTCTCGTATTCGACCAGATAGTGCAGGCGAGAACTTCGTATTAGTTCAGATTTTATATATTCTGTTCTCATATTCGTCCATATATGGCAGATAAGTATATCGTGTTCGTCCAGCTATGGCAGACCAGGATCTCCATATTCGTCCAGATGTTGCATATCCGGTTCTCGCATTCGTCCTGATGTGTCATATCCGTATCACTCATTCGTCCAGGTGTAGCAGAGAAGGTTTTCGTATTGGTTCAGACGTGGCAGATCAGGATCTCGTATTTGTCCAGATGTAGCAGAGCAGGTTCTCGTATTCGTTCAGATGTTGCAGGTGGGGATCCCATATTTTGCTATGTGTGGAAGATCAGGATCCCGATTTCGTGCAAATCTGGCTCATAGGCATCTCATATTCGTCCAGCTGTTGCAGATCCGGATCTCGTATTCTTCCAGATGTTGCAGATCAGGATCTCGTATTCGTCCATATTGGACAGATGAGGATCTCGTATTTTTCCAGATGTGATATATAAGGATATCGTATTGGTCCAGATGTGGAAGATCGGGATTTCAAATTCGTCTATATGATTCAAATAAATATCTCGTATTCGTCCAGATGTGGCAGATCAGGATCTCGTATTCGTACACACGTGGCAAATCCGGATCTTGTATTCGTTAAGATGTGCAGATCCGACTCTCCTATTCATCCCAAAGTTTCAGATCCAGATCTCCTATTTGTGCTAATGTGACAAATCGGGATCTCGTATTCGTTTAGGTGTGGCATATGAAGATTTCGTATTCGTCCTGATGTTGTAGATCTTTTGATCTACAACATCATATTCGTACAGATGTTAGAGATCCGGATCTCGTATTCGTCCAGATGTGTTAGATCAAGATCTCGTATTCGTCCAGATGTTGCAGATCACGATCTCCTAATCATCCAGATGTGGCAGATCAGGATCTGGCATTCAATCAGATTTTGCAGATCAGATCGTCAATATGTTTCATATCCGGATATCCTATTCGTCCAGATGTGTCAGATCCGTATTTCGTATTCGTTCACGTGTGGCAAGTCAGGATTTCGTATTCCTCCAGATGTGGGAGATCAGGATCTCGTATTTGTCCAGATATGACAGATCTATATCTTCTATTCGTCCAGATGTTGTAGATCCGGATCTATTCGTCCAAAATTTGCTAGGTTGGTAAAACGTCATAAGCTTTCCATCTCTTGCTATTTTCAAGTTGATTAGGTCATTATTTTATATGATGTTGCCAAAAATGTTAGAAAATGTCCTGAATCATATGAAGATCTTCCCCCTAAGGTACCCAACTGAAGATCCTCCCCGTTCAGCCACGTTAATGTGAAGATCCTCCCCTCCAACATTTAATATAAATAAACTACAAAAGGATCGTTGAAAGACTGATTTTTTGTTCCGATGCGTAGGCTTTCTCTTATGTGGCTCAAGAAGCCAAAACTGAGAGTAGGAAACCAGTAAAACAAGAACAGGAGAGTAAGTTTCCGAATACTCTCGTGAAGATCGAGCTGATGCTCTGTCAAAATAAAGATATGGAGAACTTAAAAGAATATTCTTCTCCATCTACGAGAATCGCAGTTTTACCCGGCCTGCTTCAACGAGGAAGAAGAAAAGGTTAGAAGTCGGCTTCTCCAAGGGCAGCAGCTCCTTCGAACTCCCTCACCACAGCTTAATAAGTTGCTTATAAATTTACTGTGTGCGCGTCGCCAAACTTGCTACTAGGAGGAGAAGACTCAAGTACAATTACTTCAAGTTAAAAGTATTAGGAGTAAATATACAAATAATTGGAAGCTTATCTGGGAGGGCAAGCCAGTCAAACTCGTGCCCGTCCCTAGCCCGGATAAATAGGGAGGGTTGGACTGAAGAAGAGCATCTGTGCGTAAAATCTCTGCCACCAAAACCTGAATGGATGAGTCTTTTACCGAGAAACTACTCATCAAGAACGACGCCCCACGGTAAGGAAAAGCCGAGAAGAAGAAGAAAATACAAAAGGATCAAATAATAATGCATTATTCTAATTACTTTTTATATTGCAAGCAAAATATGAGCACATATATTGTCAAAAGCGTTTCTGAAGAAACTGTCAATCCACATTACTTATCATCATCATCATCGTCATCATCATCATCATCACTAACTCTATATTCTAAGAAGGGAACTTTTTGAGTATTTGATTAATAATTTCATCTTAGTTTGGTTATGACTTATGTTTTTTAATCAAAGTTCAGAAATAAATATAAGTATCGAAATTTTGTGAATTTTTTATAACCCAAAGAATTACAAATGGTGAAGTTCAGAAAATTTATTTTTTTATATCTTCTATATTCTATAACTATATTTTACTTTTAGTAGCGAAGCACAAGCTCCCCCCTACGGGGGCAGTGACGGAACCATTGCCAGGTATTTTGTATAAAAAAAGAGAACCAAACAAACATAAGCGGGCTATCACGTAAATTCGGCCCAACCCTGTTGGTGTAGTCAATGCTAATAACACTAATACTAAAATACAATAATGATTTTAATAATAGCAGAAAATGGAAATGAAATATCTTTATATGCATTACCAGATAGTGGTTTCGCCTCTCGCCCCTACGGGGGGGAGCTTGCGCTTCGCTACTAAGATTAAAATTTAAAATCTAAAAAAAAGCAACCATGGTTAAATTTTTATAAATTTTCTGAACCTCGCCAATTATAATAATTTTAAAAAGGAACTAAATTTCCCCACTTTCAAAATATCACGTTGCTAAAATATAGTTATAGAAGAAGATATAGAAAAATAAATTTCGATACTTATATTTATTTCTAAACTTCACCATTTTGTTTTTTGATATTATAAAATAATTATTAGAAATAACTTTGATAAAAAAACATGTCATAACCAAACTAAGATGAAATTATTATTCAAATACTAAAAAAAATCCCCTTCTTAAATTATAGAGTTAGTGATGATGAATAATAAATGTGTATTTGTTTCATGTTTACAATATTAAATATTTAAAGTATTTACAGATATACCCGTCAAAACTGTTGACAATTCTGACCCACCCTGTAGATGTAAACATCGGAATTAAGACACGATGACGCGAAGCAAATACCTTGAATTTCAAATTCATTTTAATGTCTTTATTTATAGAATTTTAAAATGGGGAATTTCTGGAAAAAAACCCCTGAAGCTTAGCACTATTTATTTGTTCCAATAATGCGACAGACAGACACTCTTTTGCATCATAATAATGATCAAGGTCCGCAACACACCGAGGGAGTGACCAACATCTCTCATTCTCCCATCGCCATCCAATTAAAAATGAGCAAACAACTGCCAATTTGAATACAAAAATTGGAGGAGTTTGATAATTTATAAAACTGTGGACATTTTTTCTCATTTTATTTTTAACTCTAAATCTATAAAATTAAAAAAATACTCCATTATTCCATAACGCTATATTCTAGGAATGCAATTTTTTTAGCAGTTTGAATTTTAGTTTGCGAGTCATCGAGGTATAATATTTGAAGCTTTTATCCAAGTTCTTGTTCAGATTTTCTTTACAGTTCGATAAACAGCCCACAGAGTTGTTTTTCGTATACGTATTCGAAGCTTTTATCAAAGTTCTTTCTAAGAGTTCAGAAAAAATAAATATGATTATCTAATGATAAATAACACCCACAAGGAAAATGGAAAAACGATTCCGAGCGCTTTCGTCTTTTAGAATAAAGACGAAAGCGCTCGGAATCGTTTTTCCATTTTCCCTGTAGGTGTTATTTATCATAATTTTGTCTCACCTGCAAGTTGTGAGTTCCTTTTCATGATTATCTAATGTTTGGGAATTTTTTAAAACAAAAATAATGACACAACATTTAAGTTTGAAAATTCTTGTCTTCAAGAAAACTTGGTTATATATTATCTTTAATTTCTATACTATTGGTAAGCTTTCGCCATGCACTTCTGGCATCTTCAGAGCGTTTAAATTTTCTAAGTGCCCAAGTGCAATATATATATATATATATATATATATATATATATATATATATATATATATATATATATATATATATATATATATGAAAATTAAACCACATTCTCCGAAGACAATTTAATTCAGAACAGTTTCGGTGTATCTCACACCATTTTTCAACTGACACTGGGCAGGAAATATAAGAGAAATGCATATAAGCATAACACAAGATCCCCTCTTTTTCCCCCAATCCCCTACTTGTGGCTAATCTGAGGGGAGGGGGGTTAGGCCTAAACATATTGAAGGGCTGACATTTTACTATTTTGTTTATTTGCGATCTTATTACAGGATTAAAAGAAAATTGACCCTCAGATAGATTTAAATTAGGAACTGACGATATCATCAATTGGTTTAAGGAATTATTATATTTAAAGGCTAGATTAATACCCGCCAGGAAACCCCCAAAACGTCATAACATAGGAGTATATGCAATACCATGCAACGATTGCCATAAAGTTTATATAGGGGAAACGGGGATAAATCTAGACAAGAGATTGTACGAACACAAAAGAGATATTAGAGTGGGCAGCGAAAGTAGTGGAATATTTTGCCCTGTTAGAGACAAGAATCATACGATCGATTTCAATGGAAGTAAAATGGTATTTAAATCGGCTAACTATGTTAAGAGAAGAATTGTAGAATCGAGCTTAATATCGTCAGTTCCTAATTTAAATCTATCTGAGGGTGAATTTTCTTTTAATCCTGTAATAAGATCGCAAATAAACAAAATAGTAAAATGCCAGCCCTTCAATATGTTTAGGCCTACCCCCCCCCCAGATTAGCCACAAGTAGGGTATTGGGGAAAAAAAAGAGGGGATCTTGTGTTATGCTTATATGCATTTCTCTTATATTTTCTGCCCAGTGTCAGTTGAAAAAGGGTGTGAGATACACCGAAACTGTTCTGAATTAAATTGTCTTCGGAGAATGTGGTTTAATTCCTCATCTTTTATTGCGATATTGCATTAATATTCATCATATATATATATATATATATATATATATATATATATATATATATATATATATATATATATATATATATATATATATATATTACCGAGGAAAATAACAACAGAACTATTTCTTCAGGAACATTCTAGAAGTTTCTTGAAATCATCTGGCAACATTTTACTCAATAGGTAAGACCTATACAGCCGCCATTGTTGCTGTGCACACTCTGCAGAGATGCCACCACACGTGAAAGTGACCCCTGAGCTCAATCAGAGAATTGTTTTCTTGAAGACTTCGGGGATGACTCTTTCTGCGATTACAAGAGAGGTAGGAAGGTTCAAATGTGATTTCGCGCGCTCTGAAGTTATACAATGAAAACCAAACCGAAAAATCTCCCCCAAAAGTCGGTCGACGCAGCATAACCACTGTACGAAAAGACAAACGTATTAGGCGCTTCTCTATGCAGTAGGAATTTCTCCAAAAACAAATCATCAGTAAGAAGAAACAGAAGGAGAGACTCGAATATACAGAAGCTCATGTTGTTAGGAGGGATGAAGATTGGGAGAGAATTCATTTCGGCGACGAAATGTGTTTAAAAGTCTGCCAAGCATGGAGGAGACAGCTTCATGGTATGATGGTATGAGGGATGTTTGCGTCTGAAGTAGTTGGTCGTTTAGTGCGAATAATTGGAACGGTATGTCTAAACCTCGTACAACATCATGTTAACCTTCATTCCGAGCTTTTCTGAGCCAGCAAGCACCATTTATGAAGGACAAATCGCCCAGCGAAATAGTATTTCACACAAGAAGATATCGAAGTAATGCAGTGACCTGCTCAGAGTCCGGACCTGAAACTCATTGAGAACCTCTGGACGATCATTGGAGACAAAGCTCGAGACCAGAAGCCTTCAACTGTGACGGTTTTATGGACGAGAATTGATCAAGAATGGAAGAAAACAACAACAGAATTTTGCAAGAAACTGGTGACGTCCTGTAGTCGTCGTTTCGCTGAAGTAATAAAAAACAAAGGTTCGAAACCTCATATTAAGTATTTGACGTTTCATCATTGTTAAATCATGCTTTGGTTCTAGTGCATTTGCTTGCACGTGTCAATATTTTATTTTGTTAGTTTATTTAGTACAATTTCTTTAATATACGATTGTATCATATGAAATCTTCATTAAATTTATTAAATGCATACTTTTATGTACCATGGAAATTTCATTTACCGAGTCATCATTTAAAAAAATATTTTGATAAAGGAAAATCGATAGTGTATATATCTGTAGATTCACTATTGAGACCTTATAAAATTTAAAGGCTCTGAAGATACCATAAGTGCATGACGAAGGCTTAGCAATAGTATAGAAATTAAAGATAATTAAATAAGAAATTAAATATAAAACCAAGCTTCCTTGAATAGGCAACCAGCCAGTTATTGTGACCGACGAAATAACTAATCTGATATACTTTATTAAATATTATAATAATGATTATTTCTTGCAAAGAGGTGTTAGATATAGCATGGGCAATCATGCTGAAGCTGACATTTGGAGGCTCACGTGCCCTCCCGGCCTCAGCACCCGCACATTATCACTTAAACTATTTTTATCATTTTTTTAAAACTAATCTTTCGTTACCAATATTTTACGAAGATATTCTCATTGGTTTTCGCTTCTTAAATGCCCCTAATGGTTTTGGCTTTTTCAGTAATCAAGCAATTTTTGGAGGGACAAATCACCGTTACCCAAATTTCTTATGTAAATAAAACCAGAATAATATCCCCCCTCCCACTAAAAAAATGTAATGGGGAACTTTTTGTGCGGGATGGGGTGTCCTATTTCAGATGTTAAGATTTCACGACAAAATCTTGAAAATTCCGCTTAATTGATGACGTCATTACTCCTGGCATCAAATAGAGCTGATTCAGCAGAGTTCGACGGATTATTTGCTGAGGCAGAAAAAAAGGGCGTTTTTACACCGAATAAACAAATATTATTATGAAAATATAAACATTTGTCGCATTGCACACTGTAGATCTGTAGCCCCAACTAGGTCACTGTAGTCCCAAACTATGTTACAATGTAGATAGTTTTGTAGACCTATGCCTCATTGTAGTCACTTGGTCTGTAGCTCTAAACTATATCACATTGTAGAGTGTAGATATTTCTGTAGTCGAAAACTAGGCTATATAGAATCTATACATAGGTCTGTAGTTTCAAACTAAGCCATATAGTCTGGATATAGTTCTGTAGTCGCAAAATAGGCCATGTAGAGTCGATAGATAGTTCTTTAGTTGCAAGCTAGACTATATATAGTCTGTAGCCCTTCTCTATGTCACATTGTAAACTGTATATAGTTTTGTAGCTCTAAAGTGTAGACTGTAGATAGTTCTGTAGTCCAAAACTGTATCGCATTCTAGTCTCTGTAGAGAGTTCTTTAGTCGCAAACTAGACCATATGGTCTGTAGATAGGTCTATATCCATACTCTATGTCACGTTGTAGACTTTGTAGATAGTTCTGTAGCCTAAAAGTCTCTCCACTCTGAATCTCTGTAGGACGTCGACGAACAGGCATTCGTCGCTTGGGACTCGAATAGCGACCTGCGGACAAACAGGGCGAAATTAATGTCCACTCGGCCACTCTGTCTCGGGGATGGGGGGTGGCTGGTGACCTATTCGTGGATTGCCGATTCCCGCAATAGGGGTTGCGCATTAGCCCTGCCCCCGCTGACTTTCTCATTCTGGTGTGCCAATGTGCGGTGATTTGCAGATTTCCATTGCGCAGCACCACCCTGTAATCTTGTGTACTTACACACATACACCACATACCTTTACATAGAAGATTCTATGTTTAAAAGAAATGAAACCCATCGAGAGCATCTTTGCAAGAAAGTGTGTAAGAAGAGATCGGTAAAGACGGAGAAAGGGAAATTGTGTGAAAGACATATAGCCAAAGATCTACCTGCGGGCGTTTGGGTCTGGAGAGCACGAAATCTTACAGATGTTATCTGCCGCAAGGTTGGCGATGCCCTAACTTGTTCATGATGCTACTGTAACTTAGCAATTTTACCCCAAATTAAGGTCGAACTCGTACGAGAGTTCATAAATAACAGAATGGACTCATAAGTCCCAGAAAACTACATTAAGAGGAGACATTGCTCTCCTCTCTTCCAGAAAAGTGCACCACCCTGTATCCATAACTCCCAGAAAAGTACATAGATAAGAAAGACTGGATAGATAACAATGATTGTACTGATAAGTCACACGAAAGGAGTTGAATGCTAAAAAATAGCGAAGCTATAAAAAGGTTATTGATGAGTAGCCATTGGAAAACTGTATTAATAAACAATGAAAACCAACAAGAATATACAGGTAGAAACAGAGCCGTAGCAACAGCCCCCCACCCCGGCGGGGGAAGGCCCTTGAAGGGGCTCTCCTGTGGCCCCTAAATTTTATTTTATTAATGAAAATATAAAATTTTCGAATACACATTTTCTGTAAGTATTCGGCAGCATTGCTGAGAATAGTATTTGCCGTGCCTGGCACTACTTGTAAATATTGTTATGTGGGCCCCACAATCTTGATTGGGGGGCGGGGGGAGGGCACTAGACATTGCTACGGCTCTGGGTAGAAGAAAAGACTTATAATAAACTTCGAGAGTAGTTTTCACTGGGTATGTCACGTTTTAGACACCAACAGTATTTCAAAGGTTCAGCAACTATAAGTTAAAAGGTTTCTGGAGATGGTCCTTTATTTTGCTCGTGTTTGTCATTGTTCGGTTATCCACAAACAAATATAACACGGGTAATCTTTTTCTATTGCTAATATTAAAAAACACAACATAATAAATGTTTTGAATTAGAATAAAGAGAACAAGATGAATGTATAAACAAGACGAATATGAGGAACAAAATAGTTCTGAATAAAAATAGAATAAATATGTTTGAATTCAAGAAATAAGATGTATATATATCACGTAAAAATATATAACACAATAAATATTTTAACTAAGTATCGAACTGTCAAATGAGTAAGTAGGAAAACGAGGTTTGCGAAGGGGTTTTCTTTGTGAATAAAACTATATTTAATTCTTTTCTTAGGAGACAAGTTTCGAAAGTGATTGACTTTGTTAGACTTTTTTAGATCTTTAAATCTCTTCAGATCTTTGAATTTTGGTGACTGAGCAGAATCCTGAACAATGATAGATACAACCATTCTGCCAGTGTTGTGTTTAGAAGCACAACTTTAAGATTCTACTCCACGCATTAATAAAGTTTCTATTCCGTTAGATGATAAGCTCGACCCAAGGTTTCGATTAGTCCTTCACTGTTTCTGCAAGGTACCAGTAAAGCATGGTTGTATAGTGCACCCCCATCCCGCAAAAATGTTAATTTCTTATGCGATACTAGAAACATGTTTCCCTGGATCATGTAAATTTATTTCATCAGGCCGTGAAGCCAAAGACCTGCAGACTCTTTTGATGAGTCTAAGTCTCTACTTGGATAGTTCAGTTGTGTTTTATTTAATGACTCTGAGAGGATGCCCCCCAAAGGACCAGCTTGAGAGGAAGCCCCTCGGAATACCCCTTTCATCCCTGCGCTCCCTTGGCATGGGAATTTTAGAATCATCGAAAAGGAAGCAGTCCCGCGCTAAGTCACTTGACCCGGCTGTATTTGCTTATTCGGAACACACCTCTCTCTCCCTCCCCCGCGATAACGCCGAATTCTCGCCCCCATGCCTCAAAGGCATTTCCTTCCCCCGCAAACGCGGCAGTAGAAACTCAATCCCATATCCTGAAGCAAACTTCTCTGTCCGGCCCAACTCATTATCTCGAAATAAGTTTGCATAGACCGACGTCGATAATTCTCTGGGGACGGCCATGCCCCGGGGCTATTAATCGGACCAGCCACCTAGCTATTTAACCTTCCGCAGCCATTCCTCGAGGAGATTGAGAGTCTGCCAGTTCCTTCGTTCAGACTGTTTGTCAGTTCCCACGCGAAGTTTCGCAACCCCTGTTCGAGTCGTACCTCATCGTTAAGATCTCACCAGCAGATCGCCCTTCGTGAAGCTTTGGCCCCTTGTTCATAGGAGAGCTTATCGAGACACCTTCCCGGAGAACTGTGCGGCCCCCCTCATCTCGCACCCCTCTTCAAGACTCCCGTTTCCCGTGTCTAAGACTCCCTGCCGTGCCGCAGAACCATCTCTTGTTTGAGATTCCATCTCTTTGGAGCAGAGAAAATCTTGTTCTTCAACAAGAAACACTCAAAACCCCATCTACGAGTCTTCCTCGTCAAAACTCACAGAAGTATCTCCTCAAAGACCTGTGCCGTTGGTCTTCCCCCTCCGAGCAACTCTAAGCTACAAGGTAAAGCGGTTTTGCGTTGTAATCTCCTGATTACACTCCCAATCAATCGTCACCTGCGTCCCCTTTTGAATTGACTTCCCGCTCAAACTTAAATAATATCCATTATTCCAATTAACGATAATTTTGCACTCCTCGCTTAACTCTGTTATATTGTAAACTTTCACGATCCAATTAACTATCCTTATATATATATATATATATATATATATATATATATATATATATATATATATATATTGTCCCGTTTATTATATTTTAGGGCGGGGTCTTGATCTTTATATATCCTTAAACTGCAACACTTGGCAAGCCATTAAATCAATCCCGGCCAATCATAAACGCACTCAAAATCAAGGAGGCGGCCTTCCACTCCTTTAATTTCTTCAAAGTATATCGCAGATGGCCTCCGGTCAGCTATCTGCACGTGCCTGTGTATGCACCCTTACTCCGAGTGGGCCTACACGGGCATACCTCGACAACTACTTTGGTCGTTTTTTATCAGTGTCTGGACGCTAAGGCGATTCTGACGCAACCATAACTTCCAGCTTTACATCGCTATCTTCTGTGAAATCTACATTTTGGGGTACTGTTGATATCGGAACTTCAGATGTTTGCTTTTTCTATTTGCACCTAAAATGAAATATGCGAAAAGTAACATAAGAAAAAGTAAAAGACTATACTCGCTATGTAAATTTGATTTTGATTAAAATGTTTATGTAACTACGTTTTAATGAGTACTTATCTCATTTTTACTTATATTTAGATATAAAATATGCATTACTTGTAGGTTAGTCATACAATAATAACAATCTAGCACATGATCTTTCTCTCCTCCCCACACTATCGTAACACCAGAATGTAGGAATTTCCCTCTTACCTTTAATCCAACGTCTAAAACTCCCAACACGTTGTGCGACATGTATGATGAGCAAGACTTTTATGTTGATCTAACAATGTGATTCAAAAATAAGTGCGGTCACTTGATTTCACAAATAGAGTGATTTTACAATGTTGATCAAACCGTGTTACTTTGCCGTATGTGCAACTAAACTTGTTTGGATTGATTTATACGTTCTATTTATGCTTATAAGTCCTGAAATAGACGCCCTGAGAGACCACGATGGCGTGTTCCGGGAATCAGATCCGGGAATGGCTAAGGTGTTAAACGACTACTTCGCCTCTCTATTTACGAGGGAAGTAGAGGGTCCCGCTCAAAGGCCGAGGTTGCATCTCGAAGAAGGGAACAACCTATGCGAAATAGTTTGTAGATACTGATGAAGTCGCAGCTATGTTAGGGAATCTGAACCAGAATCCTTCGTAAAGTCAGTGATGCTATCTTCAATGATTTGCTTGAAATGAGACAGGTGTCGGAGGACTGGATGATGGCGGACGTGACTCCCAACTTTAAATAGGGAAAAAGCGAAAGTCTGGGTAATTACCTACCTATTAGTCTGACGTCCACCGTGGCTAAACTACTAGAGAGCATAATCGCATATCGAATAGTTGAGCAGCTAGAATCTACAACCTGATTTTAGATTCCCTGGAAGGGCTTTGCAGAAACCGACCGTGTCTCACAAATCTACTAGAATTCTGCCATAGTATATTGAGTGAGTACGATCGAATTCGGGCTGTGGACATCCTATACCTAGACTTTCAAGCTGCCACACCGCAGGTTAATGACTGATGTAGGCGCTGGTTGACGGACCGGAGGCAGCGAGTGGGGGGCAACGGGGCAGCATTGAAGTGGGTCCCCGCGAGTTGCGGGGTTTCGTGCTCGGTCTTATCTAATTATCGTCTACAACAACGATTGAGACGAGAAACTTATACTCGATATCCAAGTTTGCGACAATACCTAATTAGTAGGCGGGGTTAGAGTACGTGAAAGAGTCAAACGCCTGCAGGACAACCTTTGTAGCTTAGGTGAGTAATCCGAGAAAAATAGATGCCATTCAACCATAACAAGTGCAAGGTGATGGACTACGGTCACGCTAACACTTGGAAAAAACTACTACTTGATAGGTAGACCTTTGGACGCGATCGAACTGGAGAAAGATTTAGGCGTGCAAATAACCAGCGACTTGAAGTTCTTCAGGCAGTGCGCCGAGGTAGAGAAAAGGGCACAGAGACTTCTGAAATACATAAAGAGAGAATTTTGTGTCCGAAACTAGGAGATTGTGCTCACCTTCTAAAACTCTAGTCCTTTGGCACCCTGTACAATTATGGTCACCAACAATCCGTAAAGACATTGAAAGGCTAGAACGGGTTTCAAGCCAGGGCCAACAAATTAATCCCGTCCCTTAGGCACAAAGGATATCAACGCAGGGTACGAGAATTGGGGTTATCCTCCCTAAAGAGGCGCCGTATACTCGTACGTGGGCAGCTCATTTTGACCTAAAAGATTATACGAGTAGTTGAAAACGTAGATTACAGGAAATTGTTCGTGTTGAACAGGAATCTCACGCGCAACCTTTGATAAAAGTTGGATTTATCTGAATTCATATGGAACCATCTTCCGGCAGAAGAGGTGAGAAATTAATCCGTGGAACAGATCAATTCTCAGTTGGACAGAGTACTGCACGAGTTAGACTAAATGGACGTGGACGACACTGGTAACTCCTAAAAATGGATCGAAAGGTATTTTAAGGTACCTTTATTCCTTGTAACACATACACACACTTACTCTCTATCACGCATTGTCTCTCTTACTCTCGTTCACTCTCATACACTCTCTCTCACACTCACACACACACTCGCAATATATATCTCTCTCTATAGTTCTCTCTAGTGCTCTCTCTCTCTCTTTAGTTCTCTCTTAAAATCTCTCTCTCTCTCTCTCTCTCTCTCTCTCTCTCTCGTCCTCTCTCTAGTTCTCTCTCTAATTCTATCTATCTTTCTTTCTCCACCCTCTTTCCCTCCCTCACCCTCTTTCTCCTCTGTTTTATCTATTTTTCTCTCATTCTCTCTCTCTCTCTCTCTCTCGCTCTGTACCATACAGTGCCACTCCATTGCTCGTAATGTGCTTGTTTATCGCTTGTATCGTGCACTTTCACGCCTCAGAGGCCACACAAATAAAAGAAGCTCATTACTTCACTTCTGCTTCCGTTGACTTAAGAGGGTACTTACGTATGCGACGGAAACCCGACGAATGACTTTTATAAATACACAACTTTGCAAGGCCCGAAGTGCTTAACAGCCACCCTGCCTTAGTAACTAAATTGATTGTATACTATTTCTCTCACACATCCCTGTTGACACCTGAAAAGTACCTCGATTTGCACCTTTAAAGCATTGCATACATACATACATACGCACCGTATTTTTCTAGTTTGATTAATACTTCAAATAAAACATTATATTTAAATGAAAGAAATCCCCCGCGTGAAATGGAAAATAGTATGGTATTTTGAGAACAAAAATCATGATTCAGGAATTTCTGCACTAATTGAAATACCTTATAAAAAGATCACAATTTTTGCATCTTTAAGTTCATTCATCAACAAGGAGAATAATGCAAAGTGAAATTTAGGGTGATTTATCTTTTATTACATTTGTTTACATATATTTTACTACATCTATCTATTTCTTTATCAGTTTCCTTAAGGTAAACATTTGAGAAATCTGCCCAAATCTATCTCTATAATAGTGATATTCACTCAAATAGTGCGGATGTTCTTAATCTAGGGTGCTCACTGCTCACACCCCTAGGGCCCGAAATATACTGGCTAGTGGTGCACGATGTTGCACTCAACATGGTTGGTTCTTGGGAAGTGGAGATGAATTATAATTGTTTATTGCCTTTATTGATGCTAATAATAAAACTACAACAATATAAATGACTTTCCAAAAATATGAATATGTGTAATATAAATTTAAATTAAAATCAAAATGAATCTGTTATTGATATCCATTATTCTTTTCTGAAATTTGATGCAGGGGTGCCACAACTACCTGTTCATTTGCAAAGGGCGAAACTATGGAAAAGATTTAAGAACTATTGATTAGTTTTTATGGTAGTGAGGAAGGGAATCATTGATACACAGGCGTTCCACTCAGCGAAAACAATCAAGAATAGAGAGATTAGAACAGGAAACCGTGGAGGAGGGAGGGGGGCAGCCACAGAGACCCAATTATATCAGAGAAAAGAGACGAGCGGCAGAGAGGAAGCAGAAAAGGTTAATTTAAGAGAATCGAGGAGGCTCCGGCCTCCACGACGGGAGTAGAATACAGAGGTACTTGGCGACCCCATTGGAGACGGTGATTCTGGTCCAGCTGGTGGTTCATGTGGAAGGGAGATTGCAGGGCATAAGCTAGATGTGGATTACGGAGACGAGCCAACACCACCTCTTTATGTCTGAAGCCGAGTAACAGAGGTGAAGTTTAATGCTGTGGAGTTGTTGGGGGGGAGGGGGGATTTTGTCCGGCAGATATCCATTGGGCATTTAGGGTATCGTTCACATGCGTAATGGAAAG